>CM062816.1:507008734-507681094 GCA_031772625.1 Pinus tabuliformis | reverse complement strand
TACACAGGGCTCCGGTACTAGGATAGTAGCCCTTTACATTCCCTGTACTATGCCAAAATACAATGTCAACTCCTTTTGACTAAATCGCCTAGGGCTGAGGCTTTGTCCTCTAAGTCTTTCTTGCCAAAATAAAAACACTCTGGCAGTTCTTTGACCACAGAGATACAAACAATAAACCTTTACAAATCTAGTTGCTTACCTGGCAGCCTTTACAAACCTTTGAACTGCTCCCTGTTGACTTGGCAGCCCTCCTAGCATGCCCTGCTTACACAATGGTCTTTGTTGTAGCTTCCTTTCCACCTTGGCAGCCCTTTTCTCCTTGTTGTAATCCTCATCCAACATCCAACATGCACAACACCTTGGCCTTCTTTTTCCTTGCTGCAGGTCACCTTCATCCAACTCCTTAACCTCTCGGCCAGCTTCCTGTAGCCTTCTTAGGCCCTCGTCCTGCTCCCTTATTCCCTTGACCTTCTTGCTGTTCCAACACAGACCTGCAGCCTCACTTCTCTAGTCCTCAGCCTCCCTTTCCTAACTGTGGCTGGCCTCCCTGTTATTAGCTATTATGTCTATAGCCATAATACTTGTCTCCAAAATACTATTTTGCTAGCAAATATGAATGATAATGTTTTCTTTGCTACTGATTATGGCAGTTCGGCTAAAAGTTTTAGTGATAGTTTCTCAGAAAAATGCATAACTATTTTTTCTTTGAAAAATGTTGCTTTTATTAAAATAAAATATTTTGCATGTGTAATGTATGGACATGTGGGAGTCTTCCTAAAGGACTTTTTAAAATTTAAAATTTTACTCTGCATTGAAAAAAATTCTGATCATTTTTTGTGGATTAATATATAAACTGATCTGAATACAGATGCCCATAGGAGACAAAGCCCATGGAGTAGAGCGCACTACATTTGGATTGTTTATGCAGCCTAATTGGTAAGCAGGTTCTTTTGTACATTTCATAAGTTATGAACAAAAAAAATATCCTACACCTTTGGGTATCTTATGTTTGAATACATTTTTTATATTTGTTTGTGCAATACGTTTGAATACAGTTGCTTAATGCAACAATGTACTATTAGCACTGCTTTGAAGTCACAATACCTGAAATTACTGTTCAAATCAATGATTTTTCTCAACAATGCAGTCAATTGGTCTTTTAGTCTGCTTATAGTGTGCACAAGCGTTTCCATCCATGGCTTAAGGAGTGTTTGATTAATGCCTATCCACAATTTTTGTGGATGTTGGGAAATATCTAATGTTGTAGATGAATTTCCTTGTACAGTTTTCTTCCAGCTCCACTCTCCACTCTTAGGGTTTAGACTTTGTTGAAATTTAGGTAGCTCAAAAAGTATTTTCAAGTGGAGAACACCCACAAAAAATGAGTTTCTTGGGAAAAGTACCCAGATTTGGAGTTTTGACCCAAAGAAGTGGGCTTGGAACCCAAGATAATGAATATTATATTCTAATTTGTTATTGAGTGGTGAAGTGGGGATTCTTGAAGGACTAAGAAGACTCCCAAGACACTCAAACAAGAGATATCAATATAGCCCAAAGGATAGGCCAAGTGCACAAGTGAGATGTGACTTCATTTGTGAAGTAATAGCCCTAGAAGAAGCCACATACCTTAGAAGGACAGCCACAACCAAGACTAGGAGCTGAGCTAAGGAATATGGCCAAGTTTTGTGAGTAGAAGGATCTAGACATAGCAAAGTAAGGGCCAAGTTCTGTGAGGTTTATGGCATCTGCTGGTTGAAGGAGGGCCGAGTTAGGATTTGTGGAAAGGAAGGGCAGGTTTTCCCTAGCCGCAGTCAGCTAGGAGGGGCCAAAGTTTGTTTAGCAAGGAGATTGAGGTAAGCTGGAAGGGAGGCATTAGGCAGAGGTTCTGTGCAAGGAGAACCAAAACTACAAGAGGTCTGTCTTGTGTGAAAATTTCTGAATCTAACAAGTCAGAAATCCTACTGCAGTAAATTGATTTGCATTACCTACTTGTGTTCTTCATTTTAACAAGTTATTTTCAGAAATATTCAGAAAATATTAAATGCAAATACATTGCAACCTACACCAACATACAGATCAAGTACTGAAAAATAAATGAGACAATCATGCAAAGGACACACTTATTTTGGGCTAAACGTCCTCGGAAAAACCCAATGCGGGAAAACCAGTGCAATAATTCTGATGGTTTTCTATTATTAAGCAGTGGTTCTGAATACAAATGTTGGTTTCCCTCCCGACAAACCAATGATAGAGAAATACAATGGTGGAAAACCTGAGTGAGTTTTACCTCACTTCACCCAGCAGATTTCGGCTGATCCGATAGCAAAACTGGCTAGCCCCGGCTACAACTGCGCTGCCCCTTCGCAGTAACTGCGTGGGCTTGCGTGGAGCTCTTTGAGGCTCTGTGTCAGCTCTTCTGCCCACTACATCAGCTTACCCGGTTGTTCCAACAATTCTCGGAAGTTCCAGCTCTCTGCATGGAAGGCATCTTTCTCCCTCTGCACTGGCCCTTCTGGCTCCGCGTCAAGGTTGCGTGGGCCCAGACTGGTCCAGTGTCAGCTCTCCTGGCTACTGCGCTGCCTCCACAAGCTTCTCTCTGCCTCCCTGACCCTCAGCTGCAAGATCTCCCCAATAGATTTCCCTCTTAAGAACTTCTCACCTCGGAAAATCAATTGCCTCAATCTCTCTGTGTGTTCCCCTCCTTGACCGCAAGCTTCCATTTATACTTTCCCTGTTGAGAAATCAACGACTGAGATTAAGTCTCTAATCAATGGCTAAGATTAAATTAGACTTGATCATCATCTCTTAAAAGCTTCTCACTCATATTTTCATTAATACCCATTAATATTTTAATTTTCCTAAGTTTAAACTTAGGAACCCCATTAAAAGTATTAATTATTTTAATAAAATACAATCTGGGTGGAATTTCACCAAATGATTTCTAGGTCATGGAGATCTCATGTGTTCTAGCCCCTCCACAAAATTTCAGAGGTAGAGCGCATTCGATGCTACCCAAAAATCAACACTCCCTCTTAGCGAGGAATGTGCTTTAGCAATACTTCCCAGCAGAAGTATCACACTGATCCACGGAATTGGTTCTTTGCTACGCTAATGCTCGACTTGTTGCCCCTCATCCTTTGCGCTGTTGCAATCTGTACTGCTGCCCATGACACTACCACAGTCACTGCTACATCTGTACGGCAGCTCCCTCTCAATATGCTGCATCATCCTACCCATAGCACTTCCACTGCTAACAGTTGCACTGTAACTCAGTGACAGAGAAGTAAGCAACTGAAAAGCCACCCAAAAAGCTGACATGATGGTCAGTCTGGATGCCCTGTGACACTAAATCTACCTCTGCTGCTAATCTGTGCTAACTCTACGATGTTACTGCGCTGTTGTTGTATTTTCTCTATGCCTCTTGCACTGCTGCAACACTCCACTGCGTTGCTTCAGAATTTGGCACTCTAGCTCTACCATTGTTGCTCCATCATCCCTCGCACCAACTCACTCCAACATTCTGCTACTGTCATTAAGGGCTCCCGTAGCCGTATGTGATCCAAGAGTTTGGGCACCTCAGGGATCCTGCCCCTTGTCTGTAGTCCTCCCGAATACCACTCAATATCGCCCCACCTCTTCTCTAGAGGTGCATGAGAACTCATGGTGCAATTCTCATCATCCTCCTTGTTAGTTTGCATTGGAGCAACCTTTGAGTCAGACTTCTCTTCTTTGCCCTTCTTTTGAGGGCACTGTGTGGCGAAATGACCCATTTCTTCACATTTGAAGCATATGACTTGGGATATGTCCTTTTCATTCTCTTTTGTTGCTCTTTCTATCTCGCTGATGCGAGAGCTGCATCCTCCTCTTCCTCCTCCTTGATTCTTATCCCTTTGTTGCTGCTTCTTACCTCGGTTAACCATCTGATCTCTTCCTGTCGAAGAGCTGCCCACATCTCCTCCCAACCGGGAAGAGAAGGCCTGCCCAAGATTCTTTGGACAAAGGTTTCCCAGTGTTCAGTGACTGCATTCAGGGCAGTCTTGACCATAAATTCAGGATCTGGTGTAGCCCCTACGGAAGTTAGCTAATCACGGATCGTTTGCAACTTGAGAAGGAAGGGATCGATTTCTTCTCCCTTCTGCATCAGAAACTGTCTTAGCTGACTCTCAAGCAACATCTTTTGCTGAACAAAAGTTCCCTTGTACAATGTGGTCAAGGCGTCCCATATTTCCCTGGCTGTGTCCTTCTTAGCAATATGTGGGATCACATGATCCTTGACCCCGTCTAATATCATGCACTTTGCTTTTGCCTGAGCGTCCTCGTACTTCTTGAGAGGATCAACATCAACTGGAATAACAACCGTCCTCAAGGCATAATCCTTGATGCTTTTTTTATCCAAAACTACCAGGATCCTGGCCTTCCAGATGACAAAGTTAGATGCTCCATCCAACCTGTCCTGATCCCTCAGTTCGTCAATAGCCATCTCTGCTCAAATAAATGTCGAACTGGTTCTCTTCTCCCTCTTTCGTTGTTGCCCCAACAAAAACTCGGATCTGGATTTCTTTGGCGCTAGAAATCTTTTAAGGAACAAGCTCCCTCTGAATTTCGATTTCCTTCACAGAAATCCTTCTGCCAACCACTGTCGAACCACTCCTCTCTGATCTCTCTTTGCTGCTGCTCAGCACTGGATCTAGATTTCTTGGCAAGAAATCTTATGAGGAACTGATTCCCTCTACTTTGCTTTTGCCTTATTAGGTATTGTTCTGCACCAACAAAATCAACACCCCAGCAGCAACTCTAGATAAAATTTGCGCTGCACCTCTAGCCATGGCAACCAGAAACACGAGTCTCAACTATCTCTACGCTGGCCAAGTAACCACTACGCTACCCTCTGCAGCAACAATGTCACCCACTCAGGCTAATGCAGGTTCTGCATGAGCTGCCCTTGGTGACTACGTCACCCCTCCTCTGCTCTCTTGCCCTGAAACTATGTTGTCTCTCGGGACAGTTGTCTTCAACACAGATTATCCTCTATCCTTTTGTTGATGGCTTCCGTCCTCCTTGATCTGTAATCACTCTGATACCATGTGAAATTTTTTGAATCTAACAAGTCATAAATCCTATTGTAGTAAACTGATTTGCGTTACCTACTTGTGTTCTTCATTTTAACAAGTTATTTTCAGAAATATTCAGAAAATATTAAATGCAAATACATTGCAGGCTACACCAACATACAGATCAAGTACTAAAAAATAAATGAGACAATCACACAAAGGACACTTATTTTTGGACTAAACGTCCCCAGAAAAACCCAATGCGGGAAAACTGGTGCAGCAGCTCTGAGGTCTTATATTATTAAGCAGTAGTTTTGAATACAAATGTTGGTTGCCCTCTCGACAAACCAGTGATAGTGAAATACAATGGCGGAAAACTTGAGTGAGTTTTACCTCACTTCACTTGGCAGATTCCGCTTGATCCAGAACCAAAACTGGTTGGCCCCGGCTACAACTATGCTGCCCCTTCGCAGTAACTGCGTGGGCCTGCGTGGAGCTCTCTGAGGCTCTGCGTCAACTCTTCTTCCCATTGCGTGAGCTTCCCAACTGTTCCAACAGTTCCCGACAGTTTCTGCTCTCTGCGTGGAAGGCAACTTTCTCCCTCTGTGGGCTTTGCATCAAGGCTGTGTGGACCCAGACTGGTCCAACATCAGCTGTCCTGGCTACTGCGCTGCCTAGACAGGCTTCTCTCCGTCTCTCTGTCAGTATTCCTGAACTATCCCTACCCCTCAGTTGCAAGATCTCCCTGATCGATTTCCCTCTTGAGAACTTCTCACCTCAGAAAATCGATTTCCTCAATCTCTCTGTGTGTTCCCCTCCAACTGACCCCAAGCCTCCATTTATAGTTTTCCTGTTGGGAAATCAACGGCTAAGATTAAGTCTCTAATCAATGGCTAAGATTAAATTACACTTGATCCTCGTCTCTTAGCAGCTTCTCACCCATATTTTCATTAATACCCATTAATATTTAATTTTCCTAAGTTTAGACTTAGGAACCCCATTAAAAATATTAATTATTTTAACAAAATGCAATCCGGTTAGAATTTCACCAAACGATTTCTGGGTCTTGGAGATCTCATGTGTTCGAGCCCCTCCACAAAATTTCGGAGGTAGAGCACATTTGATGCTACACAAAAATCAACATCTTGGAGAGTCGAGGGCTTGATTTGTGGGCCAAGGCTAGTAGTAGGACTGGTTAAGCCCATTTGAAATAAAGAGAAGGTCTGTGTTGTGCTTTGTAGGGCAGCCAAGACCTACATAGGAAGAAAAGGGCCCACTGAAGTTTTCAATAAGAGATAAACAATAGGCTGATGGTCTAGATAGGCTTGCTAGGGCAGACCGAGGTGGCTTCAAGTAGGTCGAGGATAGAGAATAGTTGGACAAGACAAGAAATGCCTGGTTAAGGTTGGCCACAACTATTTGAAAGGGAGGTTGAGGCTACAAGAGGGTTGTTGTAGCAACACACTAAGGAAAAGGGCTACTACAAGACTAGCTGAGTGATATAGGGGCTGCTAAGGAGGACTGAACAACAAGATAGTGGGCTAAAAGGAGTAGCCTGTTGGTGTGGAAAGTAGCCATATGCCTAAGGGAGCTAGTCAAGGCTACAAGGAAGCTTAATAGAACTCTGAAGAAGCAGACCTTGTGGACAAAACAAGATTGTTTTAGCAAAGGAAGGGTGCTACAGCAAGGTACAAGAATGCTGGCATGAGGACTGAGGGCTAAAGGACAACCCCAGGTAAGTCCAGATCTTGCTGGTTGATTGTATTTGTATGTGGGCATATGAGGACTTGATGGAATAGGCCTCAGCCCTAGGGTTATCAGTCAAAGGATAGACTATGTATATTAAAATTGTATCAAGATTTTTAAAGGGCTCGTGATCCCTGGTATGGGAGCCTTATTATTTTTTAATTGATGGACTAATACGGAATGTGATTTGGGCCATAAATCTTGTGTATCATTGTTGATATGTTTGTTGTTATATTCTGTTGAAATTTCTAAGTTTATTCGTTAGAAATTTAATTTGTATTCTTCTAGTTTATTTCTTCTACTTGTTAATTATGAACAAGTTATTTAAAACATATAAATAATGAAACAAACAAAATACAGTCTCAACCATCTACACATCAACAACTGAAAGAAAACAAACACACAAGTGACACCGTTATTTTTGGACAACTCGTCCTTGGAAAAACCCAATGCGGGAAAACCGGTGTAGCAATTCTTAGGGTTATATTCCTTGAGTACAACTAGTTGCCAAATTGACTCACCCGATAGAGAAAAAAAACCGGCAATAATACCTCTCTATTCAGAAGCAAGTATTCAGAAAACCTACCCCATGAAACCCTCTCCAACAACACTAAAGCATTGTGTCAGCCCTCCTAGCCTCTGCATCAGCCTCAGAACCCTTTGTGTCATCCCTCTGAAGCACTGTGTAGCCTCTAGGACCCCTCTGTGTCACTCCTGCTACCCTCTACATGGATGATGCAGGCCCTCTGGCCTCTGCGCTGTCTCTGTTGGGCTCTACGTGCCTGCTCTGGCTTTTGCATCTGCCTCTCTACCAATGTTGCACAAAGCACCCCCCCCCCCCACGGTTCCAAGCTCCGAAGCGCGTTCCGTACGGAAGCGCCTAGGAAGCTTGGCCGAAAGCGCGCTTTCGAATTTTTTGCCGCTTCCTGGAAATTCGGAAGCATGGTACGGAAGCACCACTTCTGAAGCACCGAAGCGCGCTTCGTACGACGCTTTGGGCGTCGGAAGCATGGCGCTTCGAAGGAGGAAGCATACGCTTCCGGAAAAGCGTTTAGAAAATCGTTTTTTTTTCAATTTTTTTTTTAATTTTAGGTGAGTTTGCTTATTGGGGATGGGTCCACCTTGGGTTAGGGTGACGAATGAAGGCAAAAAAAAATATAAATATAGCCAATGCTCCCTCATGGTAATGTTAAATTCTTAAAGTAAAAGTGACATTCTCCTTTATTTTTCATTTTCATCCTTTTACTTAAATTTTTAACATTACCATGAAATGACTCAGGATGTTTGAGAGTGGTTCCAACCTCATTGGACTTCATATGGAGAAAATAGAATTTCATATCCTATTCAAAATTCAGTAGACTTAACAGTTTTCAGGAATTCAGGATCAATGGGATTGTGGCATTTCATTAGATTATATCAAGTATGAAGGTATGCGATTAGCATTTAATCAAGAGCACCAAGCCCTATATGTACCCTAGTGTTGGTAGTGTTAATTGTTGAACTCCTTTGTCACGCGGCACGCCCTTAGCAAAAAATTACCTTTCAATAAAGTCAAAATCATCAATCAAGCATGTTAAGCTTTTTCTACCATATTTTAAATCTTGAATTAGGTAGTTTGATCAAAATTGGGCAATGTTGACTAATATCCCTAGACAATCGAGGTAGAGGCAAAGGCTAGACAAGAGGAGAAGAATCTAGATTCTAGATGGTTGATGCTCGAATAATTAATCATTAATGTACAATGGATGTTATATCTATCTTGATTTATGCAAAAATATGCATGTTTTCATGTCTTCTACAATTAATTTGCTATTTGGGATGTTTGTTTTGAGTATAAATGCAAATATATATATATATATATATATATATCTATATATATATCTATATCTATATATATATATATATATATATATATATATATATATATATATCTATATAGATATATATATATATAGCAGACGCTTCCGCGGACGCTTCGCTTCATAGATTTTTGGAAAATGACACTTCCGCGTCCCCGCTTCCAAAAAATGCTTCCGCTTCACCCCTGCTTCGTGCAACATTGCTCTCTACCTCTGTGATGGTCTCTAAGCACTATCTCTGCCTCTCTGTCTAGTACTCATTGCCCCTCGTTGTTGATCACTGATTTGACTTTACTTAGCAACTCCACTCTAGTAAATCGAATGACTGACCACTCTAGTGTGTTCTCCAACTGACCCTCAAGCCTCCTCTTATACGTTTCCTGTTGGTCCTTCAACGACCAAGATTACATCTCTTATCAACGGCTAAGATTAGATTTGGCTTGATCCATCTTTTGGAACCTTCTAACCCAGTTTTATATTAATATCCATTAATATTTTATTTTTCCTAAGTTTAGACTTAGGAACTCCATTAAAAATATTAATTAGTTTAATATCTTCCAAACCGGGTACAATCTGCCCAAACCATTTCTGGGTCTTGGAGATATCATGCGCTTTAGCCTCTCCACCAATTTTCATGGCTAAAGAACATATGATGCTACCCCAAATCAACATATTCCATTGTGCAAAGTTGTTTAAAGTTGGGCATCTCTAGTGTGTTTTATGTGCTTAGCCAAGGCATAGACTAGACCTAGCGTGCATGAAAATTCCAACATGGTATCAGAGCTACTTTGAAGGGTATCTAGATCAGAATGTGCACAGGTGATAGCTCTAGGAAGGATCTGTGAGACTGTTGTAGGAAGTAGTAGTGTTGTCAAGCGAGTTGGCTATACATGGAGCAGAAGGTTGAATAAAGAGCACGGAGATGCGTTCTTGATTGGTTTGGTGACGAGAAAGGATGTAGTTTTGGTGGATTGGTGGAGAACTCAATGCAAAACAGTGTGTTGTGTGGCCGGTTGTAGACACCGTTGGTGGACTTTTATTGACTTGTCAAAGTATGTTGAGATAACTTAAGTTCCTTAGCAAGGAGTGCTTTGGCATGGATGAGATAGCTCCGTGTGGATGGTAGGTTGATCATGAGATAGTATATTCGTTGTGTTGCAGAGTTGCACATCTAGCAATGGAGCCATGTGCATATGAGGTATTTGAACTAGGAGGAAGAGGACACTTGCCAAGTTGAGTTACAATGGTCTAAAGTGGACTAGGTCATGTGTTCAACCATAGCTTGAGACAGTTGGATCGAAAAATTAACGTCGTTATGTTTGCATTCGTTTACCATGCCTATTATTATATTTACTCGTGCTTATGTACTTAACAAGCTCAATGACTAAAATGTTGTTAAAATTTATAATTTCCTTTGCTTTTAATGATTTATGAAGGATTTAGACTAATCTTGCTTATGACAAATGTTCTTAGTTCAATTCAGCTCACTTTTACTGGTGATTTTCGCATGCAATTTTTGGGTGGATGGAGATGAATTTAGAGAATGTAAGACATGGGTTTTGATGAAAATATCCCCAATATTGTTTTGTGTTCATTAGTTTATGCCCAGGTCTCACGTGTGGACCTCTAGCTGAGGAACAACAGTTCAGCCTGAAATTAGAAAAGAGTTCTAGACAAACAATCAACTTTCGCCTCGATTTTCATGTAGATTAAGGCGAATTTCAAAAGCTAGGGTGGAGCTCATTGAAAAGGTCTTAGGTGAGTCCTAGTGTTATTGATTCTATGTATTTTTCATACTAGATCATCTGTCTCGAGTTACAGAATTTGGTTGAGCCTTAAGAGTCTGTATCTATGTATTTCCCCTTCTAAGGGTTGAATTTGTAATATCTTGATGTAGAAGTGTTATCTAGGAATAATTTTGATGAATGATTTCTCATTATTGGTACACTATTACCAAAATATTTTTTAGATACACTTAGAGGGTGGAAAATATTTAATCCCCACTTGAGTCTTTTAATTTTAATTTCTGGAAAAAAAATTAAATTAGACAGAAATTGTCTGAAAAATAAAATGAAGGGAAAATTAATTACCCTCCAAGTGGAAAAATAATAAAAAATTATTTAAAGCTAAAGGAAAATATTCAAGTAAAAACTAAAATGCCTCATTTCCAAGGCAGAAGGACCTAGTCCAGAAATTTATTTGGGCTAGAGAAGACTATTTCCCAGCAAATCAATGTTTTTGGGCCAAGAAGTGAATTATTTTGTACAAGTAATGAAAATTCTATTTTTTGAAGGTCCTCTAGTGGTCTAGAAGTCAAGGCTTGATCCTCCAACACAATGAACAAGGAAGGTCAATTTTTTTTGGAGATTTGTGTTAACTAATCAAGGGATTGGATTTTTTCTTCACGGATCAAGCCATAGATCGATCTAACTAGCTGTTATTTCCACTTGGAGGGGTTGATCCCTCTCATTTTTCTATATTAGGAGGCTTTCAAGCTCCTCATTGTATCTTAATCTTGACCTCACTAGATCAAAAAAAATTGTACTGAGCGAAGCTCTTCTGGAATTTCTGCATTAATAAAAAGTCTGTGGGGTTTCAATTCAAGGTATCTCTTTCTTGATGATTCATAGTATGTGGTGAATAAGTTTAATGCTATAATTTTATGCTTTAATTGAAGATTATTGTTTCATAGCCAGTGGTTGGACTATCTATTAGCACAGGTATCTTGCTTTAGGTTTTGGGCTAGAGTAAACACATTGAAGTTGGTAGATCTAGCAGGTATCTCTAGATCTCTAGTCTATTTGTGTGAATCGAACCCCTATGAAGCTAATGATCTATCTTTCGAATGTGTAGAGATTTTTAGGTGATTCAGCCCTTGGGGAAAGGCCAAATTCATGGACTTTGAGGTGACCACACCTTGTTTGAACTCTGATCTTATCTAACAATTTATTGTGCAGGGTTTGGGTTGGTACATCAAAATACAAATTATTTCTTTCACTTATTCTCAAAATTTATTTGGGCTAAAAATATATATTTGCTAACTAGAGTTCAATTTCAATTGTGAATAGTGTAAATAATTTGTAAATTATTTCTAACCCTTGTATATTATTTTTCTCATTTGTAAATAATATTTTGGGGTTTTTATTTTAGGTTTTTCTATATATTGTGGCTTGGTTCTATTTATTTAACTTACAGGTGCCATTAGCTCAAGGATTCAAAGACAAGTATGAAGCAAGAGCTTTGAGACTCTCACCTAGCCTACACGGCTAGGGTTGGGGCCCATTTTCACCTTTTGAAGAGTTGTCCATCCTAGAGGAAGAAGTCGTTCAACCAAGGAGGATTGATTTTGGGTCTAGCAGCCCTAAAATACAAGATCTAGGTGCTAGTTTTCCAACGTCTAGCCTCCTTGAGGAAGTCGTTAGCCTTAGAGGGCTACGTCACTGTAGAAATTGGGGTTTTCACAAATTTTCTCATCCAAAATGGTTTTGTAGGTGGTTTCTCAAGGTCAATCATTTTTTGGGTATCTATTCAACACTTGGTGGCTCATTAAGCCTGGCCGCAAGGGTTTGAGGGCTAAAAGCACTAGCCCCAGACCTATTTTGGCCTCTAAGAGCTAGCTGTAGGCCAAATTAGGCCCATAAACCCTAGCTGCAGCCCTGAATAGTCTTAATTCATCTTTGCAATTGGTTTGAGGGATAACAATTTGTTTTGTAGTCCTAAAGTAATTTTTGCGGGTGTTTGTAGTGGTTTCTCATCATATTTTTTCCATTAATCCATGAAGTTTCTTGTCTAGTGGACTAATATTGGTTTTGCAGGTTCATTATCTATTTTAAGGAGGTTTTGTGATTTCATACTTGCTTTTAGGCCTAGTTGTAGGCCTAGAAGGTCTCCTCTCACCTAGCTGCAAGGGCTTCTAGGGCTTCTAGCCCTAGCCATAGCCCTAAAGGGCCTCTAAACCCTAGCCATTTGCTTGATTCGTCATTTGAATTATTTTTTAGGCCTAATTCCTTGTGTTTGCAGGTGTCTTGCACTTATTGGAAGCCTCACATCACAATTTTTGAAGTCATTTTCCTTAGCCACTAACCTAAGAAGCTCATCTTATCTTGATCATGGAGTTTGGTAACCTTCTTCCTTGTCTTTAAGCTAATCATTTGTGGTTGCAGGTATTCAAAGGCTATATCATTGCCAAATCACTTCATTTGGTGCCTCCATCTTGTCTCAACTTGACAAACTTGGTAGTGAAGCAAGGCATTTTAGGCCTAAAGGGTTTGATCCTCTCTCCCTTTCTCTCTTTTGTTAACTATCTATTTTTTTGTTTTTCAAGTTGTCTGTGATCCTCTAGGCTTGACCTGTGGCTTGAGAAGACGCGACCCAGGGGCATCTAAGCCGTCAAAGTCAACCAGGGATCGCACCCGGCCTAGGCCACACTAGCCCTAAGTTGACTGGATTTTAGCATGTCTTCTCCCCCTAGCACAAGTGCAATAACCTCCGTGAGGTTTGATCTTGGGTCACCTTGCTAACAAGACCCATCCTCAACCAGTTGTGCTAGTGGGACTTGACCTCTTTTGTTAACTATCATGAATAACCAGATCTGAAGAAATATCTAACAGTGGCATAATAAAGTGTTAATCATGCTAAAGAAGCTTAAAAACATTCTCTAATAAGCCTAATAACCCTATGAATTAACGCTTATCACTTTATGGCTTAATCACTATTGTGTTTGCTAGCTTCTTTTGTCAATTTTTGGACTGTTTTCATATTAATAACTTGCTGATCTGAATTTGTTTAAAGTCTTGTGCATTTTCGAAGGGATAACATTGTGAGGAATTCATTGGTGAATTAATCATATAAGTCTTGCATTGGCTTGTCTCTTGCATTTTTGTATTATCATTGCTAAGATAAGTAATTGCCTCTTGCATTCTACATCATTGCATTAGCATCTCATTAGTAATTGAGTGCATTTGTTAATTTCCTCTCACTGTTAGCAATCTCATCTCTCCTTTTGCTTGCTAGTTACATTTGCGTTTAAGAGATAAATTGCAAATCTTTTCTTGTGGCTAATTGGTTCATGATCTAAGTGGATATTGATCTTATTGTGCTCCTGTTTCTAATTGCATGAAAGAACTTGGCTAATAGGTAATTGGAATTTCTAATCTTGTTTCATTGAGTTAATTTGTTCTCTAAGTGCTTCATCTAGTTACTCTTGTCATCTTGAGTTAAATATCATTATAAGAATTTTGATTTCAAGTGATTTAATATTGTTGGAGCATTAAATTTATCTATAATCTCATTGAAGCAATTACTCATATCTTGCATCTTCATTCTAAGTTAGAAGTGCATTTCTAAAATACACCTCCAACTATAAGCTTGGTTGTAAGAAAGATAGGACCACCTTCCTCACAAAATTTGCGAAGTCTAGACCCTCATTCGCAATTAACACAGTGACCTTGCTGTTATATTGTGGGCAATCCCTTGTAGGAACAGAGGCACTTGGGTGGTTAGAACTCCATGGGAGGTATCATTAATGAGGCCTGAGCCTCCTTCCCTAGGTCATTCAATTGTGTCTCCTTGACTTGTTGATTCCCAACAAGTTGTTCATCATCTCAGCCATAGGGACTATCCCCCTTAGCCTGCGCTTAAAAGATAGTTTAAACGTAGAGGGCAAGGATGAGGGTCAAAGCCCCTGCCCTAAGCGTTGTCTCATTCTGGTATACAATTTGAGCGAAAACAAGATTTACAGTTGCAGCCCTCTTCTACAATGTTCTAGACAAATGTGTGCACCCAACCAACAAAGTAGATGGAATCAACCTATTCTCTGCATTTTTATGATCAATTTTAATCATATCTTGGGTTACTTTTACAACCAAGATCCATTAAACATGAGAAACCAAATATTTTGTAAACTAATTATGCCTAGACAGTTCTGATTTGAAGGAATTTGTTTTGATCCATTCCATTGATCTCCTTTGTATATATACAACCATAGAACAAAGGACAAGTTTAGCAGTGAAGGTGTAAGGAGGATTATTGTAATAGGTAATGAAATCCATGCTTGGACATTTGTAATATCTCATTTTCATCTCATAATAATCAACTGTTGATATTCTATCTCTAGCTTGAAGTACTCATTTATTTTGTAAGCTTTCTCATAGCATGTGCTAGGTTTGGTTGGGTCTCCATTCTCTAACATGCGTTGTGCTATTTTCATTTGTTCTTAATTAGCTAGTTCAGTTGTAGATCTAAATTTCCGTGTATTGTTGTTTTTTTTTCATGCACCCATCCTCTACCAATGTTGCAAACATCGACATTGAGATTAAATTAGCAAGGGTTTGGAAAACCAAAAAATAGTAAAAATTGGGAAAATATTGGTAAAAATCGACAAACATCGGCTAGGCCAAAAAATTGTGATTTCGAGATAAAATCGGGATGTTATCGAGATGTTCGCAACACTTTCCTCTACAAAGGAAGTCCCCCCACTAAAGGTCATTGGGCAAGGAAATACTCTTGAATTGCAGGAAGTTGATCTTAGTGAAAGAATGTGATTGGAACCATAAGAGGAGCCTTGTTATTAGCCTAGTGTGCAAAACATCTTTGTGGAATTTACAACAAATTGTTTTCCTTCCTTTCATACATGCTTAATGTTGATTTCTTTTAGTTTGTGTTTAAGAATATTTTGCTAGTGTTAGTTGTTAACATAGGCCATAATAGTTTTTGATCATGCATTGTCTGTGCTTGCGTCTTGAATCATACGAGCCCTAGGGTTGATGACTTAATGTTAGGGATTTATGCATCTAATTTACCCAATAGGGCCTAACCTTGAAAGGACATAAGTTCAGTTGCAGCACTTTTCAGAAGGGAAAGCAAAGTGAGACAAGGTGAGGTTGTGTAGGCTCAGAGGGATTTTGGCTTCAAAGGGAAACTACAAAGGAAAGTCAGGTGCCAGCTGGAAGTTCAACCTTCAGGGAGTCTTGCAGCCATGCAAGGACAGTCATGGTGGTGTAAGGAAATTCATAGATCATGCGAGGATAGTCATGGTACATGCGAGGACAATCATGGTACATGCAAGGATAGTCATGAACCAAGCAAGGCAGGTCTTGATCAAGCAAAAAGAAGATGTGGCATATGCAAGGACAATCATAGCCATGCAAGCGAATGTCATGGCTCATGCAAGGAAAGTCATGGAGCTGGAGATTTTTATGAGAAGGATATGGTAATACCTTCCTTTCTAAGAGGGAATGTTGAAATTTGGGTAGCTCAAAAGGTATTTTTGAGTAGAGAAAACCCAAAAAAGAGGAGTTTGTTGGGCAGAGTACCCATGTTTTGGGTTTTGACCCAAAGGAGTGGGCTTCAAACACAAGATAATGAATATTATATTCTAATATTTTATTGAGTGGTGAAGTGGGGTTTCTTGAAGGGCAAAGAAGACCCCCAAGACACTTAAACAAGAGCTATAAATATAGGCCAAAGGATAAGCCAAGTGCACAATTGAGATGTGACTTCATTTGTGAGGTAAGATCCCTAGAAGGAGCCGCAAACCTTAGAAGGAGATACACAACCAAAACTAGTTCTCTGAGTAGAAGGATTTAGATGGAACAAAGTAAGGGCTAAGTTTGTGAGCCTTATGGCATCCACTTTTTGAAGCAGGGCCGAGTTAGGATCAATGGAAAGGGCAGTTATCTAGGATGGGTCAAAGTCTATTTGGAAAGGAGATTGAGGTCAACTGGAAGGACCACAGTAGGTAGAGGGTCTGTTCAAGGAGAATTACAGTTACAAGAGGTCTGTCTTGGAGGTTTGAGGCCTTGATCTGGGGGTCGAGGCTAGTTGTATGCCTGGTTAAGGCCATCCGAAAGAAAGAGACGGTTTGTGCTATGATTTGCAAGGAAGTTGGGAACTATACATGAAGAAAAGGGTTGACCGGAGGTTTTAGGAAGGGCTAGACAGCAGGCCGAGGTCTGGATAGGCTTGTTAGGGTAGACCGAGGTGACTTCAAATAGGTCGAGGATGGAAAATAGTTGGATAGGGTAAGGAATGCTTGGTTAAGGCCAACCACAACTGTATGAAAAGGAGGTGGAGGCTATAGGAGGGATATTGTAGCAACAGACTAAGGAAAAGGGTTGCTAGAAGTCTAGCTGAGTGATATAAGGGTTGCTAAGGAGGACTAAACAAAAGGTGGGCTAAAGGCAACAACTTGTTGGTGTGGAAAGTAGCCATAGGCCCAAAAGTGTTGGCTAAGGCTACTAGGAAGTTGAATGAAAGTATGAAGTAGCAAACTCTGTGGACAAAAGAAGAATGTAACAATAAAGGAAGGGTGCTACAACAAGGTACAACAAGGTTGGAATGAGGACTAAGGGCTAGAGGAACAAGCCCACATGAGTCTAGATCTTACTAGTTGATTGTATTTGTATGTGGGTAGATGAGGACTTGATGGACTAGGCGTCAACCCTAGGGTTATTAGTCAAAGGACAAATTGTGTATATTAGCATTGTATTAGGGTTTGTAAAGGGGCGATGATCCCTAGTACAAAAGCCATATCGTTTTCTTATTGATGGACTAATAAGGAACATGATTTGCACCATAAATATTGTGTACCATTGTTGATTTGTTTGTTGTTATATTCTGCCATGCAAAGTTGTTTAAAGTTGGGAATCCATATTGTGTTTATGTGCTTAGCTAAGGTATAGACCAAACCTAGAGTGCATGGAAATTCTAACAGACTTAAGTTTTTAGTTTAGATCAGTATTGTACATTCTACATCTGGATTGATATATGAGTTGTTTTTGTGCTCCGACATTCTATTGGCATTATTGTACTCACAAGTCCATTCAGTGTTGACCTACTTTTGTGGTGATTTGTTGGACAATCATAAAATTGTCTTATCCTATACCTGTAACATTGACACAATACTTGAGAACTAACTCATCATTTTCTAGGAATTTGTTGTGATATGTTGATGTTTGTAGTAGCAGACAAGTATTTCTGCATTGGTTAAGTGTTAAGAATGCAGGAATCGTCCAAATCTACCTTAGGAAACTTGCTCAATTTATTAAGTTGTCTTTACGATTTAGCCTACATCTAACTTAGGAAAAAAACGTTAGTTAAGTTGATTAATTGAGGTAGGAAAACCAAGGAGATGCAATTTTAATTACATTAGTATATTTGTTTTAATCTCAACATTGATGTCAATTGGGTTACTATTTAATCTTAGCTCTCCATCACTTTGGAGATTAGGGTTAGGGATTTAGCTAAGTAAGAAATTATAAAAGCAATTATATGGAGAGGAGAAAGACATAATTGAAAGAAATTTGAGAGTGATTTTCTCAATGAGAATGAAACTCAAAGACTAAAGAGAAAATAAGTGCCCCAACAATGAGAGATAAATTATGGAGAAGGTGATTGAGTGGTAGTTGAGGCCTAACAAATTTTTGAGCACCAGTTTGTACAACCACAAGACTGAGGAAAAGGGAAGCTCACACATGTTGCACAAGGAGAATTGCAGGCCACATGTGTGATGCGGGTTTTGTAGCAGGAGCGCTGCATATGTGGAGTAGGTTGTGCGTGGGATGTACATCAAAATAGGTGAAAATCAAGGTTTTTCAAGGGCAGATTTTCTGGGTCTTATTTTGCTATAAATTTTCTATAATTTATCTATGGGCCAATTTCTTAGTAAGGAAGCCTCATTGTTCTAAGAATAAAAGGTGAAGATTAGTTGGAGGGAATTTTAAGTGTGGCTGATTTCCTGTGCTTGCTTTTGCTACTTAATTTTCCGAGTTAAAAATTCCAGTGCATTTTATTTTGTAATTGCAGAAATAATTTTTGTAGGTTACAAACACTTAGAGATTACAAACCTCTATGGAGAAGAGTTGTAGCGTTTATCTACTTCCAGGAAAACACTAGTCTGTCCTCTACTTCTGAACTGAAAAAAGCATGAAATCCAAGATGTTCTATGCCTATTGCATTGATCTTAGAATGTAAATAACCAAGGAATATAGGGAAAGATTTACCTTACCATTATAAGATCTTCCTATGTACTATGTTGTAATATCACTTTCAGAATTTTTATGGTATTTTTCTGAGAATTTTATTTGTAAATTTTATGCCTGCCTTTTCGCAATAAAACCACGAAATTACACCAAAATGCAACAATAAATAGGAACCCAAAAATTATACAAGCATGACTCATTTGGGAAATCGATAAAATGTGGCAAATACATTGATAATTTGCAGAAATAAACCCAAAAACTCAATTAACATCAGAAAATGCAGCACGAGGAATGACATAACTTATTTATTATGATTTAGCATGCAGAGTATGCTAGTGTGAAAATTCTTGGAAGGTGTACCAAAAATACTTCACCTGAGTCACTAGGTGAGAAGTGACCCTAACAACAGGTTGATGGTTGCTGTTGTCTTAGATTTGAAACACAAATAGAAAACCTGCAGTAAAAGAAGATATAATCCAAAACAGAATGTAGCAATATAGAGTATCCAGTGTAATAACCCAATTGGAAAGACAATTTTAAATGAATTAATCTCTTATTGATAACACTTGGTGAAGGAGATCTACAGATTGGTCTGTAAGTCCCCCTCCGTGGGATGGGTCCTTTGATATCCTTGACGCTTCAGAAAATTGATCTTCTCTCTCAATGTGAAAAACCCAAACAAAAGTGAAGAACTCAAAATGGGAGCTCAAGAAAAATGACGATAATGTTGACGATGATCATGGTGAAGAATGAATGAAAAACCCACTTTTATATAGCAAAGTATAGAGTTAATTTTGAAAATGGAGAATAATAAAATATTATTGACCAAATTCAGATCTAACTACTTAGAATACTTTATTATATTTATTGGAGAGGGAAAATGAATTTAAAATGGTTAAATACCTTTATTTAGAAATAATTAACAAATAAAATGATTTATTAATTATTTCGCAAGAAACAAGAACGGTGTGAAATCAAAATAATTATTAAGTAGTGATTTAATAATTATTCTAATAACAGAAATAAGGAAATTCAAATAAATAATGATTTATTTAAATATTCCTAAGGGATTTAGTCAAATGTGACATGGAATAATTATTAAATAATAATTTAATAATAATTCCTAGAGAAAATTAATTAAATAATGATTTATCTAATTATTCTCATGGGGTTTTTTAATTTAAATCAGAAAATAATTTAATAAAAATGGTTTACTAAATTATTTTCCATAGTGAGTGAAAGTGATTTTACCATGGTAAAATTAAATCTACATGGTGTATTTCGATCCACCTAGTTAGAAATGGCTAGGTGATCAATTTTTGGTGATAACAGATTGCCCCCATAGGTATGAGTTTTAGGAGCAAATCATATTACCGAAATATGTTGTAGATTACACTTCCACTAGACACCAAAAGGGGAGTCAGAGAGAGAGAGAATTGAAGCAAGTTAAGGATGGACAAATAATGGAGGGGGTGAGACCTACAATATTGATAGAAGTCTCGTTTTATGTGGTAGTACATGATCTCAAATGAGGCGGGGGAGACATACTCATACCCGCTGAGATAAATGCGTACAAAGAATAATGGTGAGCCCAACAACGTAGGACTAAGCTACAAAGTACATGATACATGATACATGATACACTGGCATCAATGGACCATAAATAATACAATGGATCCCATATACATAATGCGCCTGGAAAAAACATATGCCAAGACTGAATACAATAAGATTGTTGTACATGAGATATAATGCCCCTCAAGCTGACATGGGGAGGGGGGGATCACAACCAAAGAAGCCTTGCTGAACAAGAAAGGGCTCTGAAGATCTGAATGGATCCTCTGAAGTAGACATGCATGTGGTGGGCACTGCAGGCGGCGAAAACCGAACCCATCAAATCTGCGGAATCTATGAGGCTAGATCAACATCTGTGGTCATCCGGGTATGTGGGGGGCTACCTGAAGGGCCACCCCCTGATGAGGTCTGAAAAATCTCACACACACCCGAGAATCACTGGTACAATTGTTTGGATCACCGAACTATCAAGCGTACGAATCTCAAGTATGCGATAAGGAGCTGATGTCGAGCATGTGAGAAACAACCAAGTCAAAGAGTAATAATGAGTCCCTTTCGCTTGATCTGAGGCACCGAACAAAGATGGAAGCTGGAACCAAGATACACCTCCATCTAGACTACTCTTCTAGAATAAATGTGCTGAGATTGACAGAAGAGAGCCTGCCAGAGTTAAGACAATGAGGAATCCTCAACAAAGGCACGAGGGAACATAGTAGAGTGATTGATGGATTGACACCAAGGATGATGATGGAAGGGAACAAGACGGATGGCAGACTGACGACTTCCCCTGTCAGAGCAGAACAAAAATGGTTGACCTGGCAGGGACTGACTCAATTTCGGAGGGGATGGTTGATGACTCAAACGGGGGTTCGACAAAGACGGAGCAGAAGGACTGGAGGCCAAAGATGAGTAAAATGGGAGAAATGCGACACGACGACGAATGAAATGTTGTAACGAGACTCATTGGGGACTCTAAACAGACTCCATAAGTACAAGGGTGACACATCTCGGTTGCTCTAAACAAGGGTGACTCGATGATGCTGCCATGTGGGGGCCCCCCAACGGGGACCATGAAAACATGAGTAAATGATGGTTACTCATGATGAAAATAGACACGTGAGTCAACTAGTGCAAAGGTAAACTGGTACCAGAGTACGGGTGCTTCAAATGAAAAGACTTGGTTTAAGAGGCGGCAAAGTGAGACCTCGTGGAAAAAATGGCTTCCAGGTGAAGTTTCAAATTACCAAAAACAAAGAGAGACCTACTATAGAACTCGGTGAGAGCTTTCCAATAGTGTTGATGGTTCGTCAAAGGAAGCCACGGTTTGGTCACAATGGGCGACGAAAAATACTAGGGTTTTTTTCTATAAAAGGGCTTTTTGCCTCCAAATCAAATTCATTTGCATAGTGAGCTGTGGAGAATTTGGAGAGGAGGAGAAGGCTCTAAATCTTGTGGAGATCATAGCAGACAAACCGACCATCAGAATCAGGATCTGCGACTTTTAGGTAGATGACCTTACTTGTCTAAGGATGGCCTTAATGCTTCTTGGAAGAATGGTTCCTGATGAAGAATCAAGATAATAAAGAAACACAGGAATGAACTACTAGAGAAGGTCTAGGAACATCCCCGCCCATCAAGTCTGTCATGGGAACCGGATGGTAAATGTGGTATGACATAGAGTAGAATATTTGAAGATATGGTATCAAACATCTACGAGATGCAATGTATATATGGCTCACTAGAGAGGCCGGTAGGACAAACTATCCAAAGAATGAAATGATAATTTACCATACATAGATCATTGGGGTCTAGGCCAAGACTTATGTTAATCAAGTGAGAAGATGGCTAGGGGAGGTCATCATGCCCCCAAGCATGGGATACTCCCCCCAACATATGTGATGGAGGGGACTGATCTGGTATGCAAAGGTGGGAATGATGCCCCCTAGTAGGAGGAGTTTGTGGAGCTCCATTGTGTTCCAAGTGCTCGAAGAAGGGATTCAAGCATTTCAACCCAGATAGCACAAGATCCTCCAAAGGATGATGAGGAAATGTAGGCGCATATGTTCCCCTTAGCATGCTATGGGCATACTGGATATATTTAGAGTAGTAGACTCAAAACACATTTTGGTGGTGTGGTTCGCCATTTGTTTATGGATGTCTTCTTATGGGAAGAATGGATGGATACAATTAGAGAAAGGAAATGGTGGATTATCAATCTCGTTTGGCACTGCATAGATGAATCAAATGGACTGAATTTCTGGGTTCGCATTCATGGTGTCACCATACCAAAGAATGGCTTTGGATATAATGAACTGATTTTCGCCTAGAAAACATGGTGGTTGAACAACAACAATGTCTAAGGGACTGGGTTGTTGAGGTAAGATGGAGGGATGAGTAAGTGGGTCATCCCAAGAGTGATTTGAAGTGATATGAGACTCTAGAGGTTCTTTTGAATGGGGAAGAATAATGGTACTAGAGTCGGCACTACCAAATGCACTTGGAGGGTTGGGGAGAATTACTTCTCCTGGACTCTCAGAAATGGATGCCCCCTTACCCAAACATTGAGTGGTAATGTAATGGCCACAAGGTGGATGTGGTTCGAATTCATGGGTTCCAAGTAAGGCGTGGTTAAGCCAATCGACCTCACTATGGATGAAATCTTTGGACTCCACAGCATATTGGTCATGGGTTTGTTGCGAAAGGAAGTACACACGATGGTGCATATCATCCCAAGGATAATCAGGGGTGGTCATGGCTTCCGTAATGCCTTCATCGGAATGGAAGATGGGCAGATTTGAGGAAGAAAGACTACATGACAAGGAAGAGCTACCTGAAGCATCTTCATGAGAGACTAGGTTCACATACGCACCGTCAAGTCTGGGAGACATATGACTAGTAGATGGAATATCTATCGATGTTGAGACCAATGTGTCTGTTGAAGAAGGTTCAACTGAATCACGAGAGGAGACATCTAGGGAGTTCCCAGGGAATGATCTCATGAACAACGATAGGTAGAGAATAGGAGCAAAACTATCTGTTGTCTCGACATCAGGGGGAGGGATCATGATGGGTGGTTGGGAGACCTCCTATTCTGGTGTAGGAGTGGGACCAAAATCTGCAGGTAAAGGAGAGGTGGACTCATTACGAGCAACCTCTAATTCACGAAGCACTTGAAGTGTATCGCGAAAATCTTATTGCGAATAGTGGCCATAGTATCACACAAAGCGCAAGGGTGATTTGTGCGTAAAGATCGGATCCTCTTAGCTAACTTAGGCAAGGTCACATGGACCTTAAGGATGTTAGAATCATGAAAGGTATCAGTAACAACCTCTTTAATGTGAGGGAGTTGAGGACAGTTATTGGTGGCATGATCGACAACATCACACAAAGCACAAGGAGGAAGAGGCTTTGGCGGCTTGGGAGGTGTGGACCACTACGTGTCAACTACCCATAGTAGTACACCCCCTTTTTCGCAAAAGGGATAGCGCTTGATCGACGTGTTCGTGCCATTCGACAGTCATCGTCGACCTGATCATGTTATGTTGTAAACCCAGTTTGCATGTATAAATTGTAAATAATCTTGGCAGATCGGAGTCATGTATGTAAATGCCTAGGCAAACCTAATTTTCTAGTGATAATCTACGTTCCAGAAGGTTTTTCGTCTCACCGATCCATGATCGGCAGAGTTTTCCTTCAGCCTAACCCAAAGTCGAAATGAATTTTGTCATTAGAATCTTAGGGGAATCCTAGTGCATTGAACAGCTAAATTATATTTGGTCGCAGAGCTGGGTGGTCTATGAGGGTCTATGTCAAATGGGTTCCCCCCCTTGAGATGTAAAATTGTAAAAGTCATGATGTAAAGTGTCTTGAGGGTTAGAAAATATTTTAATCCCCTCATAAGTCCTAAGTCCTAGGTCCTAGGTAATTTTTTCCAAAGGCTAAGTTCGAGGATCCAAAAAATAAAAATTAAAGAAATTAAAAAATAAATAAAAATAATAATAAAATTTTAAAATTTTAAAATTTTAAAAATAATTAAAAAATAAATAATAAAATAATAATAAGTCAAATTTTGAGTAAATAAATGCAGAATTTTAATTTTTTAATATTTTAAAATGCTTTTAAAAATTCGACGGATGAAATTAAAAGAAATCTTGATCCTCATCGACGGTCGAGATTAGTTTGACATGGATCACTCGAACTAGCCGTTGGGAATTTTTCCTTTAAATAGGGTGCTTGGGTCATTTGAGATCATTCAATCTATGAGTCTTGTGCTGAAGAAAGCTCTCTTGTAAACTTTTTCTGGTGCAATAAAGAAAGACTTTGGGGTTGAAATCTTGCTGGTGTTACTCTCCTGAAGTGCTGTAAGCTGCTTTATTTTCTGCATAATTTTATTTTCAGCCATTAGTAATAGCTTGGTGAAGAGTGATGTTGAACACAGGTATCTTGTTCACTCACTAGGGTTTTAATAGTAGTAGAATTTCTGAAAAAATGGCAGGTATCTCCATTGGATTTGGAATTTAGTACTGTTTTTTCCCTCTTTATTAATAGCTGAAGTGAGCTGTGCAGGAAATCCAGATTGAGAAGATTAACGGGCGTTTGGGGAAGTTCTAGGCTGAACCAGCCAACTCCCGAAAAGCATTCTCTTGTAGAGCCCAGCCAGTTTTGATTCTGGGTCTGTCATTTAAAGTTTATTTTTGAATTGCATGAGAGATTTCTGAAGTATCTCATAGTAAATCTGAAATTCTGAAAATATTATTGAGGATTACTGACAAATCTGGCTATTGTAGAGTCATGAAACTGTAAATATTGTAGCTGGTTTGTAGGGTTTTAATCATAGTTTTAAAATTCGGCCGATTTGAAACGGAAACGGCCGAGTTGATCCGTTTCATTGCCCAAAAATGTGACTCGGTGGAGGAAACGGTTCAGTAGGCCGAGTCAGCCATGACTCGGCCAACTCGGCCGTTTCTGTATTGACTCGGCCGAGTCATAACCAATGGCCTGTAACCCCATCAAAACAGCGATTTGACATTTTTTTAATGACATTTTGAAGTGTTTGCTGATTGGTTTGAACTCCAATGTGTTTTATGAATTAGTTAAATGTTATTTGGGGTCCATTTCCCCCTCCCAAACCCTATTTAACACACTCAAATGCTCTCTACTATTGATATGCTATTCAAATTTCATGGTAATGTTAAATTCTTAAAGTAAAAGTGACATTCTCCTTAATCTTCATTTTCATCCTTTTACTTAAATTTTTAACATTACCATGAAATAACTCAGGATGTTTGAGAGTGGTTTCGGCCTCATTGGATTTCATATGGAGAAAGTAGAATTTTAGATTTCATTCAAAATCCAGCAGACTTATCAGTTTTTCAGGATTTCAGGATTGGAGGATTGCAATGTTTCCATTGAATTTTGTCATGTATTAGGGTATGGAACTCATATTTAATCAAGAGCACCAATCCCTCTATGTACCTTGATGTTAGTGACATTGGTTGTCGAACTCCTTTGGGATTCACTCCCAAACCAGGAGCTTCTGAAAATGTCGCTCCCACTCCCGTTTTCGCTCCTGCTCCCAAGTAACACGAAGAAGAGAAACCATTTGGATCAAAAAAGGTTAAATGATCTAGTTTATGTCCAATACAACCTCCGGCTCAGACGAAACCATTTGCTGAACAAAAGACCTGATTCAGATCCCATTGTGTTGGAAGACATTGATCCAACATCAGATTGGGTAGTGGAGAGTCGTCCAGCAGAGTTTGATCCTGATGAGGATCTTGATTTAGATTTAGATATTGAGACATCAGTTGAACTTGAACATGCTGTTTAGTTGAATGCAGATCCCAATCCACCAGCCTCAATCTCACAGCCAGCAAGGACTCCAGTTGTAGGTGCTTCCTCTGCTCAGCCACGACAGAAGCGCAGCCGCATATCTACTCTATCTCAGCTTGCATCTGCTGCAGTTGCACAGCTTGCAAGTGGTACCACTTCTACAGCTGCAGTTGGAGATGATGATAATGAAGAGGAGCCATGGGGCCCCCTATCTGACTCTGATGATGATCCAGAGATTGATCGACATGATCTTGGCTCCTCTGGCAGTAGCTACTAGCCAGTAGCTGTAGTACTAGTACTGGAGTCTGGTCACAGTTTACTTTTGTTGTAGAGGCCATTTCTAGCCTCCTTGGTTATGTGTTTTTTGTTTTGAGTCTTTGATCATGTATGACAGTTGACTATGTATTGCCATTGGGTACCATTTTGATATAATGGATTGGTTCATGAGCCTACTTTGATCATATGTTGTCTTCCATCTATATTATAACGTTGTGTGTTTGGAAACATGAATGAAAATCTTTAAAATTATGTTTTTTTATAAAAAAAATAAATATTTAATGTATTTTTTACAACGACCGAGTCATTGAAATCGAGCCGGCCGAGTCATTACCGTTTCGGAGTCGGAGTCGGAGTCGATCCTCGGCCGAGTCGGAGTCGGAGTCGGAGTTTTAAAACTATGGTTTTAATTTTAATCCTTGCATATATATTCTCCAGGCATTTATCTTTCCATTACAGGTTGCAGGTCTGAGAAGAAATTTTTGTGGGAAGCCAGATCTGGCCCCAGAAACTAGCCTTTGCAGGTGCATCATTTCTGCAGTCCAGGATTTTAAATTTTTGTTTATCTGAAGGTGATCTTACATGAGTTTCAAATAACAAATCTGAAGCTGAACATATAAATTTTATTCAGAAGTCTTTGAGGGTTTCACTGCTAAATTTCAAGCAGAAATATAATCTGGAAATTTCTGGGTTTTTTATTTGACCATTTTATTTTATGCTGCCTGGGGCTTTTGTGATTTTGTTGAAGAAATTTCAAAATTTTGATGAAAGTTTTGTAGCCAGCGTCCTTCTCTTCATTGTTCGATCTATTCTCTGCTGGCGGCTATCAAGATCACACCTCTATCCATTGGTGCTCCTCACGCTATCCAGATCAACAGAGTTGTTGTCATTAATCAAATCAGCAAATCAGCGTTGCTGCCATTAATCAAATCAGCAAATTAGCAAATCAACATTGCTGCCCAAATCAGCAAATCCTCACGCTTTTGCCAGCGTCCATCCACACAGTCTCCTCTTCCCTTCAAAAGCATTCTCTTGCCATCTCTCACGGAATCCCTGCAACCTGCAAGCAAAAAAAAAAAAGAAAAGAAAATCCTCGATCCAACCCGCAGCCTACTCTTCATCGCTATCCAAACTGTCCCACTGCCTGTACGTTCTCCAGCTGCCTGCGTTTTTGAACGCCCTCCAACCTGCAAAAAACGTCGCAATTCCCATCCCATCCACGCACCTACAAACCCATCTCCTCCATAGCTTTGTATTCCTCACGTCCAGTCCTTCAACCATCTCATTGCACCTGCAAAAGAAAACGACAGCAATAGACAGCAATACACATTCGATTTTTTTTGTGAAGTATGGGTACGATTAAATAGGTTTCATTTTCGATTTAGGCATAGATATTATTTGGGTCTTGTTTATTTGTTGTTCACGTTAGTTTTTTTTTATTTTTAAATTTAATTTTAGTTTAGATTTTCATTTGGTTTTAAATTTAGATCTAAGTTTTATTATATTAATTTTCAGTTTATTTATTTAGGTTATGTATATTAAGCTTAGGATTTTATATATGAAAAATTAAAAAAATTCATAAAAAAGTAAAAAGTTGAAAAAAAGTCCTTTTTTATTTCTTTTAGAATCTTTGATTTTTTTATTTTTTTATTTTTTTCTAAATTTAAAAAATAAAAAGGTTTAAATTAGATTTGGTTATAGTTTAGTTTAGTTTTATTTTATTTTAGAATAAATCAAAAATCAATAAAAAAAGAATTTCATAAAAGGTTAAAAAGTTCCCTTTTTTATTTTAGAACTTTAGTTTAGAATAGATTTTAGGCTTTATTCAGTTTTTTTTTCTTTTTTTTTTTTAAATATAAAAGATATAAAAATTAAAAAATCCCGAAAAAGCATAAAAAGTTTTAATCTTTAGTTTTTGTTTAATATTGTCATTAGCTTTTGGTTTATTAGTTTAATTTTTGACTTAGGTTTTAGTTTTAAATTTGGCATTTTCAATTTCATTAAAAAAAGTATAAAAAATAAAAATTTAAATATTTTGTTTTTGTTTGTTTGTTTGTTTTTAGTTTTGTTTTTGTTTGTTTGTTTTTTTTTTTTTTGTTTTTTTTTTTTCTTTGTTTTTTTGTTTTTTTTTTGTTTTGTTTGTTTGTTTGTTTTATTTTGTTTTGTTTTTTTTTTTTTTTTTTTTTTTTTTCGCGCATTTAGTCTTAGCATATTTTGTCATGTTTCCAGATTTTGGTATATTCCGCTAAGGCTAATAGACTTTTTGATGTGGGATTAATAATAATAGGGTTATTTAAAGCATTTAATCTTTCGTATTTAATTGCTGGAATATCGTTGGGCCATTGTGCATTTATCGATTATCTCGCATTTGGTAAAAGTTAATCTTTGTTTGAGTTATTTGATGGTAAATGATTGTTAATGAGTTCATATTTCTGCAAGCATTTGATAAATAATCATTCAGTCATTAACTCCATAAGGCACTGGTCTATTAACTTAATAAAATCAATTAAGTGCTTGTTTCCCCTCGTGTCTCCCAACCCAACTGGTCCACAATTGGTCATCCATTGTCCCATAAGATCTACCCCCCTTAGCCATGGGAGATAGGGTTAAACGGAGAGATCGGGGATCAGGGTGACAGCCCCCGGTCTGAGCATTGTCGTGACAATCTGTGCGACAACATTTTTTGGCGCCATTGTCGGGGATAGAGTTTTTTCTATCCTTGGTCCTTTCCTTTCGAGCTTTTCCGTGTTTCACTTCCTGTCCGGGTGGCGACTCCACTTCATATATCATCTGCAAGAGTGTATACTAGGAGACATCCAAGTAGTCTGTGCAATCCTGCTCCTGATCCTGAAAGGGCTCTCAGGGTACGATTACACAAACTCTCTTCTCGTACACTTCTTGTTAACCTCGGACAAGAAGCCCTCTCTGATATCCATTTGCTTTTTACTAGTCCAGTTGGGCACGACATCATGGATATGTATGCCCCTTGCGATTTTTCTAACGTTCCAGGGTATCCCAATGATCTTCCATCACTTGGGATAGATAAGTTGCCTAGCTTTCAAGGAGATAATGCGATTAGTGCTAATTCGCATCTGAGAGATTTTAGTATATGGATGGCTAAGTACGCAAGGTCTGCTGATTTCGATCATGAGGATGTTAGAATGACTCTTTTTGTTTTAACCTTGGGGGGCGATGCTCATGAGTGGTTTACTGAAAAGCCTCAGAATTCATTTGATTCCTTACAATCGATCATTGATGCCTTTAAGGAAAAGTATGGAGATAAGAGAGAAGGAAGACACCTCGTAAAAGCTATTAGCATAATAAAAAAGAGAGAGAATGAAACTGTTGAAGAATTTAACAAAAGGTTTAACGGTATTGTTAGAGAATTACCTCAAGACTATAAACCTACCGACAAATCTCTTCGAGATTTTTACATTGATGCCTTTAGTCTTGAGCCATCTTATGAATTGAGGCGTGCTAGACTTAATGATTATAGGGATTGCCAAGCCTTAGCTATAGAGCTTGAAAAGGACAAGGCAGCATCTGGGAAGTCTGAGATCCCAGGTTTCGATAGGGCTGCTACGAAACTAAAAGAACCTAAAGGAAAAGCAGTTCAAGAGCCTGAAAGCGAACTTGTTCTCAAATTGCTCCAAAAGATTGAAACCATGGAAATTAATCATAATAAGGAGATAGCTACTTTGCAGAATAGGTTGGTCCAAATGGAAAGAGCGCAAACGCAAAATTTCCAACCTCGAAATAATAATAATAGAAATAACAATTGGCAAAAGAAGGGTCAATCTAGTGAGCAGAGACCTCCTAATCCGTTAACTAATTTGGTCGATAATGCTCCTCCTTACTGTCGGGTTTGTGATGCTCTTCATGAAGAGGCCACTTGTCCCATCGTTAGAAGAATTTTAGATAATGGAATGTTTGGGGCAGGTGATCAAATAAATGTAGTAGGTAACAAGTTTCCTTTGTCTATGGATGATTGAATAGAGGTCAAGGAAAATAGTTGTGACATTATGAATCCTTCATCAGCTTTTAGTATAAATAACCTTGAAAATGAAGATGACATTTTGGCTAGGTTATATGGTGAAAAACCCTCTCCAGAGCAAATCATGGAAATTGCTAGAGATAAAGGTTTAACCTATCAAAGAAGGGATAAAGATCAGAGCAGGAATCAAATTCCCCCTTGAACTTTTAACCCTGGTTTAAACTCTGGATTAGATGTCAATTTGGGAAGTTGGTTTAACAATGCGAAAATTTGGGTTCCTGTCTCCGAGATTGCTAAAATCCCTTCCCAAAGAGACAAGTTACTAAAAGCTATTCAGGGTCCTCAAGTAAATATTTCTCAACAGAAGACTCGGGAAGTTGACTATCACGATGCTCCCATATATTTGCAAAGCTTAGATGCAGATAACAAAGATCACCAGCCTTTCTTTATCACCTTGTTAGTTAATGGATATAAATTGAATAATTGCATGTTGGATTCTGGTGCATCAGCTTGTGTAATGACTAAAAGGGTCATGGAACAGCTTAACTTAAGAGTTTCTAGACCCTACTATAATATATGTGCCATGGATTCTAAAAAGATTGAAGTGCATGGTTTGATCAAATATTTACAAGTTCATCTATCAGTTTACCCAGACGTCATGATTGTTATGGATATAGTTGTTGTTGATGTGCCTGATGCCTGGGGTATGCTTTTATCCAGAAAGTGGGCCTCTGATCTAGGAGGAAGTAATCAAATGAATTGGTCATATGCCATGATTCCTTCTCCTAGAGGTGATGGTTTTGTAAGACTTAATAGAGAGCCTGAAAGAAAATTCCATGTTGAAGATCCTAAGAGACCTCACAACAAGATAATTAAAGAGCAATCTGACATTGGGAATTACGCTATCATGTCTAATTTCATAATTCCTCCTAATGATAAGATTAAGGATCTCAATGATAGAGTTTGGTACATGTACTTTGATGGTGCATCATCTAGGCATGGTAAAGGTGCTGGAATAGTGCTTAAATCTCCCCTTGATCACATTTTCAAGTTTGCCTATTGATTAGAATTTGAAGCAACCAACAACGTTGCTGAATATGAGGCTTTATTGTTGGGTCTTGAATTGGCGAAGTCTTTGAAAATTAAGTTGCTTAGCATTAAGGGGGATTCTGATTTAATTATCATGCAACTTAAAAATAAATTCACATGTAAAAATCAAATATTAAGGAATTATCGAAATGTTGTGTGGGATACTATGGAGCACTTTGATGCCCTTGACCTCGAAGCTATCGCAAGAGAGAAAAATAGTTTGGCAGATGAACTTGCCGTAGTTGCTACTACCTTCCAGTTATCTGATGATCTAATTAAGGATAAGATCAAAATGGAAGTAATATTTAGACCATCTATTCCAGATAACTCAGAGCATTGGCAAGTCTTTAATGATGAAAAGCAAGTCATTCGTTTTCTTAATAGTTTGGATGAGTTTGAGGATTTCCGGATAGATTTTGAGGAGGATGGATCTTTAAATCATGAGCATATCATAAATCCTACTCCTAGAAATGTGGTTGCCTTAGAGCAACACTTTGATCGTCATGATGCCACAAAGTTGAAAGAAGAAAATCAAATGGACCCAGGCGAATATCTCGAGATAAACATTGGTACTTCTGAGAACCCAAAGATTGTTAAAATTGGTAAAGGTACTAGTGTGGAGGAAAGAAAAAAGTTAACTAATTTACTTCGCGAATATCGAGATGTTTTAGCTTTTTCTTATGATGAATTAAAGGGCTATTGGGAAGATGTCATGGAACATACTATCCCCTTAAAAGATGAATATGCTAAACCCTTTCACCAGAAACTTAAGCAGATTAATCCTAAGTTAGTCCCTTTGGTTCAGAAAGAGCTTGCGAAAATGCTTGCAGCAGGAATTATCGCTCAAACAATGCATTCGACATGGTGTTGAAATCTGGTGATTGTTAGGAAAAAGAACTGTATAATAAGGCTTTGTGTCAATTTTCGAAATCTTAATCTAGCATGCAAGAAAGATAGTTACCCTTTGCCAAACATGGAGACTTTGTTGCAAAGAGTAACCGGTTTTGGAATGATGTCATTACTAGATGGTTTTTCTGGGTACAACCAGGTATGGGTTAAAAAGGAAGATCGTCACAAAACCACATTCATCACACCATGGGGTACATTTGAATACATTAGAATGCCGTTTGGATTAACCAACGCTGGGGCTACATTTCAAAGGGCTATGGATTATTCCTTCAAGGGGTTAATTGGGAAATTTATTGAGATTTACCAAGATGATCTTACTATATTTTCTAAAGATGGTATCAGTCATATAAATCATCTTAGGTAGGTTTTCGATAGATGTAGAGAATACAGGATTACTTTAAATCCAGCTAAGTTTGTTTCTGGAGAGACCAAAGGGAAATTACTTGGCCATATCATTTCTAAAGATGGAATCAAGATTGATCTTAAAAGAATTGAAGCAATCCAAAAGATTGCTCTTCCTCATAATCTTAATTCCCTTCAGTCTTTCCTTGGAAAGATAAATTTTCTTAGAAGGTTTATTCCAAATTACCCAGAAATAGCTAAGCCTATTCAAAGTCTTTTGCAGAAAGATGTAAAATTTGTTTGGAAAGAAGACGGCAAAAGGGCTTTTCAAGAAATCAAATGCGCTATTGCAAAAGCTCCTGTCTTAGTTAGTCCCGATTATTCCAAGGATTTCATGATTTTTTCTTTTGCTTCCGAAGATACCATTGTTGGTGTCCTGTTACAAAAGAATAAAGATGGTCACGAATAGCCTATTGCTTTCATGAGTAGAGCGCTTCAAAATTCCGAATTGAAGTACAATAACATGGAAAAGCAAGCTTATGCCCTAGTCAAGTCTCTTAAGCACTTCAAAACTTATGTGGGTTATTCTAAAATCATTGCTTTCGTCCCACATTCTGCTGTTAAAGATATATTAACGAAAAGACTCTTGGTTTGTTTTGTCTTAGCGATCTATCTTCACCTGAGTTGAAAAGATTAGGAGAGCATGAGTGGTACAAGGACATCATTTATTACTTGATAAATCTTACATGCCCTAGTTTAGTTGCGCGTAAGAGAAGGGCTCTTAGACTAAAAGCCACTAAGTATTGCCTTATGAAGGATGGCCTTGGATGGAGAAATCCTGAGCGCATAGTACTTAGGTGTGTCGATGAAATTGAGTCCAAGAAATTAATCTCTGAGTTTCATTCAGGATTTTGTGGTGGTCATTATGCTGCTATAACTCTCGCCCACAAAATTCTAAGAGCTAGTTATTATTGGCCTTCAATTTTTTCTGATGTGCATAAGTTTGTTAAGACTTGTCAAGCCTGTCAACTGTTCACTGGGAAACAGAAGCTTGCTACGCTGCCCCTACAACCTATCATTGTAGAGGCATCTTTTCAGCATTGGGGTCTGGACTTCATCGGGAAGTTCCATGAAAATTCTAGCAATGGCTACTCATGGATTTTGACTGCTACTGATTATTTCACTAAATGAGTTGAAGCCATTCCTACTAAGAATGCCACTGAAAATGTTATTATGGATTTCATTGAAAATAATATCATTACTAGATTTGGTGTCCCTGCTATGATCACTACTGATAATGCCAAGGCTTTTAGTTCTTCAGAGTTTTCATCTATCTATTTCAAATATGGCATTATCTTATCTCATTCATCAAATTACTATCCTCAAGGTAATGGTCTGGCTGAATCAAGTAACAAGAATCTCATAACCATTATCAAGAAGATAGTAGGAGATAATAAGAAATCGTGGGATAGCAAAATCAAGTATGCTTTATGGGCAGATAGGATCACTAAGAAGAAAGCTACTAGTAAATCTCCCTTTGAATTAGTTTATGGCTTGGATGTAACCTTACCTGTGCACCTGAAATTGCCAGCTTATCAGCTCCTTCAGCATTTTTCTACTAATAAAGATGTTGTTCAGAATAGAATAGATCAGATTGTGGAGTTAGATGAGGCTCGTAGGACAGCTTTTGATGCTATATGTAAAAATCAATCTAACATTAAGAAAAGCTTTGATAAATTCTCTCGATCTAGATCTTTGCAGGTGGGAGATATGGTACTTCTTTGGGATCGCAAGAATGAAAAACCAAGAAAACATAAGAAGTTCGACAGTTTGTGGCTGGGACCGTACATCATTCGAGATATAGCTGGACCAAACTCATTCCACTTGAGCAGATTGGATGGCGAACCACTTGATCTACCTGCAAATGGCCAAATGCTCAAGCTGTTCTTCAAAGATGATATCTGATGCCATGGGGCATCCTTTGTATTGTATTTCTAACCCTACTCCTTGTTATTTCAGCATTTTATTTCTGTTTTAGGATTAGATTTACTTTCCTTGTTACTAGATAGTTAATAAATGAAGAGCTTATATCTTTCATGTGCTTAATGTTATATGATGATTTTTGGATGGACGCTACTTATGTTTTGTTGTGTGTTGCGTGGGTGCAGATTCTGGATTCTCACATTCTTACAGTGCAGCAACGTGTCCCCAAGTGGAGCCAGATGTTGACCACTATGTGTCAACTACCCATAGCAGTACACCCCTTTTTTCGCAAAAGGGATAACGCTTGATCGACGTGTTCACGCCATTCGACAGTCATCGTCGACCTAATCATGTTATGTTGTAAACCCAGTCTGCATGTATAAATTGTAAATAATCTTGGCAGATCAGAGTCATGTATGTAAATTGCCTAGGTAAACCTCATTTTCTAATGATAATCTACGTTTCGGAAGGTTTTTTGTCTCACCGATCCATGATCGGCAGAGTTTCCCTTCAGCCTAACTGAAAAGACAAAATGAATTTCGTCATTAGAATCTTAGGGGAATTCTAGTGCGTTGGTCTGCTAGATTATATTTGGTCGCAGAGCTGGGTGGTCTATGAGGGTCTATGTCAAATGGGTTTTCCCCCTTGAGATGTAAAATTGTAAAGGTCATGATGTAAAGTGTCTTGAGGGTTAGAAAATGTTTTAATCCCCTCATAAGTCCTAAGTCCTAGGTCCTAGGTAATTTTTTCCAAAGGCTAAGTTCGACGATCCAAAAAATAAAAATTAAAGAAATTAAAAAATAAATAAAAATAATAATAAAATTTTAAAAATAATTAACAAATAAAAACTAAAATAATAAAATAATAATAAGTCAAATTTTGAGTAAATAAATGCAGAATTTTAATTTTTTAATATATTAAAATTCATTTAAAAATTCGATAGATGAAATTAAAAGAAATCTTGATCCTCATCGACGGTCGAGATTAGTTTGACATGGATCACTCGAACTAGCCGTTGGGAATTTTTCCTTTAAATAGGGTGCTAGGGGTCATTTGAGATCAGATTCGATCTATGAGTCTTGTGCTGAAGAAAGCTCTCTTGTAAACTTTTTCTGGTGCAATAAAGAAAGAATTTGGGGTTGAAATCTTGTTGGTGTTACTCTCCTGAAGTGCTGTAAGCTGCTTTATTTTCTGCATAATTTTGTTTTCAGCCATTAGTAATAGCTTGGTGAAGAGTGATGTTGAACACAAGTATCTTGTTCACTCACTAGGGTTTTAATAGTGGTAGAATTTCTGAAAAAAATGGCAGGTATCTCCATTGGATTTGGAATTTAGTAATTTTTTTTCCCTCTTTATTAATAGCTGAAGTGAGTTGTGCAGGAAATCTAGATTGAGAAGATTAACGGACATTTGGGGAAGTTCTAGGTTGAACCAGCCAACTCCCGATAAGCATTCTCTTGTAGAGCCCAACCAGTTTCGATTCTGGGTCTGTCATTTAAAGTTTATTTTTGAATTGCATGAGAGATTTCTGAAGTATCTCATAGTAAATCTGAAATTCTGAAAATATTATTGAGGATTACTGACAAATCTAGTTGTTGTAGAGTCATGAATATGTAAATATTGTCGCTGGTTTGTAGGGTTTTAGTTTTAATCCTTGCATATATATTCTCTGGGTGTTTATCTTTCCATTACAGGTTGCAGGTCTGAGAAGAAATTTTTGTGGGAAGCGAGATCTGGCCCCAGAAACTAGCCTTTGCAGGTGCATCATTTCTACAGTCCAGGATTTTAAATTTTTGCTTATCTGAAGGTGATCTTACATGAAGGTGATCTTACATGAGTTTCAAATAACAAATCTGAAGCTGAACATATAAATTTTATTCAGAAGTCTTTGAGGGTTTCACTGCTAAATTTCAAGCAGAAATATAATCTGGAAATTTCTGGGTTTTTATTTGGCCATTTTATTTTCTGCTGCCTGGGGCTTTTGCGATTTTGTTGAAGAAATTTCAAAATTTTGATGAAAGTTTTGTAGCCAGCATCCTTCTCTTCATTGTTCGATCTATTCTCTGCTGGCGGCTATCAAGATCGCACCTCTATCCATTGGTGCTCCTCACGCTGTCCAGATCAACAAGGTTGTTGCCATTAATCAAATCAACAAATCAGCATTGTTGCCATTAATCAAATCAGCAAATCAGCGTTGCTGCATTAATCAAATCAGCAAATCAGCAAATCAACATTGCTGCCCAGATCAGCAAATCATCACGCTTCTGCCAACGTCCATCCACACGCTGTCTCCTCTTCCCTTCAAACGCATTCTCTTGCCATCTCTCACGGAATCCCCGCAACCTGCAATCAAAAAAAAAAAAGCAAACCCTCGATCCAACCCGCAGCTTGCTCTTCATCGCTATCCAAACCATCCTGCTGCCTGTATGTTCTCCAGCTGCCTGCGTTTTTGAACGCCCTCCACCCTGCAAAAAACATCGCTGTTCCCATCCCATCCATGCACCTGCAAACCCATCTCCTCCATAGCTCTGCGTTCCTCACGTCTAGTCCTTTAGCCGCCTCATCGCACCTGCAAAAGAAAACAACAACAATAGACAGCAATACACATTTGATTTTTTTTTGTGAAGTATGGGTACGATTAAATAGGTTTCATTTTTGATTTAGGCATAGATATTATTTGGGTCTTGTTTATTTGTTGTTCACGTTAGTTTTTTTTTTTTAATTTAATTTTAGTTTAGATTTTCATTTGGTTTTAAATTTAGATCTAAGTTTTATTATATTAATTTTCAGTTTATTTATTTAGGTTATACGTATATTAAGCTTAGGATTTTATATATGAAAAATTAAAAAATTTCATAAAAAGGTAAAAAGTTAAAAAAAGTCTCTTTTTTATTTCTTTTAGAATCTTTGATATATATATATATATATATAAAAGTTTAAATTAGATTTGGTTATAGTTTAGTTTAGTTTTATTTTATTTTAGAATAAATAAAAAATCAATAAAAAAATAAAAAAGAATTTCATAAAAGGTTAAAAAGTTCCCCTTTTTATTTTAGAACTTTAGTTTAGAATAGATTTTAGGCTTTATTATGTTTTTTCTTTTTTAATTTTAAAATATTAAAGATATAAAAATTAAAAAATCCAGAAAAAGCATAAAAAGTTTTAATCTTTAGTTTCTGTTTAATACTGTCATTAGCTTTTGGTATATTAGTTTAATTTTTGACTTAGGTTTTAGTTTTAAATTTGGCATTTTCAGTTTCATTAAAAAAATATAATATATATATATATATATATAAATATAAAAATTTTGATTTTTTTTTTTTTTTTCACATTTAGTCTTAGCATATTTTGTCATGTTTCCAAATTTTGGTATATTCCGCTAAGGCTAATAGACTTTTTGATGTGGGATTAATATTTATCATTTTTTATGTGGTTAACGTGCTCAAATGTTCATTTGAATATTAGCTATATAAAAGTGATAACTAGTTAGCATTTAAAATTACGTGGTTATTTAAAGTATTTAATCTTTCATATTTTAATTGCTGGAATATCGTTAAGCCAATGAGCATTTATCGATTATCTCACATTTGGTAAAAGTTAATCTTTGTTTGAGTTATTTGATGCTAAATGATTGTTAATGAGTTCATATTTCTGCAAGCATTTGATAAATAATTATTCAGTGATTAACTTCATAAGGCATTGGTCTATTAAATTAATAAAATCAATTAAGTGCTTGTTTCCCCTCGTGTCTCCCAACCCAACTGGTCCACAGTTGGTCATCCATTGTCCCATAGGGTCTACCCCCCTTAGCTGCGGGAGACAGGCTTAAACGGAGAGATCGGGGATCATGGTGACAGCCCCCAGTCTGAGCGTTATTGTGACAATCTGTGCGATAACAGGAGGAACTGGAGTTGCTGGGGGAGCCTTGTCTTGGTTTCCCTTCTTTTGGGCTTTGCCCCCCACCAGATGCTTTCGCAATAGGAGTAGGCTCTTATTGAGGTTGTTGTGGAATTGAAGCAAACGCAGGGGTAGGAACAATAGGTTGGATCGGGGTCAAAGTGGTGTAAGGTTTCAATTGATTAGATGGAGTGTTGGCAGGGGGATCGATGTACCAGACTGGGATCCCTAAGGTAATATTGGGTAGACTCAACGTAGCCATGATAGGTGTAGAATAGACTTCAGGGGGTGGGAATAAGAAGGATATCTAACCAAAAGGATAGTGGCCTAGAGGAATGACTCCACAATGGTTAAGGCATGGGGGAACGGTTCCGGGTAGAAATGGATTAGGAGAGATACTAGGAGAAGGAAGTGATCCTTGAGGAGTTGTATCGACAGGCAGAGTTAAGTCAGGCACAACAGGTTGCGAAGGTGCGGATTGTTGTGAAGGCATAGCGGCCCGTTTGTGGGCGGCCCTCGATGCTTGGACCATGCAAACACTCGATGAGCTAGGCTTAGAAGGAGTAGGTGGGGGGCCATAGTAAGCACCAAGTAAAGAGAGATCTTTATAGACTCCTCGAGAGACAGATAGATCTTTATTGTTAGCCACGGAAGAATGTTGGTCTGAGGTGAAGTCTGGGCTTTTGGATCATAATACGTCAACTGATCAATGGTGACGATATTTCTAATGTGGGGAAATCACATCTTATGGTGAACCACAGATTCGAGAATTGACATGGCATAAGTATAACTACAACCCAAAAGCATGTTATAATTGAGGGGAGCATTAATGACTTCAATATCAATACAGATAGTCTTGCCAGCAACTGTGACTGTGCAGTGGCGGTATAAGCCAAAGGGCTGTGAAGGATAATTGTCCCATGCATGCAGAGTGATGGTGGACGAGGATAGATTAGGGTATCCAAGTTGTTTCCAAACATTGGTGGCCATCACACAAGTGGATGCGCCTTCATCAATGATACATCGCTGGACAGTGGTGTTTCGAATGAAGACGAGGATTTGGAAAGCAACAAAAGAAGGTAAGGGAGGGTTATGCGACTTGTCAACATGAAAGACAATCATCTAACATCTTGAGGACCCATGATGCTTAGAGCAGATAGTAGAGCTTTTTGTTGTGATGGGCACGTCTAGAGAACTTCTAGCGTTGACATGGCAGTAGGAGACTGCGCCAAGTCATCTACTATGCTATATGTATGGGCGGCTTTGGTAGAAGCAACATTTCGACGTAACGGACCTTTGGGGATCTTGGGTATGACCTCAACCTTAGGTTGAGGGATCTGTAAGGTATTGTTGGGTGACGATAGAGGCTCAGTAGACCCTTTGGGTTGGGACTTAGTCGCAGACTTAGTAGGTGGCTTGTCATATTGGCGCGATCGAGTTTGGAGGTTAACTTGTTTGGTATTTACCTCATTAGAATTCATCATGAGAATCTGATAATCACGTTGACCAGGTGGTGGAGCTGGTTGGGCTGCTTGACCTTGTGTAGGTTGAGCAGCTATGTATCCTTGTTGAGGAAAAGGATTGGTAAGCACGGTCGGTTGGGATGAAGCAGGAGGAGGAGCAGTGGGCTGTGATCCTCGAGAAGCTGCTTGAGCTTCCCATGCTTGTCGCATCTGAGGTAAAAGAGGACACTCATGGGTATAATGACCATAGACTCCTCAACAAGTATAAGGTTCGTTCGTACGAAGATTCTTGTTCTACTTGCGCTGACTGCCTGTTGCTGGGTTGTGGGATTAGGTTGAGTACCCTGAGGGGCATTGGGTGGAGGACCCTAGTTGCCTTGATTACCTTGTTGTTGTTGGTTCCTATTACCCTTCCCCTTGTTCCTTTTCTTAGGGTTAGGGGGATTGGGTCCACTTTGCTGAGGATACACTTGTCCTTGTGGAGGAGGTGGTTGTTGTGGCAGAGGGGGAGCAGGCATGGGGTGCTGAGGTGCTAGTGCTGAAGGGGCTGGAGCGCTAGGCTATGCATACAAATAATAGGGAGATGGGGCAACATTTGTATAAGCAAGGGAGCAACAACTGGCCTTGGCATCTGTTGATGCAGAGGGGGATATGCATATGGTGTGCTAGGACCTGGATAAGGATTGCCCTAAGGAGGATTGGGGGAGGGATATTTGTACATGGAACTGGTCCCTCCCTAAGGTTGACCATAACTCATCTGAGGTGGAGCATATGGATGAGGGTGTGATATGGTTCCAACTATGCCATATGTGGCATGAGATGCCCCAAGCACGTTAGCAGCACTAGGCCGAGGAAGATTGGGGATGATAGTGTAAACATAACCTGACTGGGTGTAAATCAGATCAAATTTGAGAGCTATTTGGAGTGCTTCTTCCTTATATTGAGGAAAGTGTGATGCAACATCTTTTGCAATGGGGGCCAATAGTGATCTAAGAAACCAATCCATGTAGACTTGGTCTTCAAAGTCAAGAGCTCTACAGATACTCCTTCTATGCCATTCCTGAACATGGTCAGAAAGGCGGGTGGCAGAAGTTTGACAGAATGAAGTCAAAAGTTTGGTACCGGTATCATAACGGAGAGGTAACTGAAAATATGAAAGAAAGGTTGTGGCAAGAGTCGCTAAAGTGGAATGGGTTGCCCTGGGTTGGTCTACATACCACTTCGCAGTAGCTCCAGTGAGCATGCGTTGGAACAACTGAAGACAAATGGAGTCTTTAGTAATAGAATTAGATGAACACCACATATGGAAGGAGCGAACATGATTAGTCAGATCTTCTCCAGGATTACCTTCAAACTTTGGGATGTTTGAAGGGAGTTTAGTGGGCATTGCTAGCCATGCGGGATCATGGAGAAGAGGATCATTGATAAGCTGGTTGAAATCTGGGAGACTTAAACCAGTGACAAAAGGAAGTAAGGGAGTAGGAGTGACCACACCGGTTGGGGTTCCGCTAGTGGGGGCACCCTGGTTAGCACCTAGGTTACCGCCCTAGGTTCTTGCACCCGCATTGGTGCCTTGTTGAAATTTCTAAGTCTAACCCGTTAGAAATTCTTCTTGCACTATCTGGTTTATTTCACCTACTTGTTTAATTTCTTAACAAATTATTTAACCATATAAATACTGAAAATAACTACAAATGCAGTCTCAACCATCTACAGATCATCAATTGAAAGAAATAGACAAACACACAAGAGACGCCATTATTTTTGGACAATCATCCCCGAAAAAACCCAAGGGAAAACCGGTGCTGCAGTTCTGAGCGTTTTATTATTAAGCAACTTTCTGGAGTACAACTAGGGTGCCAAACTGGCTCACCCAACAGAGATATCTATCTGGCAATAATACCTCTCTTCGGAAGCAGATATTCATCAAGTCTGCTCTATGAAAATACTTCCAACGATTCGATGAGGCTCTGCATCAGCCCTTCTGGCCTCTGCCTAGCTCTAAAACCCCTTGCGTCAGCCCTCTGTTGCTTTGCACTGGCTCTTTCGCCTTCTGCGTCACCCATGCAGGCCCTGCTAGCCTCTGCGCAGTTTCTCTGGCCCTCTGCGTGGCTCCTACTGGCTTTGCATAGCCTCCTCAATCACTGTGCTGGCCCTACGACACTATCTCTGGCTCTCTACTATGTACTCACTGCCCCTCGCTGCAACTCAGATCACTTGTTCGATTTCTCTCAGCAAACCCGGCTCCAGAAAATTGAATTGACTAATCAATCTTGGTGTATCTCCAACTGACTCTCAAGCCTCCTCTTATACTTTTTCTGTTGAGACTTCAACGGCTGAGATTAAATACTTAATCAACGGCTAAGATTAGATTTGGCTTGATCCATGTCATTTAGAATCTTCTCATCCAGTTTTATATTAATACCCATTAATATTTTAATTTTTCTAAGTTTAGACTTAGGAACTCCATTAAAAACATTAATTATTTTAATATCTCTCTAACCAGGTGGAATTTTCCCAAACCATTTTTGAGTCTTGGAAATCTCATGTACTTTAGCCTCTCGACCAATTTTCATGGCTAGAGCACATCCGATGCTACCCCAAATCCACACTCCCTTTTAGTGAGGAATGTGCTCTAGTAATGCTCCACAACTGAACATCACCCTGATCACCTGGCACTGGTACCTGTGCTAATGCTTGGCCTGCTGCTCAACATCCTCTGCACTTCTACCTCCTGTACTGTTGCCCATGGCTCTGCCAATGCCACTGCTACATCTGTAATGCAGCTCCCTTTGCATCTGTCCTGTTGTTGGTCCTTTCTCCCAACACTGCATCTGCACTGCAGCCCTCTCTCATCATGGTGCATCATGCTACCTATAGCACTACCACTACTACTGCTGCACTGCAACTCAGTTACTGAGACGTTGGTAACTGATCAACCCAACTTCTGACATCCTTGTCAAGCTAGAAACCCTCCTGATGCTGAAGCTCTCTCTGCTCCTATCATGTGCTCCTTTTGCTGCCTCTGCGTTGCTGCAACAACACTGTGCCTCTTACACTACTGCAAACACCTCTGTGCCTTCTTGCACTGCTGCAACCTCCTCTGTGCATCTCGCACTACTGCAACCCTCTCTGCGCTGCTACAGATCCTTGCACTCTAGCACCGTTCTGTCACTCCATCCGCATCTTGCTTCTATCGACATCCGTCATCCAGCTACTTTCACTCGGGGCTCTCGTAGTTGGATATAATCCAAGAGTTTGGGTACCTCAAGGATCCTGCCCCTCATCTCCTGTGGTTCTGACTACAGCTTGATGTCACCCTCGCCTCCCTTCTGGAGATGTGGCTTCCTTCTCTGCCAAAATGTCAAACTAGTTCTCTTCTCCCTCTTTCGCTGTTGCCCAAGCAAAACTTGGATCTAGATTTCTTTGGCGCAAGAAACCCTGTAAGGAACAAGCTCCTCTAGACTCCCTCTGAGTCTCGACTTCCCTCCTAGTGTTGATTTGGGGTAGCATCGGATGTGCTCTAGCCACGAATTGGTGGAGAGGATAAGGCACATGAGATCTCCAATACCCAGAAAGGGTTTGGGCAAATTCTAAATAGTTTGGGAGATATTAAATAATTAATATTTTTAATGGAGTCCCTAAGTCTAAACTCAGGGAAAATAAAATATTAATGTGAATTAATATAAAATTGTGTTAGAATGGTCCAAAAGTCATGGATCAAGCCAGATCTAATCTTAGCCATTGATTAGGGACTTAATCTCGGTCGTTGATTTGTCAACGAGAAAAGTATAAGAGGAGGCTTTACGGTCACTTGGAGAACACACCAAGAGATCAAGATTTCGACTTTCTGGGGTTGGGTTGCTGAGAAAGTTGAGTGATCAGAGTTGCAGCTGAGGTGCAGTTAATACAGAAGCAAAGAGACAGAGATAGCATTGGGAGGATCAGTGCAATAGCCGGAGAGAGGGACGCAGAAGTAGCCAAGGGTTCACGCAGAGGCAGCCAGGAGTTGCACAATGCCTTAGAGGGCCAGCGTGGGTGACGCAGAGGACTAGAGGATTGATGCAGTGCCTCCAGAGGCTGACGCAGGCCAAGCCGAAGTGACGTTGGGCTAACGCTGGGCTAGAGAGAGGCTGACTCTGGGGTTTCGTGGGGCAGATTGGAGCTGTAGAGCTAGAGAGGTACTACTGCCGAGATTTTTCTTTGTTGGGTGAGCCGGATTTGGCACCCAGATTGTATTTTGAAACTGCTTAATAAATCAAACCCTCAAATAGCTGCACCGGTTTTCCCGCATTGGGTTTTTCCGGGGACATTAGTCCAAAAACAATGGTGTCACTTGTGTGCTTGTTTCTATTTCCTTCAGTTGATGATCTGTAATGTGTTGAGCATGCATTTGTATTTATTTCCAGTATTTACATGGTAAATAACTTGTTAATTAACAGAACAAGTAGGTAGGAATAAATTAGTAAAGTGCATGAAGGGTTTCTAACGTGTCAGACTTAGAAATTCAAACACCTAGAATTTCTCTCCTAGACTCCCTCGGAGTCTCGATTTTTCTCTTGGAAATCCTCCTGCCAACTGTCGAACTGGCCCTCTCCGATCCTCTATGCACCTGTAACACAGATCTGGATTTCTTGGCTAGAAATCCCTTAAGGCAACAACTCCCTCTACCTTGGTTCTGTCCCTTTAGGTACTATTGACAGCAACAACACCCAACCTGCTTCTGAATCCACAATCTGCCCACAGCTCCCTAGGCCCCAGAAGCTGAAGAAACTAAGCCACTTAGCTCTGCGCAATTCCGGCAAGGCTGAATCTCTCTTCTGGCCAACTGCATCAAGCCTACCTGACTGAGTAGGATGACTTAGCTCTTCGTGATCCTCTTCTGCCTTCCTCTGCCACAGCACTGGCACTCTCTCCGGCTCAAAATGATGACACAAGCCCTCTGCGTCACTACTTCTCTGCTTCTTTCTACTTAGGAACAACTTCTGTCTCTCGGGATAGTTGTTTCTGCTGCAAATTTTCTGATTTAGCTGGTGCCTTCAACTCTCCTGTGATTTGCAACGCTCTGATACCATGTTGAAATTTCTAAGTCTAACTTGTTAGAAATTCTTCCTGCACTATCTGGTTTATTTCACCTACTTTTTTAATTTCCTAACAAGTTATTTAACCATATAAATATTGAAAATAAACACAAATGCAGTCTCAACCATCTACAGATCATCAACTGAAAGAAATAGACAAACACACAAGGGACGCCGTTATTTTTAGACAATCGTCCTTTGAAAAACCCAACTTGGGAAAACCGGTGCAGCAGTTTTGAGGGTTTTATTATTAAGCAACTTTCTTGAGTACAACTACGGTGCCAAACTGGCTCACCCAATAGAGATATCTATCTGGCAGTAATACTTCTCTTCAAAGGCAGATATTCAACAAGTCTACTCCACAAAAATCTTTCCAACGCTTCTTCGAGGCTCTGCGTCAGCCCTCTTGGCCTTTACGTAGCTCTGAAACCCCCTACATCAGCCCTCTGCTGCTCTGTGCTGGCTCTCTGCCCTTCTGCATCACCCACGCAAGCCCTGCTAGCTTCTGCGTAGTCTCTCTGGCCCTCTACGTGGCTCCTGTTGGCTCTACGTAGCCTCCTCAATCACTGCTTTGGCCCTCCAGCACTATTTTTTCCTCTCTACTATGTACTCACTGCCCCTCGCTGCAACTGAGATCACTTGTTCGATTTCTCTCAGCAAAACCCGCTCCAGAAAATAAAACTGATTGATCAATCTTGGTGTATCTCCAACTAACCCTCAAGCCTCCTCTTATATTTTTTTTTGCTGAGACTTCAACGACCCAGATTAAATATCTAATCAACGGCTAAGATTAGATTTGGCTTGATCCATGTCATTTAGAACCTTCTCACCCAGTTTTATATTAATACCCATTAATATTTTAATTTTCCTAAGTTTAGACTTAGGAACTCCTTTATAAATATTAATTATTTTAATATCTCTCTAACCGGGTGGAATTTATCCAAACCATTTCTGGGTCTTGGAGATCTCGTGTGCTTTAGTCTCTCCACCAATTTTCATGGCTAGAGCACATCCGATGCTACCCCAAATCAACATGCATGACATGATGCAGATATGGGGTTGAGAAGATGCGAAATCAGAGGATGAACGAGATGAATCAACAAAATCAGAATCAGAATCAAAATGATGACTCAATGGAGGACTGGGAGGATGAACTCAAACTCGACGGGAAAGAGTAATATGGCCTAACGGGAACTGAGGGTGAAGCCCTCGAATTCGACACGACAAACGCCTTGAAGGTGTCTAGACTAAAGAGAAATGATAGGAATAAAAGAGTAACAAACATCAAGCAAACACCTAGTGTTGTGGTGCCAAGTGTAAACTAACTATTTAATGATGTTACTCTAATACAAGCAATCACGTCCTATCAAAGACAAAGACCTCTAGCCTATAGGTGATCAAAATCCTCAAACAATCATAGATCTATTGTTTCAGATGGCCTTCCAAAGAACTTCTTACTTGACGGAATCTCATCCCTGCAAGCAGAGCTGTCCAGAGAAAGGTGGGGTAGAGGACCAACTGCTTCCCACAACCAATCCTATAAGGTGTTTTCCTAAGATTGGTCACTATGGTTACCTTCGTCCCACGGGGGTGGTCGAGTCTTGAGCTTCTTGGTAGTCAGCCATGTTGATTTGGGGTAGCATTGGATGTGCTCTAGCCACGAAAATTGGTGGAGAGGCTAAGGCACATGAGATATCCAATACCTAGAAAGGGTTTGGGCAGATTCTAAACAGTTTGGGAGGTATTAAAATAATTAATATTTTAATGGAGTCCCTAAGTCTAAACTTAAGGAAAATAAAATATTATGTGAATTAATATAAAATTGTGTTAGAATGGTCCAAAAGTCATGGATCAAGCTAGATCTAATCTTAGCCGTTGATTAGGGACTTAATCTCGGCCGTTGATTTGTCATCGAGAAAAGTATAAGAGGAGGCTTGAGGGTCACTTGGAGAACACACCAAGAGATCAAGATTTCGACTTTCTGGGGCTGGATTTGCTGAGAAAGTTGAGAGAGTGATCAGAGTTCCAGCTAAGGGGCAGTGAATACAGAAGCAGAGAGGCAGAGATAGCACTGAGAGGATCAGTGTAGTAGCCGAGTGTGAGGGACACAGAACCAGCCAGGGGTTCATGCAGAGCCAGCTAGGGCTCACGCAGAGGTAGCCAAGAGCTGCGCAGTGCCTCAGAGGGCCAGCGTGAGTGACACAAAGGGCCAAAGGATTGATGCAATGCCTTCAGAGGCTGACGCAGGCCAAGCCAGAGTAACGCTGGGCCAAAGAGAGGCTAACGCAGTCCCTAGAGGCTGATGCTGGGGTTTCATGGGGCAGATTAGAGTTGTGGAGCTGCTGAGTGTTTATCCGGGGTTTCAGCCGGAATATCTGCTTCCGAGTAGAGAGGTACTATCGTCGAGATTTTTTTCTCTGTTGGGTGAGCCGGATTTGGCACCCAGATTAAATTCTGAAACTGCTTAATAAATCAAACCCTCAGATAGTTGCACCGGTTTTCCCGCATTGGGTTTTTCCGGGGACATTAGTCCAAAAACAACGGTGTCACTTGTGTGCTTGTTTATGTTTCCTTCAGTTGATGATCTGTAATATGTTGAGCATGTACTTGTATTTATTTCCAATATTTACATGGTAAATAACTTGTTAATTAACATAACAAGTAGGTAGGAATAAATCAGAAAGTACATGAAGGGTTTCTAACGGGTTAGACTTAGAAATTCCAACATGGTATTTGAGCGTGGTTGCAGATCATAGGAGAACTGAGGACATCGACTGAGCAGAGTAGCAATAGCAGAAAACAACTGTCCCGAGTGACAGAAGTTGTTCCTAGCAAAGAAGCAGCAAGGAAGGGGTGACGCAGTGCCTGCGTCATCAAGTTCGAGCCAAGAAGAGGTAGCACTAAGGCTTAGGGAGGCAAAGACAGGCTCACACAGAACCACGGGGAGGCCAGGAAGGCTGACGCAGTTGCCTGAGGAAGCTGATTTCCTTGTGTCGGGATTGTGTGGAGCCTAGGGGCTCTAACCTTCAATTTGCTAGGGTTTAGGAGGCTGTGGGTAAGTTGTAGAGTGGAGCTAGTGGGGTACTGTAGTCAGAACAGTACCTCATAGGGCAAGGCCAAGGAGGAGGGAGTTTCTACCGAGGATTTCTAGCCGAGAAATCCGGATCAGTGGTGCAGCTGCACTAACAATCAGAGTGGGGGCATCTCCACATTGACAGAAGGGTTTCTAGGAAGGAAATCGAGGCTCAGAGGGAGTCACACCAAGAACTTTCAAGAGGGAAGTAGAGGAGCAGCAAGATGGCAGTGAATGGGGTAAGAGACTAGGAAAAACTGGACAGAGCCTCAAATTTCATAGTCTGGAAGGCCAGAATACTATCTATTCTAGACAAGAATCGTGTCAAGCACTTCATCTTGAGGAAGATAGCTATCCCAGTCGACCCAACTGATAATGACAAGTACGAGGAGGCAATGGTGAGGGCCAAGAGCATCATTCTTGACAGAGTCAAGGACCATGTAGTACCACATATTGTCGAAAAGGACACAACAAATGAGATGTGGGAGGCCTTAAAGAAATTGTACCAGCATACTTCTGTGTAGAGAAGGATGTTACTAGAAAATCAGCTGCGATCATACCAGATGCAGAAGGGAGAACAGATCGACCCCTTCCTCAGTCGATTGAAGGAGATCCATGATCAATTGACTTCCATAGAGGCCACGCTGGATCAAGAATTGATGGTGAGAACAACCTTGAACGCAGTCTCAGAAGACTTGGAGGTGTTTTTCCAGAGCATACTGGGCAGGGCGACCCTTCTAGATTGGGACGAAATGTGGGCTGCTCTTCGCCAAGAAGAGATCAGAAGGCCGAGCAAGGCAGGAAGCGACGGTAAGGGGATCAGAATCAAGGAGGATGAGGTCGATGCTGCCCTAGCATATGAGGGAAAGAAGGAAAAACGGAAGAAGAAGGACCTCTCCAAGGTCAAATGCTTCCACTGTGGGGAGCTGGGTCATTATGTGACCCAGTGTCCAAGGAAAAAGAGCAAGGGAGAGGCCTCCAAGACCAAGACAGTGCCAGCAATGGCAGAGAAGGAAGTGGAGACAGACGATGACTGTGCCATGAGTGCACACACACCACTTGAGCAGAAGTGGGGAGACATCGAGCTGTAGTCAGACGGATAACAGGCGATGAGAGGCAGGACCTTCGAGGTACCCAGCCTCTTGGATTAGACCTTGCTACAGGAGCCCTGAAGAGGTGTAGTAGTACTGGCGGATGTTAGTAGAGACGAATATGGATGGAGCAACAGAGGGAGATACAGTGCAGGATACCCAGGACGGCGTGAGGTAGCAATGTGAAAAGCATGAAAATGTTGCACCAGTGCAAGATGGCACAGAGAGGTGTGCAACGGTGTGAGATGCATGGAGTTGTTGCAGCAAAACAGAGGTCAGAGAGGGAGAACTTGTTAGCGACAGAGGGAGTTTCAGCATCGAGGGTGTCTCTAGCCTGACAGAGATGTCAGAGTTGAGAGATCAGTTACTTACTTCTCAGTATCTGGGTTGCGGTGCAGTGGTTAGCAGTGATAGTACTATGGGTAGCATGATGCAATAGGATGAGAGGGAGTTGCAGTACGGATGCAGCAGTGGCAGTGGCAGGGCCATGGGTAGTAGTACAGGATGCAGCAGTGCAGATGATGGGCAACAGGCCTAGCATCAGCACAGGGACCGATGTCGGATGATCAGGGTGATACTCAATGAGGAGTATTACTAGAGCACAGTCCTTGCTAAGAGGGAGTGTTGATTTGGGGTAGCATCGGATGTGCTCTAGCCACAAAAATTGGTGGAAATGCTAAGGCACATGAGATCTCCAATACCCAGAATGGGTTTGGGTAGATTGTAAACAGTTCGGGAGATATTAAAATAATTAATATTTTTAATGGAGTCCCTAAGTCTAAACTTAGGGAAAATAAAATATTAATGTGAATTAATATAAAACTGTGTTAGAATGGTCCAAAAGTCATGGATCAAGCCAGATCTAATCTTAGCCATTGATTAGGGACTTAATCTCGACCATTGACTTGTCAACGAGAAAAGTATAAGAGGAGGCTTGAGGGTCACTTGGAGAACACACCAAGAGATCAAGATTTTGACTTTCTGGGCTGAGTTTGCTGAGAAAGTTGAGAGAGTGATCAGAGTTGCAGCTGAGGGGCAATGAATGCAGAAGTAGAGAGGCAGAGATAACACCAGGAGGATCAGCGCAGTAGCTGAGTGTGAGGGACGCAAAACCAGCCAGGGGTTCACGCAGAGGCAGCCAGGAGCTGCGCAGTGCCTCAAAGGGCCAGAGGACTGACACAGTGCCTCCAAGGGCTGACGCAGGCCAAGCCAGAGTGACGCTAGGTGAACGCTGGGCCAGATAGAGCTGACGCAGTCCCTAGAGGCTGATGTTGGGGTTTCGTGGGGCAGATTAGAGCTGTGGAGCTGCTAGAGTGTTTATCTGGGGTTTCAGCTGGAATATTGCTTCCGAGTAGAGAGGTACTACTGCCGAGATTTTTTCTCTGTTGGGTGAGCTGGATTTGGCACCTAGATTGTATTCTGAAACTGCTTAATAAATCAAACCCTTAGATAGCTACACCGGTTTTCCCGCATTGGGTTTTTCTAGGGACATTAGTCCAAACATAACGGTGTCACTTGTGTGCTTGTTTCTGTTTCCTTCAGTTGATAATCTGTAATATGTTGAGCTTGTACTTGTATTTATTTCCAATATTTACATGGTAAATAACTTGTTAATTAACAGAACAAGTAGGTAGGAATAAATCAGAAAGTACATGAAGGGTTTGTAACGGGTTAGACCTAGAAATTCCAACAGGCCACCACATAGAATTCCCTGTGATGGGTTGGGTAGCCCTGAGGAGAACTTTTCGCACGATGACCTAGGCTAACCCGCTCTGAATCGAGTTTCTGACGCACTCCGACTTTGACTATGGGATGGTGAAGGATTTTAGACTCCCTAATTTGTCAACTTCTATGTCTCAATGAAAAGTGACTGATGGGTGTTATTGGAAGCCTATCCCACCAACCCTACACCTACACTACGAAGATTGTTTGGCCCTGATGCCCAAGTGGGCTTAACCTATGTGTCTTGATTTATCAATGTGTAGTGTTTCAAGTCTTGGCTTGGCGTGTTTAACCAAACTCATGTTCGCTTAAGGTGTGTGCATGTGAAAATGATGTGTCAAGTGGATGATTTAATTAAGCATGTTTCATGATGCCATATGTTGTTGAAAGTAAAATGCTGAAATACTGTAAATAAATCTGAAATGACAGAAAAATAAACAACCAATCAAGCACACACAACCCCACCTACAAAGGCCACTAAGCATCTAAACAAGAGAAGGCAAACAAGCTACTCAAAAACACATAAGGAGGCCAAAAAGATCTGATGTCAAGGGACTGGGATCTAAAGGCTCTAAGATGTTGAAAATGGTGCAAACAAACAACAAAAATTAGAGGTGAAAACTGCTGTAAAGGACAGGTATGAAGCTCTAAGACCTAGGATGCTCAAGGGGATCCTAAGGGGGAAAAGGAAAACCTAAACTCTAAAGGGAGAAAAGGTAAAATAAACCTATCCAATGGATCTGAAAAGTAATGGATTAGATCTGAAAAACAAAAGTTGAAAATGCTGAAAACCCTAGACTCCTCACTCAACAAATCTCTTCCTAACAATGTGGAGGTGTACTCTAAATCCTAGGGGGCTATTTCCTTCCTCAAAGAGACAAATTAAGTGGGTCCAGATCTAAGGGAGACTAATAAATAGAGATGAATAATCTAAGCCAATATTCAGACAACACTCTCGGCAAAACTGTAAAAAAAATTGAAAAATTTCCAGAAAAGGTACAAAACGTAGGTACTAACCTGTTTTTGAGGAAAATGCAGGTTTCGAGCCAAAAAGTGCGCTCTGCAACTCACTTATGGGGCAAAGAAATGTGTTACTTTCTCGGGAGTCTTGGTCGGCAGATCTCGCAAACATTTTTCCGTCTCCTGCTTGACTGGTACCTGTGACCTGCGGAAAAGCCCAGAAACCCAACATAATCGAAAACTTGACAAAAGAGAGTTTAATACTATAAATATAAATTGAGAGAAAAAAAGCTGAAAACCCCTGAAGTTTCTTGAAACTTCAGTCACCCAAGAACATTGTTATTACATCAATGGAGTTGCCATTTGTTGGACGACAAATGTGTAACTAAAGACCCAGTGGAGTCACCATTTGTTAGTGTGAGAATTCTTAAGTCACTAGGTGACAAGTGACCCTAACAACAAGTTGATGGTTGTTGTCATCTTAGACCTGAAACACAAATAGAAAACCTGTAGTAAAAGAAGATATAATCCAAAACAGAAAGCAATAATATAAAGTGTCGAGTATAATAACCCAATTGGAAAGACAATTTTAAATGAATTAATCTTTTATTGATAACACCTGGTGAAGGAGATCTACAGATTGGTTTGTAAGTCCCCCACTGTGGGATGGGTCCCTTGGTATCCTTGACGCTTTAGAAAATTGATTGTCTCTCTCAATGTGAGAAACTCGAACAAAATTGAAGAACTCAAAATGAGAGCTCAAGAAAAATGACGATAATGTTGATGATGATAAAGATTGTTGGGTCTTGAAAATGTCATTCATTTCCATTACACTTTCACTATTATGTCCATTATATTACCTCTATTTCACCTCCATTTCACTACTATGTCACCACATTCATCCCACTTTCATTATCATTGGGCTACATTTATGTTTTTCCAATCTTTATTAATTCTAAGCCTTTTAAGTGAATTTGTGGTTAAAAATTAGAAAATAATGTTCATATGCTTATACCTAACAAGTGGGTTGAGATTGTTGACATGTGTAGGTTAAAATGAGGCTTCTAGAAGACCTTTATGTGGCACTCTAAGACCAAATTCGAATTTGAGTGGAAAGAATTATGGGATCATGAGGATATGTGTCACATCTCCTAATTGTATTGTAACTCTAAGAAGACATGTGTCTTATCAGTTCCTATTTTGATTAGGACTCTAGGGGTAGAGGGAGTGATTCATGGACTCTCATTAATGAGATGGCTTCTCATCTTTTTGTATAAATAGGGGATCTCTCTCCTTCATTTGTTAGCTTAGAGTTTAGAGCTTAGCTTGTGAGTCTTAGCTTAGCTTGGAGTTTGTAGTTCTTCCTTGATGGCTTTTGAAAGTTTTGGAGAGCTTTGTTGTACTTTGTAATTTTGAAGAATTTGAATAAAGCTTTGATGTTCTCAACATGGAAGGAGATGTGAAGTAGATGTCATGGAGCATATTAGAATGTAAGGTAGAGTAGATTTCATTTTGTAATTTTGCTTTGATTTCATTATGTCATTTGATTGCTTTCAAGTTTGATAGATTAGAGTTTTCATTTATGCAATTTTAATTCATATAAGTGTGTTCAACGGGTTGATTGTAGATTAGTTTTTTTTTACATGTTTTTGCATCAAATAGTGACGTGAGATTTGCCTCTCTGCTGACTTTGTTTTTTTTTTTACTTTTCAATTTCAATTATGATTTGATTTCAGTCTTATTTATTTGCTTTGTCAATTAGTTTAGATATCAAATTCCTCATGTCATTGACGATTATCTCCGAAAGCCATAGCTAGACTAATTGGCGAGGAATCGGATAATGAATGTTGTGATTTAATTTTAGTTTTACTTTTTTGCAATTAAATATCAGATTTCTCATGTCATTGACAATTATCTCCGAAAGCCATAGCTAGACTAACTGGCAAGGAATCAGATTATGAATGTTGTGATTTGATTTTAGTTTTACTTTTCTGCAATTAGATATTAAATTTCTCATGTCATTGACGATTATCTCCGAAAGCCATAACTAGACTAACTGGCGAAGAATCGGATTATGAATGTTGTGATTTGATTTTAGTTTTACTTTTCTGCAATTAGATATCAGATTGCTCATGTTATTGACGATTATCTCTGAAAGCCATAGCTAGACTAACTGGTGAAGAATCGAACTATGAATGATGTGATTTGATTTTGTTTTTATTAGTTTGCAGTTTTTGAATTGTTTGAGTGCAATAACTTAACTTTATTTTCGTATTTAGACAAGCAGCAGAGACAGTGATTTCATGATCAGTATTTCATCTTTTGTTTCATTGAAGTAGCTGCATATTTACACTTTTGTTTAAGTACTAATTTTATCCATACTTAACCTTTAAAAGTATTCTTAAGACCTTAGAATAGGATTTCCATTTGCATTAGACAATTTAGGAGATCAACAAGAACAAAACTCCAAAACAAGATAAAAATTATAAAACAACGAAGTAAGAAAAAATGTTAACTAAGCACATATGGTGCACCACATTTCATCAGTTTACGATATTCGGATTGATAATTTATGTAGAGCAATTTAAGACGTTAAATTGACTAGACATTTTGACGCAGTTGCCAGGGGAGTGTAATTAGAAGACCTTATTTCTTACATCTAAAAACATTTAATAATTCTTGAGTATACTCTCCTCCTGCACTTTGTGTGATCTAGAAGATCAGAAAAATGATTGTTATTTAAAAAAATAAATTAATAATTCTTGAGTATGCTCTCCTCCTGCACTTTGTGTGATCTGGAGGATCAGAAAAAGAATTGTTATGTTAAAAATAAAAAATAATAATAATAATAAGAAAAAAGAAAAAAAATGAGACAAAATAAACTTCATCATTTCAATTGATTCAAAAAAAAAAAAAAATGAAACCCAACTGCTTTGATAGGTTCAACTATCCAAGATTGACTGGTTATGGTTTGTAGTGGTCCTCAAAACATTGTATCATGTTTTAATAAGGTTTTGCAACTTAGCTGCGGAATGTAGCCTGATTCCGCAGCTAGTTGTGAATTCTGCAACTAATTTCAAGGTTTAACAGGTTACAGGCATCCAATGAAGAAACTGACCACATGGGCATCTCCAGAATTGTCCTGACATGGATCCTATCCTAGTCACCCAACCCAGATTGATAAAAAAAATCAGCTTAAGACCTCAGTCAAAGTCCTGTTTTTAGCATGTTTTCCTTGAAGTCTTTGCTGCCTGAAATTGAAAATCATTAATCCTTCTTATAAAAATTTACAATTTCAGAGAAAAAAGAAGAAGAGAAAAACAATCTATGGCTATCCTCAATCCTAGCTTTCACTGTGGCCTCAATAGAAATCTGCATCCCTGTTCAAGTTTTGGCCTTAAAACGAACCTGCAAAAACATTTAAAAAAAATAATAATAAAATCTGCAAAAGCCTCCTCTAGTTGTTTGCCTGACTCTTGTAATCAGCAGCAGCAGGCCAATGTTAGTGAAAATCCTTCATACAGCCAGAACATCCCAACTGAGAACATACCTATATGGAGATGCCTGCTAACATTTATGAGAAAGTCACGACCTTTATGGAGTGCCATCTCTACTAGATTGTCCATACTTTTGGAAAAAGTGTGGCTTATCTGTTAGTGCTAAAATTGGGTTGGGTTTCTCTGCTGCACTGCTTGTTATAATGCTGCTCTCAGTATTGTATTGGTACTTCATACGGAGGCACGGAAATGACTATGACTTTGGTCTTGGCCTGCCACATGATCTTATTTCAAAGACCAATAAAAAACAGGATGGTTTTTTTTTACTATGAAGATCAGAACTTGAACTCTTTTCCAACCTCACACGGATTTGCATCAAATTTGAATCCACTATAAGATTCCCATCTGTTTCTTTGGCAAGCGTTTGAAACAAACTTCTGAGCTGCTCCAGCTAGAATAGATCTCAGCACTTGCTTAATATGATAGGAAACATTTTTACGGCGTCCCCTCCCTGAAACTGACTAATTCATTTGCTGTTGATTGCATCTGAAAACAAATTTTTCCTGAAATCAATTTTACAGGCCAAATGCAACAACTCAGGAAAAACGTAAAACAGAGAAAAACGTCAAACTTTAAATGCACGATTTGGCCAAATGGAGATGAATTTGAAAAAAATAAAACATGGGTTTTTTTGGCAGTAGGGTCAATTAGATAACCCAAAAACCGTTTTAAGAAATTCGTGGCGGTTTAAGAGAATTTCTCGGTTCTTTGAAGCCTCTTTTTGCCTGACGCGTGAGAAAAAACAGTGGTTTTTTTAACAATTGCGGCCATATTTCAATTTCTTTGAGAAATCCGCTCAGATCCGATTTCCTTGGCTGCCAGGTCATCCACCATGTCACTGAATATGTGAGAAAAAAAGATTTTTATTAAATGAACAAAGAACAGTTTAAACACGACACGCTTTGGTTGTTTGAGGAAACACGTCTTCCGCCACCCGTCTAATCTTGTTCCGCTACTTCCTGTTTGACAGTAAGATGATCAAATATGGCACTTCTCCAAGCACCCATCTAACAACTATTCCTATGACTCGGCGTTTTACTTGCTAAAATATCGCCACAGGTGTTGATACTCATGGATTTTGTCTCCATTGACAAGTTCTATGTACGTGTTTAACTTTATTATGACGTGCTTGGCAGTCTGACCATACTTTCAGCCAAAAAATCTGCAATAAAACAACCTCTGTCAACCCGTAATCCCATGAAAAGTGCCGATCAAGCTCATCTTTATCAAACTGCGCTTACAGCGAGGGTGGATTATATGCTCTGGTTTTAAGTAATTTGAGTAAATCAATAATTAGCATATGGCTGAATCCAGTTTCTAGAATTCCTTTAATCAGCAGCCTTGAGAACTATGCCTTGGAACCAATGGATCTTGCTATTGATCATACAAAAGTAGGAGGATTGCGTGCTAAATTTCAAAACTGATGGTTGGTTGTCTTTTAGCTTTCCTGGCAATTCCGCAGCTATTTTATTACTTCTGTAGGTTATAGGTGTCGAGAGACAAAACGAGCCACATGGGTAGCTAGGAAAATGTCAGTACATGGAGGGTGTCCTATTCATCAAAATCGATGAAAAAGACCCCGGTCAAAGGGAAATCAAGTTGTGTGTTATCATTAAGTCGCCGCATGTCAAGAAAAAAATTAAAAATTTTGAATCAATTAAATGAATATGTTATTTGCTTACTTTTCTGAAGGTATTGATTAATTTTGTATTGATGATGAAAGATGAATGACTAACTTTTTATTCAAGATTTTTAGCTACAGAAACTGTGCACATTCCACAGCTAAAGTCCAATTCCGCAGCTGTTTTTTAATTCTGTAGCCGAAAAAACCTCATTGTTCAAATCAACCTATCTTTCTCATACAAAATCAGATTTTGATGATTCAAGTACTGTGGGAAAGTTTTCAACAAGATCTACACAATGAGAAATCCATCATTAGAGTTTGAAATGGCAAATAATGAAATAAATTGCTGAAAAAAAACAACATTCAACTTGGGGCACCAATTCCAAAGCAGGTATAAATTCTTTTGATTTTTCCTTTGAGAACTTGTTTCATTAATACAAATTCTTAGTTTTGTGTGTAAATATCATAACTAGAGAGATTGGCCATCTCTCTCCTTTGATAATCTTACATTCCATTGCAGAAGAAGTATTAGTTTTTTTGCAGGTTCTAGGAGGAAGGACAAAATGACTATAAGAAAATGGTGTCTCTCTTAGAGACCAATTTGTTTCATAAGAGGATGATCAGCAACAAAGAGGAAATATGCTGATGTAAAATCAGATCCAAACACTTGAAAAACTTTCAGATACTATTGTCTCCATCACATCCATACTTCATAATAAACCATTCACCTCATTTCACTCCATATTTTCCATTTACATTCACATACACTTTCCATCTCTTTTTGTCCATTCATAACCCATAAATAAAAGCAAGAGGCTCATTCACATGCTTATTTCCCATTGCCATCTTCCATTTTCATCTTCTATGTCTTGTCATTTTCATTTTGCAAATAAGCCCTGCTTCAATGCAAATTATTGAGTCCATAGTCCTTTGAGCCTAAATTCCTTGTAAAGACACCTTGAGGCTTGCATGTCTTAATGGCAAATTCTCATGCTAACAAACAATGGGAATACATTAATGTCCCTTGTTCGTTAGATCTTCTAGGTGACTCGACATCGGCAAAGTCATTCGTACCTAGCAAGATGTGTTTGGGCATCTTGACTCTCATTGTCATCAATGGTGAGAGTTCTCGTGTTGACTAGTGGCATCCATTAATGGCCACTAAGCCAACAATTTCCTACTATGTTCGACATCATAACATCTTTTCACATAGTACGAATTGTGCCAATGAGTTTTGAAGACATGAAGACTATTATTTTCAGCATTTTGGAGCAGATTTAGCAAGTTTTAGTAAAAGCAATAAAAAGTCATCTTATCTCTTTATGCATGACTCCTCTTGTTCAGCCACTTGAAGAAGAATATGATTAGAATTTTTCAGCCACCACACATACAACTCATCCGTTCCAAAGGGTACGTGAAGGTACGTCATTTTCTAACTTTTGACCATAGAATTCCATAAAAAGCTAGAATGATAATTGTTGGAAAAACATTTCTCTTCCTCATTTCATAAAATTGTCAGTACCATCAGTTGGGGGGAATGCATTCATCTTCATATTTTGCCATGTCCATATCATATTCAGGAGCCCACATACTTCCAACATATATTAACTATTACATTGTTATTATGAGCATACAATGACTTTTCAAAAAAGTGCTTAAAGGATAAATTGGATACAAACAAAATTATGGTTGTCACACAAGAACCAACCATCATGCAATCCAATAAATATATACTTTGCAACAATAATCAAAATATCATTATGCAAAGTTCAAAGATCAAAATAGAATGTAACAAAAAAAAATTGGTTGTAACACAAGAACCAACCACGTTGCAATTCAAGTAAAACACTTTGCAAAAATATGAAGTTATCAAATGATATCATGCAAAGTTAAGCCAAAGCTCAAGAATCAAAAGAATTAATGTAATATATATTGCATGAGGACATGCAATAGCTTCAGTTGGGGGGTATGTTGGGTCTTGAAAATATCATTCATTTCCATTACACTTTCACTATTATGTCCATTATATTACCTCCATTTCACTACTATGTCACCACATTCATCCCACTTTCATTATCATTGGGCCACATTTATGTTTTTCCAATCTTTATTAATTCTAAGCTTTTTAAGTGAATTTGCGGTTAAAAATTAGAAAATAATGTGCATATGCTTATACCTAACAAGTGGGTTGAGATTTTTGACTGTGTAGGTTAAAATGAGGCTTCTAGGAGACCCTTATGTGGCATTCTAAGGCCAAATTCGAATTTGAGTGGAAAGAATCATGGGATCATGAGGATATGTGTCACATCTCCTAATTGTATTGTAACTCTAAGAAGAAATGTGTCTTATCAGTTCCTATTTTGATTAGGACTCTAGAGGTAGAGGGAGAGATTCATGGACTCTCATTAATGAGATGGCTTCTTATCTTTTTGTATAAATAGGGATCTCTCTCCTTCATTTGTTAGCTTAGAGTTTAGAGCTTAGCTTGTGAGTCTTAGCTTAGCTTGGAGTTTGTAGTTCTTCCTTGATGGCTTTTGAAAGCTTTGGAGAGCTTTGTTGTACTTTGTAATTTTGAAGAATTCGAATAAAGCTTTGATGTTCTCAACATGGAAGGAGATGTGAAGTAGATGTCATGGAGCATATTAGAATGTAAGGTAGAATAGATTTCATTTTGTAATTTTTCTTTGATTTCATTATGTCATTTGATTGCTTTCAAGTTTGATAGATTAGATTTTCCATTCATGCAATTTTAATTCATGTAAGTGTGTTCAACCGGTTGACTGTAGATTAGTTTTTCTTTACATATTTTTGCATCAAATAGTGACGTGAGATTTGCCTCTCTGCTGACTTTGTTTTTTTTTTTTAACTTTTCAATTTCAATTATGATTTGATTTCAGTCTTATTTATTTGCTTTGTCAATTAGTTTAGATATCAAATTCCTCATATCCTTGACGATTATCTCCGAAAGCCCTAGCTAGACTAATTGGCGAGGAATCGGATTATGAATGTTGTGATTTAATTTTAGTTTTACTTTTCTGCAATTAGATATTAGATTTCTCATGTCATTGACAATTATCTCCGAAAGCCATAGCTAGACTAACTGGCAAGGAATCAGATTATGAATGTTGTGATTTGATTTTAGTTTTACTTTTCTGCAATTAGATATCAGATTGCTCATGTCATTGACGATTATCTCCGAAAGCCATAGCTAGACTAACTGGCAAGGAATCGGATTATGAATGTTTTGATTTGATTTTAGTTTTACTTTTCTGCAATTAGATATCAGATTGCTCATGTCATTGACGATTATCTCCGAAAGCCATAGCTAGACTAACTGGCGAGAAATCGAACTGTGAATAATGTCATTTGATTTTACTTTTATTAGTTTGCAGTTTTTGATTTTTTTGAGTGCAATAGCTTAACTTTTATTTCCGTATTTAGACAAGCAGTAGAGACAGTGATTTCATGATCAGTATTTCATCTTTTGTTTGATTGAAGTAGCTGCATATTTACACTTTTGTTTAAGTACTAATTTCATCAATAACATGTTTTGAGATCTTTTGAAGTGCTAAGTTTTAGAAGTTACCATTAGGGACATAAACCTTGTCTTGAAATCTTTATCCATACTTGACCTTTAAAAGTATTCTTAAGACTTTAGAATAGGATTTCCATTTGCATTAGACAATTTAGGAGATCAACAAGAACAAAACCCCAAAACAAGATAAAACCTATAAAACAACGAAGTAAGAAAAAAGGTTAACTAAACACATATGGCGCACCACACTTCATCAGTTTACGATACCCGGATTGATAATTTATGTAGAGCAATTTAAGACGTTAAATTGACTAGACAAAGATATGGTGAAGAATGAATGAAAAACCCTCCTTTATATAGCGAAGTATAGAGTTAATCTCGAAAATGGAGAATAATAAAATATTATTGACCAAATTCAGATCTAACTACTTGGAATACTTTATTATATTTATTGGAGAGGGAAAATGAATTTAAAATGGTTAAATACCTTTATTTAGAAATAATTAACAAATAAAATGATTTATTAATTATTTCGCAAGTAACAAGAACGGTGTGAAATCAAAATAATTATAAAGTAGTGATTTTATAATTATTCTAATAACATAAGTAAGGAAATTCAAATAAATAATGATTTATTTAAATATTCCCAAGGGATTTAGTCAAATGTGACAAGGAATAATTATTAAATAATGATTTAATAATAATTCCTAGAGAAAATTAAATAAATAATGATTTATTTAATTATTCTCATGGGGTTTTTTAATTTAAATTAGAAAATAATTTAATAAAAGTGGTTTACTAAATTATTTTCCACAGTGAAAGTGATTTTACTATGGTAAAATTAAATCTACATGGTGTATTTTGATCCACCTAGTTAGAAATGGCTAGGTGATCATTTTTTGGTGATAACAGAGTACAACTGGAAATATTTGAGACAAAATAGAAGAGATGATAGCTAAGGGGACCTCATAATATTTTGTTTCTATGCCGATCCCAATCTCTCAAAATCTCCACAATCGCTCCAATCTCCCTCCAACAATAGTTGCCACTGAACCAACTAAAAATGATGAAGCATCAATTGAAGACTTGAATGGTCCTCACTCCACTATCACTGAAGCTCTATGAAACTCCTGGATGAAGTCTCCTCAAGAAGTGTTGGGTGTTCTTCCAACACTCAACAACACACCTGAGGGTTTCCTTCCTAGGGCTATAGAAGTTGTTAACTAGATTCTCCAACTTTCATCAAGACAACATGCACAAATCCAAGATGTCCTCAAATGGTCTCTTCGTCCTCTTTTATAGATCTGATGGACCCCTCTAGAATTTTTATTTTATTATTATTTTAATCACTTAGTACATTTCTCCCTCCTTTTATTTTAATTAAAATACCTTTTTAATTTGGGAAAATGGTAAATCAGCCACAAACCCTCCTCCGTCCACTAAAAGTCCCTTCCTACCATCCCATCCTATTGGTCTTCTCGTTCTAATTCCAACGAGCTATTACACTAAGGTGTTTCATCAAGTATTCCTCCTAGAATGCCACCTTAAGCGTAATTAATTGAGTTGGACTAAATAATAACCCCGTTTTCTGAAAGTTGTTAGAATGCAATGAAAAAAAGGCAAGCTATACAGATGATGGAATATACCAAGCGAATGCCATCAGATCCCAAAGAAACTTCTCAAAACCCCATTGCGCAGGTTTTCCTTGCACAACTATGCAGTTTTCCAGAATCAAAAACGACCTGCGCAAGGGTTGGACAATCGGTTTACAGAGGGAGACAAAGGCCAGAGTTTGTTTGTGGAGGGAGAGAATTTTATCTCCAAATATTTTTTTCAGACTCTTGCTAATTAGATAGCCAGTTGGGCTTCCAAAGGTTGTACTTAGAATTTGATGTTGCATAATACAGTAAACCCTCAACTGCTGCACTAGTTTTCCCACATTGGGTTTTTCTGGGGAGATTTGTCCAAAAAACAATGGTGTCAATATTTTTGTGTGTGTGATAGCATTTCTCAGTTCCTATTTTTTCTTCCCCAATTAATTTTTATGGTGAAGAAATTGCAGTGTGAATATTTCGTTATTTTACTATAAACAAAATAAATTTCATAATTAATTTATCAGTTAGAAGACATATTTCCAGTTGTTGCATTTCAAGGAATTTTCACATGGTATCAGAGCATATTTGATGGAAAATAGGTGAAGGGAAAAATTCGCAGCTTAAAAGGAGCTGCAGTACGAATTTTTCAGAGGGTCGTGTAGGTTAGCTCAGGGTAACCGCGAGAGCCTCACAAGATTTCCCTATACAACAATTGCGTGAGTACAAATTGGATAGCTGCGAGTGCAGTGCAAGGAGAAACCTCTCAAATTTTTGTAGAGAAGATTTTATTGTGTGGGAACAGAGGTTTTGCAACAGTTTGCTAGAGCATATTTAGTGTCGGTTGGAAGAGAACATGCACACACAAAAGGAATTTCTCTCAAAAAAATTTCTAGTTTCAAAAACCAATATTTCCTGTTGTAGTAGGCAGTAGTATCAGACAAATTTTCTCACTCCAGAAGGGAGTGCGAATAGCAGAGCTAGCAGCTGAGCAAAAAGAAGAGGGATATTTCAGCTTCAAGTAGTTTTTTTTGCAGAGATGGCCACAATCAGGCTTAGAGATCTGGATAGATTGGACGGTGCCTCCAACTCTGTCATTTGGAAGGCCAATATGTCCTTTCCCGTTGATGAGCATGGTCTGAAGACCTATGCAAAGAACATTGTGGCAGAACCTACTGATGCAGATCAATTGAAAGAATTCAAGAAGAGGATGGCCAAGACAAAGCAAATGATCCTGGATGGAGCTTGGGACCATATAGTCTCACATATATTGGCCAATAATATAGACAAGGAGATGTGGGATGCTCTTGCAGGGCTATACCAGAATCCTTCCAAGCAGTGGAAGATGTTCTTGAAAGAGAAGCTAAGGAACATCAGGATGCATAAGGGTGAAGGCACTGATTCCTTTCTGACTAGAATTAAGGAAACTTGGGATCAACTACCAGTCGTAGGAGAGGCGCCTAAAGATTCATAGCTTGTGTGTTGGAATTTCTAAGTCTAACTGTTAGAAATCCTTCATGTACTTTTCTGATTTATTTATGCCTACTTGTTCCAATTAATTAACAAGATATTTACCATGTAAATACTAAAAGAAAATACAAGTACATGCTCAACACATTACAGATCATCAACTGAAGGAAACAAAGACAAGCACACAAGTGACACTGTAGTTTTTGGACCAATGTCCCCGGAAAAACCTAATGCAGAAAAATCGGTCAACTATCTGAGGTTTTTAATTATTAAGCAGTTTCTGAATACAATTTGGGTGCCAAAACCGGCTCACCCAATAGAGAATAATCTTGGCAGTGGTACCTCTTAGTCGGAGACAGATGTTCCGATTGAAACCCCAGATAAACACTCTGATCGCTCCCAGCTCCAATCTGCCCCACGAAAACCCCAACGTCAAACTCTAGGGACTGCGTCAGCCCTTTCTAGCTCAACGTCTACCCATCGCCACCCTAGCTCGCCCTGCGTCAGCCCTTAGAGCCTCTGCATCACCCACACTGGCTCTCTAAGGCACTACATAGCTTCTGGCTGCCTCTGTGTGAGCCCTGGCTGGCTCTGTGTGAACCTCTGGCTGGCTCTGCGTCCCTTAAGTTTAGACTTAGGGACTCCATTAAAAATATTAATTATTTTAATATCTCCCAAACTGTTTAGAATCTGCCCAAACCATTTCCGGGTATTGGAAATCTCATGCGCTTAAGCCTCTACACGAATTTTCGTGGCTAGAGCACATTCGATGGTACCCCAAATCAACACTCCCTCTTAGCGAGGACTCTACTCTAGTAATACTCCTCACTGAGCATCACCCTGATCATCCGGCATTGGTCCCTGTGCTGATGCTAGGCCTGCTGCCCAGCATCCTCTGCACTGCTGCATCATGTACTGCTACCCATGGCCCTGCCACTACCACTGCTACATATGTACGACAACCCCTCTCATCATGCTGCCCATAGCATTGCCACTGCTAACTGTTGCACTGAGTAAGTAATGAGCTCATAGCTCTGACATCTTTGTCATGCTAGAGACACCCTCGATGCTGAAACTCCCTTTGTCGCTGACAAGTGGCCCTTCTCTGAGCTCTGCACTGTTGCAACAACTCCATGCATCTCGCACTGCTGCCTCACGCTGTCTTGGGAATCCTACACTGTGGCTCCCTTTGTCGCTCCATCCACATTTGTCTCTACTGACATTCACCAGTATTGCTACTCCTCTTCAGGGCCCTCATAGCAAGGTATAATCCAAGAGGTTGTGTACCTCGAGTATCCTGCCCCTCATCGCCTGTAGTCCGTCTGACTACAACTTGATGTCTCCCCATTTCCGCTCAAGTGGCGTGTGAGCACTCATGGCACAGTCATCATCTGTCTCCACTTCTTTCTCCACCCTTGCTGGTGCAGCCTTGGTCTCGGAAGCCTCTCCCTTGCTCTTCTTCCTTGGACACTAGCTCGCATAGTGACCCAATTCCCCACAGTGGAAGCATTTGACCTTTTAGAGGTCTTTCTTCTTCCGTTTGTCCTGATTTCCCTCAGATGCTAGGGCAGCATCCTTCTCTTCCTCCTTGATTCTGACCCCCTTGCCGTTGCTTCCCGCCTTGGTTAGCCTTTTGATCTCTTCTTGACGAAGAGTCACCCACATTTCCTCCCAATCTGGAAGGGTTTCCCTGTATGCTCTGGACAAACACCTCCCAGTCTTTAGAGACTGCATTCAACGCTGTTCTCACCATGAATTCTTGATCCGATGTGGCCCCTATGGAAGTCAACTGATCCCGGATCTCCTTCAATCGACCGAGGAAGATGTTGATCTATTCTCCCTTCTGCATCTGGTATGACCATAGCTGATTTTCTAGTAGCATCTTCGTCTACACGGAAGTATGTTGATATAATTTCTTCAGGGCCTCCCACATCTCTTTTGCCATTTTCTTCTCGGAAATATGTGGTACTATATGGTCTTTGACCCCGTCAAGGATGATGCTCTTAGCCCTCGCCATTGCATCCTCGTACTTATCCTTATCAGCCGAGTCAACTGGGACCGCTATTGTCCTCAAGACGAAGTGCTTGACATGATTCCTGTCTAGAATAGACAAGATTTTGGCCTTCCAGACTACGAAGTTTGAGGCTTCGTCTAGTCTGTCCTGGTTTCTTACCTCGTTCACTGCCATCTCGTTGCTCCTCTACTTCCATCTTGGAAGTTCTTGGTGTGACTCCCTCTGAGCCTCGATTTTCCTCCTAGAAACCCCTCTACCAATGTTGAGATGCCCCTACTCCGATCATTAGTGCAGCTGCACCACTGATCCGGATTTTTTGGCTAGAAATCCTCGGCAGCAACTTCCTCCTCCTTGGTCTTGCCCTCTTAGGTATCATTCTGACCACAATACCCCACCAACTTCACTCTGCAACTTATGCATAGCCTCATATGCCTCAACAATCTGAAGGTTAGAGCCTTTAGAATTTGCGCAATCCCTGCACCAGCAAAATCTACACCTCCTGACCAGGGCGTCAATCCTTCCTCACTGAGAAAGATGATTGGGCACTGCATAGGTCAGGTATGCTCCTCTCTGCCACTGCACTGATCCTCTTCCCAACTTGAACTGATGATGCAGGCACTATGTCACCCCTTCCTTGTTGCTTTTCCGCTAGGAACAACTTCTGTCGCTCGAGACAACTGTTTCTGCTGCTATTTCTCTGCTTGGTTGATGCCCTCAGTTATCTTGTGATCTGCAACCACGCTTTGATACCATGTTGGAATTTCTAAGTCTAACTATTACAAACCCTTCATGTACTTTTCTGATTTATTTCTTCCTACTTGTTCTGATTAATTAACAAGTTATTTACCATATAAATACTAAAAATAAATACAAGTACATGCTCAACACATTACAGATCATCAACTGAAGGAAACAAAAACAAGCACACAAGTGACACCGTTGTTTTTGGACCAATGCCCCTGGAAAAACCCAATGCGGGAAAACTGGTCAACTATTTGAGGGTTTTAATTATTAAGTAGTTTCTGAACACAATCTGGGTGCCAAAACTGACTCACCCAACAGAGAATAATCTCGGCAGTAGTACCTCTCAGTCAGAGACAGAGGTTCCGGCTGAAACTTCAGATAAACACTCTGATCACTCCCAGCTCCAATCTGCCCCACAAAAATCCTAGCGTCAGCCTCTAGGGACTGCATCAACCCTTTCTGGCTCAGCGTCTACCCATCGCCACCCTAGCTCGCCCTGCGTTAGCGTCTAGAGGCACTGTGTCAGCCCTTAGAGCCTCTGCATCACCCACACTGGCTCTCTGAGGCACTACATAGCTCCTGGCTGCCTCTGCGTGAGCCCTGGCTGCCTCTGTGTGAACCTCTGGCTGGCTTTGCATCCCTCTCTCCCGACCTCTGCGCTGATCGTCCTGGTACTATCTCTGCCTCTTTGCTTTTGTATTCATTTCCCCTTAGCTACAACTCTGATCACTCTTTTGACTTTCTCAACAAACCCTTCCCCAGAAAATCGAAATCTTGATCAACTCAGTGTGTTCTCCAAGTGACCCTTAAGCCTCCTTTTATCCTTTTCTCGTTGACAATTCAACGGCTGAGATTAAGTCCCTAATCAACGACTAAGATTAACTTTGGCTTGATCCATGACTTTTGGACCCTTATAACACAATTTTATATTAATTCACATTAATATTTTATTTTTCTTGAGTTTAGACTTAGGGACTCCATTAAAAATATTAATTATTTTAATATCTCCCAAACTGTTTAGAATCTTCCCAAAACATTTATGGGTATTGGAGAAATAATCAACTTCAAAATAATCAACTTCTTGGTCCAAAAAATTTGATTTGCTGGGAAAATAGTCTTCTTAGGTCCAACGAATTTTTTGAATGGATCATACTGCCTTGGGAATGCTGATTTGAACTTTGACTTGAATATTTCCCTTTGAAAAATAGCCTCAATAAGGTTTTGATGATTTTCCCACTTGGAGAGTAATTAATTTTCCCTGTCATTTTAATTTTGTTTTAGACAATTTCTAGCTAATTTATTTTTATTTTTACCAAAAAATTAAATAATAGACTCAAGAGGAAATTACAAATATTTTTCCACCCTCTAAATGGGTCTAATTTTTTTTTTTTGGTAATGGTTTTCTAATTATGAAGAACCATTCACCAAAAATATTCCTAGACAGACTTTTACATCAAGATATTGCAATAATCAACCCTTAGAAGGGGAATTTTGTACATAGACGAACAAATTCTATGACACAAGACACATGGTCTAGTATGATAAAATACATCAACTCGATAACACTAGGACTCACCTAAGACCTTATCAATGAGTTTCACCTTAGCTTTGGGGTATATTTCGGAGAAAAACTCTGCCAATTACTCGTGTTTACAAACACAAATAATTTGAGAGGTTAAAAGACTCCCTACAAAGAAATCCTTTGAGAAGAACCATAGTCTTACCTAGGTGTTATTACATGGCTTAATAGTCATACTCGAATCATTTTACAATAAAAATAACAGAATTTGGGATTACAATGATGATAATGACTCAAAAATTTTGATCCACTGCATAGTACTCCACTTCTTGGAACTGTTGACATGTACATGGTCAACACAGTTCAAGAATGATTAAGTTTGATTCAAATTCAAATGATGTTTTCCATTAAATTTGAGTATATATACACAAGTACAATACCTTAAAATCAAATTTAATATAAAATAATATCAAATCAAGATTAAAAATATTCAAATATATGTATGTTATTTAAATTACACAAATTAATTTTAAAATGATATAATTCACATATGTTTTAACTATATAGCCAAATTTATATATATTTAATTTTATTAAATTTATATTATAATATAAAATAACGTATATAATAAATATTATATTTATATGATATAATCTGAAATTAATTAACACAGCTTAGTGGAAAATCCCCACACATGATTTTTCAATGGTATGCCCATGTGGGATTATAGGTTGATTAAACCACTGAATTCATTCCCTTTCCGCACATCAAGAAGATTCGTTCTTGTAGTGGAGGTAATTTATGCACTTGAATGGATCTAGTGATGAATGTGTTATTTTTTTGTAAATATAAGTACTTTGTATTTCATATCAAAAAAGCTGAATATTACATGAAGATTGTCACCATGGTAAAATCCATATAGTCCACCTTGTGAAATAGAGAGAGAGCTCAGACTACACTACAAACTATTACAATAAACATAAAGCACTAGACGAAAAAAGTCAGAAGTACTAGGAAAACTAAAACCTTTCCAGATTTGCGCACCAGAGAATAAATAAGCCACCGATAAAGAAAAAGGCAGATAACTATTCAGAGACCAGTATTAACTCCACTTTTTACCGGTATATGCAAAGAAAACAAACAACGTGAAACAACAAGAGTAGAGACATCATGCCAAAATAACGCTTGATACAATAGACTTGAAGAACCAAGAGGAAAAGATACGATTCAACTACCTCCAAAGAAATAAGCATTGTGAAACTGCGTTCCAAAGGCATAGCTATGATGCCAGATTTATATTTATGCCCACCAAGTTGCGACCAAATACAATTCAATAGTGTTCCAAAATGCTCATCTTTGCAAATTGCAAACGCTTCAGAAAAAGTAAAGCAATTGTAACCAGAAATTAAACCAAAATCCCCAGCATATCAAGAACCACTGAAATCCCATGACCCATGCCTAGAAAAGGAGAAAATGACCAAATATCCCCAGGAGGCTGCCCAGAATAAAAAAACCAGAGGAACATGTGCAAAATTGGATGACAAAATTACCAGAGTGCACCATTCTAATCATGATCTGAAGAAATCGGTGCAGGTTTCTGAATACTATCAACCCGAGGATCAATGAGATCACTAGAGGCTGAATCGCTCACAAAGAACTTTCCACCCACGTCAGATGAGTCAACATTGTCCACATAGAACCTCTGGTTGTGAAGCATGCACTTAATATCCTCTAAGAAAGAAAAAACATTATAATTTTCCACTTGTTTGTTCTTGAAGATGAGATGCAGCAAAGTCGCCATTTGTTGGTTTAACACCAAGGAACTCATGAAATGAAGCCTCCTTTTCCTAAATCTACCAGGAGTTGGGAACCATTTTTCATTCTCCCCCATCAATTCAGAGTTAGAGTAGTAATGACAATCCCCTACCTCCTTATTTTCCAGTGCCAGGATCTCATTTCTCACCTCCAGAGGAACAACATCAAACACAATAGAAACAGAATCATAGGCAAAAGGGTGAACCCACTTGCGCCCAATGATACCTCCACCACTTCTCCGACTACACATTCCCTGTCTTGGAGGCATGAACATTTCTGCAAATAAACATTGAGCACAACGACTAATGTAACCTATACTTATAAAATAGGGCGAAGAACGGTATGGAAGACCCTGAATGCCCGACCATAATACAACTAAGTCATCACCCAATGACCACACCACTAAACCAAAACCCAAAAGGATATCAAGTTCGCTACAAATTAGTTTCATAACCCGAACAAGGCAAAATCCTTGGAGACTCTTTATGGCTCAGACTTGATATTGAGAAATTATAATGATACCCAATCCCCTGAAACATCTCAATACTCAAGGAAAATCGGACACCTCGAACCAATTGCAATTCATCAAAGGCACCTTGCCCAAATTAGCTCTACTACCCATTGCAATTGAGAATTTGTCTCCAAGGGCTCACTTAAACAAGGGGTGAATGCATGAAGATGGGTTACACTTTTGGGCCAAATGTGGCGATGAAATTTCAAAAATTTACTCTTTTATCGAATTGAAACCCTCAAAATTCATATAAGCATTGTGAATTTTGATTAAGAGTAAAAAGACAATTTGTGGAGAATTATGTTGTTGTCCTAATGATATTTTTTGCAAAAAATTTTAGTGTCGTATAATCTGTCAATTTTCCATTAAATGAAATGCTTGTCCTTGCAAATTTTCGCACATCTTAAGAGGTATGCGTGTGTTCACATAACATAACTTAGTCTAAAATGTGTATTATCTATATATATATCTATATATATATATATATATATATATATATATATATATATATATAAATAAGCATGATATACACGAAGAGAACTAAGCTTTTCATATTAAATTTTTATTTTTTTTATGAAAAATAATATTTTTTTATTATTTTTCGAAGTTGGCAAAGTAATATTTCAATTGCATTTTGCAGACACGTGTTTGCGCAAGATTTTTCTACTCTTTAAATAAATTCAAAAACCAAGAGTAGCCTTTTGAAGAGGACTTGTAAATGAATATTTGCATTTTTTGAAATTTTGTATATTTTATGTTATTGATATTTTATTCAGCCCCTTTGAAACTGTCCAAAAAAATTTCAAGCAATATGTTTAAAAGAAATTAGATGAAAAATATCATATGAATTCGAAAATGTCAAATTCTTATGCCATTGGATAGAGGATTCCTTTGTGAAATTTTATAAGTCTAATTGCAACAACTAGAAATTTATTCTTCTAATAAGAAATTAATTATGTAGTTTATTTTCTATGACATAACGAATAAATCACACTGCAAATTTTCACCATAAAAATATTGCGGAAAATAAAATGCTAGAAACTGAGAAAATGCTAGCACACAAAATAAAAATGACATATTTATTTATGGACAAATGTCCCCGAAAAAACCCAATGTGGGAAAACTGGTGCAACAGTTGAGGGTTTATATTATTATGCAACTGTGGAATTCTGAGTACAACTGGATGCTCAAAATTGGCAATCCTTTACAAGATAAATTGGCCACGAAAATTAGTGAGAAACATTTTATCTCACCCGACACTGATCTAGCTCCAAATATTGGCACAAACTGGGCTGGTCGAACCCATGCCTCATCCTTCTCTGCAGATGATGCACAAGCCCTCACACACACTACTTGGAATCTTCTCGAATCAAGCCGTCTTTCCCAACTCAGCCTTTGAGAATGACTCTCTAGCCCCTTCGAAAATTACCCTCGGCCTCCAGCGACTGAATTGACCCTCTGTCTAGTGAAATCGAACTCTGTATCTGAAGCTTCTACACATGCCCTGCACAGCCTCACTGAGGAAACTCGTCCCTCCTGTAGTTGACACTCCAAAACTAGAAAAATTCCTCCAGACTTACTGACTCTTCCCCTCACTGTTTCTGTGTCCCCTCTCTAGCTCCAAGTTCTCTCCACTAAATCATTGCAGTTAGGAAACTCAACCTCTGCCAAGGAACTTTCTCTCCAAGTTTGTTCTCCATCAACCCCATTGACCTCCTCTTATAATCTCTAGTTGGATCACCAACGACCACGATTAAATTGTTATTGATCGCTGAGATCATCTCTAAGTCAATCCATGTGAGTTTTTAGAGAATTCTCACATTTCTTAATTAATTCATATTAATTAAATAGTTTTCCTAACTTAGACTTAAGAAAAATTTAAATGATGGTCAATTAATTTAATTGAGCTATCTCTAGGTGGAATTTCCAGAAATTGTTTTTGGGTTTTGGAGATCTCCTTTGTTTTAGCCTCTCAATAAAGTTTGAGACTAGAACACCATTTGATGCTACAAAAAATAACACTTCCTCTTAGTGAGGAAGGTGTTCTAGTGTTGCACTGCTACAACACCCTTTCTCTGCATCATCCTCCCATACACGTTGCTGATGTCTGACAATTGTAGTTCTCTACCACTGTCCATCAACAACTACGCTAACTCTGATTCATTTGCTATTGGCCATAGTTGAACCATGCTGTTGCTGACACTGCACTGTACAACATGTACTGCTGCCAACTCTGCATCTGCATTGCAACCCAACTAACACTCCCTCTCACTATTGTTGTTACTGCTACAACTGGAAAGTATCCAAAATATTGAATCAATTGTGATCCCATGCTGCAACTGTCTCCTAAGTCTTTGACTGCTACTAGCCTCTACACTGTCCACTGCGAAATTTTCGCTGCTCTTGACTGTGCACTGTGCCTCCTACACAGCTATCAACATTGCTTTGCACCCCTCAACATCTTACTACAACTAGTCTGCAACTATCACTCTAAAACTGACTACACCAACTGACATTGAGCCTCCTGCTACTGAATATTGTGGGCCCCTATAGCAAAGGTACTGATCCATGTCAGGAGTAAACTGCAATTGTTGTTCTCTATGGACCCTGCCCAACTCTGTGCAATGTTGGAGTCTAGAACTCAATGTCTCCCCACCTCTCTCGAGGTAGAGTTGCATACAAAACAAATTGTTCCTCCAATCTAGAGAAAAACTAGTCTATCTATGCCGAAGTTGTTGCATGCTCCTACTTCTCCTTCTTGTCCTTCTTCCTCTGAGGACATTGAGTACTATAATGACCGAATTCACCACACCTAAAGCATTTGACCTTCGATAGGTCCTTCTTCTTCTTCTTCTCTCCCTGCGTGCCTTGTCCCTGACTATGACCTTTTTCTTTCCCCTTCAATGCAAGGGCCACATTTTTTTCCTCCTTCACACCCTTCAATCCTTTGCTGCTACCGTTGTTGATGGAGCTATTTACTAGAGCTTGCCTCATCTCCTCTTGTGTGAGATCTATCTAAATCCAATCCCACCTAGGCAACTGGGGTCCTAGAATGAACTAGACAAAGGTCTCCCACTCCTCGGTGACATTGTTGAGGGCCAAACGTACATGTTAAGTAGGTGGAGTTGACTCTCCTACTGTTGCAAGCTCATCTCGGATATCTTGATTTCTGGTGAGATTGGGGGTGATGTTGGCTTAAGGGGGCTTGGACCCAGGTTCAGAGTTAGCTGTCCTAACCAACAAAACCCTACACTATTGGCCCTTTCGGCAACAATTCGCATAGCGTAGGCTGCAGTCTCACCTGAGGCAATATTGGGGGATGCTAGAACCAGGTTTCTACATCCAGAGGACTATGTGTTGTGTTTCTGCCCAAGTACAGAATAGACAAAAGCAAAATAAAATTATGCACTATTTTTCTATGTTATCCTGCCCCTATGACTCTTCTATAACTTCCTTTTATATTCTTCTCCATTACAATACCATGGTCTACAAACCATGGGCGGGTCTCAAAACAACGTGACTCTTAACAAACTAAGGGGCTTTGACCTTCTAAAAGTCCCTTTGACTCCTATTGATCTGCGCTACTCGTGCTCCACTCCACAAACTTTGACTCAGGGGATCTTGTCCCAACAGGCCCCCAACACAAAGAATAGGCAACGAAACCATTTGTTGGATTGAGGGGGCTTGGACCCAAGTTCAGAGTTAACTGCGCTAACCAAGAAAACCCTGAACTACCATACCTTTTGGCAGCAAACCATGTAGCGCAGATTGCAGTGTCACCCGAAGCAGTATTAGGGGATGCTAGAACTAGGTTTCTACATCCAGAGGACTATGTGATGTGTTTCTACCAAACTTAGGGCTTTATCTTGACCTTCGCGAACCCTTAACCCTTAAAACCTGGAATTTACAGTAATTAACGGTTAGTAGATTTATTCCCTTCGCCGATTATGCTAAATATGCATAACATCATATAACCAAACATATATACATCTTTGCGAATCTAATAAGTACTTTCCTTGATTAATTGCATTCAACAGATCAAAAATACAGTAAATGCAGAGATACACAAATAGTTCTTCAAAACAAGCCTTTATTATGCTTTAGATCTTCAATTACAATCTTTCCAACCCTACGCACATAGCTGCAGAGCCCCACGCACTCAGCTATGGACTTACCAAGGTCTCCGCACTCACAGCTGCAGGAGCCTTCCCCTTTGCCCAAGTACAGAATAGACAAAAACATACCCAAATCATGCACTATTTTTCTATGCTAGCCTACCCCTATGACTCTTCTATGACTTCCTTTTATATTATTCTCCATTACAATACCATGGTCCACGAACCATGGGCGAGTCTCAAAATAGCTTGACTCTTAACAAACTAAGGGGCTTTGACCTTCTAAAATCCCCTTTGACTCCTATTGACCTACGCTACTCGCACTCTACTCCTCAAAATGCAGAGACTTTACAATATTTAACTAAAATTTATACAAAATTTAACCCAAGGGACCCTGTCCCAATAGGTGATGCCTTCACCCTTCTTCATTCGAGCATGCCTCAGCTTTTCCTTCAGGAACATTTCCCGCTGCTCAAAAGGATTCTGATATAGTGTGGCAATAGCATCCCACATTTCTTTAGCTATATTCTTGGATGCTAAGTGTGAGAATATATGATCCCGAAATCCATCAAGGATCAAATTCTTTGCCTTGGCCATCTCCTTATTGTAATTCACTAGTTGATCTGGATCTGTAGGTATGACAACAATGTTTTCTGTGTACTGCTTCAGACCATATTCGTCTAGCAAGATTGCCATCCTGACCTTCCAAATACAATAGTTCGATGCACCCTCTAATCTGTGTTGATCTCGGAGTCTTGTTGAATCCATCACTGTAAAAGTCTCTCATGAGATGGAAATCTCCCTCTTTCACCTGCTCGGCTGCTAGCACTATTGTTCACACTCTTTCCTGGGGTGAGAAAATTTGCCTGCTGCTACAGCGTACTACAACTAGAAATTTTGGATTTTTGAAACTAGAAACCCTCTAAGAGAAATCCCTCCATGTGTCCACTTCTCTTCCACTTGACACTGAATCTATTATAGCAAACTGCTGCAAACCCTTTGTGCCCAGACCAAGAGTCTACTCTGTGAAAATACTGGGTTGTTGTTTCCTCTACCTGCTGGAACCACTTCCCGAACAAATTGACCCTTCCTGTACTCTGCAACTGTAAACTCGATCCCCTATCTAGCAATTCGCACTACCTGGCTAGACACTACGTAGCCCCTGGGAAATTCATCCCGTTGTTCCCTCTGAACAGTGAATTTCTCCCTCTTCATCTCTGAGCCTCCTATCTGTCAACTTGGCTATGATACCATGTGAAATTTTACAAGTCTAATTGCAACAGCTGGAAATTTATTCTTCTAACTATAAATTAATTATGCAGTTTATTCGCTACGACAAATAACGAATAAATCACACTGCAATTTTTCATCATAAAAATACCACGGGAAAAAATGCTATAAACTGAGAAAATGCTAGCACACACAATAAAAATGACACAAATATTTTTGGACAAATGTCCCTGAAAAAACCCAATGGGAGAAAACCGGTGCAATAGTTGAGGATTTATATTATTATGCAGCAATGAAATTCCTAGTACAACTGGATGTCCAACACTGGTAATCCTCTACAAGATAAACTGGCCATGAAAATTAGTGAGACAAAATTTGTCTCACTCGACACTGATTTAGCTCCAAATATTGGCACAAGTTGGGCTGCTCGAACCCCTACGTCACCCTTATGCAGAGATTTTGCATAGTCCCTCACATGCACTACCTAGAAGCTGCTCTAATCAAGCCGTCTAGCCCAACTCAACCTTTGAGAATGACTCGCTAGCCCCTCCAGAAATTCTCCCGACCTCCAACAACTGAATCGACCCTTTGTCTAGCCAAATCGAACTCTGCCTCTGAAGCTTCTATGTAGGCCATGCACAACCTCACTAAGGAAACTCGTCCCTCTTGTAACTGACTCTCCGAAACTGGAAAACTTCCTCCGAACTCATTGACCCTACCCCTCACTGTCTCTGTGTCCCCTCTTTGGCTCGAACTTCTCTCTGCTGAATCACTGCAGCTAGGAAACTTGACCTCTACCAAGGAGCTCACTCTCCAAGCGTGTTCTCCATAAATCACATTGAAATCCTCTTACAATCTCCAGTTGGATAACCAATGGCTACGATTAAATCGTTATCGATAGTTGAGATCATCTCTAAGTCGATCCATGTGAGTTTTTAGAGAATTCTCACATTTCTCAATCAATTCCTATTAATTAACTAGTTTTCCTAAGTTTTCCTATTTAAATGATGGTCAATTAATTTAATTGAGCTATCTCTTGATTAAATTTCCATAAATGACTTCTGGGTTTTGGAGATCTCCTGTGTTTTAGCCTCTCCACAAAGATTGAGAATGGAACACCATCATAAGGACAAATTCTGCCTAAAGTCCACTAGGGTACAAAATGGTGTTGCTGAGAAATTTCTAGAAGGAGAGCTAAAACTCAATTTTTTAGGCCCTCAACAACTTGATCAAGCCCTTAAAAATCTCAATCAAGCGTTTAAGGTACAACTTGAAATAGCTCGATCGAGCTACTTTTTCTCCCTCACAACTCATGCGCCTACCAAAAAGTGTAACCCATCTTCATGCATTCACCCCAAGGAAACTAATAAATTGTCCCCATATGCCCAGACACTAAAATCCATAGAATGAGTGAGCCAAATTTATGCCCAAGGCACAACAAAGGAAGGCGTAAACTTGTGACAAGGAAACAAAAACTTGCCCAAACAAAGTGTAACTTGATACATACCAGAAGAAGTATGAGCCACAAAAGACACCGTCAAACATGAAATTCCAACGCTAAAGAACCCGCCACAAGAATGCATAGGAACAACAAAAGAATCAAATTGAACCTCCCCAAATCAAAGTGAATCTTGGTGCATACCAAAAGAAATACGAGTCACAAAGGACACCACCAAATGTGAAATTCTAACAATAAGAAGCTAATCTAGGAGGCTAAGGAATTGTCCTCACCTCCTCACACATTATGCTCGTACCTCCTCCCTTCCATCTCCATAAAATGGCACTTGAAATCTCCAAGGCGGCACACATGCTAACACATGGGAATTAACTAATTTTTGCCATGCCAACCTGACAAGGAATCAAATGTAAAGATGGCACCCTCATCGATGTAACAACCGTATTAACACCCCCATCGGGGTTCAGATTACCTGCCTCCAATAAACATTGAATAGACTCAAATTCATCCTCCAATCTAGTAGAATTCCAAGTCTCATCCAAATCTATATCACTAAACCGACAACCCATATTGGCCAAAAAATTTGCTACCTTTTTGCCCACTCTCCTAGTGTGTTGGACAATTACATATTCCAGATTTCCAAGCAAGCCATTTATACTTTCCACTATCCCTTCCAACCTCCAACTCTTCACTATCTTCCTTGTAGGTTGACCATTTAAGATTTTTTGAACACATTGGATCGCAATTTGTGAATCTCAATTGATCAGCAACAATTGAAGCCCCTCACTAATAGAAATTTGAATACCTTTCTCCAATGCCAATAACTCTGTCAGATTGTTGCTAGGCACCCCACAACACTATGATGATTTTTGTAGCATCGCACAGGTGTTCTAGTCTCGAATTTGGTTAGAGATGCTTAGAAACACTAAAACTCAAGAACCTAGAAAAAATTTCAAGGGAAAACACCTAGAGATGGCTCAATTAAGTTAATTAATCAGAAATTATTTTTTTCTTAAGTCTAACTTAGGGAAAATGATTAATTAACAGAAATTAATTGAGAAAGGTGATATTTCTCTAGAAACTCACATGGATCAACCTAGAGATGATCTTAGCCATTGATGAGGATTTAATCATGGTCGTTGGTGTGCCAACGAGATATTATAAGAGGAGTTCAATGGGGTTGGATCTATAAACACAAGAGAGAGCCTGGTAGTGCAATTTCCTTGATAGATTGAGCTATACAACTACAAAGGTCGAGCTATGGAAGAGAGTTCAAGCTAGAAGGGATGCAAAGAGGTAGAGACAGTTATTCTGGAAGAAGTTTCCAGTCCCAGAGAGTGAGGAGAGGAGGCCAAGTTATTGCTCCAGGAGGCTACGCAGGGACTACACACTAGACTCAAGAAGGTAGTTCGATTTGACTAAGCAGGAGGAGGATTTAGTTGTTGGAGGCCAGAATAATTTTCTAAAGGGACAGAGAATTCTTTCTAGAGCAGCAACAGTTAGTCAGAGGCAGATTCGTGGCAAATCTAGGCAAAGTGTGTGAGTGACTACGCAAGGCTTATGCAGTAACTACGCAGTGGGGTCTAAGTTAGCCTGTTTGAGATGCCAACTGAGCCATGATTGCTTGTAGTGGATGGTAAATTTCCCTTAGTTGATTTTGCTAGTATTTCTCTTAGATTGGATTGCCAACTTGCAAATCCATAGATTGTACTCAGAATTTCACTAGTGCATAATAATAAAACCATCATCCGTTGCCTCGGTTTTCCTACATTGGGTTTTTTCAGGGATAATTGTATGAAAATAACTGTGTCAAATTTTTATTGTATGTGAGCTAGCATTTTCTCAATTTCCAATTTATTTCTGCAATGTTTTTATTTGTGAAGAATTGCAGTGTGGTTAATTCATTATTTTTCATAACAAAATAAAATGCATAATTTATCAGTTAGAAGAATTAATTATGGTTGTTGCAATTTAAGGAAATTTTCACATGGTATCAGAGTGAGTTTGATAGATTTGTAATAATCCGAATGGAAAAAAATATTGTAGATAATAAAAGCAATGAACTAGCTACAACTACTAAATTCAGAAATGCATAACCATACACATTTGAACACAAAAATATGGGGACTAACTCTTATTCATTGTATTAATTCTGATAAATGTGAGTACAATAAATGAGATTAGTGGAACCCGCGTTTGCTACAACAAGCTAGGCGAAACCCAGGTTGGAATTGTGATGCCCAAGTTCTTGAATGACTCCACCAGAAACCTCTGCGCTGACCCAATAATATACTGCCATTGTCGCTGTAGGTGAACTGAGATTTCAACCCTCAAATCTACTCCAAAAATTCTACAAAATTAAATGTAGGCTCTCCACACCAACTCCAACAAAACCCATAAATATCTCACGGATCCAAGGGATGGAAATGGTCTAGGGGTAAACTGCACCCTCCACCAATTTCTGATGTTGGCCAGTGAATGGAACTAGGAATTATACCCTCAGAAATGCTCAAAACATTCCGTGAAATTAATCCTATCCACTTCTCACGAAACCCACAAAAACCGAGAAAGGGTTTGGGCTAAATCCAACATGCCCCATTAACGCCCAAGAAATGCATGTTGCTCCAACTAGATGGAAAAATGCTTTGTCGAAAGAATCCTACTCTGGGAGGCCAAATAAATTCATGGAAAGTGTCGTCCAACCCCTGCAAATCACTTCTCCAAACCTCCTTATTTCTCCTTAGCCCGAACACCCCAATATCCCTGTCAAAATGTATGTGCAATAGTTGTCCAGAAACCCCTACACAAGCCATGAAATAGATAAATTTGGCCCTCCAAAATGCAACACTCTCGACCCTGCAAATCACCAAGGAAAATCTCGTCCTCCCTATGGATTAATCTCTGCAAATTCTCTGGCCAAAACTCCACAGTTTGCTAACTTTTCTCAGTCCCCTCGAATTTTCTTTTGCGCCCTAAGAGAAGCATGCTCCAACTGGAAATAGTCTGCACTGTAGCTCCTAGAGAACCCTGAGATGGAGTTTTTCTTACTCCCCTAGGGCAATACTCGAAGTTCACTAAAGGTAGAGGTAGAATTCCCGCTTAGAAATTCCTTGTGCTAAACAAAATTGTTGTCTTGGCTAAGCAACTCAAGCAAACTAATGTTGAAATTGTAAAATGACCAAAGATGCAAAAATTGAGGCCCTCAGGCTCTATTTATAATTTTCTGGCCTATTCTCCCCTCTTGGTCCCCACTCTCTCTCTCTCCCCTAATTCACACTTCCTTTTCTTTTCTCTCTCCTCCAAGAGTGTGCGTCCACTCCTTGAGTCAAACTTCTCTTTCTTGTGGCCCACACATTCCACTAGAGTTGCAATTTCCCCCATTTTCTCCTAAGTCCCAAAACTAGAAATGTTCCCTCTTTCCAAAATTTCCTCTAATGCGGAAAATAAAAATTGGGGACATGACAATCCTCCCTGCCAAAAATTTCTTATCCTCAAGGAATGCTTGAATAAGTGCCCTCTCTGACTGTTGATCACCATTGTCATTGCCAATAATACCAAGGTCCTAGATGTGCCACTGAGTCATCCCCGATCTCTGCAATGTCCTGTCATGAAGGAATCCCTCAATACTAGGACCCCAAGCCATCTTGATCAATGTGAATCACCCCTTGCTCCACTTACTATCCAACCAAGTATAAGCTCGAGAAGCCCTCCACATATTATCAATAAATAGAGCATCATGATAATGTAGGACTCTATCCAACTCTCCATGAAGTTACCCTACCAAGTAGTCCACCTCATGCACCCCAAGAGTAAACTCATGAAGATACATCCCAATCCCTGTGCAAATGAAGTCTCTCCTTTATGAGCTCCTCTTGATCTCCACCTGCTAACCTACCTGTTATGCCAATGGAGTTACCCATGCCATCAACAAGTCACTAAAGCCCAATGGAAGATCTGAATGACCTTCCCCTATAGCAGATAGCTCATCCCTAAAGGTTGTTGAGTTGTCAAGTACTGTGATGCCTGGGTCCCATGCTAGTCTTAGAAGGAAACTGTCTTGTTGACCCTGCAACACTCTGGTCATGACCAACCACCTAATATGCTCGTACCAAAACCTCCTCTCCTATAACTCTTGATCATAATATATGCATTGATCGAGGCTATGCCCAACCTACCAAGGTGACTCAGCAATGCCCGTGCTTATCACTCGATGGATGGCCCCAATCTTGAACAACCACCGACCTCGCTAGATAATGAAGACCTCGACGATCCCCCATATGGCAGCCTGATAATGAACCGGATCACCTATTATCCTAACCGTAGTCACCAAGTCATGGAGTGTCCCATCAATCAATTGGATCCCTGGATCCACTAACCATATTGGAGGTCCACAACTCCCTATCCTCATTGCTTGCTATTGTGACATGTTGTTGGTTGTTGGGACCCCTTTGTTCCTAGTCTTTAACCCTTGTATGGATCCAATGGATGGGCACTCAACCTCAAGGATCTGTCCCGCGTATGAAAAACTGCTCTGCTCCTGCTAGACCACACAACAAAATTTGCTATCCCGGCTCCTGATGATGTACCCGGATACTTCCTGAAGCCTAGCCATCCTCCTGCTAATGAGGACTATGATCCCTTGTATGGCGTGCTCACATAACATCTCGGGTTGTCCCACCAATAGTGCACCCTATAGCTCACTCACAGTCACCTCCCTAAGCCTACGCCTGTTAGCTCATGCCTTGACCAAATGCTACCACTGAGAAGTCTCTCCCGAGATACTTTGTGTCCCAACTAACTCTGTCGAGCGAACCTCTCAAGTCTCGCTGCTCGTGATGAAGATATCAAGGGACAACATTCAAATCCTTTGCGCCTATAAACAATGTATAAGTGAGAGAGGCACGCGAGTACCCATGGATATCATCAAATGATGCTCATCTGCGTCCCCATCGATCCTAGGTGAACTATACCCAATGGCATGCCTATCGTCTCTATCAGGCGGTCTCCCTAGTGGTAACGCTCCAAAATCCCAATGGGAAGTGTCACACATCACTACATACAACCAAGCATCCTTGCGCTTCCCTGCATAAGAACATGTATATCTACAACCCTTGGCACATGTAAGCACCCAGTTGCACACCTCTGTGCACTGCAGAACACCACTACTAGCCACCATACCATCCCGAATCATCTAGTATCCCTCCTGTGACGAAGTAGTTGTCACTCCATGTGAAACCTCGAGGTGGTGTGAATCACTCCTCCTACTCCATAGTGCAAGCCCGCACAACATGACACTCCTCCATGCACCTCTGTGCTCCTCTGCAGAACACTAAACTCTGTGGCATGACTTTGTGCACCACTGAACACCTACGCCAACTGTTGCACCACCCTAAATCCTCGACAATCCCACATGAATCAATGCATCCACTACTCTACTAGTGAAGCCACCATGATGTGGGCTACACCTCATCTGCCCTGGTAGACTTGAGTGGCCTAGCTCCTCACTTGCTAACGGGAATGATACTGCTATGCCCAGCTTCAGTAGCTCCTGTGTCCAATATGCTAATAGGAGAGCACTGTCTCCATACAATACCTCATTTGATGGCCTGTTGATGCCACCTCCTCCGAATAGTCCCTGCCAGAGTATGTTGATCATCCTACAAGCCCATGTATGCCCAACACCCCCAGACAACTAGTCACAGAGTCTGCCTACCCCCCTATCAATCCAACCCGACACTAATGTTGATGGAGAGCTCACCAGATCCATCACAGTGCTAATACCATCACTAAGCAAGACCATGTTGTGACGGGGAATCCCATGTGGATCCCAACAATAATCTGGCCCTTGTACTCCTCTAGTAACCCACAACCCCTGCTAGACTATGCTCTTGGCCATGAATATATCCAGGCACCTAGCCGGATCCATATTATTTTTTTTCTTAGGGCTATATTGTTCTTTTCTTTGATAATTGTATTTCTTCATTAACACATTAATTTAACCCCATAACATCATAACATTATTCATATTTATATCATTATTCAACAACATATGCAACTATATAGAAAGAACAATATCATCATCATCAATGCAGCGAAACATAAAGGAACAATAGAAGAAAACATTCACACATAGTGACACCAATGTTGGTCAGAGACAAGGGAAAAACCCACTATGGGGAAAACTCTTTCAAATTATTATTTTTATTATATTGTCATCAAATGATTTGACAAAAGAGTGTACAATGATCCATATCTTCATCCATACAACTATCCAACAAAAAAAACTACACAATATCCATGAAATGAACCCAACAATGCTCATACTCAAAATTCTGATTCTGGAGCCTGTAACGAACTGTCTCTGTTTGCGGTCAACTGCCGAACACTACAGTCACTGAGAAAAATATTTGGACAACTGAAATTTCATTATTTAGGTCTCAGTCACATGGAGGAGGAGACATGTGTGCGACTAGGAAGGTTCTAGTCGGTCCCTGGAGCCCATAAGCCAACGACTGTAGTTTGCAACTGAGACTCAGAAACCCTAGATGGCAGTTTCATGGAGGACGGCTGTGTGTGCAATTGAGATGCTTCGGTCACACAGATGAGCAGAGTAGCAAGCGACTGTGGTCGAGTTCTTCCTGTGTCATGCCTGCGACTGAGACCCAAAACCCTAAAACAAAGATGTGAGCTTCAAACCCTGCAATTTCATCTTCGAGCAAACCCATTCCTCTACGGACGCGCCTCAAACGTATGCAAGCCAAAAACCAAGAAAGAAAATAGAAGAATGTTTCATAATGATCTCCAAATGAGGTTGAGGTCACTTGAATTTATAGCCTTCCAAGGGTGTCCAATTTTTGTTAGGGCAGACCTTATCAAATATGCACATGTGGACTTTTTCATAAGTACACTTTCCCTTATTCGATTTGAGTGATCTTTAGGTTGATTTTGGTCCTCTCAAAAAGAATAATTAAACACAATAATTATCTCCATAAAATGTGCTATCCAAAATGGAATTTGACCGTAGTTGCATATTTTAACACTCCCTCTCAACTAGGGAGAATTCCACCTGCATCATGTCACATGTATTTTGTCATCAAATCATATCAATCACAAGTATCTCATCATTACGTATTGTCCCTATTCATCTCGATTCATCTCTTGCTTATTCCTTCTTATCTCTTGATTGTACCTTCTCATATGCTGAAAATTATCGAATCTAAAAGAACAAGAATTTTTACATTGGAGGGGAGCTCAATCTACCACCCTCTGTCCATCGGGGAGCCACTGCTACCACCCAGAATCTCTGCCAGCAGGGCACCCAATGCTACCACCCGGAAACATTAGCGAGGAGCTAAATCTATGATCTACATCATCATTGGAGAGCATATCATCAGGGAGCACATCTCAACCTGGAATCACATCAAGGAGCACATCTCAACCCGGAATCTCATGGGGAGCTAAACATCTACGACCCCATATCTAGCAGTAGGTTATATATGGGAGCACATCTCAACCCATCATATTGCCTACCGATCTTCCCAACAATGCATCATAATCAGCTTGGGTTGTACACCCTCAAGTACACTCTCAACCCGTTGGCATAATGACAAGCCGTATTCCCAACAAGCCCAACTTGTGGGTATGATACCAACTGTGGTATACTCTACAAAGACCAAGATAGGGGAGAAACATCTCCGACCCTATGGGTGGGAGATAGGGATAAACATCTACTACCCTATTGTCTAGAGATCCCTCAACCCTAGGAGCCCTCCATCTCAATTCCACACCTTGGGAGCTCAGACAGAGAGGAAGAGTTGGCTCAGTGTTCTCAATCAGTGATGCTCTCTATATATCATCATGTTCATATCATAATTTTTCCTCCCTCTCAACAAGGTGCCAACCACAAGCCTAAGCTTGTCTCATATTGCAACATTGTCTCAATATATGAAGGTATCTCAACCCCAGCTATATCTATGGAATTCTTGCCAACCACAAGCCTAAGCTCGTCTCATATTGCAACATTGTCTCAATATATGAAGGTATCTTAACCCCAGCTATATATATGGAATTCTCTACCAATTGGTTCCCACTCTTTGTCATTGCAATGTCATATCCAAAACTTTCTCAAAAGGCTTTCCAAAGAGCTTCTTTATCCTGCCTTATAGCTATCCATGCTAGTAGCATCATACTCAACCTCAGTCGTGCTTAAAGTCGCTGACATCTCTTCTCAAATATTTAATGTATTCTTTAATAGATAGAATGTTTTGTTATAACATAGCAGAATTTATATCCTTGTTTCTTTTAACAAGTTTGTTATGTAATTGATTATTGCATAATCAGCTTTCACCATAACCACAAGCTTTCACAAATTTGTAGGTATCCTAAAATAACACTTGGGATCCGGGTTAGTGGCTTAAAAACATAAATCACTCTCGAATGAACGTGTCAACACACAAGCTAGCTTGAATGATTGGTTCCAAAGCAATCATTATTCAGAGTGATGTGTCCAATTCTCATGTATACGAGATCTGAGTATGGGAACCAAAGTCCCTTGAACAACCTTTTTTAATATTTGTACATCCCTTACCATCTTCGTTTTAGCACATATACTACATAATTATTTTGTGTTTTGTGGTAATGTCCTTTTCTTTATTATAGTTTGTCTCAAAACCATTTAGTTACACTCTCTAAAGGGATTGTAAGGGATAATCTAATTCATTATTAGTCATATATGCACATTCATATATGATTTTAATTTGTTCGGTCAGTCTTTATTAAATCATTTAAACTTTTGTTTCATGGCCCATCTGAACTTCTATGAACCCCAAGGATATAGTTGGAATTTCTAATTCTTTTTATCTACAGGGATGAACCTTCTACTAATCTTGATTCAATTGGTCATCTTCATAAAGAGGTATGTAATTATATTCACAGAAAGAAGACTCATATACCAAATTATAGATTATATTGATGTTTTATTTAATTCAATGTTTAATCAGGAATGCTACCTAGAAGTGTTCTTAAATGTGACGACTAGCACGTTTGTAAATTAACGTTGCCACCGTATTGATGTAGATTGAGTTGCAGTTGGCTAAATCAAATGGCAGTACGACTTTTGGAGATTATTCAGAGCTACTATTTAAAAAATACTATGGCTTGCAATACTAGCAACAAATATAAGCAATATACTTGCCCTATAATTCTTATATTTAGAGATTTTTCTTGATTCAAGCATGTTTCTTGGTTGGTCTCCTGTCTCTTAGATCGCTCCTTTATTGTGATTTAAAATATGTATATACTCTTTCCTAGTTTGCCTCTCTATTGTAATTTTCAATATTTAATTAAAAAAATAAAGGTGGGTTCACTCAACAAGCATATACACAAGAATTAAATTGAATCTGAGTAGGATAGGAAGTTTCCGCCAAGATCACATTACCTCTTGTTCAAATATAATAAAATTCTGAATCTTCATATGTTTGATTAGTTGCGTTTGAAGATTCAATTCATATGTTATTTTCATTCCATTGTTAGAAGCTTGTACAAACATATGGGAAACATGGTGCGTTTTTAACTTTTCTAAGTTACAAAATTAATAATCGGTACTAATCTATGTATGCAACATGATAAATGAACATATTTAGTAATAAAAGGAACATGCCAGGTCATCATTTCATTACGAAAAAAATAATTCAGAAAATGTTATTTTTGTTAATTATAAACATGTAATTCAATTTATCACACAAGTGTTGAACTTCTACAAGGGTGTGCAGTAGAATACAATTTTCTGCCAGATAAGTACTTCCTAATGATTTTCCACAAAATATTATTATGTTACTGATATCATTGACGAATTACACTTCAGAAAGTTTCAACAGTAAATGCAGTGGAAATAATAATGATCATAGAAAAACGACCATGTACAATAGAGATAATAATTTTACCGTAGGAAACCCAACTTTGGGAGACAACCCAACAACTTTTCTTCAGGAGAGATTCTTTAGCAAATTTTAGAAATCAACGATTTGTCTAGAAATATGTGCCAATAATCCATGTCAAATACCATTCAAACCTAGTCAAACAGTAGCAAGATAACACTCGTCAAAACTAGTCAAACTAACTTAGTCAACTCTAGTCAAACATTCAAAATCTACAATAAACTTGGCCTGGTCAACTTCAACCTTGTGATCATCCTTGCGGTCATTGGTCAATAGACCTACAGTCAGATCACTATAGTCAACCTGCACGTGCAACCCTTTGGCAGTCAATCTGCGGTTGGTCAAACCTTCAGTCAACACTATAAAGATTGCGGTCAAATCTAGTAAAAAAAAACTTGGTCAAATCTCAGTAAAACTCCATCAAACAAAGGTCATCAAGGTTTGGTCAACCTCAATCAAAGGGCTAGATCAAATCGTTTTCCTTCCTCACATGTGTGACTATCCAAGAAAGAAGATAGACCTTAGAAAAAAATAGATCAAACTCACTCTTCGTTGATGATCAAATGAGACATCAAGGTCATCTTATTTATACATGTTGAATGAGGCGTCACAACCCACAAGACACACCCACTCATTGTTGGCTGACTTGACTTTCATGGGCCGAATTGATTTTAGTAAAAATAAAATTTACTTAATTCTTCTAGGTCGACTTGAAGACCATTTAGCCATGCAGGAATGATGTTACACAAAAATCAACACTCCCTATTAACAAGGGAGGTATTCTCCTTAGTTAAAAATAAATTTCTCCTTAGTTAAGATTTCTCTTCCACTAGAAAAGTTTGTGATCTTGCTATGTTAATGTAGTGTCTTTGCACATGCACGTCTATAAATATAGATCACTCCATCCTATAGTAGGAAATATGAGTATCCCGGGACATTTACCCCTAGCAAAATTAGGATCACTTCTTAGGTAAATGTATCAATCTCCTCTAGTCAAATCACCATGACCCGCCCAAATCAACATGGTTTCTCAAGAGAAATTCGACCCTTGGACCATTCACCCCTAGCCAAATCAGCATGGCCCAACCAAATTAGCATAACTTCTCATGTGAATGTATACTTTTTCCCTGGTTAAATCAACATGATCCATCCAAATCAACATGGCTTCTTAGGAGAGGGTCTGCGTTTGGGCCATTAACCCCTAACGAAATCAGCATGGCCCAACCAAATTAGTATGGATTCTAAGGTGAATGTATAATTCCCCAACTAGTCAAATCAACATGACTATGTGGGAGAATGTCTGCCCAATCTTGCAAAGACATCAACACTCCCTCTCAATGAGGGAGACATTCCGCATCATGCCAAGCTTGTCTCCGAAGTGTACAAAGTTTTCTCTAAACAAAGGCTTGGTGAGAATATTCACAATTTCCTCATCTATGGATATGTATTAGAGCTTCATTGCTCCTCTCTGCACCATGTCTTGAATGAAGTGATATTTGATCTCAATGTGCTTTAACTTGTCATTAAAAGCTAGATTATCCAAAATTTTATCACAAATTTGATTATAAAAAAATATCAAGATCGTCTTAAGCTCCTAATCAAATAACCATGCAAGTAGGTTATGAAACCACACTGCTTTGTGAATTATGGCATTGGATATACTCTGCCTTTGATGTACTGAGTGTGACAAAAGTTTTCTTCCTGCTAAACCAAGATATCATAGTTGATACCAAGCTAATGTAATACCTTGATGTGCCTTTTTTGTCCTCTGTACTCTCGACCGAATCTAATTCAGTGTATCCATGTAACCTTAGTTCACCACCTTAGACATATCTCAAATGATATCCAGCTATACTACACAGGTACCTCAACACATGCTTTGCTCAACTCAACCATATATTGGTTCATGGTGTTCATTGCAAAGAAAATATCTGGCCTGATATTAACCATGTACATCAAGGACCCAATCAACTACTTGTACATTGTGAGATCCACCAAATATAAATCTGAAGCAAAATCACCTAGCTTCTTCATATTTGTCACCATAGGTGTAGCCATGGAATTGTAGTCCATTATACAAAATCTCCTCAAAATATGAACAATGTACTGCACTTATTGAAAGAATATCTCATTTGATCTCTGCCACCCACCAATCCCAAGAAATAATGCATCAGACCAAGATCCTTCATTTGAAACTCCGAGGCCAACTCCTTTGACACTAAAGAAAATCCTATTATGGTAATCTTGGTCGCTCCCTTTGTCATTGAAGAAAATCCTCATGCCATTGTTGCTCCCTCTGTCACTGAAGCATACTTTGTTGTCTAACATGGTCCCTGAGCATATCTTCTAACAATGTCAACCCATGACATCCTCTTTAAAGGCTTCTCCTTCCACTCTACCTGATTGTATATGCCCTCGAAACTGGAAGCTCTTCTGGTCATATGGCACGATTTTGGACATCCTAACAATCTATCCAATTTTCCCTCTCGAACACTGACCATTTGGCAAATGGAGCAAAAAATATCCTTTTAGTCCACTTCCTCTTTCTGAGAGAACCCTCTTGCCGCAAACTTTTCTTTGTACTCATCGATGCTACCATCTATTGCATAAATCATTGCCTTGGTATCCTCCACAATGTACTTGTTCTTCCTCTCCTCAAACTCCATTAAATATTCCATGGAAGAAAAATCATAACCAAGAAAAATACAAAGAAAAGAGGCTGACCAAAAGAAAATAATAAAGGGAGAAAAATATGATCAGAAGTACTTATCTCTCAAATAAGGAAGAAACTACTGAGGGTTGTAGAGAATTGTCAACTCCTCTTGACCCTTGCCTCCTTGTATAAATCATTGAAGTCCTTGAAATTATACTCTCTTCTATCAAAAATTGATTTTCTTCCTTGTCAAGTTTTATACATGAGCATTGAACTCCTGGATCCCATTGAAAACCTCATCCTTGGCCTTCATGGTAGAAATCATTAATGACTGCCAAAAAAAGTATCCATCATCAATTTTATGTTATTTTGTCTTTTTTTTTGTGGTTGTTCATCATCATCAACATCGATTGTTGATGCATGCTACTTTCCCTTCCTTTTCTTTTGAGGAAACTAGGAGTGTGAGGATCCCTCCTAGGGTCCTCTAACTAAAAATTAAATTTCTCTAATTTCAAATACAATAAAACGGGAAATAATTTATTTCTAACTAAACATTTAATTGAGGATAATTTACCACTAAAATTTATTTCCCACAATTAAATAGTGAGCATTTTATTTCAATCACTTCATGAGTAATCTATAAACCGAGGAATAGTTGTTTTGATAGTCTGGTTGAAATGCGCCTGAGTTCTTGATCCTGCTGGGAAGCTCCTCTTGACTACCGACTGGATTTACCTCCCAACCAACTAGGAATTATTTCCTAGCCCATAAAACCTCACAGGTTCCCTATCCCTCCGAGCCCAAGTCCAACCAAATGTAGTGTGTCCAAGATAAACAATACTCTCCTTCTCTCTCTTCTCTCTTCTCCACCTTACTCTCAAAACAAATCCTCCAAAACCACAACCACACCAGAACCAAAAGCAAGACCAAGGATCCCCTCTCCTCCTCTCATCCTTCGCCTTTTATGACCCCTTCTCTTTTCCACCTCAACCACCTCTCATTAATGTCATAACTACCCCCTCATCCTTACACTTAACTTATCTTCTCCCAAGTAAATTTTAGATGACATTTTGCGGATGAGATATGAATATATAATTTGGTAATTAATTGGAGAGGACCATGTCTTCTCCCAAGTAAATTTGAAAGGACATTTTGGGGATGAGATATGAATATTTAAATTGGAATAAATGGAAAGAGACCATATCCTATCAAAATTTAAATTTGAGGTAAGTTGGGAATTGAATAATAACAAAATTTACAATAGTAAAAAATTTACAGTTTCACCAATGTAGGTATGTACCAATATTTCTTGATAATTATAATTCAATATTTTAAGGTAATTTAAACACTATTAAAATTTGCATGATAAGATTAAGTAGGGCATTACAAGGAGCAACAATGTTGAAAATCATGAGAATTGAAGCACTTGATCTTTGACATATCCTTCTTCTATCCTGAATAGGAGCGGGTCGTCTACCTTTATTATTCTTATGAAACCTTCCAAAGTTCCTTCTTCCTTTTCCTTTCCTTGAATGAGCTACAAGGGCTTTAGTTTCTTCATCCCGGGGACTCTGCAAGCTATTCTTGGACAACAATTTGGCCCCCTCTTAGACACAATCAACCCATAGCTTATCAAATTTGTGTAGATTTTCTGGTGCACAAATTCCATGAAAAAATGGTTCCCATGAGGATGGAAATCCATTTAGAGTCATTTTAACAAGTTCTAAATCATCAACAGTATCTCCAATGGATCTAAGCTCATCTCTCAATCATAAGGCTCTCATAAGATAAGAGACAACAAAATCTGATTTAGTCATCATGACATTACGAAGATGATTCCTCAATGTTAACTTCTTGTTAGTGTTGTCGCTCTCATACAATCCCACCGAGGCATCATACATCTCTTTGGAAATCTTCAACTCAACAACATGTGGAAACAAGTGTCGTTTATAGAATCTATCAAGATTCTCTTAGCGTTGAGTTCATTCTTCTTATGCTTTGCTTTCTCCTCAACTCCCTCTGGCTCTAGAATCACTTCCTTCACATGACCTTGAACGTCATTCTCTTCCAAGATAAAGAGTATCATGGTAATCCAAGATATAAAGTTGATGGCACCATCTAACTTGTCTTCAACTTTGAGACTTGGTGCCATTTTAACAAGAGATCTAGAAACCAATCAAGTTGTTGAATATTTGATCTATAAGGCTTACTTCAATGACTGATATTTCAACAAATTTCTAATACCTTGTTGAAATTATACAAGGGTCCATGGTATAATACAATTTTATGCTAGATAATTACTTCCTAATGATTTTTCACACAATATTCTTATGCCAATGATATCATTGAGCAATTACAATTAGAAAATATCAACAGTAAATGGAGCATAGATAGTAAAGATCATAGAAATACAACCATGCACAATGGAGACAATAATTTTACCTTGGAAGAAAACCCAACAACTTTTCTTTAGGAGAAATTATTCTTCCACAAGGTTTACAAATTAGCAATTTGTCTAGAAATTTATGCCAATAATCCAAGTCAAATACTAGTCAAACTTGGTCAAATAACAATGAGATAACACTGGTCAAAGTCAATCAAACCAACTCAATCGACTATAGTCAAACATTCAAACTCTATAGTCAACTTGGCTTGCTCAACTTCAGCCTTGTAGTCAATTGTCAACATACCTGCATTCAAGCCATACGTGCGGTCTTTCTGCAGTCAATCTACAAGTGGTCAAACCATCAATCAACATTGTACAGGTTGTGGTCAAATCTACTCAAAATAGTTAGGTCAAAGGCCAGTGAAAATCAATCAAACATGTGAAAATTCCTTGAAATGCAACAACTGGAATTAATTCTCCTAACTAATTAACACTTTATAAATTTTGTAATTAATATCGAATTAATCATATTGCAATTTCTTTACCAAATAAAATAAACATTGCAGAAATAAAAATGCTAGAAACTAAGAAATGCTAGCGCACACATAAAATATGACAGTTATTTTTGGACAATTGTCCCTAGAAAAATCCAATGTGGGAAAACCGGTGCAACAGCTGAGGGTTTTATTATTATGCAACAGTGAAATTTTGAGTACAATAAATATGGATGTCCAATCGGATATCCAATCTCAAAGAAATGCTGGCAAAATAAATTGATGGAAATTTCCCTCTTCTCCAAGCAATCCTGACACAAACTAAAAACTCCAAGAAAGTTGTCCAAACCCTCTATGTAGGCTTATGCGTCACCTCTACGCAGCCTGTCACACCCTCATCCCTAAACTAATGCTACTCAAGCCATCTTACTTGCTACTGCTTTGGAATCGATCCACCTGGCCTTCTGGAAATATTCCAGCCTCTGAAAATTGATTCCAACTATAGCTCAACTAAATCGAACTCCCCCTTTGAGCATCTACACAAGCCATGTGTAGCCTCTTGGAGAAATAAATTCGGCCTTCTCTCTTTACCTCTACGGAACTGGAAAAATTAATTTGGATCACTGTCTCTGCCCCTCTCTAGCTCTGCATCCCCTCTTTGGCTCGAACTTTGTTGTTGGCTAGCTCGAACTACCTAATGAACTCGCACTATTGGCTCTCTCTTGTGTCTTTATCCATCTTCCCATCGAACTCTTTTTATAATATCCAATTGGGACTCCAACGACCAAGACTAAAACTTAATCAATGGTTGAGGTCATCTCCAATTTGATCCATGTGAGTTTCTATAGAAATCTCACCTTTCTCAATTGATTACTCTTAATTAACCAGTTTTCTTAAGTTAGACTTAGGAAAAATTTAAATGATGGTCAATTAATTTAATTGAGTTATCTCTAGGTGGAATTTCCAGAAATGATTTCTGAGTTTTAGAGAACTCTTGTGTTTTAGCCTCTCAACAAATTTTTGAGACTAGAACACCATCCAGTGCTACAAAAACTAACACTCCCTTTTCGCGAGGAAGGTGTTCTACCACTATGTCCATAACATCTTCCCATGTATGCTGCTAATGTCTGACAACTGTAGCTACCTACCATTGTCCACCAACCACTACGCTAACTATGATTCACCTGCCACTGACTGTACTTGAACCATGTTGCATCTGTTTCGTTACTGACACTACATTGTACAATGACATTGTTTCCAACTCTGCATTTGCACTGCAACCCAACTAACATCCCTCTCACTGTTGTTGTTGCAACTACTCCAACTGAGAAGCATCCAAAATACTGAATCAACTATGTCTTTGTGTTGCAACTGTCCCCTGAGTCTCTCACTATTAATAGTCTCTACACTGTTCACTGGGAAATCTACGTTATTATTGACTCTGCATTGTGCCTCCTACACTGCTATCAACGCTACTTTGCACTTCTTAGCATCTCACTGCAACTAGTATGAAACTATCACTCTGGAATTAACTGCATCAACTAAATTTTATCCCTCTACCACTGAATATTGTGGGTCCTTGTAGCTAAGGCATTGATCCATGAGGAAACTCCATATGATGCTCACCTCGATGGACCCTACCCAAATCTCTGTGCAACTCTGGGAAAAATTCTATTTCGCCCCACCTCTCTCCTGGAGGTATAGTTGCATACATGGTGAATTGTTCCTCCAATTTGGAGGACCCCTGGTTTATCTCTGCGAATGCTACCGCCTGATCCTGCTTCTCATTTTTGTCCTTCTTCCTTTAAGGACACTGAGTACTTTAGTGGCCAAACTAGCCACACCTAAAGCACTTAATCTTTGACAAACCCTTATTCGTCTTCTTCTTCTCTCCATGTGAGCCTTATCCTGACGGGACCTTTTGCTTTCCCTTTCGATGCAAGGGCCATGTTGGCCCTCAATTTTGGTCATCTTTGCCTATCCTAAATCCATTTATTTACCACCATATTCCATCATATTTTAGTCCTATTTTGCATATTCACGTAACTAAATTAAGTTTTTTAATTTTTGGAATTTTTTGTTAAAATTGGGTTTTAAGTGTAAATTTGGACTGTATTAAAAATTCCTGTAATAGCTTAATGGAAGTCATATGTGCAAGATACCTGGGATATTTGAGCACATATTTGGAAAGCTTGGAAACCACAGATGAAGAAACACCTATTGGTTTAGTCAAACTGAGCAAAAACAAGCCTTGTCAACACTAGTCAAACTTGACTTGTCATTTAGGAATTCCTAGTAAAAATGAGCAGATTTATTATTTTGTGTGATTTTTCCTGATTTTTTGAACCAGACTTGATGAGTTCAACTTGTATGGATGGATTATGATTGATAAGGCTGTTAGAGCCATTATAGCAAAGTTTGTTTATGATTTGCTTATTTAAACAGAGTTTATGGACCATTCAGAGGAGTGTAATTTTGTATTAAGATTATTGGAGACTTTTGAGATAATTTGAAGAATCATTTCTACTATTCTATTTGTTGTTCATGTTGTGGATGCTTTATTAAGTTAGCTATAGCTGAAAAGTTCTTCAGGTGTATAAGGCAACATTGGCAAGCCCCCATACCAAGCTAAGTACACTTTGGTTAAATTTTTTATAAATTAACATAATTTTGATTCAATATTTCTTGTTTCAGTTTTATGATTCAGTTACTTAGATGTGTTATGATTCTGTATGATTTTTGGATAATTTTGGTTTAAAATCTAATTAGTATATGAAAGGACAACCAATGATTTAAGTTAAATTCTCTTTCTATCAAATTATGAATCACAACTAAAAATAATCTTTTTTCATTTCTTGAATTCCATTTTATGATTTGATGCAATGTTAATGTTGTTGGAGTAGAATTGTGAGGAAAGGCAACCAGGACCTCTTAAGTTAGGAGCCTCTTCTCTTGCTTTCTACACATCATAAACTACTGCTCTTTAGTTTTTCTTCTTGAGGACAATAATATGGAGAAGCACAACCAGGACCTCCTAAGTTAGGAGCCTTTTCCTTCACTTACTGCATATTGAATCAGAGACTTTTTAGTTTCTTTAAACTTAGAACTTATTTTTAATATGCATTTCCCTTAACCTTTGAGCCTTGCCTTCCGAAATTGACTTTACCTAAAATCCATATACTTTGGACGTGCTTCCAAGTCTACAACCCCAGATTGCCAAGTAAAACCCCTGCGCCAGTTTACTTAGTAAATTGACCTGACATTTTTGGCATCGTTACCGAGGAAGCACATTAAGATTTAATCAAAATAGGAAGCTTTAAACAAAAACAAAAACAAAAATTTGTAGTTATGATTTTTCTATTATGATTGTATATGACTAGAAAAAGAGACGAAAATGGTAGATACATAAAACAAGACCACCAACTACTAAACCATTAGTAGAAGAAGGACCACCTACATTCGAATCAACTACACCAGTTGCTGGAAAACCAACTTTGGAAGAGCTACAGGAAAAAAACGTTTAAGACAAAGGTTAACGCTTGTTGAAAGACAAACTTTGTTAGCTTATGAAGTGAAGAGAAAACAAAAACAAACATGAACATCTTCCATAGGAAAACAAAGAGAGACAAGAAAACCAATTGATCAGCCTATTCTTGAACAAATAGATCAAACTATCTTTGAAACTATTTCTGAAAAAACAAAACAAGTTGAAAATACATAATTTCAATTTGTTACTGAAACATTTGAAACTACTAAAAAATATATGGAAGAAAAGGGGAAAAGATCTAATATCCCAATACTCACTCCAGAACAAAGGTTACAATATGAAAAGCAACAAAAATAATGGCAAAGAAAAAGAGAGGAAGAGATGAGAAGAGAAGAAGAAAGAAAAAGAGAGGAAGATGCCAAAAGAGAATATGATCATAAGAGAAGACAAGATGCAGAAATAGAAAATGATGAAGAACCTACTTTTGGATTCCCAATTTTAGATACTATGGAAATTCTTGGAGAAGAGGTAAAAATGAAGAATATTCCACCTTCGGTTTTACCAAATTTCTATGGAATGTCTTCTGAAGATCCTGATTCATTCATGTTTGAATTTGATATCTTATGTTGTACTTATGGTTATACTGATGATACACATAAGGTTCGTCTTTTACCTTCTACTTTTAAAGCGACTGCATTAAAATGGTTTATGGGATTAGGAGACTATACAAACATGCAGACAATCCATCTAAAAACATGTATACATCACATTTACACAAATGAAACAATCAAATCAGTAAGACAACCATAAAGAATAATGAATCCAATGATGAAGGAGATAGTGAAAGATGAATTGCATAAACTATTACAAGTAGGATTTGTCTACCCCACCTCTGATAGTCAATGGGTTTCTCCCTTATTTGTAGTTCCTAAGAAAAATGGAAAATAGAGAATTTGTGTAGACTATAGGGAACTGAATAAGACAACACTTAAGGATCATTTCCCACTACCATTCATTAATTAAGTACTAGACTCATTGGCAGGGAAAAAATTCTTTTCCCTTCTTGATGGATTTAGTGGTTATAATCAAATCAAAATAACATTAGAGGATCATGATAAAACTGCATTTACTTGTCCTAGGGAACATATGGCTATAATGTTTTACCTTTTGGATTATGTAATGCACCTTCTACATTTCAAGTAGCAATCTTAGCTATCTTTGCAAATCTTATACATGAATGTGTTGAAGTCTACATGGATGATTTTACTATCTATGGAGGTATATTTGATGATTGTTTAAACAACCTTGAAAAAGTTCTAAAGAGATGCATAGAGACAAACTTATCCCTCAGCAATGAGAAATGTTTTATGATGTTAACTGAAGGGATAGTGTTGGGACACCACATTTCTTCTTCTGGAATAAAGGTAGACCCAACAAAGATACAAGTCATTGTAAACTTAATGCCACCAACAACACAGAAAGAAGTAAGAAGTTTCTTTGGGTATGCAGGCTATTATAGAAAATTCATTGAAAACTTCAACAAAATAGCTTTATCCTTGTTCAAATTACTTGCAAAATACATTGAGTTTCAATGGACTACATATTGTCAAAATGCATTTGAAAAACTAAAAGAAAAATTGTTTATAACACCCATTCTCAGATGACCAAATTGGTCATTTCCATTCCACATATCTACTGATGCATCAGATACAGTGATAGGAGAATCTCTAAGACAAAAAGAAAATCAGTTTAATTATGCCATTCATTCATTAGCAAAAATCTAACTTTGGCAAAATTAAACTATACAGTAACTGAAAAATAAATGCTAGTTGATGTGCACGCAGTCAATAAATTTAGACGTTATATAATAGACTATCAAGTGTTTATTCATACAGATAATTCAAACATTAAATATTTAATGAAAAAAACAATTACCAATGGAAAAATTACTAGATGGTTGTTACTAATGCAAGAATTCAATCTCACTATTCTAGATCGACCAGGAAAAGATAATCAAGTGGCAGATTTTCTGTCAAGACTTCATTCTCTTGGTGATCTTATTCCTGTTTCAAACAACTTTCTTGATGAACATCTATTTTCTATAACAGTGAAAACTCCATGGTTTGCAGATGTAGCTAATTATTTATCATCTGGAATATTACCATTTCATTTCACTAGCAAGAAGAAAATAAAAATAATCAGATAGAGTGTTAGATATAGTTGGGTCAATGGTGACCTCTTCTATATTGGTCTTGATTTTTTGATAAGAAAATGTGTAAGAGAAGATGAAATTCTTGATATTCTAAAAGCATATTATGATGAACCATGTGGTCGCCATTTTGCAGATAAACGAACAACATATAAGGTGATCAAGCTTGGCTACTATTAGCCAACAAGGATTCAAAGGCCTATGTCAAAATATGTGATAGTTATCAAAGAACTGGAAGACCTGTAGTATCAGATAAAATGTCATTAAAAGAACAAGTACTTATAAAACTATTCGAACAACAAGCTCTTGACTTTGTGGGACCTATTAACCCGCCTTCAAATGGAAAGAAGTACATCTTAGTGTGTACAGACTATGTTACAAAATGGGTAGAAGTAAAAGCAATGGCACGAGCAACAAAAGAAATGGTTTCATTCTTCTTTAAAGAAATCTTTGTAAGATTTGTAGTTCCAAGACATATTGTTACAAACCAGGGATCACAGTTCACTTCTAAACTTGTCCGAGATCTTATGGAAAAATATAAAATCAAGCATAGAAAGTCTACTCAATATCATCCTCAAGCAAATGGACAAGTGGAATATACTAATAAGGTTTTGGAAAACATCATGACAAAGATAGTTCAAATGAACATAAAAAGATTGGTCAGACAAATTAAAAGATGCATTATGGGCATACAGAATTACATGGAGAAATACTATTGGATTCAGCCCATATCAACTGGTATATGGTAAAGAAGTTTTGTTACCAATCGAATTTCAAATTCATACATTTAAACTTGCAACAGAATTGGGATTGGACCTGTCAGAAGCCCAACAATAGAGAATTATGCAACTGAATGAACTAGATGAAATCAGACAACAAGCAGTTGAACATACATCACTAGTACAATATCAGAGAATCAAATGGCATGACAGATTTATCAAAAACAATTTTTTTCATAAGGGAGACTAGGCACTTCTTTTCGACTCCAAGTACAAAGATTTCAAAGCTAAGTTTACTACTCATTGGCTTGGGCCATATGAGATAGAAGAAATCTTTGACAATGGAGCAGTCAAGATCAAGACAATTGATGAAGCTGCCATTTCATTTCTAGTTAATGGTCATAGACTCAAAGTTTATAATAAGTCTATCAATAAAGAAGAATTTCTGAAGAGAGTCTCAGTAGAAAACAATATGGAAGTACTAGAACAACATAGTGATATGCCTTCCCTACTTTCAGAATAAAAAATAAAATAAAAAAGTTAAAAAATAATAAAAGAGTTTGGTTGTGAAAATCCAGGATACTGGCACAATACAAACTCGAATTCATATCAGAAAACCAACTTGTTTGGCCAATATGAATTCTCTTTTATGTTTTTCAATTTAATTTTGCATAATCATCCTCCAAAATTCAAATACTTGAGGACAAGTCTCAAGATCAGCAAGGGGGAAGATTCATAATAAACCAACAAACTATGCAACTAGTTTAATGTCAAGCAGTTATATTGCAGAAGGGACCTAAGACATCATAATCAATATTTATCAGTAAGGGACCTGAACAAGATCAATGTCATATGTTATTGCAGAAGGGACCTGAGACATCATAATCAATATTTATCAGTAAGGGACCTGAACAAGATCAATGTCATATGTTATTGCAGAAGGGACATGATTATTCATCTTAAAATCAACATCAAAGGGACCTGAGAAGCAGCTACAAGCATCTACAATCTAGCAAAATCATTCAACAAAATTCATTTTGAGGTCAAAGTATCGTCATCATTAGCAAAAGGTCAAGTGTTGACAAAAGAGCTAAGGTCATCATCAACAGAAGAAAAACATTGACAATGAGCTATCAAGCGAAAGGAAAGTACTGTAGGTTTAAAGCATTCTTAATGCCTTCGATTTTGAAATTTTTTATAAGATTGGTAAACTAGTTTAAACTTGAATATGCATCACCCCTATCCATGTATATATCATCCTTTATTATCCTACATTACCCTATATCCTACATCACCCTACATTATATACATTTACTTCTTACATTATTCATTAACTTTATTATATTCATAAACCTTATTATAACCTTACATTCATCAATTAATCATACACTCAACCGCATTCATTTACATTTTTTACCAAATTTTTTGGCCACATCTCCTTTTTGGGCCATTTTTTTTGCCTCATGGAAAATTGCCTACAAAACAAGAAGGATTAGCCTCATATGCCTACAAAACAAGAACAAAGAGAGTTAGTATCATTACAAATATACTTAACATCTTATTTAAAAAAGAATTTGATTTGAAATGACCCAAGATTATGGTCATTTCAAAACAAATCAATACATAAGTATATGTAAATGATGAAAAAAAGGGAAAGTATGCAATGATAAAGGCATAATAATGGATATGCAACATGCAATGCAAGTATAGTGGATCTAAATATGCAAAATGAACAAGCATAATGCACAATGAAGAAAGACTGCAATGCAAAAGTCAAAGACTAGTCCTGATAGTGATGAGTATTGAAAACTATAAACTACAAGCAGTTACGAGCTTTGATGGAGCATTAACAAGAAACAAAACAAGTGTCGAGACATGTAAAATGGAAATCACTTGTGTTGCAAAGCGGTGATAAGAGTGTAAAATCATGATGCAAGTTATGTACAAAGTTTAAACAAATGGTAAGCTATGTACAAAGGGAATAGAGTTATATCATGCGCATAAAACCACGATGCATCAAGTAAAACAAGTGGCAACCAAAGGTACAAGTGACAGGATGTACAATGAGCTAGTCAAATCGAAAAAAAACAATAGCAAACGGTCAAAATATGTTTCAAAGGGTTGAACGCACAGTTGAACACTGTCTGTGAATTTTTCTTCATCATCACATCTAAGTTTCATCATAACCCAACTCATAATCAAAAGACACTGTGTATTCATTGTTTATTCATAACCTAAAGAAAACACAACAAAATAAATCATGTTTGACTGAGAAATACGCAGAGATTGAAAAAGAAATACGTGCAAAGAGGAGAACCCTGTGCAGTAGAGATAGCACGAGGAATTGCATGGAGAAATAAGGAGCGTTGTGTTTAAAAGGAGGAGAGATAGGAGAATGCCAAACCAAGATTTCCTCTATGCCGAGCAGACATATTCTCCATCCCATAAATTGCACAGTGATCAGGTAAGAGTAGATCTCGGGGTCTTCTCAACAGTTAAAATATTTCTAAGATTGTGTTATTCTCTCGAAAAGGGTTCAACTTAAGTTGTTGTTTAAATGTGTCATACTATGAGAGAAACACAACTTCAGTCCTAGATTAGCAATGCTCTATCACCCTAAAAAGGCTCTGCCACCTGTAGACCAATGATTTTTCGAATTGTTGGAGACAGAGAGTTTAACTAGGATTGTATGTTTACACAGGAGCAAACAAACCTTAACAAGATAATCTCTACAAGGTTTTGACAGTCATTTGCAGCTCAGGTATCGTTCCAAAAACGATTTCCTCATACATTTTTAAACACAGTTTGCCAAATTTTGCACATAAAAAACACAATGAGCATCCTTTTGTATACATAGTGAGCAGTTTTGTATGAAAAATTTCAAACATAGATGTTTTTTCATCGATTTTTATGGGAAATTTTGCAAATAAATAGGATTTTTAAACACAATTTTGCAAACTCTGACAAATTTTTGCAGTTGAGATGTTTTTACATGGTTTTTCACACAGTGAGAGGCTTTTTTACCCATATTTACAAATAGAGGATTTTTTTTTTTTAATACCATTTGTAGTAGGAGACAAAAATTGAAGACCTAAAGGCAGAAAAAGTAATATCATTCTTTTGTTTCAAAGCTACAGAGGTCTGGTAAGTACATTCACCATGATTTTTATCTAAAGATTGCATGAATGAGAAGGTCAAATATATATATTTTGCTTGTTATATTCATGATGAGGTTATTTACTGGACAAGGCCATATTAATTGGTACACAGATCAGATGCAAATGGCAACCAAAACTGAACCTAAAGACTTCAAGATAGAAAACTGGAGTAAGGATATAGTAGAGAAACTATACCAGGCAGGGCTACTGGAGTTTCTTAAAAAGTTCAATGGTCACAATGATAAAATCACACAGGAGTTCATAGAGAATTTTGAACATGGACAAACCAGAGTTGGTGAACTTTCTATACCATTGAACCCAACATTTCTTTCTCAAGCATTGGACCTTCCTTTGATAGGAGAAGAGTATTACAAGGGTATGCATTTTAAGGAGAAGGGATGAACCTTTTTCCTGGAGAAACAAAGGAATGGGTCCTTTGACAAGACAAGAGGAATTCTAGGAGATTGGCTCAGAGAGCCATGGTAAGAGTTGGTTTTGTTTATCCAGAAGTACTTCACTGATGATAATTGGTGCAGTGTGGTATACCTCTATCATATCAAATTGATTCAACATATGAAGGGAGATTGTAAAATAAACTTACCCTACTTATTTTCAAAAAGCCTAGCCAAAATGATAGAGAATGTCAAGAACAAAATTGAAGCTAATATCTATCATCATGGGCTAATCAAGATACTTGTTGAGTATCAAGTAAGGAATAAGGGGTTGCTTTGAAGGAGTTTTTGGCTAAACATCATTTTGAAGAACAAACAACAGGGAATGAGGAGACGTTTGAGAAGTTGCAGGTATCAAGAAGTATCGTGCATTCTCCTTTGTATCCTAAGACAAGATTGAAGAATAAGAAAGATATTATGATTGAAAAAGAGAAATCATTTTTGTCCATTCCTAGGAGGCTTAGAATAAAATCACAAGAGGAGCCAAGCAACAAATGAAAAGATACAGAAATTGAAATTATTGGAACTGAGCCTCCACAAACATCAAAGCAGATTGATGAGATTATACAGATATTGGAGGAGGAAGTCCAGGAAGAGCCCATAGAGAAAGACTCCTATTTTTAGGATTCTTGGGTAGAAGCCACCTCATCTCACTCATATGCCAAAGAGACCAGGGAAGAATCTAAAGAAATGCACAGTGAAGTATATCTTAAGAAAATAGCAAAGCTGACAAGTGAGATGGAAGACAACAAGATCATGGAGAGACATTTGAAAAAGGAGAACAAAATGTATAAAGAAAATAACAACAACATAATCAAGGAGAACAAGAAATTGAGCAAGTAGATTAAAAATCTTGAGACTCAGAATATCATCATCTCCAAACAAGCCTACAAATGGCTAAAGGAGAAAAAGTTATGGCAGTACAAATATGAGAAACAAAAAGTGAAGATTGCCATCTACAAAGAAGAGAAACATGAGGGTATTGACATTCTCCTTCAGGCTGCACAGGAAGAAGCTACAGGATCAGGAACAACAAGGGCATCATCACTTAGGAGATCCAAACGGAGGAGGCAAGCATGAGGACATGCTTGAACATTAGCAAGGGGGAGATGTTGGCCCTCAATTTTGGTCATCTTTGTCTATCCTAAATCCATTTATTTACCACCATATTCCATCCTATTTCACCTATATATGCCTCATTTTATTCCTATCTTGCATATTCAGGTAACTAAATTAAGTTTTTCAATTCTTGGAAATTTTTGTAAAAATTGGGTTTTAAGAGTAAATTTTGACTGCATTAAAAATTCCTGTTATAGCTTCATGGAAGTCATATGTGCAGGACACTTAGGCGATATCTGAGTGCATATTTGAAAATATTGGGAACCACAGATAAAGAAACACCTATTGGTTCAGTCAAACGGAGCAAAAACAGGCCCAATCAATGTTGGTCAAAATTGACCTGTCATTCAGGAATTCATAGTAAAAAGGAGCAGATTTATTATTTTGTGGGATTTTTCCTGATTTTGTGAATCAGACTTGATGAGTTCGACCTGTATGGATGGATTATGATTGATAAGGCTATTAGAGCCATTATAGCAAAGTTTGTTTATGATTTTATTATTTAAACAGAGTTTATGGACCTTTCAAATGAGTGTAATTTGTATTAAGATTATTGGAGACTTTTGAGATAATTTGAAGAATCATTTCTACTGTTCTATTTGTTGTTCATGTTGTGGATGCTTTATTAAGTTAGTTATAATTGAAGAGTTCTTCAGGTGTACAAGGCAAGGTTGGAGGGCCCCCATACCAAGCTAAGTACACTTTGGTTAAATTTTGTATAGATTAACATAGTTTTGATTCAGTATTTCTTGTTTCAGTTTTATGATTTAGTTACTTAGATGTGTTATGATTTCTGTATGATTTTTGGATGATTTTTATTTAAAATCTAATTTGTGTACGAAAGAACAACCAAGGATTTATGTTAAATTCTCTTTCTATCAAATTATGAATCACAACTAAAAATCATCCTTTTGCATTTCTTGAATTGTTTCTTAAATTCCAGTTTATGATTTGATGCAATAGTAATGCTGTTGGAGTAGACCTGTGAGGAAGGACAACCGGGACCTCCTAGGTTAGGAGCCTCTTCTCTTGCTTTCTATACATCACAAACTGCTTCTCTTTAGTTTCTCTCCTTGAGGACAATATTGTGGGGAAGGACAATCATGACCTCCTAAGTTAGGAGCCTCTTCCTTCATTTACTACATCTTGAATCAGAGAATTTTTAGTTTCTTTAAACTTAGAACTTATTTGTAATATGCATTTCCATTAACCTTTGAGCCTTTCCTTCCTAAATTGACTTTACTTTAAATCCATTTACTTTGGATGTGCTGCCAAGTCTACAAACCCAGATTGACAAGTAAAACACCTACGTTAGTTTACTTAGTAAATTGACCTGACATGCCATATTATCTTCCTCCTTCACACCCTTCGATCCTTTGCTTCTACTATCACTGATGGAGCTCTTTACTAGAGCTCACCTCATCTCCTCCCATGAGAGATTTTCCCACATCTAGTCTCACCCAAGCAACATATCTCATCCTAGAATAACTTGGGTGAAATTCTCCCAATCCTCGGTGACATTTTTGTGGGCCAACCTCACCATCTCTGTAGGTGGAGGCATCTCTCCTACGCAATTTCATCCTGGATATCCCAAAGTCTAGTGAGAAAGGGTTGAATGCCTTCACCCTTATGCATTCTAGCATATCTCAACTTCTCCTTTAGAAACATCTTCAACTGCTTGGAAGGATTCAGATATAACCCAGTGAGAGCATCCCACATCTCCTTAGTCATGTTCTTGGTCGCTATATGTAAGACTATATGATCTCATACTGCATCAAGAATCATTTGTTTTGCCTTGGCCATCTCTTTTTTGAAATTCGCTAGCTGTTGCTGGTCCGTAGGTTATGCCATAACATTATATGCATAAGTCTTCAAACCATGCGCATCTAGGAGAAAGGACATCTTAGCCTTCTAGATGATATAGTTGGAAGAACTATCCAATTTGTCTTGATATTTAAACCCAGATATGGCCATTTCACCTAGGGTAGAAATCTCCCTATTTCACCTGCTCGTCTGTTAGCTCTGTTATTTTCACTCCTTCTTTGAGTGAGAAATTATGCCTACTACCACTGGAAATTATGGATTTCTAAATTAGAAAGCCTCTGAGATAAATTCCCTCTGTGTGTGCACTTTTTCTTTCACCTGGCACTGAATCTACTCTAGCAAACTATTGCAAACCCTCTGTGTGCATACAAGAAATATGCTTTGCAAAAAAATATTATGCTACTCGCCTCTTCCTGCTGGAATCACTTCTTAGACAACTCGAACATTCTTTCCACCTTGCAACTGGAAAATTGAATCCCTGTCCAGAAATTCGCATTGCCTAGATAGGCACTGCGCAACCCTAAAAAATTTCATCCTGCTGCTCCCTCTAAACATCAAAATTTTCCTTCTTATCTCTGAGCCCCCTCTTTGTCAAATATGTATTGATACCATGTGAAAATTCCTTGAAATGCAACAACTGGAATTAATTCTCCTAATTGATTAACAATTTATTAATTTTCTAATTGATATCAAATTAATTACACTACAATGTCTTCACCAAATAAAATAAATGTTGCAAAAATAGAAATGTTGGAAACTGAGAAATGCTAGCACACACATAAAATATGACAATTATTTTTGGACAATTATCCCTAGAAAAATCCAATGTGGGAAAACCGGTGCAGCGATCGAGGGCTTTATTACTATGCAACAGTGAAATTATCAGTACAATAAATATGATTCCCAATTGGCTATCCAATTGGAGAGAAATACTAGAAAAATAAACTGAGGGAAATTACCCTCTTCTCCAAGCAATCCCAACACAAACTGACAACTCCAAGAAAGTCGTCCAAACTCTCCATGTAGGCTTTTGTGTTACCTCTGCGCAACCCGTCACACGCTAAACCTAGAAATACTGCTACTCAAGCCATCTTGCCTAATTTTTCCCTGGAATCGATCCTTATGGCCTTCTGGAAATCTTCTCGGCCTCTGGTATCTGAATCTGTCTCGAGCTCAACTAAATTGGACTACCTCTTTGAGGCTCCGCACATGCCCTGCGCAACCTCCCAGAGAAATACATTTAGTCTTCTCTCTTTGCCTTTCCAAAATTGGAAAACTTCCTCCACATCATTGTCTTTGCCCCTCTCTAGCTCTGCATCCCCTCACTGACTCAGACTCTAATGCTGGTTAGCTTGAACTGGCCAGTGAACTCGCACTGCTAACTCTCTCTTGTATCTTTCTCCATCTACCCATCGATCTCTTCTTATAATCTCTAGTTGGGACTCCAACAACCAAGCGTAAAACTTGACCGATGGCTGAGATCATCTCCAAGTCAATTTGTGTGCTTTTCTATAGAATTCTCACTTTTCTTAATTAATTACTAATAATTAACCAATTTTCCTAAGTTAGGAAAAATTTAAATGATGATCAATTAATTTAATTGGGTTATCTATAGGTGGAATTTCCATAAACGATTTCTGGGTTTAGGAGAACTCATGTGTTTTAGACTTTCCAGGAAGTTTCAAAACTAGAACACCATCTGATGGTAGAAAAAATAACAAAACAGAGGTCATCAAGGTTTGGTCGACTTTGGTGAAAAGGGCTAGATCAAATTGTCCTCTTTCCTCACACATTTGATTTTCCAAGAGAGAATATTGACCTCATAAAAATTCAAATCATACTTTCTCTTTGTTGGTTATCAAATGAGGCATCAATTAATCTTATTTATACATGTCGAATGAGGTGTGACAACCCAAGAGACACACCCCTTCATAGTTGGTCGGCTTGACTTTCCTGGGTCGACATGATTTTAATAAAAAAAAAATTACTTTATTCTTTTAGGCTGACTTGAAGACAATTTAGCCATGCAGGAATACCTCTCAATACTACACAAAAATAAAAAATAAGAAATATATGTATTGATAAATGAATTTAACATAACATTTTTTTTAAATGCACATTAACACTAGTGAGTTATTTTTAAGCTGCATAGTTTGAGAATAACCTTCCTTTCTATATTCACATTCAAGGACATATCATTAGAGTATTTTGGATGACTCAAACTCAAACAATATTGATTCTCTAAGGTAGAATTCAATTGAACTTGGATCTTCTAACACCAATCTAAAGGATAGAGATTGACAAATATACAAGCTAGTGGAGGGGTAAGAATTGATGAGTGCTATGGGGTTAATTTCTTATTATGCATAAGTATATTTTAATTTCATAGTTCTTCTCTTATAGTATGTTTTTCCTTTAGTAATTTACCATGTTTTTGTAATAGATGTTTAGTGATTTAACATGTTTTTTAATAAATTTTATTTGTATTTATGTCTCGTGGGCACTAGTTTGTGTGATTGTATGCAAGTATTATTTGTTTACCTTGTTATTTGACATTTTAGGATATCTGCTTCAGATTTTCTTTTGATATTATCTCCACCTAAAATGTAGGTGCATTTTGAGATATGCTTTTTAGTAACACTTGCAAGACAATGAGATTTCCAAAAATAAATGTTGTATGTAGACTTCAGGAACAATTTTGAAGCATTCTCTTGTTTATCAACTTTTATTTCACATGCTTGGAGGATGCTCATATTTTTTTGGAGGCAAGGTTGCACATGTGGCCAAGATCCTTCTTTTGGAGCCCTTATTCACAAATTTTCATGCATATTTGTTCACTAAGGGTGCATCTCATATATCCCAAGGAATAGTTACATATTTGAAGACCTTTGATACCATTGGAATTTTTAGGGGAGTCTTACATTGCTTAAGAATTATGTGTATTGATTTAGGATCCAAATTGATGAGGTCACCCTAAATTCCATCCCATATATTGCACATATCCCTAGAACACTCCACACAATGGGTTCATGTTAACTACTTTGCACATGTGTTATTAAATTCTTTCACATATTTTGAGGGTGTATCTTACATATCTGTAGGAATTTACAGGGTAAGTTCCTCAGACAGAACACAAAAGGACACCACTCACAAACAGATCACAGAGCAATACACCAGTATTGTTGATGTGGTTAAAACCATCAAAGAGGGAAACAGTCCACAGCCTGAGCCAACATGGCCACTTCAGGAAATTTATTAATAAAATAATGAAAATTTACATAAGCTTCTCTCATGAACGGTTACCCTACAAATGACCCTCCATGTTATTTAAATAGAGATCATGGACCAATCGGGTGTTAAGCCACGAATCAAGTGTCGGTAATACCGAGGAGAGAATGAACCGTCAGATCACTACATATCATGACTGTCGGATTATAAGTTACAAAAGTACATAGTAAAGAAACACACTTTACCTAACTATACACTAGAACAAGTTATACTTAACTATTTCCTATGTGTCAGAATATCCTAACATCCCCCCTTAAGAACAACTTGGGATAGGATTGAAGGATGTACAAATATGACACAATAGGAGAAGGAAGGAGGCATTAGAGCCTATCCTCTCTTAGTGAGAACTTCCTGAACTCCAACCATAAATCAAAGTTTAGTAAACTTTGCCTCTATGAGAGCCTTTGTAAAGATGTCTGCAACTTGACCATCTGTTGAACAATATTGCACTTCAAGAACATGGTTGTGAATGAGCTTTCCGATGAAGTACATGTGCAGTTCAATGTGTTTTCTGCGCCAATGTTGCACTGGATCTTTTCATAGTTGAATGGCACTTTGATTATCACACCAAGTGTGGTCGGATGTTGTTGCTAAAAGCCAAACTCTGACAGGATCTGACGAAGCCACAGGGCTTCCTTACTAGCTTCTATGGCACCACGATACTCTACTTCTGTTGAAGAAAGAGAAATGGCACTTTTTTTCTTGCAAGCCCATGTAATAGGTCCTAAACCAAGAGTGAACACATAACCTACAGTAGACTTCCGATCATCAGGGTCACCAGCCCAATCAGAATCAGTGAAACCAACCAATAGAGGAGATGCTTCTGCACTGTAATGAATCCCAAACTGAACTATACCTCAAACATAATGAAGTATTCTTTTAGCTGCTTTCCAGTGACTTTCATGTGGGCTTTCCATAAACTGAGGAATAAGGCCAACAACAAAGGAAAGTTCAGGACGAGTATGGGTCAGATACAAAATTTTTCCTACAAGTTGATGGTATAAGGTAGCATCAACTTTAGGGGAAGTACAAGTGACTGAAAGTTTGGCTCTAGACTGAAAGGGAGAAGGACCTAGTTTACAGTCTTCCATGTGAAAATGGCGTAGAAGATCACAGGAATACTTGGACTGGGAAAGGGAAATACCTTCCTTGGTTTGCAAGACTTGAAGACGAAGAAAATAATGCAAGTGTCCTAAGTCTGTCATTTCAAACTTATTTTTAAGGCTGGACTTCACATAGTTTATAAGGTTGGGATCACTACCAGTAAGGATAAGATCATCAACATAAAGAACAAGAATGATAAGAGACTTGCCCACTTTCTTGGTGTAGACAGTATTGTCAGAATGACACCTAGAAAAGCCAATTTCTAAAAGAAAGCTATCCATTTTGGCATACCAAGCCCAAGGAGCTTGCTTGAGACCATAAAGGGATTTATTAAGCCGACATACAAGGTTGGAGTTTGTTTGTATAAAGCCAGTAGGTTGTTCCATATAGATTTCTTCATGCAAGTCCCCATGCAAGAAGGCAGATTTAACATCCATCTGATGGACTTCCCATTTGAAAGATGCAGCAAGGGAAAGAATAAGGCGGATGGAGTTCATTTTTGCAACAGGGGAGAAGGTTTCAGTATAGTCAATGCCTTCAACTTGTGAAAAACCCTTAGCAACAAGACGAGCTTTATGTTTATCAAGTTTTCCATCTGGTCCATACTTGGTTCTGTAAACCCATTTGCATCTAACAAGTTTTCATCCCTTTGGTAGAGGAAAAAGATCCCATGTATCATTTGCCAATAATGAACGATATTCTTCATTTATAGTTGCGTCCCAATCTGGATGGCATGAAGCTTTTGCAAAGGTGTCAGGATCATAATTCACTGAAGCTTGAGCTAGTAAAGAAGAGGCTCTATCGAACTGAGAACGTGTACGTCATTGATCTATAGGATCACCGGCAAGAACGCTTGTTGCATCCCGAGTAGCACGGACCCATTTTGGAAGCTGAGGAGCTAAAGGAGGATCCTGAGAAGGTGGGGGAGGATTTTCATCCTTTCTTTCATAATCAGAAGAAGAAATATTTTCAAAAGTAGAAGAGATAGAGAGAGGTGGCACATCCGTTGAACTAGGCTCGTAGGTCGATATATTTTCAGCAAACTTTACATCTCTTCTAATGACAACATTTTTGGACTTAAGTGGAATAAGTCTATATCCTTTGACATCTTTAGAATATCCAACAAAAATACATTTTTCACTCTTAGGCTCTAAAGATTTATGTTTCTCATGTGGAATATGGGCCCATGCTTCACTTCCAAAAACACGAAAGTGACTTACATCTGGTTTAATTGAGCTCCATGCTTCTTCTGGAGTGATATTCTTTAAAACCTTAGTAGGAGTGCGATTTATTATGTAATTTTCACAGTTAATTGCTTCTGCCAAAAAATTAAGACTAAGTCCTTTAGATTGAAGCATACAATTAGCCATTTCCTTTAAGGTGCAATTCTTCCTTTTAGCTACACCATTTTGTTGTGGAGTATATGGAACAATATGTTGCATTTGAATTCCATTCTCAGTGCAAAAATTGATAAATTTGTTGTTAACATATTCTCTGCCATTATCAGATCTTAGCTTAAGAATTTGATGTCCAGATTGTCTTTCAACAAAGGCCTTAAAGGCCAAGAACATGTTAAATACTTCACTCTTGAGTTTTAAGAAGTATACCCAAGTGCGTCTGGAGAAATCATCAATGAAAGTTAAGAAATACTTGTAGCTAGAGAATGAAACAACTGGAAGTGGACCACATAAATCACTATGCACAAGTTGTAAAGGGGCTAAGGCATGCCAAGAGGCAAATTTTTCAAAACTATCCCCATGATGTTTTTTTAGTACACATCCAAAACAAACACCACCTCTGAAAGATACCATTGGAAGACCTCTCACCATATTTTCTTTACATAGATTTTGAAGGGAGCGATAGTTTAAGTGTCCAAATCGCTCATGCCAATGTTTTCTCACTTCATCATTATGAGCAACAAATACCGAGTGAAGATTTGATGACCCAAAGTTGCTAAACTTATACAACCTTATAGAATCATCAGCAATGCCAGTAGCTAAAATCTGTCTAGGATCTCTTAGGTCCTTAATTACAACATCGTGAGGTGAAAATTCAACAATTTTACCTTCACCTGAATGAGTTATCTGATATACAGATAGAAGGTTGCAGATAAGGCTGGAACACATAATACATCATTAAATTTACCATTGGCTATATGAATAGTTCTAGTCCCTACAACACTAAGAGATCTATCATCACCAACATATATATTTTTGGTGTTACAATCATTTCAAGAGGAAAACATGGCTTTGTTTTTGGCCATCTGATAAGAAGCTCCAGAATCAATGAGCCACTCATGAGAATTAGAAGAAGAAGGTACATTTAATGCATATCCAGGCTAAGATGTTTGACAAACACATGCAGAAAGTGCTATTCCTAAAGATGAAGTTGAAGTTGAAGAGTGCTCCAAATGGATGTTATGCTTCTTCATTGCTGCTTCCAAGGCTTCCATCTTCTTAAAGCATTTGGATTCTAGGTGGCCATCTCAATTACAAAAGTGGCAATGTCTATTAGCCTTCTTCCCTTTGTTTTTATTTTCCTTATCATTTTGTTGAAATGATTTTTCATTTTGATGCTGAAATTGCTTAGGACCCTTATTTGGTTTAGGACCATTCTTTTTAGGATATGGCTTCTTAGGATTCTTTGAATTTGGTTGCTGTTGGGCAGCTAAGGCTTTCTTAGAAGAGTTTCCAAGATTAAGAATACCAAGGTGTAAGAGTTTTTCTTGTTCTCTTATTAAAGAATCACAAAAGGAATCAAAGGAAGGGGACTTGTAGTCTTGTCCTTGAGAAATGAAGGCTTCTCTTGTAGAATGGAAGGTCGAAACAAACAAAGAGTACGTTGGTCCCAACTTAGTAAGAAAGGAATAGATAAGGTTACCATCTTCTTTCTTAACCTTAACACCTTCCAAGAGAAGTCTAAGGGTCTTGAACTTGGACAAAAAATCCTCAATGGAAGAAAAATTATTGGGGTCCAATGTAAGCAACTCATTTTCAAGTTGATGGTCTATAAGTTCATTTTTAATTCCAAAAACTTTAGTGATCTGTTTCATTGCTTCATTAGGAGTATCAAATTCCGTGATATGGAATCTAAGGTCTGGAGAAATAGACATCCCTTTTAACCCACGTGCTTGATCTTGCATATTTTCTCATTTGGTTGCCTTATCTTCATCTTTCGGTTTGGTTTCTTGTCCCCAGGCTATTCTGTAAAGACCTTTACTTCTAAGTAAATCCACATTGTAGGACCACCATTGGAAGTAGTTGGTACTGTGTAGAATAACTTGTCATGGAATTTTTATTTTAATAGAAACTAAAGCTATATATGCTAAAACTAAGTGTTCCAATGGAAAGATCTCAAAAAATTAGGCTGATTAAAAAAAAACGGCTTCCGGATGAAGAAGTTATGGCTTTTTGAAGAAAAGTTGTTGAAGATGCCGATGAAGTGCGGGAATGTGCAGAAATGAATGATAATGTTATATTTTAAAAAAATCCACCCCCTTTCCAAACTTAATCTAATTAGCTCAACAAAAAGAAAGAGTTGAACTCAAGACCTCTATTCTCATAAAGTAGCTTTGGACCAAGTGAGCTAGATTAAAAAGTTAGTAATTTTTGGAAAAGAGGAAGGGTTTTTTTTTTAGTCACTGAAGCTTTGGGGTGCGTGCTTACTTGAGAAAGCTTTTTTTTGCCTACAAAACAAAAAACACAAAACCCAACACGGACATACAAAAAAAAAACAAACCTTATGGCTTGAACTTACCTTTAGCCGGAAACTAAATATTTTCCTCAATGTTTCTGATTTTCCGAGATCACACTAAGGCGCGGCGGAAAAGAGCATACACATGAGAAAAATCCTTCCTTTCTATTTCTGATTTGCCCAGATCGCACAGAGTTGCGGGGCAAAGAGCATATGTAGAAATGAAAGGTATAGATCCGGTAATAAAAAAAAAGCAAAGAGCTAAATAAACTGAAATAAACAGAGAGAAAATAACTAAAAACTGCAAAAAAACATTGTATACTTCCAGATCTTAAAATGACGTACTTAGGGCTACCGGAAACCTTTTCGCATCAAACGAAAGGGGTTCCTCACTAGAACAGATGCTCCTAACACAATAGAACATTCCTCTCGGCCTGAAAGCAGTCAGTAACAGTAGATCTAGGAAACGACAGTCAGATGCAGTTCTACCGGCTTCAGATTTGGATCACCAACGGATGCGGCCCTCAAATAGCTCTGATACCATGTAGGAATTTACAAGGTAAGTTCCTCCGATAGAAAACCAAAGGACACCGCTCACAAATAGATCACAGATCAATACACTAGTATTGTTGACGTGGTTAAAACCCTCAAAGAGGGAAACAGTCCACGGCCTGAGCCAACGCGGCCACTTCAGGAAATTTATTAATAAAATAATGAAATTTTACATAAGCTTCTCTCATGAATGGTTATCCTACAAATGACCCTCCATGCTCTTTAAATGGATATCATGGACCAATCGGGTGTTAAGCCACAGATCAAGTGTCGATAATACCGAGGAGAGAATGAACTGTCAGATCACTACATATCGTGACCTTCGGATTGTAAGTTACCAAAGTACATAGTAAAGAAACACACTTTACCTAACTCTACACTAGGCCAAGTTATACTTAACTATTTCCTATGTGTCGTAATATCCTAACAATATCATGAGGCAAAGTTGCATATTTGGAGACCTTTCATACCATTAGAGTTTTTAGGGGAGCCTTTCATTGCTTGAGGGTTGTTTGTATTGATTTAGGAGCCAAATTAATGAGTCAACCTACATTCTAGCCCATGTGTTGCACATCTCCATAGAGCACTCATTGGAAAGGAATTGTAATAACTACTTGGCACATGTATTGATGGATTCTTGTGCATATTTTGAGGACACCCTTGTGTAAGGTGATGTTATGGTTATTTTATGCCCTAAATGATAAAATCTTAAAGATCACTTCACTAAAAATGTATGGCAAATAATAACATGCATTCCAAGGGTGCATCACTTGTTTGGAGGCTTTATGGATGAGGACGTTGTCAAGGGTATCTAAAAGCTCTTCTTCTACATTCAAAAGCACACTCTTTGAACGAGCACCCCTCAATTAACATGTTTCTTGAAGGTGTTTGAAATTCAAACATAACTATTATTAAGTTAGAAGAGAACTCTCCCTTAGAGAGAATCCAATGCTCAAGATCAAGATAGCAGGCATGGTCAAAGCATGTATTTTTTGTGAATGTTAGCATCAATGGGTTTTTATAACAAATTTTACCCATTGGATTAAACACATATCTAGGAGATCCACTCTTCAGGGGAGGCATTAGCATTCTTTAATGAATACTCAAACTCTCATGAAGACATGTGACCTATATGCATCGTTTAAGGAGTGTTTAATGGACCCTTAGCCACATTTTACACATTTATCAAACACACATGTCAATAATAGAAGATCTCTCCACATTCCCAAGGGATTAATGAGCCTTTACCGCCATTTGAAGTGCATTTTTGGAGAGTTCTATCATGGAATGGTCCTACATGGTGGTTTCACTTTCATCAAACTTAAGAAGACCCCAAATTGTGGATAATTACCACGAACTTGTCATTTATCATTATTTTAGTGGGATTGTTTTTAGTTTGTTGTTTTGAGGAACTCTCCAAGGTGAAGAAAGATACATGACATAACAAGTTTCCTTGATCAGTGTAACAAATGTTCTTGTATGGTTAAAGAAGCATATTTCAAAGAGGTGTTATGCATAGGAGACTAACAAGTGGCATAAAGGACTCATTCAAACCTTTGTTCATGCATATTTTTTTGCCTTCGAGGAGTGACAGGCCTTAATAAGATTTTATAATGTATATTGTATTATTTTTCTAGGAAAATAGATCTAGAATCCATTTATTATTATTTTATTGTAAGAGAGTTTGAACTCATCTCTATATAAAGAGGAACCCTCATTTATTGAGCATAGTCAGATTTATGAGGAGATCCTCTCCAAGCCTAGTTGAAGATTTATTAGGAGGAAGAAGTTAAGGGACTTATAAATTTAAGGTTTGTCACCTTTTTTGTACCTTCATGGATTTATTTGGTCATCGATATTCCTCTTGCAAATTTGTTGTGATGATCTTTTAAAGAAGATAAATTATGCTCTAATAAGGAATAAGGTTGGGGTGATGTTCTCATTATTTTTCTTCATTGCTTAGTGTTTTCTTTTCTATGATCATTTCTATTATTTGACAGGTTATTGTTGTCTTCTATAGTTCAATGGTTGCATGTTAACATTATGAGTTTTAATTTTTGATAACGTTCACCTTTGAAAGGGTCCTTTCCTTAACCTTTTTTTATAGTAAGATGCTTTATGTGGTTAGAGCATGTCCTTAACAACCTAACTATAACTCTCTCCATATTTTTCAAACCCTCTTACTTCCTGACTTTGAATCCACCCATTAGATAGGAATTGGTCTTGATCCACTATCCAATTCTTTTCTAAATTTTATCTTACACTTTACTTAAGGATTATAGCCCTTGTGTTAGAGAATATATAGCTTGAAGATAGAGGAGGGGCGGTTGTGGTGACAATGGGAAACCTTCCCAAGTTTCCCTAGGGTTGCACTTGTGTTTTAGGGCATTATCAATGAGTGTGAGCTTGAGAGGTAACATATCTCACTCCATTTAACACATCAATTTCTATTAGAGCCTTGACATCATGTGTGTGTGTGTGTGTGTTACTATAGTTAAAGAAATTGACATTGAGGATTATGTGTGTGTGTGTGTGTTACTGTAGTTAATGAAATTGACATAGAGGATTCAATGATTTTGAATTGCTCTGCAAATGATCAATGATTTTTCCCACAATATAAAATGAGAAAGAATCCATTTATTCGAGTGATCATAAAAATGTTTTAGGGAGTAAAATATTTTCTTTTTACTTATCTGTATATGATCTCATTTCAATTTAGTATATTAAACAACTTGGTGTGTAATTGTTGTAGTGGCTACAACCACCTTCCAAAATTTTTCCTTAGCTTTGTTTTGGAGCCTCCCTACCAACCTTTCACAACACCTTGTTTTGCTTCATCAAGTACACAAGCTTCAGTTTTTTTCTTGCACAAAGGCAACCTGTTGTTCAAAACTTGGTGCATTCCCCTCATAAGATGATCACCTAGACTTGGTCCAGCTGCAGGATGAGCAACTTCCCCAAGAAATTGTACAATTTTGGAGGGCAACCAACCTTCCCTCCAGAAATTGCGCAATTCTGTCTGATAGCCTGCTGGGCTCCAGAATTACGCAATCCTGCCAGTCAGGCTTCACTCAGAAAACTGTGCAATCCTTCCCAGCAGGCTTGCTCAGCCTAGGAATTGCAAAATCTTGGGCAACAGTCAACTGCTCTACCCAGAAATTGTGCAAATCTCCTAGGCATCCAGCCCAGCTCCCATCCAGAAATGTGCATTTTCTCCCAGCAGTTGAGTAGCCTCATGCATGAGCAGTTGGGTTGACCAGTTCCACCTAGGACCAAGGAAACTTGACTTGCATGCATGAATTTATTTTTCCTGGAATAGAAAAAGGCAACATGCAAAAAGAATCCCATGATTCAGGGAGTTATTTTTAGCAGTCAGAGGTTACATGAAAAATCATTTTAGAACCTTTCCTCCAAGTGTCGCTTTTTCCTAGATTTGTGGCATGCACATCATGAGCTCAAACTTATTTATTTGATGCATCAAAGCTCATTCTTTCACATCTATCTTGGAGCTCTGACATCGCACAACACATCTAGGACTCTTCGACACATCTGGCTCAGCTATTCACGGGTAAGTGGTCTCAACTTGTATTTTTCAACATTTTTGTCGCTTTTTGTATTTTTGCTTGTGTGAGTGTTGTTTGCTTGATTTCTTGCTATCGTTTACATGCATACTAGCTTGTACTAGCACCGTTTCAGTTTTCGTTGCTATCTCATTGCTGTCGCATGCATGAAACTATTTTGCACAAACGGTCGCTGATTCGGCGACTCACTTCACCCACATGCATGTTGATTTTTTTATTGAATTTTTCATTCGATGTTTCCATGCGTGATAAATCACTTCTAATTTCACTTAGTGTCACCATGCATTCACTTTCATATTTGCTTTCAGTTGCCCGTCGGCGGGTCTAGGCAGCCTTGGCCCAGACTCTGCCTCACCAAACATCATTGCGCAATCCGGGGAAGGAAGGCTTTGTCTTCCTCTCCAGAAATGCACATTTCTACCTAGGCACTATCCTCCAGGACTGCTTTGCGCATTTCTGAGGGACAATGACTGTTGGCCCAGAAAATTGCACAATGCAGTCCCTGAGCCTATAGTCATTGCCAGCTGGAATTACGCATTGCACAATCCCAACAGTCAACAGTCAGCCTGGATTGCGCATTGCGCAAATCCAACAGCTAGTCTTGCCTCCCATACAACTTAGACTGCCTTTTGCACAGTTCTAGCAGCCAATCACCCAGCCTCCCAGAAGAAATTGCACAATATTTTATTGTCATTCCCTAGGTATGTGTTATGTCATTCCCCGAATTTGCTTTGGTTTTCGCTAACAGATTTCTTGCCATGCATGTCGCTTTGTCTCCATATCTTTCAGGTGTTCATCCGCCTCTTAGCAGTACAGGACCAATGGCCTCCAAGAGAGCAGGATCAAAGGACAGTAACGGAAGTGAAACTGGAGTAGCAGTTGAGCAGGTATCCACATGTCTATCGATCTATGAAGATACCAATCTGGTTCTAGACAAGTACATCAAGCTGAAATGGAAAGAAGTCAATGAAGCATTTGCAGGCACTTTTGGGGAAGACCTTGAAGACCTTTAGGTGTATGTGAACATTCACAAGTCTGGCTTGTACCGAATTCCATGCAGATACCCTGCGTTCCCATGCGTGGACATGATACACTGGATCGTCTCGCACACTGATCCTGAGACAATGACTCTAAGCAGTGTCAGTGGGACAAAGCTTGCCACCTACTCAGCATAGGATTATGATGAGATGTATCAGATGCTGAAGCCCATGACTATCATGGACACTCCTTTCAGCTTACCCAACAACAGTGCCAACTCCAGAGACATTATAAAGAACTGGGTAAAGGAGCCGGCTAGATTCAAGATGACACCCAACAAGATCTATAAGACGAAGATACTACAGAAGACGTATCAATACTTGGTGATATTTTCATGTCGAGTATGTGGCCAAGAAAACACGGAAACCTTCCCATAGAGTTGGGTGATCGCGCTGGACCAACTAGCCAAAGAGGGTAAACCATGTAACTAGTCCGACATGTTGGCTCATTAACTGAAGGAACATGTAACGAAAGCTCGACAGTCACCCGAAGGTATGCAAGCAGAGGTCTACATGTCCACCTACATCTTAGATGCAATTTGTGCCCAACCAGAGTTCCCGGGCTTGGAGTGGGCATGGTCACTGGCGGAGACTGCTGTGAACACATATTGTAAGTTGTTGTCCGAATGAAGCTTCAGAGGAGTAATCACATGACTTTTCGATCATTTTTTCACCCTAGTTTACAAGATGATATTTGAACAGGATCCACCCTACATGTCGAAGGAAGCAAAGGGAGGCACTGATAGACATTGTTGATTGGTATGTCTCACAGTCCAACACCTTCATATGAATTTTTAGCGCGGAGAAGCCTCCGCATGTTCTACCGAAGTTTGCTTTGGACATACTCATCATGCAGGAGGTAGCATATCACATCTCGATAGGATTGATAGCTAGACTGCACTGGAAGAAGAAGGCATATTTGCTTGCTCTTTCGTTGTGGATTGGGTTATACGAGATTCAGAGTTTCAAGCAAGTGGATGTCGAAGCAGAACATATGAAGAAGTATCCATTCGACCTCCAGAGTTACAATCCATATGACCCACATTGTATTGTGAAAGATCACTGCACGCGAGTACAGTTCAACTAGATCCACAGGGAATTTCATTGGGCCGAAGAGGACCCATGGAGATATTGCTACATTTTCTCTAGACCCAATGAATAGTTCGGCTTCATCATGGAGTGGTTAGTGAAGAAACATGAAACAACATCCTGGAGAGCACCAACACTAGCAGCAATAGTAGCAGAGGCAAGCATACTAGTGCGTGACAAGGGCAAGAGGAAGATTATTGATCACATGGAGGAAGAGAAAAGATGCAAGTTCTGAGAAGGTCCATTGGTAGAGAAAGCAGCAATGGCTATAGAGGCAAAGATGAAAAAACGCAACAAACTAATCGTGCAAAGGCAGAGGGAGAAGAGAAGAATAGAGGGAACAGAGAAGGAGTTGCATGATCTTAATGAGCAACTCTGGAAGGAACAAGAGCTATGAAAGCAGGAGCGGGAAGCACATTAGCAACAAGTACACTAGGGGGTGCAACATGTGCAAACAGATGAAATAGCGCCTATACAGGTAGTAGATTCATCAGAACAACTAGCATCAGGTAGCCAGGGTGAACCATCGCAGGAGCAGGACTTTGCTCATGAGATAGAGAAAGCACTTCAACAGTTGGATATGGATATGGAGCAATGGGAATTGGAATACAACATCGACCTTATGCCTCACCACCAAGAGGTTGACTTACCTACTTCACCGCATCCAGATGATGAGAAAGTCTCAAGTGACCGAGCAGGCACTGAGATCCTCAGAGATTAGCAGGAAGGGGAGATGCACAACATCTCATTTGACGAGTCTCAACATAGAGTTGTGCAGTCTCGTAGAATGTCGACTTCGGATGATCATACATCTCCTAAGAAAGTTGAGGAACGAGTGATCATGTCTGATGTGCGCAAACATCCAATAGGCTTGGCCGATGCAACCATAGTGTATGCCAAAGCCACTAGCTCAAGTGTTCATTTTCTAATAGCTGAGAATGAGCAAATGGCTAAAGAACTTTAGTCGGCCAAGCAAGGAGGAGAGTTGGTGATAGCATTCGCCTGAGCTGAACTAAAGAAGGAAATACTAGATGAAGTATTGTCCCTTGACATAGTTATGCAAGCATTGTACTCCAAGTTTTCACCGTGCATAAGGCAGTCGTCCATCTCAAGAGATGGCAGCAACGATGTGCTAAAAGAACACGTATCTTGACGAACTTGCATGTCGTTGTTGACTACATGCAAACATGGACATTGAGATACAAGGGAGCCCCTCTTCACTTTCCTAAGATGATGAAGGCCAGTGCGGTCAAGTTGAAGGCACGTATCCAGAGTCAGATCCGGAACTATGAAGAGCTACCGCAGCTCATCACTAGTATACAGGCTTCCCATGCACGCATGTTCAAGAGTAAGATGTTGTGGTGTGCGCACATGCAATCCCATCTATTGGGACTCTCATACGCGAAGACAAAGGCATATTGACTTGTACTTCGATGAGTTGATGCGTATTGCCACCAGCCTAGACTTGCCCATCAATGCAGACATCATGCACAAGTATGTTGCTGGTCCGACCACATTAAGGACAATGATGTGCATGCTTACAGACGAGTTGGACAGAGGAGCCCGAGCAATGTACCTGGATGCTATGGAGGAAAGAGTTAGGTTGCAGAAAGATGTCACCTTGGAGCACACAGACACCATCGTGGACTACCAATCTTGGCATCAGTATGTTATTGTTGATTAGCACGAGAATGTTGAGGAGTTGGACTTCCATGGTTGTCTAAGTCATAGTGATGTCTAGCATGGCTTGCTCAAGCCATTTCTCTCACATGGGTACATGTGCATTGTAATGTAACGTCATGTCAAGTGTAAGTCAAGTTTCAAAAGTTGGATGTAACATTCATAGAGTAGATGAATAGTCATGAGGGTAGATGAAATGTCACAAAGGGGAATGCCAAGGGTCACCCCACCCTTTGCTATAAATAGTCCCTCATAACTCATTGCAAAGGCTTTTTGGTTAGCCAAGCTTCCGATAAGACTATCTTGGAGAGACTTTGGACAATATTGTAACGAGCCTTGGCTTCTCCACTGCGTAGAGCTAGTACAATCTCTTTGGAGGAGAAGGCGATTGTGGCTGTAATGTTCCGCTATCGGAACTAGTGGTTGGACATGGATATATTGTATGACTGAAACTTACACTTCTTAATATAACAAGAGCCAGAATGTTTCGTGCATATGTTGTATTGTATTCTATACTATCCGATTTACTATAAATGATATATGTATTGGTTTTCTTACACATGCATGTATAGCTATCTGTGTATGTATGTATGAATATTTATGAAATGTGTTGTTGGTTTAACCATCACTTTGGATTTCTTGCTAACTTGCCTTCCATGTTGTGATGCATCTTCACTCATGTGTTCCCTTCTTAACTGCGTGCTATCACAGGTTTCCAAGGGGCGCACTCAACTCAAACCCCGTGTGTTAGAACCTCTCATGCACCTTCCTTGGCTCGCTACAGCTGTCACAACCTTTCTACCAACATAGTTATCTTACTTGCCTCTGTGTGAAATCACGGTTAAGGCATTACCATATGACCCACTTCTGGGACTCCTACACCAAATGGTCTAAGGTCTAATTGGGAATTCTTATCGAGGAGATCCCCTAACATGTTGGCGGGTCCAACACCGTCAACATTTCTGGTGCTAGAAGGAGGGCCAGATGACAAGCTGTGTCCTCTCATCCTGTTTTGAACCTTTGCATATCTATCATGGATTCTTTCACTCTTCTCCCTCCATGATGTTTTTCGAATCACGAAGATGTCACCATCACAAGGGAGTTCTTTGATCTCTTGTCCACTTACACATATGATGGTGAAGGCAAAGTGGCATGGCCTGAGTTCTTACATGACTTCCTTTCCATGCTTCATGAGGAAGATGGATGTTCTAACGAACATGCCAACTTGTTGTTTGCATACACACTTCATGAATCTCCACATCGATGGCTGTGCAGTGTACTAGCTAACAACGTGCACTCACTTGAGCACTTTTGTGATCTCATTGAAGACACTTCCCATCATTTTGATCCATACCATCTTGACCAAAAAAGGTTACAACAACGGAAGGCTCTGCATGAATCGACTATGGATTTTTGGCAGCACTTCTGTGCTTTGCAGTTTCAAGCTCCGAAGAGCCAGATGAAATTTTCCTATCTTTGTGTTCGATTCAAGTACGGTGTTAAGAAATCTGCTAGTCCCAAGAAGAAGTTTGAAATCAAGCCTCGCTCAACATTCTTCAGTGATGGAGCTACGCAATCATAGATGAAGGCGGTTATTGTCACAAGTGATTATCAGTTGTCCTCTCATCAAACAGCTCTACCATCGCAGAGTGATGTTGAAGATCATGCTCACACACCTGTTCAGCTGTCACATCCTCCCAACATCACTTCGCTTAATTTTTGCGCAGATTTGGTTGTGAGTCCATCGAGTTGTCACATGCATTTTGTTCCACAACCTCTGTCTTCGCACTCAACTGTTCCTCCGGATGATACTGTCTTGTCTTCTTCCATTCTGGACTCTACACTTGTTGTGAATGAGGAACAAGCCACTGATGGAGTTGGTGTTGCACAACCAACATGCACTATCATTCATGAAGAGTATGAGTGGGAGCTTGAGCATCAACACTCGGTGAAGGATGACTCCCTTTCATCCGAACCCCCTTTGTTCTTTCCTCACATCTTTGGTGAACCTACCATCCATGATTTTGCATGTGTATCTTCGTCCACAAATGCACCCATCTTTCATCTTTTCTGGAAACACAAAGGATGATTTTGTCCGCTTTTCATCTACCCATCTATTTGATTCATCAGATCATGAGGATGCCGATGAAATTGTTGATTTTTATGATCGTGGTTGTCGTGATCCATTTACCCCTATATTCGATCATAATCATGATCCTATTGTAGTTCATTTTTCAAAGCCACTGTTCTATGATGATCTATCTAACGATGAAGTTGAAACACTCCAAACTGTCGAGGCACTTCAGCCCGAGATGATGGTTATGTTAGGCCCTCGTTGTCGAGAGATTGGTCTCACTTAAGATCAGCAAATTTTTGAATCACCCGAGGCTCCTCATCACTCATATGTATGCATTGAAGATCAATCTCACACACAGATCATGCTTCCTCCACTCAAACTACACGATCATATCACTCATGCATTGGAGGAATCTTACATTACAAGCACACGTGCACAATGCAAGTTGTCTTTGTTTCTTTCATTTGCTTGCATGTCACAGTGAAGAGCATACATATACTTCAAAGCTGCATGCAGTGTCACAAAACACAATGGTAAGTCCACAGACTGCTCTTCATAAACTTGCACTCACTTATGTCCCGTGGGCATCTTAGAGCACGAAGTGTGGTTGTCTTCATTTTTATATATTTCTTGATTGCTGGTTCGCATAACAGGGTTTCTTATGGACCAAGCCTTCACCAACATGGGTCAATCAATGTGCCAATGGCTGCATTGTAAATATCACTTCACATGATTAGGGCCATGCATCGTTAGTTTAGGAGTAGGAGTAGTGTTTGCTTTCAATTGGTTTGCTTGCATGCTTGTTTGCTTATTTGCTTTGTTCGCTTGCTTGTTTTCCTGCTTGTTTTCTTACTTTTCTTCCACTTTTGCTTCTACTTCTGCTTTGCTTGTTGTTTGTTAGTTTGCTTGTTTTGTTTGTAGGTTAGTTTTGCATGAAACCATGTATGACTCTTGAAACAAGCTGGGTAAAATACAAGAGGCCTTGTGCAGCTATCACTCCTTGGTTATCCATCATCTTGCCTCTATATGAATATCTTTTTACTTTTAGTCCATGATACGTCGAAGGAAAATACGTATTGTTCGAAGTGATCCTTGGTGAAAACACAACGCTTGGGAACTAACTAGTGTCACCTACTCTAGTGGGTTGTTTTTGGGTTAACTCTTGTTAGTTCAGTCAAGTAGAGTAAGGTGAGGGGGAAAACCTTAATAGGCATGTCAGAGGTATAATAAAATACTTCTCTACTGGAACAACCTCTTCTTCTTTCAATAAGTCGATATCCCTCTTCCGCCTCTGAAATGAATAAGTGCTATGCACAGTTAAAAAAAATAAAAAGAAAAAGTGAAAAAAGTTTGAAAAAATGAAAATGAATAAGGTGAAAGAAGAGAAAGGATTCCCGCGCAGAGAGGTGATGCAAGTAACTCCATCGGGGTACTGAATAGGATCGCTGGTAGTGGAGCCATGCTTATGTTCCTATGTGACTCCGCCGGGGTACTGTCCAATCCTGTTGGCAGTAGAGCAACACCAGAGATGAAACTAAGACTTTGACGACTATACTAATCACGCACCAATATAGCCCTCAACCCCAACGAAACAATTGTGTTGCCTTGGCTTGGAATGTGTGTCAACTGACCAAGAACTTGGTAGATGCTACATCTTACAATCAAGCTAGTGTGAAACCAAGACGAACTGAGAACTGAACAATACTTCCGGAGGTGTTAGACTTGATTTTCACGAACAAGGTCCATTTAGAGAGCTAGAGTTCTACCAGTGTGTCGCCAAGTGTTGTAGCAGCTACAACCACCCTCCAAAGTTTTTCCTTAGCTTTGTTTTGGAGCCTCCCTACCAACCTTTCACAGCACCTTGTCTTGCTTCGTCAAGTACAAAATATTTAGTGTTTTTCTTGCACAAAGATAGCCTATAGTTCAAAACTTGATGCATTCCCCTCACAGGCTGATCACCCAGACTTGGTCCAACTGCAGGCTGAGCAGCTCCCCCAAGAAATTGCACAATTCTGGAGGGCAACCAGCCTTCCCTCCAGAAATTGTGCAATTCTATCTGGCAGCCTATTGGGCTCTAGAATTGCACAATCCTGCCAGTCAGGATTCACCTAGAAAACTGTGTAATCCTTCCCAGCAGGCCTGCTCAGCCCAGGAATTGTGCAATCCTCGGTAGCAGTCAGCTACTCTACCTAGAAATTGCGTAAATCTCCTGGGTAGCTAGCCCAGCTCCCATCCAGAAATGTGAATTTTCTCCCAACAATTGAGCAACCTCATGCATGAGTAGTTGGGTTGACCAATTCCACCCGGGACCAAGGAAACTTGACTTGCATGCATGACTTTCTTTTTCCCAGAATAGAAAAAGGAAACATGAAAAAGCATCACATGATTCAGGGATCTATTTTTAGCAGCCAGAGTTTACATGCAAAATCGTTTTAGAACCTTTCCTCCAACTGTCATTTTTTCCTAGATTTGTGGCATGTGCGTCATGAGCTCAAACTTAATTATTCAACGCATTAGAGCTCATTCTTCCACATCGATCTTGGAGCTTTGACATCCCACAACACATTAAGGACTCTTCGACACATCCAACTCATTTATTCACAGTAAGTGGTCTCAACTTGTCTTTTTCAACATTTCTGTCACTTTTTGTGTTTTCGCTTGTGTGAGTGTTGTTTGCTTGATTTATTTGAACGCTTGTCGTCATTTACATGCACACTATCTTGTAATATCATTGTTTCAGTTTTCGTTGCTATCTCACTGTTGTCGCATGCATGAAACTATTTTGCACGAACGGTCGCCAATTCAACGACTCACTTCACCCACATGCATGTTGATCTTTTTACTGAATATTTCATTCAATGTTTGCATGAATGATCAATCACTTCTACTTTCACTTAGTGTTGCCATGCATTCACTTTCAGATTTTCTTTCAGTTGCCCATCGGTGGGTCTGGGTAGCCTTGGCCCGGACTCTGCCTCACCAAACAACATTGCACAATCCGGGGAAGGAAGGCTCTGTCTTCCTCCCCAGAAATGCACATTTTTTCCTAGGAACTGTCCTCCAGGACTGCTTTGCACATATTTGAGGGACAGTCACTGCTGGCCCAGAAAATTGCACAATGCAGTCGTCGAGCTTGCAGTCATTTCCAACTAGAATTATGCAATCCCAAACAACCCAGACTTCCTTTTTCATAGTTCTGGAAGCCAGTCACCCAACCTCCCATAAGAAATTGTGCAATATTTGACTGTCACTCCCCAGGTATGTGTTATGTCATTCCCTGAATTTTCTTTGGTTTTCGCTGACAGATTTCTTGCCATGCATATCAATTTGTCTCCAAATATTTTAGGTGTTCATCCGCCTCTTAGCAGTATAGGACCAATGGCCTCCAAGAGAGCAGGATCAAAGGACACTGATAGAAGTGCAACCGGAGCAGCAGTTGAGCAGGTTTCCGCATGTATACCGATCTATGAAGATACCGAGTTGTTTATAGACAAGGACATCAAGATGAAATGGAAAGAGGTCAATGATCATTTGCAGTTACTTTTGGGGAAGACCTCGAAGGCCGTCAGGTGTATGTGAACATTCACAAGTCTGACTTGTACTGGATTACATGCAGATACCTCGCATTCCTATGCACGGACATGATACACTGGATTTTCTCGAACACTGATCCCTAGACAATGACTCTGGGAAATGTCAATGGGACGAAGCTTGCCACCTTCTGGGTACAAGATTATGATGATATGTATCAGATGTCAAAGCCCATGATTATCATGGAGAATCCTTTCATCTTGCCCAACAATAGTGCCAAATCTAGAGACATTTTGAAGAACTGGGCAAAGGAGCCAGCTAGATTCAGTATGACACCCAACCAGATCTATAAGACAAAGATACTATGGAAAGCGTATCAATACTTGGTCATATTTGCATGTTGACTATGTGGCCAAGAAAGCACGGAAACCTTCCCACAAATTTGGGTGATCGTGTTGGACCAACTAGCCAGAGAGGGTAAACCATGTAATTGATCTGGCATGTTGGCTCATCAGCTAAAGGAATAGGTAATGAAGGCTCGAAAGTCACCCGAAGGTATGCAAGTAGAGACATACATGTCCGCTGACATCTTAGATGCAATCTGTGCCCGATAGGAGTTCCTAGGCTTGGAGTGGGCATGGTCACCGGTGGAGACTGCTGTGAACACATATTGTAAGTTGTTGTCCAAATGCAACTTCAAAGGAGTAATCACACGATTGTCCGATCATTTTGTCACCCCAATTTACAAGATGATATTCGAACAGGATCCACCCTGCATGTCGAAGGAAGCAATGGAGGCACTGATAGACATTGCTGATTGGTATGCCTCACCATCCGACACCTTCATATGAATGTTCAGTGCAGAGAAGCCTCCACATGTTCTACCGAAGTTTTCCTTGGACATACTCGTCATGCAGGAAGTAGCATATCACATCTCGATAAGATTGATAGCTAGACTGCACTGGAAGAAGAAGGCACCTTGGCCCACTCTTCCGTTGCGGATTGGGTTATACAAGATTCAGAGTTTCAAGCAAGAGGATTTCGAAGTAGAACATATGAAGAAGTATCCCTTCGACCTCCGGAGTTACAATCCGTATGACCCACATTGTATTGTGAAAGATCACTGCACGAGAGTATAGTTCAACTAGATCCATGAGGCATTTCATTGGGCTGAAGAGGACCCATGGAGATATTGCTATAGTTTCTCCAGACCCAATGAACAGGTTGGCTTCGCCGTGGAGTGGTTAGCAAAGCAACATGAATCAACATCCCGAAGAGCACCAACACCAGAAGTAGTAGTAGCAGAGGCAAGCATATGAGTGCAAGACAAGGGCAATAGGAATATTACTGATCACATGGAGGAAGAGAAAAGATGCAAGTTCCGAGTAGATCCATTGGTAGAGAAAGAAACTATGGATATAGAGGTGAAGAGGCAACAACACAACAAGTGAATCGTGTAAAGGCAGAGGGAGAAGAGAAGAATGGAGGAAATAGAGAAGGATTTCCATGAGATTAAGGAGCAACTCCGGAAGGAACAAGAGCTGCGCAAGCACGAGAGGGAAGCACAACATCAACAAGTACAATAGGGGGCACAACATGTGCAAATAGATGAAGCATCGCCCATACAGGTAGTAGATTCATCAAAAAAGCTAGCATCGGGTAGAGAGGGTGAATAATCGTAGGAGTGGGAATTCACTCGCAAGATAGAGCAAGCACTTCAACAGTCGGATACGAATAAGGAGCAACAAGAATTGGAACAGGACATCGACCTTATGCCTCATCACCAAGAGGTGGACTTACCTGCTTCACCGCATCTAAATGATGAGCAAGTCTCAAGTGACCGAGGAGGCATTGAGATCGTCGGAGATTAGCTGGAAGGAGAGATGCACAACATCTCATTCGATGAGTCTCAACATAGAGTTGTGCAGTCTCATAGAGTGTCAACTCTGGATGATCATACATCTCCTAAGAAAGTTGAGGAACGAGTGGTCGTGTCTAATGTGTGCAAACATCCAACAGCCTTGGCCAATGCAACCAGAGTGTATGCCGAAGCCACTGGCTCAAGTGTTTGCTTTCTGATAGCTGAGAATGAGCGAATGGATAAAGAACTTCAGATGGTCAAGCAAGGAGGAGGGTTGGTGACAGCATCCGCTCGAGCTGAATTGAAGAAGGAAATACTAGAAGAAGTTTTGTCCCTTGACACAGTTATGCAAGCATTGTAATCTAAGTTTGGCATCATGCATATGGCGGTTATCCATCTTAATGGATGGAAACAATGATGTGATAGAATAACACATATCTTGATGAACATACATGCCACTGTTGACTACATGCAAACATGGACAATGAGATACAAGGGAGGCCCACTTCACTTGCCTAAGATGATGAAGGCCAGTGCGGTTGAGTTGAAGGCATGTATCGAGAGTCAGATTTAGAACTATGAAGAGCTCCCATAGCTCATCACTAGTATACAAGCTTCCCTTGCACATGTATTCAAGAGTATGAATGTTGTGGTGCGCGCACATGTGATCCCATCTATTGGGACTCTCACCCAGGACAAAGGCATAGGTCCGATTAGAGCTTGACTCATACTTCGACAAGTTGATGCACATCACCACCAGCCCAGACTTACCCATCAGTGCAAACATCATGCACAAGTATGTTGCTGGTCCAGCCGCATTGAGGACAATGATGTGCATGCTTACAGACGAGTTGGACAGAGGAGTTCAAGAAATTTACCTGGATACTATGGAGGCAAGAGTTAGGTTCCAGAAAGATGTCACCTTGGAGCACACAGACACCATCACAGACTACTGATCTTGGCATCAATATGTTACTATTGATCAGCATGAGGATGTTGAGGAATTGGACTTCCATGATTGTGTAAGTCATAGTGATGTTTAGCATGGCTTGCTCAAGTCATTTATCTCACATGGGTACATGTGCATTGTAATGTAACGTCATGTCAAGTGTAAGTCAAGTGTTAATAGTTGGATGTAATAGTCATAGAGTAGATTAAGAGTCATGATGGTAGATGAACTGTCACAAGGGATAATGTCAAGGGTCACCCCACCCTTTTCTATAAATAGTCCCTCATGACACATTGTAAAGGCTTTTTGGTCAGCGAAGCTTCTGATAAGACTATCTTGGAGAGATCTTGGACAGTATTATAATGAGCCTTGGCATCTCCACTACGTAGAGCTAGTACATCTCTTTGGAGGTGATCTGTAATGGGGGTTTGATAACTTGTTATGCTTACAAGAACCTCCCACTCAGTTAAACAAATAAATGATCTAGCTTATATATGACATTTGTAGAATTAAATACTTGAAACAGGTGTATGTTTTATTTTAACTGTTTAAGTGCTTTAAGTCCATTTGTTTCTACTAATATTAAACACATATAACATCCATATAATGCATCAAATAAACAACCACACATAACAACAAATTTAATCTAGGAGTTCACTCGAATATCATGGGCTACGTCTCCTTGAGCTTTTGTCATATTGACTTGGCTCTTTTGGATTATGGTAAAGTTTCTTTTACAAGTTCCACACTTAACTCCAAAGGTTACTGAACTGAACCAATGGGCTTAGAATACCATCTATATCCCTGTCATGGCTGTCATCACTCTGCAAACAGATCTAAGCTCCCTTAGACTTGATTCCTTCAATCAGTGCTCTAAGCTACCCTGAGCTTCTTGATGGAACTAACTCCTTTAGAATTCTTTAACTGTCATTGAAACCTCATCTACTACTTCCAACACATATCAAACACCGAGAATAGATTGCTCATTTTCTCAAAATGAGCATTGCATCCCCAAACTAGTCCTTCCTCCACGGTTGGCACTGGGCTGCCTAAAACTTCCCTGTAGCATCTCAGCCTTTAGAAGTCTCTAAATGCTTCTGCAAATCCCTGCAATAGATTCAGAAGGCTCATTATAGTCAAGAATGACTATTGGTTCGCTGAGAACGAGTACTTGTAGCTCTTACAACCGTCTCCAACTCCTGGTGGCCCTGAGCTCCAAAATCTCCCTGGATAAAAATCTCTATGAAGATGACTTCCTCAGCTTCTCTGAACTACTCCATTGGCTTCAGATGGCTCCAATTAGCCTAGCTAGCCTCTTGTTTCTCTCTCTCTCTCTCTAGTCGAAAAATTCTCTTGGAGTGAATTTAATCAATATCCCCTAGGGATACTCCACAAAATTTGGTGAACTGCACCTAACTCCAGTTAAACTTATCATATCCACCTAAGTTTAGCTACTCCGCCAAGCTGACCGTCGGAGGTGAGCCGTTACAATAATTATTTGGGCGTGCATATGAGGCGGTATAATCCCGACGGTTAGGGATAATCCTCACCGGAAGCATTTCAAATAGTGGAATCTCCACCGTTGATCTATCCCACTCGATCCAACGGATATCGCGTCATCCACTCACCAACTAACCCGGATGATCTCCACCGTCGATGTGACCTGTCCAATCAAATGACTGTCACAAAATATCAAGCAGATTCTTGCATGACCGATATCAGGTCGAGAGTGCGCGAGAAAAGTAGTTTTTCCGTGCTACATGTCAATCGCTAAGGTTAATCGCGTGAAATCATAGAATACCATTTACAACTTTTTGTCCACGCGAGATATTGTTTCCCACTTTCCGAATACTACTCACGTGCTCAATACGAAACTTAAATAAAGACGTTTAAGGAAAGGTTTAGCGCTTACCCCAAAAGAGAATATTCCAGGGAATATTAATCTTTTTAATATTTTCAAAAACCAAATTAATCTTGGTCAAATGTCCAAAAATTGTAGTTTATTAGACTTTTCAAATTGTGATAACTCCATACGGTATCGGTTTTTCGAACCGTTTGTAGTGGCGAAATCAGGAAAAAAAGATCTATCCAATCACTCAAGTTCGATACTCTTTTAAACACTTTGAAATTTGAGCTATCGTTTAGGTCATGGATCAATATCTGATCACTCCTCCCCATTAGGAATCTTTTGGACCCCAAAAGACTAATATACTGATCTGTACAGTAGATGAGAGTACAAAACCCTCTTCTTTCAGCCTCCATACACTTGCCTTGTATGGATAGTGCCTTTGAACTAAAACTCAAAGGTAGTCAACACTTCCCTTCCTAGATGCGCTTGTCCTCCTGTTAAGAACGGTCTTCCTTGAACTCATTCATAATTTCAATTGAGAATTTTATAGAAGGTAGCTGAACATCACTTCCTTGATCATCAATCCAAGGTGGCTCAAACAAACGTGAGATTACATCATAAATACATGCATACTTAACTGAAATTTTCATATGTACCAATGAAAATATGTTTTATTGTGTCAAGAAGTCAAACCACTTCTTACCAAGCCACTTCTATGGTGACTTTTGCTACTGCAAATCTTCTTCTGACATCTTGTCAAAAAAAACATAATGCAAAAAAAAAACAACTTGACGACATAAATTCACATCATGTGAATCATCATCATGTCTCTTACATCTAGGTGTACAAATGATCGACTAAATCACAAGCCGACAAAAACATACCTTTTCAAACCACTGACTCTTCAAGTCAAGCATGTACAAAAAGAACTTGATGATTCTTTTTCAAAGTAGAAATAATTCCACCTCTTGTGAAAACACTTCATCATTATCTCCTTTTTCAATCTTGGAGACAAAATCAACTTTTCCTAGTCGATATGACATTGCATGCATGTTTAAACAAAGTAATCGACCATCAAGTCAATTACACATACATGTTCAAATACAATGAAATCATCAACATTCCTTTGTTCATACATACCATTCTCATGTATGTATTCCATTCTTCAACTTTCTCTCAAGCACAATCATAAGTGCAAGATCCTCAATCATATGTAAATGTACTTACAAAGCTGAAATGAATATAATTTTGCTACAATAAAGCGAGTCTCATACTCAACTTTTTCATTCACCTTTTTGGTAAAACCCTGCAACTTGCATTCCATTGGCAAAGAAATGTATCAAATCAAAAGACATGCAACTTTAATTGGATAAGAACTATAACTATTTCTTACCAATCCATATCAAAGGTGCTTCCTTTAACTACACATCGACATCAACATGTGAATCATCTTGAAACACATCAATTATGGAAACTTCCTTTCCATTCTTGCCATTCTCTTTTTCCACCTTCCTCAAATTTCGTGGAAGCATTGTTGGATTCAAAATCCAACACTTTTCAGAAACATGTCCTTGCTTATGGCAACAAGTACAACACATGTTTATCCTCTTTACAACATAATTTTCCTTGTCCAATGGACCTTTGGCTTTTTGCCTCTTTTTCTTCAAAAGTTTCCTGTATGTGGCCATTTTCTTCCAACATCTAGAAACACTATAGTTAACCAAACCACAAAAGGAACATGAAACTTTTTTCCAATACTTATGTGGAAATTTACCATGCTTTACATAATCAAAAGAAATGTGATTAAAATCAAATTTATACCTTCCTCTTTCACCTTTGTTGCCTTCATGAGAAGGTGAATCGAATGAGGAAGTGGCTCCCTTCGGAACACCATCAATCTCTTCAATGATTTTAGAGCTTACACAACTCCCTTGTTCAAGTGCATGCTTATGAACACCTTCTTCTTGCAAAGTACGTTTCAAACAATTGCATTCACCATGAATACAATCTTTACAAACTTGAGGTAAATAAACTAAAATGAAACTCCTTCTAGGAACTATTTCAATTGCCTTCATGGCTGCTTTGTAACTTTCTCCATAAGATTGTCCATAGCCAAGACCCAAATATTTAGGCCTTTCGTCAACCACTATTGGCTCAACTATGCCTTGTGCATGTTTTCCCAATCCTTTTCCTTCATAGTCCATTTTTGACATCAACTTGGACCCTATACCTCTTGTATGTTTTTCAAAAGAACCAACATAAACATTTGTAGAGGAAATTGAAGACAAACTAGGATTGTTTACCTCTTCTTTAAACTGATGCCTGACTAAGGCTTCTTTGGCAAGAAGGATCTGTGTCTCCAACTCATGCATCCTTTCTAGGTTCATATTTGCAATATCAAGTTGGCTCTCCATTTCCTATAATTTGTCAAAAAGCAACTGCTTCTCTTCCTTCATGGAATCCATCTACACTCGAAGTTTGGTGCTCTTCCTTTCATCTTCATACATTTGTTTCACCATATCCATCATGATGAACAAGTCTCGCTTCATGTCTTCATCAAAGAATCTTGTGAAGGAGGAGGATTTTGAAAACTAATTTGTAGAGGTTGTCACTATAGAAATGAACAAAAGAACTTCAACAAAATTCACAAAGCTTTCAAAGAACTAATGGCTGTAGAGTCAAACTCTTATTCAAGAAGCCTTTTGCAAACAAACCCTATTGTGCTTCAATGGTTGTCTTGAGGTCCTTTGGGTAAGGAGAATGCCTTCAACCCTTCTTCCTTCATAAACTCAAGCAACAGTTAGTTTACAAACAGTCAAATTCTTTGTACTGTTTAAACACATTTCAAGTCAAACAAGTAACCTATTGCTAGGTCAATCAAGAAACTTACTATGATACCACCTGATCTGTAATGGGGGTTTGATAACTTGTTATGCTTACAAGAACCTCCCACTCAGTTAAACAAATAAATGATCTAGCTTATATATGACATTTGCGGAATTAAATACTTGAAACAGGTGTATGTTTTCTTTTAACTGTTTAAGTGCTTTAAGTCCATTTGTTTCTACTGATATTAAACACATATAATAGCCATATAATGCAACAAATAAACAACCACACATAACAGCAAATTTAATCTAGGAGTTCACCCGAATATCGTGGGCTACGTCTCCTTGAGCTTTTGTCATCTTGACTTGGCTCTTTGGGATTATGGCAAAGTTTCTTTTACAAGTTCCACACTTAACTCCAAAGGTTACTGAACTAAACCAATGGGCTTAGAATACCATCTATATCCCTGTCATGGTTGTCATCACTCTGCAAACAGATCTAATCTCCCTTAGACTTGATTCCTTCAATCAGTGCTCTAAGCTACCCTAAGCTTATTGATGGCACTAACTCCTTCAGAATTCTTTAAATGTCACTAAAACCTCATCTACTATCTCCAACACATATCATATACCGAGAATAGACTGATCATTTGCTCAAAATGAGCACTGCATCCCCAAACTAGTCCTTCCTCCACGGTTGGCACTTGGCTGCCTGAAACTTACCTGTAGCATATTGGCCTTTAGAAGTCTCTAAATGCTTCTGCAAATACCTGCAATGGATTCAGAAGGCTCATTACAGTTAGGAATGATTGTTGGTTCACTAAGAACGAGTACTGGTAGCTCCTACAACTGCCTCTAACTCCTGGTGGCCCTAAGCTCCAAAATCTCCCTAGATGAAAATATCTATGAAGATGACTTCCTCAACTTCTCTGGACTATTCCATTGGCTTCAGAAGGCTCCAATTAGCCTAGCTAGTCTCTTGTTTCACTCACTCTCTCTCTCTCTCTGGTTGAAAACTGCTCTTGGAGTGCATTTAATTAATATCCCCTAGGGATACTTCACCATATTTGGTAAACTACACCTAACTCCAGTTAAACTTGGCATATCCACCTAAGTGTAGCCAATCCGCCAAGATGACCGTAGGAGGTGAGCCGTTACAATAACTGTTTGGGCATGCATATGAGGCGGTATAATCCTGGCGGTTAGGGATAACCCTCACCAGAAGCCTTTCAAATAGCAGAATATCCACTGTCGATCTATCCCGCTCGATCCAACAGATATTGCATCGTCTTCTCACCAACTAATCCAGACGATCTCCACCGTCGATGTGACCCGTCCAATCGAACGGTTGTTGCTCAATCTCGCACAAATTCTTGAACGACCAATATCAAGTTGAGAGCACGTGAGAAAAGTAGTTTTCTCATGCTATGTGTCGAGCACTAAGGTTAATCGCTTGAAATCATAGAATACCATTTACATCTTTTTGTCCGTGTGAGATACCGCTTCCCACTTTCTGAATACTACTCACGTGCTGAATACGGAACTTAAATAAAGATGTTTTAGGAAAGGTTTAGCGCTTACCCCAAAAGGGAATATTCTAGGGAATATTAATCTTTTTAATATTTTCAAAAACCAAATTAATCTTGGTCAAATGTCCAAAAATCGCAGTTTACTTGCGATAACTCCTTCATACAGTATCCGTTTTTCGAACCATTCACGGTGCCAAAATCATGAAAATGAGATCTATCTGATTGCTCAGGTTTGACACTCTTTTGAACACTTTGAAATTTGAGCTATCATTTAGGTCATGGATCAATATCTGATTAGGAGGAGCAAGCGGTTGTGGATGTAATGTTCTGGTATTGGAACTAGTGGTTGGAGATGGATGTATTGTATGACTGGAACTTACACTTCTTAATATAGCAAGAGCCAACGCATTTCATACATATGTTGTATTGTATTCTATGCTATCTGGTTTACTCTAAATGATATATGTATTGGTTTGCTTACGCATGCATGTATAACTATCTATGTATGTATGTATGAATCTTTCTGAAATGTGATGTTGGTTTAACCATCACTTTTGATTTCTTGTTAACTTGCCTTCCATGTTGTGATTCATCTTCGCTCATGTGTTCCCTTCTTAACTGCGTGCTATCATAGGTTTCCAAGGGGCACATTCACCTCAACCCCTGTGTGTTAGAACCTCTCATGAGTCTTCCTTTTCTTGCTACAACTCTCACACCCTTGCTACCAACAGAGTTATCTTACTTACCTCTGTGCAAAATCACGGTCAAGGCATTACCATATGACCCACTCCTAGGACTCCTACACCAAACGGTGTGAGGTCTAATTGGGAATTCTTATCGGGGAGATCCCCTAACATGTTGGCGGTCCAACACCGTGAACAATACTATATGTACATCTAATTTTATTGCATTATATACAAGCATATCCTCAACTTCACAAGAATCATAGTAACAAAATATGATAATTTTTTGTATTGATGCCTTATTTTTTTTTGAGAATATTGAAATGCTCAAAAGATGACCAAGTTAGGTAGCAATTTCTATGGAGTTTCACTTCAAACTAGGGATAAAAACAATTGATGTTTTATTCACTCAATATTTGTACCATATGGTTTTAGTAATGTGAAGTATTCACGTTGTTTTGTAAACATGTGTATTATATGAGGAATTATAAAATTATTGTTGGAATTATTATAGTGTTTCCCAACATATAATATATTTTCTATTTACCGTTTTGTGTATTTGAAATCTATCATATTGATATTGATTGTATTGTACAAAAGTTCTTACTATTTTGGAAGTCATGTTATGTCATTCTCTACCCATCTAGGAGAAAAATCACTATCACATCATTGAAACATTTATTGGAATTGGAAAAGGTTGAGCTAGCTTATGTTTTCACCCATTGGTTTGTGTTTGTGGATCATCCAAGAAAGCTTATTTTTAAAGGCATGGAGTTGATTGTCATGACCTAATTGAGTTAAATTAATTATCAAAGCACAATTTTTATGAAACTATTGATTAGCTTATGAGTCTCATTTGGGAGGCATAAGAGTGACATTAGTATAATCAACACCATTATTATTGGCATGTCACCCCATGTCTGCATTACACTTTGGTGATCAACATGGTTATAATTGTAATAATGTGTCACATTGAACACAATTACCTTTGTTTAGGCAATATGGTTGGCTCTTTGTGGCATCTACATTATAGTTGGGACTTATGACCCCCTTCCCATGTGCTTAAACCATTTTAGGCATTGTTATCGATATACACGTTGTGGATATACACTGCACCTTAATTATACCCATTATGATAGTTGCAACTCCCTTTATCAATGTTTCACATGATTGATTCGGGTTTGTAGGTCATCAAGTGGTTCCTTGTTAGGTCAGATTGTGCCATTATAGCTTGATGCTTTGAGATATAAATTATGATCAACCATATCTGTAAGCCTTTATGATATGTAACAAACATACCATCACATCAGTTTAGGGCCAATAATACATGCTACATACTTGAGAGGCACTTTGATCTAAAGTCGTTCATCCTCTCCATTTCTCTTGGGTTTTTCATAACAGTGTCAAGTAACATAACCCTAAAATAATGGATTATCAATTATTTCATTCATTTGTTAAGATATTACATTGATAAGCACAACACATTAACACTCATAGACTTAGCTAATGAACTCTTTCAAAGAATACAGAAACAAATTAAAATGAAAGAAAAGCACCATGTATAAGTGCCTATAAGCTTACACACTTGATATTGGAGCAAATAACTAATGATATATATTGTACAAATGATGCTTTAGTATCTATATATTAACACTCAATAATTTTGGTTCCCTCCCCAAGAGGGGATATGGGTGGAACTATATAAGTAAGGTGTGCTCACTAAGAGGGTTGTTAGGGTTACAAATAAAATTTGATTTTGTTGGCCTTAACCATAAGCCATTAATAAAATAAAGGCTCGCATTAATGCCTAACCAATTGCATTAACAAAAAAAAAGAGTTGATTGTAGACAAATGTGAGGATTACACCGTTATCGATACAAATTGTTATGGGCCTACACTAACTTCCTGTTGACGCTACTGGACCCGCCAACATGTCAAGGGGATCTCCCCGGTAAGAAGTCCCAATTAGACCTCAAACCATTTGGTGTAGGAGTCCCAACAGTGGGTCGTAAGGTAATGCATTGACCATGATGTCGCACAGAGGCAAGTAAGATAACTCTGTCAGTATCAAGGGTGTGACTGCTGTAGTGAGTCAAGGAAGGTGTATGAGAGGTTCTAACACATAATGGGGAGAAAAGGGTGAAGGTGAGTTCCAGGTTGAAAGGGATTAGTCCCAAATCGGCTAGGAACACACAACACAAAAGGACATACACAGCTTTCAGCGGAGCAGTCCACTCAGATGCGGTAGTCACAATATACAAGGTAAGATAACACGTACAACACTCATGGATCAGTCCGAACGAGTGCAACGGTTGTTACAACAAGGTTCATGTGAAAGGTTTGTCTGGTGTTTGACAGAGATGTCGACACAGAGGTGACAACATTAACAACATATACAACACATTTGCAAAAAAATTCATATAATTTCATGTGAATCAGTTCATACAGAAATACGTAAGTTAAACAACATATATCATTAAGGCAACCAGACTAGTCCAACTACAGTAACAACATATGCATGAAAATGTGCTGGATCTTATTATATAAAAGTGTAAGTTCCAGTCATACAATACATCCATGTAAACTTGCTAGCCCCATCAGTGAAACGTTACAGCCACATCTGCCTGCTCCTCCAAAGAGATGTACTAGCTTCATGTAGTGGAGAAGCCAAGGGGTGTTACAATACTGTCCAAGATTTCTTCAAGATAGTCTTAATAGAAGCTTGGTTGACCAAAAGCCTATACAATGAGTTATGAGGGACTATTTATAGCAAAGGGTGGGGTCACCCTTGACATTCCCGTTTGTGACAGTTCAACTACCCCCATGAATCTTAACCTACTCTATGACTGTTACATCCAATTATTGACACTTGACATGACTCAAAATTACAATGCACATGTACTCATGTGAGACAACATGGCTTGATAAAGCCTTGCAAGACATCACTGAAACTCGGTTCGCGGTATTGATACCAACTCTTTGACATGTTTGTGATGGTGAAGCTGCTGAGTTGATAACAAGCTTGGTCGTCCGTGATGGTGTGCATGTACCTCATGGTGACATATTGCTGAAGTGAACTCTTGCTTCCATTGAAACCGGTGCATTGGTTCAGCTCCTTCATCCAACTCATCTGTTAACATGCACATGGTCTTCTTAGGTGTGGCTGAACCAGAAACACACTGATGCATAGTGTCCATGCTAATCTTCAAGTGTGTGTTGGTGATCATGCGCATCAACTTGCCAAAGTACCTGTTCAGCTCCATTTGGACTTGCTTCTTGTCTTCACCTTGGTGAGTGTGCTGAATGGGTTGGGTTGCATGCGTGCACACAATGACATGCATGCTGCTGAATCCCTTGCATGCAATCAACAACACTGCTCACCATGTCTGCTCCATGTTAGCTACTGGGATGGATCTTTAACTTGTATGGGTGCAATTTCATCCGTGAGTGCATGTTGTGCCCACTGTTGTTCTTGATCCTACTGCAACTCATTCGTCTGTCTGTGTAGCTTCATGTTCTTCCTTGAGTTGCTGCTTCGGCACATGCAAATCCTTCTTCATTCCATTCTCTGTCTTCGCGCGACCTTCATGTCGTGCCGTCACTTCATAGCTTGAGTCTCCAAAGTTGCTTTCATTATCAGTGGATCTTCTTGATCCTACAACTTTGTTCCGCCTTTGTGTTGTCAACAACCTTCCTCTTGCATTTTCTACGTTCGCTGCATTCGGTATGCTACCTTTAATTGTTGTTCATGATGCTACTCGTTGTGATGTTGTTGCTTGATGTCCTTGTCTACGAACAACTTGATGTCTTCGTGAGTAGGCAAGCTCATAGACACTTGATTGACTGAATCTCCAGGTGTGCTCTAAATGGTGTCTTCGACTCTGCTCTCTTGGAAACCATTGTACCTACACTATTGAGAGGCAGATGAGCACCTGCAATACCTAGGGACATGGAAACACTCATGGCAAGAAATTTGTTAATTGAAAACCAAAATGAACTTTGAGAACTGGCTTGCAACATACCGGTGTGACTGATCATGAAGGTTGCACAATTTCGGCTAGGAGGTCAGGGGACCAACTGCCAAGACTACACAAGGCACAATCTAGGCTGTTGACTCTGGGATTGTATAATGCGCAATTCCAACTGGTAAGGATTGTTGGCATAGGGATGGATTTGCGCAATTGCTTGGGCCAAGCAGCCACTATCCTCTAGAAATGTGAAAAACAATCCTGGAAGCTAGTGTTGGGTAGGAATGCGCAAATCTGGAGAATAAGGTGAGCCTTCTTTCCCCAGATTGTGCAATGCAGCCTTGGTGAAGGTAAAGTCCAGGCCGAGGTTGGCCTGGCTCGCTGACGGGAAACTGAAAGTGAATATGAGTGTGAATGCATGCTGATACTGAGTGTAAGCATAAGTGAATGATCATGCATGCAAATGGTGAATGAAAAATTCAGAAAATGGAACAACATGCATGTGGGTGAGGCGAGCCGACGAATCGACGACCGTTCGTGAAATACAGTTTCATGCATGCGACAATAGTGAGATGTTGATGAAAACTAAAATGGTGCTAAGAAACAATAATATACATGTAAATGACAGCAAGTGCTCAAAGAAATCAAGCAAACATTACTCATACAAGCAAAAACACAAGAAGCAACAAAAATGCAACATAAGGCATGGGAAGCGGGCCTACCCCAAAACATTTGAGCTGAATGTGCCGAATACTCCTAGATGTGATGTGGGATGTTAGAGCTACAAGGTCGATGTGAGGAATGAGATCTGCAGCATCCAATTGATGAGTTTTGATAACATCGAGGTTGTGACACACATGCCACAAATCTAGGGGAAGTGACATTTGGTGGGAGGTTTCTGAATTGCTCCTTGCATGTAACCTCCAACTGCTAAACACAGATCCCTAAGACAAGGGATGCCTTTGCATGCTGCCTTAGGAGAAGCAACCTATCCATGCAAGTCTGTTTTTCTTGGTCCCGGAGGGAGCCGATCAACTCAACTACACATGCAAGAGGCTGTTCGACTTCTTGAAGGAAATGTGCATTTATGGCTGGGAGTTGGGCTGACTGCCCACGAGATTTGTGCAGTTTCTGGGTAGAGTAGCTGATTGCTGCTCATATTTGCGCAAATTCTGGGTTAAGTAACCCTGCTGGGGAAATTTGCACAAATCCTATAGGGACTATTGACTGGTAGGGTTGCGCAATCCTGAAGGCCTGCATGCTGCCAGACAGGATTGCATAGTTTCTTGAGGGAAGGTTGGTTTCCCTCCAAAAATGCAGAATTTTCAAGGGGAGGTTGCTCAACCTATAGTTGGGCCAAGTCTGAGTGAGCAGCCTGTGAAGGGAAAGGATCAAACTATGATCGACAGGATGCCTTTGTGCAAGAAAGCCACTGAAGCTTGAGGACTTGACGAAGCGAGGCAAGGTGTTGTGTAAGGTTGGTAGGGAGGCTCCAAACAAGCAAAGGCAAAATTTTGGAGGGTGTTGTAGTCGCTACAACACCTCCCTTGTTAAAAACACTTAATAGTTAATGAGTTAATGTATTTGGCCTTCCTTTTTGTATAAGGCCTAACAGCTAGTCGATATGTGGTTAATCAATGTAAAAGGGTCATCCTTATGGATTAAGGCCCACTATATAGTTGGTACTTATTAGCATTGGGACCCCTATTTGTTAGAGTTTGGGTAGTGATAAACTATTTATAAAGGCATGAAGTCATACAAAGTTTTGTTAAGAATTATTATTGTATTGGAGCATTTCTCATTTGGAGGCTTGCCCCTCAAATAGGCACGTGAACATTGCTTGCCTTTCATAACATCAATACATGTTTCTATTTTTACAAGTACTATACTTTGGTTTCTCCCTTTGATTTTTTATAGTTTGAATTTATTCATATATTTATTTTAAATTTGTTGTGTATGTGTTGTATTCTTTTCACCTACCTTTGGTTGGTTTTGGCACACATTTCTTTATTTTAGTGGTTTTGTGTCACATTGTGGTTCGACACATGGTTTTTTAATTATGGTTAAGAAACTACAATTGTATTATGATCCAGGGTTAATGAATTAACAATTTATGGATGTCAAGGGATATACATATTGTATTGTAACATTGTATATAATGTATATTTATTGAAAAATATTTCTGTTTTTCCTCATTTTTTGGGTTTTCATGGTAAAATATTTATATTAATGTGTGCACACCATTGCATATTTTGTGATTTTATTAAGAATATATTCATCGTAATTAACTATATAGGGTTAAAATCAACATTTAGTATCTAAGTACTTTGGCTTCAAGGGGATACATTTATGGCTAAGGGATTTGGTGAAAGCATGTGGAAAACCTTGTTAGAGTGGGAGATCTACAATATTGATTCTTGTGGTAAAAGGCAATGGATTATTTTTTCAAAGATATAGATTGATAAATTAAATGGGCAGAGATTTGAGTCGTGGAAGCTTAAAATAAAATATTGTTGATGGACAAAGATCAATAGATCATTGTGGATTCTGATATGCACAGATGAGGATGTTGATAGAAGATTGGAATAAGTTGGATCGAAATGAAAGAACGCAATATTGTTTTGTCTCTCAAATTCAATATTACTAAATGTTTCAGGAAAAGCTAAAACAAAGGAACTATGAAACATATAAGGGGTTTTTTCAATCTAAGTCCTTGGTGAAAAAATTGTTCTTTCAGAAGAAGTTGTATAACCCAAGGAAGAAGCATGAAGGCTCAACGATGTGGCATTTGAATTCCTTCAATATTGTGGTAAGCCATGAATTATCTGTTGATATCAAGATTTAAGATAAAGATAAATGTATTAGTTTGTTGTTTTCTTCATCATAGTTGTGGGATAATTTAATTGTTTCCATAGGGAGTAATGCAACTACCTTAAGTTTTGATGAAATAGTCTCATCTTTCTTATTGAGGAGATGGGATGGAAAAACATAGAAATTCAAAATGCATATGTCTTATTTGTACGAAGATTCTCATAGAATGGAAATTAAAGTCCTGAAGTGGGAGACCTAAATCTAATCTAAGATCTAAATCTATAAGACAATTCATAAAGGTATGTTAGAGATGTGGAGAAGAAGGGTGTTACAAGAAATATTGTAGAAGCAAAACTATTGAGAAAGGGAAGGGATTTGATGATGCTCCTTCTACAGAAGAAAAAACATTCTCAGATGATGGACATGATGTGTACGTGGCTTCTTCAAGTACACATGCAAATGATGAGGCATTGTTAGTCAACTTAGGTGCATCTTTTCATATAACTCTTCAAAGAGAGTGGTTTTATGAGAATTATGATGTTAGTAATTTTTTCCTCAGAATATGAACTGATAGCCAGAATGATAAGACAAGGAAAATTCAAGTTGAGTCTCATGGATGGAAGGATTAGAATACTCAGTGTTTTTGACATCTTAGGACTAGCGAGAAATTTACTTTTGTAAGCAAGATGAGTGATACAAGTGTAAAAAAATGTTTGAAAATGATACTTATAGAATGGTTTGAGGAGAAATGGTACTGCTAAGGGGAGTTTGGATTGGAACTCTATATAATTTGTTGGGAAGCACTATTAGTGATGAGTACAATAGTTCCATTTTTCCCGAGAGTGGAGCCGAGGAAGAAAAGAATCATACATTCTTTGGAAAGATAACTATGTTCTGGAATTATAGACTATGGCATATTGAAGAGAAGGGCCTTTGAGTACTACATGGTCAAGGTATGGTAGAAGTTATGTCTTATTTCTCTCTCTATTTTGATTTATGTAAATATTGCTTGTATGTAAATTATAATTCATTCTCCCATGGGGCTACAAGGGCAGAGGTAATATTACAGTTGATGGATAATGTTGTTTTTGGACTTGTGTCAGTTCCATCATTGGGTAAATTTTTGTATTGTATCATTTATATATGACTTCTCAATGAATACAAATGTTTATTTCCTTGGGAAAAAATATAAAGTCTTTGAAAATTTTAAAGAGATTAAGGCTCTTGTGGAAACTCATGAAAATAAGAAAATTAAGGTTTTGAGGACTTGTAATGGTGGATAATTCTATGAGAATGAATTCAATAAATTTTGTAAGGAGTGCAATACATAAAGGCAAAAGACTGCACCATACACACCTCATCAAAATGAAAATTCAAAAGAGAAGAATAAGATTCTAATAAAAAAGCATGATCAATGGTGTTGGTTTAGGGCATGAATTGTGCATATAGAGTGGACATGTTGGACACCTAATTTGTTAGGTCTGGTGTGGAGGAATTCCAACAATCATAGAAGTTCAAGAGACCTCTTGGAGGATGAAAACCAAGGATCACACAATGTAGTAATATGTATAATTTGTGAGTAATATGCATCACATGATTTATCCAAATTAATCTATTATTTTGTGAGTTTGTTCAACAATGGTATTAGAGCTAATCGTTTTCAGACACTTATTAGACCTACCCCTGTCATATATACTTCTGAGCAATCTTGAGCTCTATCGTTGTTGTCACTTAGACCTATCTCTTACTTTTTCCATCATAGTTGCATATTATGATGTATGGGCTTCACTTCCTCTCCCTATCCTCTCCGAATATGTTTGTTGTGGAGTAATTGCTTTGGAAAGCTCATTGTTTCTATTTTTTGTCGACCATGATTATCTATGTTGTGATGTATGTTGTAGTTTAAGATTATTTTTTCTTTGTGTGTCTGCAATGTGTTGTAATTCATGAGAACTAAGGGTGATGTACCAGAGGTTTTGTCTTGGAATAACAAATGATAAACATGACATGAAATGTGGCCTTCATCGCAACATGATATTCATCGGGGTCTCAGTTGGGTAATGGTGAATTTTGATATTCTACAACTATATTTGGTTTCCAAAGAGCCAAATATAATATGTTTTACCATTGAAAGGAAGAGAAAATAATATGATTGCTTGGATGGTCAATAAATTCCTTTTGAGGTAGTTTCAAAGTCTAATATAATATTTCTAATAAGCATTATAAAGTCTAAAATGCTAGAGAAATCCTAGGCTCAATTGTAAGGAGTGCAATATAGTAAGGGAAAATACTACTCCATACACACCTCATTAGAATGGAGCTGCAAAAAGGATGAAGAATACAATGATAGAAAAAATAAAGCTTAGTGGTGTTGGGTTAGGACATGAATTCTATTTAGATGTAGTGGACATGTTGGGTGCCTAATTTGTTAGGTTGGTGGAGGAATTCCAATAGTCATAAAAGTCTAAGAGACCTCTTTGAAGATGAAAACAAAGGGTCGCACAATGTATTAATATGTATACTTTGAATAATATGCAGCACATGATTTATTCAAATTAGCCTATTATTTGGTGTTTATGCTCAATAGTGGTATCAAAGCTAGTGTTGTTTAGATGCCCATCAAAACTACCCCTGCCATATCTGCTTCTAAGCATTCTTGAGCTCTGTTTTTTCCATCAATCATAATTATTTTTTACTTTCACTATCATAGTTGTACATTATGATGTATGCACTCTTCTTTCTCTCCCTCTCCTCTCCAACTATGTTTGTTGTCGAGTAATTGCTTTGGAGCACTCCTTATTTCTACAAATAACTTTATTTATGGCATACATTCACTTGTCTTTCTCTTTATATATTATTTTACATTCATAGTCCTTATTACTTGATTTACGATCAATTTTCAATTTTATTTCATTGCTTAATTGTTCTATAATATTCATAACTTTACTAATTCTAATTAGTTTTTATATAATTATTATGTTGTGAATATGATTGATTTTATAATTTAATTAGTTTTTCTTCTACACAACATTCATTTCTTCATATTTAGAAAGATTAAAAATCTAATTCTACATTTGTAAGTCACTTTAACTCAAATATAGATTTGAAATTAACAAGTAGGTTCCACATCATTTTCTACATAATTTACATGTATGTTAAAACTAGATCTACGTTATCAATAGCATGTACTTCCCCAACCTTTAATTGATCACCTACGAGACATAGGTTTCTCCAAAATTCCTCATATCACTAGCCCAACCAACACAACTATCTAGAGACAAGAATGTTGATCAATAGAACATATGGGATAAGAGACAGAGTTCCATGATGCATGGAGTGAATTCCCGAATTCCTTGACAATTGGTCATATTCGGTTGAAATATAAAGAGGATGAATTAATTTGGAGTACTCCCCCCTTTGGAATCTACAACCCAAAGCTAAGATACATTTCCCTAATGACTGTTAGAGTTTTAGCAGAGTCGAAATGGTGGTGGAAGGCAATGTGGAAATCTAAGTGCCCAACAAAGAAAAAACTATTCATGTGGTGTCTAATGGAGAAGAAGCTTCCCACTTGGGATGTGATTCAAAAGAGATATGCGGTTGGGTAGAGATGGTGCTCCCTATGTAGAAACAATGAAGAATTGGCCCTACATGTTTTAGCATAGTGTCCCTTCTATAAGTAGGCATGGAAGGTGTGTAGAAATGTTGTGGGACAAATTGGTGCATAGGAAGGTGAGGATTTGTAGGGGGCTTTGAGGGCCTGAATCTCTAATATTTTCTATCATGATTACAAATAACTCCCTTTCATTATATTCTTGGGGGTGTAGCTGGCTTGAAACAAACCCATTTTTCAGGACAAACCTTCAGCCCTAAAGCATGTGGCCACAAAATGTCTAGAAATTTTAGCCCACTTCCCATAGGGAAAAGGTGCAGCCCCAACAAGATTGATTGTAGCATCAAAACCTAATTACCTTTGGCCATGGGCTTATTTTGATGGAGCCCCTATTAACTCAGGGTAGAGGAGTGGAGGAGGATTTGTTCTCTTTTGCTCAAAATCTCAATTATTTCTTGTAAAATTGGGACTTAGTTCTGAGAGAGACAATCAAGCTTTATTATTGCCTTGCAAAAATTTGTTGCTCTTCACATTAGAAAAAGGTTACACACAGATACAAGTCTCTGGGATTCTATGATAATAATAAATTGGCTCAACAAAACACAATCTTGCAGATATGTCTTGTACCTATTTTGAAAGAAACATTGTGACTCTTTTAATTTCTTTACATGTTCTCGCATCTACAAGGAGCATAACTGGGTAGTTGATCGACTCTCAAAAGAGGGGTTGGAAATGGAACAAGGTCTTTAGTATATCATGGAGTAGTGAGATCGTAACTCATTTGATTTCTATCACATGCTCTATAGGGACTTCCTTGCATGGGATAAGAGGACTAAATCTTCCTGAATACTAACATTTTTGATATCATTTTGCTTTATAGTCTACTGGAAAACATCTCCTAGAAAGGTGAAAAACTTAATTTCTCACCATTTTTTATGTAATCATCTGAAAAGTGCTCTTTAAAAATTTTGGACAAAAGATAGAAAGTATGTAACAGAAGCTTACGTGCCTACAAAACAGTTTTAGAAAAATATCATGGAGTACACAAAGGGTGTGTATATACATAATTTAATTTTGAATAATTTCTCCAAAATGAATGGAAATTACAGTTTTTTTCCTATGGAAGAAAAAATTAACTAAATCTACATTCTAATTCATTATTTAGGAAAATAAATACTAACTTAAGGCGCCCCGCACCCCCCCCTCTCACTCACACACACACACACACATAATTGGATGATTAGTAATCTTAAGTGGATAGGATCCACTAACTTATTTAATTAATTAAGCTAAGCCCATAGTTAGAAATTCTAAGGCTTTAATAATACCATGGGTTTCCATCCCAATTTTTTTCCCTTAAGATCCCTATAATGGTATTTCAGGCATTGTGATAAAGTGTTCATTCCAAGCATTAACAAAATCAATCTCTTCATGCCCCTTTCATAGGGATTCCCATAAAAAGGGGTGCACCCATTAAAAAAGGGCATTCATATAAATAAATCCACCCTTTAAATCTAAAATACATCATTTGAAATGCATATATAAGGACTATACCAATTAAAATTCACAAAAAAAAGGAAAAGAAAAACAAACAAAACAAACAAAAATCAAAACAAAACAAACAAGAAAAAAATGGTGTTATGATCTAAGCACTTGAAATATCATAAAGAAATAGAAGGATACACCATGTATGCGAATGTGAGCATGAAACATAACTCTAATATAGATAAAATATATACATTACCAAATAAATCCTTAAAGAATAAGAGAACCTCCTACAAAAAACCAAATACATTCACACATTCAAATCACTTCTCCTCCATAATGACTACATAATTAGGCCATGTATACCTATTCACACATTGCACATGTGGCCCCTTTATTATTAGGCCAACCCTATTTCATATTCATTTACATATTACATACACATTTAACCCCATATATTCCCCCCCCTTCCCATGGTCATATTATATACATTTAACCCCATATATGCCACCATTGATGCCGTATTGTAGTACCCTCCTTCAAAATGTTTTTCCCTCAAAGATTTGGAATGATGGGTGTTACATGCGATGAGACCAAATAACATAATTTCCTTATATTCTTATAGTCTTCTTGCCATTGATAATGATCCATCCATCAAAAATTGATTTTTTTCCTTAATCCTTGATGGTTCATCGTTGCATAATTTTCTTTGCTTTGATTGCATATAATGTTGTTTTGACTTCCCCAATTTGTAGTATGTGTTGGTATTTTATAATATCCTATTGAATAATGATTTGTAACTCCATGCTCCATGAATATTGATGAGTATTCCAATTTCTTCCTTGATAATATTGATATTGATCTTCTTATATTTCATAAAATATTTCCTGGTAATGAGGATGTCAATATGTTTTCACATTTGATGGATTTCCTTCACTTTGCATACCCATTACAATTTCCTATTTCTAGAGATAATGCCCCCATTTACCATCTTTTCCTATTGATTACTCTAGCCTTTAAGATAATTCCATTATATGTGACATGCACATCCCCTAGATGGAGTTCATCTTCTTCAAGTATATTCTAGTGACCTTCTGTTCATGGCCAAAATTGACCATAATCAACAATAAGAAAATCACCTAGTCAGGGCCCTAATTAGACCCTTATCTATTTGGGATGGCAATTTATCTCGGTTATAGGCGCAAGTGTATCAACGTAAAACTAACCTAAACTAATACTTAATATAATCTAAAATAAATGCATAAATATATTATAATTCTAACTTTACTGACTAGTGTATGTTATTACTTGTTGGTACTAATAGGTAAAGGGAAAGAGTTTCCTTTCCTTGTAGCCTTTTGAATAAGGCATTATTTTTAGTGGGCTGAAATAAGGGCTCAGCTAGACCATAGGATGCTTGCTCCTGCATAAGGATACTTCTGCTAAAATTTCCTAAATGAAAATACAAATGCAATCTAATCTAAGATGAAAATATCAAAAGGAAATCCTAATATATCTATATTAAAAGGAGGATTAATCATACTTCCAATCAAGAGAAATAAAATGTATCATGGACCAACTTGAACCTAAAATAAAATGGAATCAACAAAATAGAGGAATAGTTCTAAGACTTGCTACTTGTTCAAGTAGATATGCACATACAATTATATCATAAATAGTTATCATATCTGTGTGTGCATATATTTAGATCCAAGTGAGATTTCCTTTGAGCCAATATATTATGTTAAACTACAGAAACAGTTTTATGTAAAAACAAGAATAAAATAAAACAAATATGACATTAAGTTGATAAAGAGCTAATGGCTTAATGCATAAAAGTCTTTTCAAATGCAACAATCAACCCTAAACCTATCTTTGTCCAACCCTGCAAGATAGCTTGACAATGATTTAAAATAAGCTTGAATTATTCTACTCTAACAATAATGCTTGAAAAGATAATCGTACCCATAAAAAAAGATAAACAAGGATTGAATGATCTCTTTATTAAGTCTCCAAAATAGGCAATAATGCTCAATAATGGTTACACAAATAAGGAGTTTTCTCTTTTCTCACCCAATAATTAACCAATTTTCTACAAAATTAGTCCCCTACAGTATTGTAAAAAAACTATTTTGCTAAAAATTGGAACGCTTGGCTCATCTTCAGAGCTCATATTTATAATTTTTACAAATTAGATCCAAAAAAGGAATTATGTTGCAATGACAATTGAACAAAAATTATAATATCTAATTTGAGAGCTAGGATTTTTTTTTTTTTTTCCAATCCCATTTATCTAAAGCTCTAGGTCGTGAGAGCACTAACCAAATTACAAACAGATTAAAAAAATATATAATTAAAAGTATATCAAATGTGCAAACAAAAACCAAATTCCCAAAATTGATGAAAACACACATTATAATTCAAATTCAAATTAATTGATTAATAAAAGCTAAATTTAAGCTCTTAATGACTCTCTATTATGCTATCTCAAGAAAATGAGAAATTTGGAAATGTATTACCAACAACAAAAACCTCTTGGCAAGCGAAGTTTCTCCAAAAAGCTTACTTAGAAAATTAAAATGGTTACAAAATTGCAACCCAATTTTCTACTTATTTTTTGGGGCATTAAATGGCCTTATTTGATTGAAACCACTTCTAGGTTATTCTCCTCTAAAATACCTTTCCAATAGCCCCTCATGGGTCTGATTTGGTGCAGTAATTATTGAGATATGGTCGCTCAAAGTTGGAGTCTTGAAACTAATTAAATTCTATTTAAACAATAGTTATGTGCACCATAATTTTTTGGTTCTTTATTATTTATAAATATTCAAAATATTAAAATAATTTTAAAATAAAATTAAAAATGGGGGTTGGGGGGGGGGGTGGGTCAACATATAGTTCAAGTAATAAATATACAAGGGAGGTTAAACTTTTAATTTATGTTGGAAAGGCTATGTGAAGATGGAAGATGTGAGTGGATATTGGGACCCATGGAGGTGGGTGGAATAAGGACCTCACTTCATTATATTAAATTAAGATTAAAACAAAATCCCCCCCTACATTGTTTTAAGATGTTGGCCATTTTGGCTCAATCAATTAAAACGACCCTAAATAAAATCTGAAGACTAGTGGAAAGGACATGAATATATTAGGCATCAGATGTCGTGAATATTGTCGTCCTAGACAAAATTTTCCATCCTGTTGTTTGTTTATCGGGAGTTTCAAATGGTTGTATTTTTTTTGGGTGGACATCAACTTAGCTTATTGTTGGAAACTATTTTTAATACTGATTAGGGCATGAATCAATATTAAGACTACCGTTTACTTTTATGCCAATTTATCTTTTCATTTTAGGCTTGGAAATCATTCATGTGAGCCATCATCATCATATCATATAACAACAATACAAATCAACACATGAACACACACACCATGAGCAACATACACATAAGACACCAAGGTTTAACGTGGAAACCCTTCTAGGAGAAAAACCACCAAAGATTTTGTTGTATTATGATGTAAAATATGAGCTCCTACTCTATTTACATCAATCTTTGTGAGCAACCACTCACAGGAAGCACCAACTCCCTTAGATTATTTGTTAGCACCCACTAGCAGGAAGAAAAAACTCCCTTCTTCTGTAGACACTTGATCAAATTTCTAGAATCACTAACTAAAGCACCGAATTCATAGATTTATTGCAAGCACCAACTTATAGTTTCGTGAATTAATCAAGAACCCACTTGTAGGAGGCACTGGCCCCTAAGCTCTACCTAGACATCCACTAGATGGAAGCTCCAACTCCCTATTTTGTAGGCTCCAACCCACACTCAATAAGGAAATCACGACTAATTGCTCTTGGCACCCACTCTACCTAATTTCATCTCTATATTCTTCAATTTGCCTCTCTATTCTTCAATTTGCCTCTCTATTTTGAGCAACATACACTTAACCTTCTCCTCATTCTGTCCTCTGCTCACTCTGCTAACCCTACATCACCAGACATAAGATCTTGACTTTCTTCATTCAATATGCATAACTAACAACTCTCAGCCTTTTTCAGCAACTCACACACTCAAAGCTTTCTACATAGGTCTCCAAAAATGCTATATTTACCCTAGATGTTCACTACTTCCATCCTTGGTTTTGTTCCTTTTCTACACAGGGAACGATCATATACTATTCTGTCAGTCACACTACCCAAGTGTACTTCAACATGGCTCATTCAACTTGGGATATGACTTCTCATTCAATCTCATAACTATAGTATGGCTTGTTGGGCTCTATCTTCATGATTATACAATATTAGTCCTCCCTTAACAAGACCATCAAAGTGGTTCCATTAATCAACCAACAGACTTAGGCATAGTCTCTGTTGTAATTTTTAAGCCACACAGGGATCGAGGTGTACATCAACATGGATCTCTATGTTGTGGTCTGATCATAGTACTTCTTGGGCCATTTTCTCATTTATCTTTGAGTGGCATGAGAGGCACTCATGTGTTGACTTGTTCAGATTGATCGTGGCACTCCATTAATTTTCTCTACAAAATCGGGGTCCTTTGTTGTCGTGTTCTAGTGCTTGTCATAAATCACCATTGATTCTAACAATAACAACATGTGAATTCAAACCATGTACAAGAAACACTATCAACCCATTCAAGTCATAGGTGATAATCCCTCTCTAACATGTACATAATGCTTATGCCCACAAAAAATCACAATAATCCAAAAAGGCTTGTAACTTTCGCAATTAACAATGTATGTTGTGACAATCCCTTGGTCACATTACACATGCGAACATCTCACATCGGCTCCTGGGCGCTTCTTTGCACTATAGCCTGGAGGGCTTAATTCCATTAACCAGCCTTTCATGACCATGATCGCAGTGCACACATGAAAACTAGGTGCTAAAGTAAACTTTAGCCCTCGACTTTTATTTCTCGGTAAAAATTCATTTGTGCTTCTTTGAAAACGTTTGAAGTCAATTCTGCCAAGGAGTTACTTCTAAGGAGTTTTCCTTCGAGGTCTTATTTCTTTATGGAATTATTTCTTCCAAGGTTATGTGTCCTATGGGATTGCACCACTGACACCTAGACCAATCAGATTTCCATTGGGATGACCTATTTGCCATGTATTTCTTGGAATGGAACTATTGCCATCTCTTGTTGACTCACAGTTCTATCACTTGCCTCTATCATCTACCACCAATCTCGACACTTTTCTACCTATGCATCCCTCTATAACTTCTGAGATCGTTTACTTATGAGAACTTTTTTATCCCGAGGTGATGTGTCATTGTCACAATGATGCCACCTTTGCAAGGATGCCACATGTCACTTTTTGAGTGGTGTCACATGTCACCCATTTTTGTCCCACTTGGCCTGACCCAAAAAAATGTTGAATCTACATGCTACATGTCATGTTTTGATTGTGTCACACCATGCTGGCATAATGATTTCACTATGTCTCCTTTGGCCAATCAAACCATTCCATGTGTCTAATTCCCATTTGTTCATGTTTTCCTAAGTACGAATGGATAGTGATATCAACCTTTAGTTTTCCTCTGAATTTCTTCATTAAACTTTAATGTAAAAACCATCAGATTCAATCGTATTACCTTCCTTTGTTACTTACTTCAAATCTTGGTGATAGCTCAAGGTGTCTCCTAGAGAAATCTTTGAGGGGTTTCTTCTGAGAAAATTTCTTCTAAGGATTGTTTCTTATAAGAGTACATGTCCCTATGGGACCGCTCGTCAACCACTTGCACGCCAATACGATAACTATTGGGGTGATGTGGCCTAACGCCATCCCTCTTGAGATTAGGGTTTCCAATACCGTTCTACCACCTATACTCAGGCACCACTGTATGTTGACTTGACTATTGGGACCCATGGCCAGGTCACCAGGTTGACTTTTAGCTTGCTAACTTTGACTAGCCATAACGTTTCGCTTATTAGGGCCAAATTCAAACTTCAACGTACTGTTGGAAATCTCTTTATGAGTGCTATCCAACTATGCTACTTTCAAATGCATTTGAGCTGATCTCCTAAGGTAGAAATGCCTTCAAATCCTAAGAATCTAATCCATCATAGTTATAAGATTTATAGCTTCTTCATTTAGCCTACTATTATTATGATTCTCTACAAAAGATTGAATCAAATAGAAGAATCTCCTTGAGCTTGACACACCATGCACATCAATACCATTCTCACTAGGCATCTCACATCAATTCAAGCCCAATTGACATCAACTCCAACACACTTGATGCCACCTGCCATCCTACCAATGGCAACTATCTAACAATCCCCCCCTTTGGCATTCATGGAAGCACACTCTTCCATATTGATGGCCACTCTTCATGCTACATCCATCAAGCACAATTTCATCTTATGAATGGTTGTCATTTATTTTTTCTTCCTTGCATGAGTGAACAATAGATTTCTCTCCCCCTTTAACATCATTGTCAAAGGGCTACAAACTACTTTCTCTCCCGCTTCCAAATAATGTCTGATGGTTTGGATTCTAATATGAAATCTTCTTTGTAGAATTCTCTTCAAGTTTTGATATCTCCTTGATGAGGCACTTGAAACCTACCATCGAAACTCAAATATACCGTCATGGGCAAAGAAACTTGCAAAACTAAGCACTAGAAAAACATGTCCTTGTGTCTCTCATAGTTGTTGTTGCTTTAGGAATTGAACATATATGATATGCCCCACTTAAACATATACTACCTATTTTGTGGGTGATCATCTAAATCTGGACACCTTATGGTTGCTAATTGAAGACTCTCTCTGTCAATGCACCATTTTTACCAATAAAAAAGAAACTGATACCAATAAAAAGTGAAAATGGTATTGTTGCGGCTGCAAATACCAAAAATTAGTGATGCATTGAGGCCTGTTGTTCACTATTGTTATTGCTTCAGAGTCCATGCTCAATTTACTTGAGCTACTTATCTTCTCCCTTAGAGATAATGCTACTCCAGAATAGGGATTGTTGCTTAACCAACACCTATTGTACCAAGAGATTGATACAAATTGGACAATGCATCATAAAATATCTTATAACTTCTTCTCAAAAGGAGATGTCTATTTATACAAAAGGTTACTCCGCATGAACCAAATACTACCAATTTCCATAGCAATGCTATGACAGTTAAGAAACCTGTAAAGCTTGTACCATTTGCGTTCATGAACCTAATATTGCCAGGAATAATCAAACTTGCAACTTAAATGAAATAAGGGTACTTCATACAAGATGCAAACCTTTCATTTCCTTAGCAATCATTATTTCTGAGAGTAAGGATTTTTTCCTACTACAACTACTAAAGCAACCCCCCCGAGCCAATGCTCTCTAATTTCCTGCATCTAACTCCTTGCTTTTGTGTAGGGACTGATCCTATTGACCTGATTAAACTTTGGGCCTCTTTTCATACCACACTTTTGTTGCAACTCCTCTTTGTCTCACAACATGAAATGTTGTTGTGTACTCATCCTTGGAACCAAGATGGCTATAATTTCCTTACTCCTACAATGCTGATTTATAAAAATTAACAAATTTATTCTTGTAATCAACCAAGGGACTTAATATTACCTCTAATGTTCAGATGCATCTCTGTCTAATTCATTTTGAACTTTGCATCTGATTTATTTGGCCTCACTTGAGGCCATTCTCTTATTTTAGTGAAGAGAAACAGAGGATCTATCCCCTTGATTATATTATCCTCCTTTTTCCATCCAAACTATCGAAGGATGAGTCTTTTTAGGAGAATTACATTTTAATTTCTTTTTCATCTTGCTTTGGTTTTTATCTTGGTTGTGCAGGTCTGAGATGCACTTCTCCTTCATCTTTGCTTTCTTCACCTAGATATTCTTGCTATATTTTTTCTTTATTCTCAAATAATAATTAAATTCATTACTGCTCCCTTTGCTTACTACCACTAATAATTATAGAGGGGTCCATGACTGAAACATAGGAATTGTTACTCTTCTTTTTCTTAATTGAAATTTAGACCTTTTCTCATTTCTCTCTCCTCTTAATTTCTCTTCTTTTAGACCTTTTCTTAATTTCTCTTATTTTAGTGAAGAGAAACTGAGGACCTACCCCTCTGAGTAGATTATCCTCCTTTTTTCACCCAAACTCTCGAAGGATGAGTCTTGTTAGGAGAATTACCATTTTATTTATTTTTTATCTTGCTTTGGTTTTTATGTCGGTTACATAGGTCTAAGATGCACTTCTCCTTCATGTATGCTTTCTTCACCTATATCTTCTTTCTAGATTATTGCTTTATTTACAAACAAGAATTAAATGCATTACTTCTCCCTTTGCTTACATGAAGCCTATGCTTAATACAACTAGTAATTACAAAGGGGTCCATGATTGAAACAGAGGAATTGTTACTCTTATTTTCCTTGATTGAAAATTTATACCTTTCATCATTTCTCTCTCCTCCTTTCAGAATGTTTGCTTTACACAAAAAAATGAAGATAAAATCAGCTTCCTCTGCTCCTACACTTCTTCTCGTCTTCAAAGTTCGAGCTACAACATTTCATTGCACCTTCTAAGAAGTGGGATTTGTCCTGATATATCTGTAGTGTGCTGCCTTATGCCCAAAGTTTCCTTAGTTGTAGAATTTGACATGATATAGGAATGAGGAAAATGGATTGCTATATATGATAACATTCTTATCAACACGATTACTGATGCCAACATGCTTATTCATAGGAACTTTATGCCTTCTTGGGTCACTATTACCCATCACACTTAGTTTTCTTGTAATCCACCTACAGGCTATGGATTTATGCCCATAATGGTTGCAAGAAAGACAATAGCCCTAAAATATATGTGAAAACCCCGCCTAAGGTTCTCAACAAGGCATTACAAATATGACGAAATGACATGTAAAGGAAAAAGGGAAAACTGAGTCAAGGACACGGATTCTAGAGCTGGGGAAGAGGATGACTTGCTTAGGAAGTTATGGTTCCCATGCAGAGAGAGAAACCGAGTTTTTGGACAACCATTAAAGGATGATGGTGTATAGATTTAATGAAGAAAACTCTCCATATCAAATGAGATATAACATAGAGTATTGTTGTTCTATTCAACAACCCCCCCATTTATTGGTATAATAGATAATATTCTATTAATAAATGGGGACCCATGATAAAATCCTTCAAAAACGAAATTTATCACTTAGACACTTTATTTTAACCTTTTAAAGAATAAAATCAGATATCAAGTCAAAACCCTTTGAAAGATAGAAATTTCGACCTTTTCGCATACCGCTAGACCAATTGTGTCAAAATCCTTATTAACGAGCAAAACCCATGAATTGCGATCTAAAGGATCACCGCGCCTAACTTAAATATTATTGGGATTTTCATTCAAAAGCTAAGACCTATGTCATTTCACATTTAATAAATCCTGTATTGCAATCACACATCAACGCTCACAAAGGGCACAAACCCACGAAGCATGTTGAGACGTGCGAAATGTGATATTGTGATAGGACAAGTAAATCTTATTGCATCGCATCGGAACACTTAAAGGAAGGTCTAAAAATCTTATGAACTGCATGATATTGCGAAATGCGGTAAAATCCTGGACACGATCTAAGACAATATCATAAAATGGTGATTAAGTCCGTTGCGCAATGAAAAATCCCTTTATAAGGTAAATAGATTTAAATGACAAAGAACACATCACTTATCTTGCATCTAGCATCCTGCAGGAACCTAAGGAACTTTAAGAAAGAACATAATCAAATATTTCATAATGTGATTTGTGACATTGCATTGCAATCACAAAATCACCATTCTCGCAAATTAAGCCTGCCACCTTAAAAGTTCTCCTTCCCGTTTTGCGATGCGATACATTACTGAGCAATAAAGGCTGTGATAAGGTACCATTAGTGGCTATTTAATATAGGTTAATGGAATATATGTTAAAAAGAGGCTCGATGTGATACGGTATCTTTTCATCTGCATTTGATTAAAACTCCTTTCTTGTCACCTTTTCAAGTTATATGTATCATTCATTCTCATTGTCATTCTTACTTGTGTTTATTTGATAACTTCCGCTTTGCTCCATTCCAGGAAAAATCTGCAAGGAGCATCGTTAGAAGCAATGTGAAATAAGGGAAAGGCAACTACATACGAGAAGTCAGAAATGATCCCTCTTTTCTCCTATAGTACGTGTAGTAGAGACGGAGGAACTACAACCTGGGAGGCCATGTAGAACTTGTTAGAAAAGGAGCCCCTAGCCCACTAGAAATAAAGGCCATGACGGATTTGTTGGAAATAATACTGAGAGGGGGGGGGGGGTGAATTAGTATTAGCAAGTCAATAATATTTCATTTCAGATTTATATACGCTACTTCAGTTAATCAAACTTGCGTGTATACGCAACTGTTTTTAAGGCAACTAGCGTATACCCTTCAAACTTATAACTTAGTTAATTCATCATATGTTGATCTTTAATCTGTGCATTAGAACCATATAAACAATAACCAGGTGTAGTAAAAACAGAACAGACAATCACACACATGAACACAAGATATAAGGTGGAAACCCAATGAGGGTGCAAACCACCTGCTGCAATCGTCTCTATCTTCTTTTAATAAGAAACTTATTTTTACAATTTTTGTACTGGTGCAGTCTTATAGCAATATGCAGGCTTCTACCTACAGAAGGCTACAACCTTCTCTCATTCTCCAGCTTCTCCTGGAAGGGAGCTACAACCCCCTAGCTCTTGTACTAGCTGATGTGTTTTCTAGTATGTAGGTGTTGGTCTATAGAAGGGTACAACCTTCTCTTTTCCTCTAGGGACCACGTTTCATAAATTTTCAGACTAGATCCATTAATAACATCAATCAAACATCAAATATATCTGCATCAATCAATCTACTTTGCACCAACCAAAACTGAATCAATCAATCGCTTCTCAGAATGCTGTAACCTGAATACAGTAACAATAACCAGAACCCAAGCTAGAGCCCAGAACACTGCAACAACAAACAGAAGTAGCTAAAGCATATTTTATTAGGTATAGGCTACTTCAATGTGTCAAACCTGCGTACATACGCCGTTTTCTCAAGGAAAACTTGCGTATATGTTGTTTTGATATGCAGAACCGGCGTGTATACGTGCCTCTGCTAAAGTGAACCTGCGTACAGATCTGTAAACGATGATTTAACCTTTACAACAATTCTTGACATCAATTACACCCAGATCATCATATTTACAGATTACAACATGCACCAGTTATTCAGATAAAAGATCAAAACCACACAAAGATACTTCTCTTCAAGCCTTAAGATCTTGACCCATCAATAGAACTTATCCTTCATCAAGTGCTCAGGTTCATCCTTGATTCAGATCCAGCTGTGCACCATAACCCAATAACCTGTATTCTAGATCTTTCTCTTCATTAGATATTCAATTCATGAGTGCCTTTACCTAATGATCTTCTCCTCCTTTTATAGTCTTAGGCCTTACTCAATACCATGGTCCAAAACCACTTAGAATCAATACCTTGGACCAAATACCTGGGGTCAACACTTCGGACAAGATACCTTGGACCAATACCATGGATCAAAATACCATGGACCAATACCATGGATCAAAATACCATGGACCAAATACCATGGACCAAAACTAAATTTTCCAACATGTATGTGCCATTCCTTCCGTGAAAGTGCATGTGTATGCTATACGCTCCTTTTTTTCTGCGAACCCGCATGTACACTTGGCTTGGTCAATGGGGAACCTGCGTATACCTCTCTTTCTTGATTCTGTGAGCCTGAACTGTGATCTGTGATCTATGTGCATTTCCATCAAGGACAACACCTGTGTCATAGTGCCAAATTTGTATAATAATGCCGATAAGATTCCCAGGAGTCATCTAATGCCTCCTATTTTCAGACAGCCTGCTCTTTCCTGCACCACATAGTTGCACGAACAAATATAATCCCGTATATGGACATGGTCAAATGGGTAATTGACGAGGCAGACATTGCAGACCGAACATTCAGGAATCACAAGAAACAAGTCATGGGGTATTTTTCAGCAGATAACCTACGAATCATGTACCAGTTGCCAGAGTCACAGAAGCTCTACAATAAACAGTTCCTTTAGCAATTTTCCAAGGAAAATGAAGACATAGTAGACGTCATGCAAAGTTGGACAACAAACGAAGGCAAGCTCAAATGGGATAAAATGGGTATGTACTCTACGACATCCATTTCCCCCCCTCCTAGTTTCGTAGCAGCCATGCTATGTAGATTGTTCGGTAAACTCCATAGTACCACGTTTTCCCCAGGATGGCTCCCATTAACAAATGTTGCTGTGAATGCAACGATAATAAACCGGGCTCAAATTTTATTAGATAATTTAACAAAGGCCATTATGGAATATAGGAGAAAAATATGTCTCTCTTTAAGGGTTTATCCCCCATTTTTCATGAGTGCTTTTATAATGTATGCAATCTGTTTTAGTTCTAAATTTCCCATTATGGGATGGAAGTGGACTGTTAAAGACCCAATTCCTATCCATGTGTACCATAAGACTTTGTGGCAATCTCAATTTCACCCTCATTTTTATAAAATTTGTCAAGGAGTTATGCTACCCATCCATAAAGAAGTATACAATAGAACCGCCCCTAGGTTTTCTAAAGAGGCCAAAGCGGATATTTTGCTAGTAGCTAGATGGTTTGGGGAGGAGACATTTACCTATATCAAAGTATTTGGGAGCATTTCTTCACTGCATGTTCTCCCATATTATGTCCCCGACAAATTGATGGCCAGAGAAATAGCCTACCAAATAGCAGGGGAAGGTGGATTAAGAAAAGGATTGAAAGATCATAAGAAGAACATTTGGCCTAAATTTCCATTGCAATGTGGTGCATTTGTGCTACATGATTTTGGACATGCATGCAAAGAAGCAGATATCATTAAGTCTTTGAAATTAGCTACACTTTCGGGAAGGCAGTATGACCCAAATGGCACTGTTAAGAATTTTACTGCTATGGTAAAAGTAAAGTCATTCACCCATGAAGGTGTTGGGTCCCTATAATACTAGTGATTACCCCATTACTATTGTAGTTATACCCCTATTTATATTGTTGTGCCCCTATTACCCCCATATTGTTATTTCTGTGCCCCATAGAATCCCTCTATTGTTATTTTTGTGGCTTTATATTATTATTGTTAGGTCGGCTGGATTATATTGTGACTCCTTAGACTCCTATATATAGAAAGGAGGTTTTGTCATTTGTATCATCCAAGAATTGTTCATTTATGTAATGTAAAGGAGGTTGCCCCCTCGAAGAGGCTGAATTCTAAGGCGTTGATCTATCTTTTCTATCTTTTTGTGAGCTGGTTTCATAACATTTGGTATCAGAGCTTTGGATTCTAGGGTTTCGCTGCTCCAAACAGGTCATCGTGGAATTTTCGCTATAACTTTTTTTCTGTGACGTTTCAGAAGTCGCAAAAAAAACCCATTTGAGAAGAAATCGCGCTGAACCTTGGGTCCGAATTTCAGAGCTTTTCGCGTGATATTTGCGGAGATATGATCTGAGGAAGTTGGTCTTTTTGCAGACTCCTGAATTACATTCAAAACAGGTGACCTGGGGAAAATCGTCATAACTTTCTCTCTGGGGATCGGATTGAAATTTCGTAAGAAGGTACAGAAAGAGGACGGACTGTAGTTTCTTGTATGTGTGTTTCAGATTCAAAGGTTGAAACAGTGACTCGTGGCACGTCGTACAAGTTCGCTCTACTGAACCAGTCTAAAAGCAAGTCACTGTGGGAGATTTCACATAACTCTTCCTTGGAGAATCCAATTTGGCTCAGACTTGTGGCATTGGAAAGAGGACACAGAAGGCTACTACAGGTAGCAATTTCAGAACTGGATGATTCGAAATTACAGAGATACATCAGATTCAATATCAGGCTTCTATAAAGTGAAAAAAGGTGTGTAGTTTTTTTTTAATTTTTGTGTAAGCTTGGTTTAACGGAATTCAAAGGGCATAGTAAAGCATTATTATCGGTAACTGATGCCCCGAGGAAAGAAAATGCAAACACCTAGTAAGGAACCTGAAAGCTCTAGCATGACTCATGAAGAAGAGGAAGAAATGCTACATGATATATCAAAATTACAAGAACAAGTGCAACAAATGTCACGCTCACAAAAGCTAACAAAAGCTAAGATAAATGGCGTGGAATCTAAGATAAAGGGCATGGAAGCTAAGATGGAGGATTCGATGGCAAATTTGAAGATAGATTTGAAGACAGACATGGAAGAATTGAAGAAGTTGCTACAAGAAAGGGTCACTAATGGTGAAAAGGTAGTAAAGGAAACTCATGATGAGAACAAAAGAAATGTTAATCATGATTCCATAGACTCTAATGTTGGATCGAAGACTCACCATGTTCCAAAAATCGATATGAGGAAGTTTGATGGCAAGGATCCCGCCACATGGATATTACAGATGGAGCAATTCTTCGATCTCAATAATGTGCAAAACACACAAAAGGTACGTATGGCAACTTTATATTTGGAACCAAATCAGTTTGTATGGTATCAATGGCTTTGTTCTCGTAAACAATTTATCACTTGGGCAATTTTTACGGAAGAATTGATAGCACATTATGAGGATACAAAAAGCAACACTTTTTTTAGCCAATTGATAAGTCTCAAACAAAAGGGTTCAATAATGGAGCACATTGAGGAGTTCCAAAAATTGAACATAAGGGTAAAAGATATTCCAGAGGAGCATAGGATTGATGTGTTCATAGGGTCTTTAAAGGATAATATCCAACATGATGTTCGCCTTTGGGAACCTGATTCATTAGAGAAGGCATTCAGGTTAGCAAGAAAAATGGAAAGCAAAATTATGGCAACTAGGAAGCATACCACTCACAACTATAAAGACGGAAGTGTTGTTGCCCATAGTCTTCCACAACCTACAAGGTTGACACCACAACAATTGGAAGAAAAAAGAGCAAAAGGGCTTTGTTACAATTGTGATAGCAAATACACAAAAGGTCATAAGTGTGCTGAGAAGAAATTATTCTACATAGATTGTGAAGAGGAAGAAGAAAAGGAGCAAGAAAGGTCAAAAGAAGAGGATATATTCCAGGAACAAAGCCTAGATGAAGAACAAATAAATCCGACCATATCTTGTAATGCATTGGCGGGAATTACCACTCCTCAAACCATCAAGATAGAAGGACAAATCAAGAAGAAAAAGGTAATAGTGTTGATTGATTCAGGAAGCACCCACAATTTTATTCATTGTAGGGTAGCAAAAGAATTGAATTGCTTCCTATATCCAGCACCAGAGTGTCAAGTGATGATTGCAAATGGAGGAACAATAAATTGCTCTGGAAAGTGCCATAATATCAAGCTATCCATGGGAGAATATGTATTGACTAGCCCAATGCTTTCCATTCCAATGGGAGGTGCTGATGTTGTACTAGGAGTCCAATGGCTACAATCCTTGGGTACAATAGCTTTTAATTTTCAAGAACTTTTCATGAAATTTTCTGTGGAAGGAAAGGAAGTTGAATTAAGGGGTATTGCAGGGAAACCAGGAAAGATAATCAGCTCTAATGGCATGACAAAGCTTCTAAAAAAGGAGCAAAGAGGTGTAATTGCACAATTATGTTCGCTAGATGTTTCCACATTGGAATCATCTATTTCTCCAGATCTCCAAAAAGTCCTGGACAATCATTCCAAGGTATTTGAGACTCCCAAAGGTCTCCCACCTATGCGTGATCATGATCATGCTATTCATCTGATTCCAGGAAGTGTTCCTCCAAACATCAGGCCGTACAGATATCCCTATGTCCAAAAAAGTGAAATTGAACGTATGGTTGCAGAAATGCTAGAGGCTGGTATAATTCAACCGAGTCAAAGTTCTTTCTCAGCTCCAGTAGTATTGGTGCACAAGAAGGATGGATCATGGCGCATGTGTCCAGATTATAGGGAGCTCAACAAGCTCACTATTAAAGATAAGTTCCCCATTCCTGTCATTGATGAATTACTGGATGAATTGCATGGATCAATTTACTTCACCAAGTTGGATCTTCGTTCGGGATATCATCAAATCAGAATGAAGATTGAAGACATTCCGAAAACGGCATTTAGAACTCATGAGGGTCATTATGAATTTTTGGTCATGCCTTTTGGCCTTACCAATGCACCTTCAACATTTCAAGGTTTGATGAATTCAATTTTCAAACCATTCCTTAGAAAATTTGTGTTAGTATTTTTTGATGATATACTAATCTACAGCAAGTCTTGGAAGGATCATGTTGAACATGTTGACAGGGTGCTACAACTATTGGAGGAGAAACAATTATATGCAAAAAGATCCAAATGTTTCTTTGGAGTCCAGGAGGTGGAATATTTGGGTCATATTGTATCTCATGAAGGAGTTAAGGTAGACCCTAGCAAAATTAAAGCCATTAAGGAATGGAAAATCCCCACATCCATAAAGCATCTGCGAGGATTTCTTGGGTTGACAGGGTATTATCGCAAGTTTGTTAAGAATTATGGGAGAATAGCAGCACCTCTAACAACATTATTGAAGAAAGATTCATTTTCATGGACTCCGGAAGCAACAAAGGCCTTTGAACATCTTAAAGAGGCAATGTGCCAAGCACCGGTCTTAGCTACACCGGACTTCACAAAAACCTTTATTGTGGAATGTGATGCTTCAGGAAATGGAATTGGTGCTGTTCTAATGCAAGATGAAAGACCCATTGCTTTTGAAAGTCGTCCAATCAAGGGAAAGTTTTTAAGCAAAGCTATTTATGAGAAGGAAATGTTGGCAATACTCCATGCACTTAAGAAATGGCGACCCTACCTAATGGGAAGACACTTCAAGGTAAAAACGGATCATGATAGCCTTAAATACTTTTTAGAACAAAGATTATCCTCTGAAGAGCAACAAAAGTGGGTCACAAAGATGTTGGGTTATGACTTTGAAATCATCTACAAAAAAGGGAAGCAAAATGTGGTGGCAGATGCACTCTCAAGAAAGGATGAGGATGTGGAAGCATTCTTGTGTGCCATTTCTATTATCCAACCAGATTGGATAAACGCAAGGGAGGAATGGAAGAACGACGAAGAAGTGTGGGCACTTATTCGAAAGCTACAACAAGATTCCAGTACTTCTGATACATTTAGCCGGCAAAATGATTCGTTATGGTACAAAGATCGCTTATACCTCTGTAAGAATTCCCAGCTAAAACAAAAGATTCTTATGGAATTGCACACTTCTCCCTTAGGAGGGCACTCAGGATTTTTAAAAACTTACCACAGGGTTAAGAAGGAATTTTTTTGGGATGGCCTTAAATCAGATATTCAAAAGTTTGTGGCGGAATGTTTGGTTTGCCAACAAAATAAAGTTGAAACAATTAAGACACCGGGTCTATTACAACCTTTATCCATTCCAAGCCAACGTTGGGAGGAGGTTTCAATGGATTTTATCACAGGTTTACCCAAGTCTGAGGGAAAGAGTGTCATCATGGTGGTAGTTGACAGACTTACCAAGTATGCACACTTTTGTGCATTATCACATCCATTTAAAGCCAGTACAGTTTCTACTGCATTTATGGAAACAGTTCAAAAGCTACATGGAAACCCAAAGATTATTGTAAGTGACAGAGATCCCATTTTCACTGGAAATTTTTGGACAGAATTATTTTCTTGTCTTGGTACTCAGTTAGCTCATAGCTCATCTTATCATCCTCAATCTGATGGGCAAACTGAGATAGTAAACAAATGTTTGGAAGGATATCTTCGTTGCTTTGTATCTGATAAACAGACACAATGGGTCAAATGGTTGCCTCTGGCTGAATGGTGGTATAACACTTCCTTCCATACAGCAACAAAAATGACCCCATTTATGGCACTTTATGGGTATCAACCACCATCCATCACATCATATTTAAGAGAAAATTCTAAGGTTCAGGCAGTGGAACATCACATCGAACATCAACAACAAGTCCTCCAACTCTTAAAGGATAACCTCGTGTTGGCACAAAATAGAATGAAACAACAGGCAGATCAACATCGCAGTGAAAGAAGTTTTGATGTAGGTGATTGGGTATTCCTACGGCTACAACCATATAAGCAAATGTCCCTAAAGCAAGCTAAGAAGGATAATAAATTATCACCAAAGTATTATGGTCCGTACAAGGTGTTGCAAAAGATTGGTACTATGGCATACAAATTGGAGCTTCCTGCAGCTTCTCGATTGCACCCAGTTTTCCATGTTTCATGTTTAAAGAAGGTTATAGGTGACAAGCTCCCAATTCAAACAATATTGCCAGAACTTGACGAGGAAGGAAAAATTATATTGGAACCGGAAGCAGTCACAGAAACAAGAACTCGACAGCTACGAAATCGATCAATTTCAGAGTATCTTATCAAGTGGAAGAACTTATCCGCTGAAGATTCCACATGGGAGGATGAGAATTTTATGCAGAAGTATCCAGAACTACTCAAGCGTTGAGGACAACACTTTTTTGAAGGAGAGGGGCATGTTGGGTCCCTATAATACTAGTGATTACCCCATTACTATTGTAGTTATACCCCTTATTTATATTGTTGTGCCCCTATTACCCCCATATTGTTATTTCTGTGCCCCATAGAATCCCTCTATTGTTATTTTTGTGGCTTTATATTATTATTGTTAGGTCGGCTGGATTATATTGTGACTCCTTAGACTCCTATATATAGAAAGGAGGTTTTGTCATTTGTACCATCCAAGAATTGTTCATTTATGTAATGTAAAGGAGGTTGCCCCCTCGAAGAGGCTGAATTCTAAGGTGTGGATCTCTCTTTTCTATCTTTTTGTGAGCTAGTTTCATAACAGAAGGGGACACCTTAGATGACCTCTTCTTACAGGTAGAAACATATTCACAAGTGTTGTGTTTGGCATTCGAACTTTTAACCCCAAATGATCTTAGGGATTTCCATGTGTAGAGGGAACAAATATTATTGAAGGTCCCATTGGACCTATTGCATATAGAATCAATAAGGGAACCAACTCCTAGTCTAAGCTTGGAGGACAAATCCAAAGAAAACTATGAAGAAGATACCCAAGAGAGATCTACACATGAGTCAGAGCACTCAGAGCAATAGTCTCAAAATGGAGGAGGAAACATAAATAAAGAGTCTGAGAAGGACACAACTGGAACTACAGAAGAAACGATCGACCAAACCTCAGCAAAGAAACAAGAAGAAATTGTCTCTTCATCAACTTAGTCAGGTAAAAGCCCAATTATTGACTTGGAACAAGAATGGGAATAGTTCAACAAAAAGCTTCACATAGATTTAAACCCTTAGAAAAAATTTGAGATACAGACTCCTAAGAAAACATAACACAAGTCAAATCCGGAAATGACAGAGGAAGGAGTTAAGGGCACCTGGGACATTGAAATCATTCCTGTTACTCCTACTTCAGAAATCGTTCTTAGAGTTGAAGAAATACCTCCACTAGATGTATTTTATAGTCCTACCTGCAAAGCTGTAGTCAAGAGACAGAGGAAGAAAAGAAAGTTGGACGCTGTAACTGTTACAACTTTCGAAAATGAACCAATGGACATGGTTTGGAAGGAGTTGCCGATGGAACCATCTGAAAATATTACAAAATTGTCACAATACGCAGGGGCTTATGCTACAACAACTATTGACAAAGAGACAGAGGTCCAAATTCTGCTTAAAGAAAAGGAACAAAGAATTCTTCTTTTAGAACAACAATCAGCTCAGGAGAAATCTAATCAACAAGCATAATTACAAGTAGCCCGGCTCTAGCAGGAATTTGAACAGATGAGAATACAAAATAGGGATAGCCTAGCAGAAAGATATGCTCAGATACAAGCTATGACAGATAAGTATAAAGATAATCTACAAATCAATGAGTTCATAAAGGAAGCACTCAGTCTTAACTCCCAACTAATGCAGCAGAAGGAAGTACTTTGCTAGAAAATCTCGCACATAAGTCCTTATTGCAAGATAAATGATAAATTAATAAGCCAAGTTGTTGACATGAGACTTGAGTATGATGAAATACATAAAAGGATTTCTGACTTTATCACCTGGCAAGAATCAGAGGATGGGAGAAAGGCTGATTTGCCGAAGCTGGAGGAATCTCACAAAGACATCCTTTTCACAGATTGGGATTCTCGGTTGAAGCAAGCAGAAAGGGCAACAACAATAGCAACGACAAAAACAAACAACATAATTGAAGCCATCAACGAAAATATGCATGGCGCCAACCTGGTTACAGAATTTGTACCAGTATTTCTTCCGAATGTGAAACAATTAGAGTAGTAGTGGAGGCAGGCAATGCAAGAAAAGGAGGAGGTGATTAGACAGTTAAGCAAGCTGAATTAGGAAGCATACTAGCAGTTTTTAGTGAAACCATACAGTCAGTGGATGACTTTGAGGTGCTTAACAACCTCAACACAAAATATGGTGCCAGCACTAACAAACGCTATATTTGCTGCGCAGTTAAAATATTCGATTAGCCAACCAACTCAGCTCAAACCTATGACATATATTTGCGATCTTAGAGATCAAGTGCAAAGGAGTTAGTCATTTAGTTTATTTTTATTTTCACATAATCTGAGGAATTTTGTTTAAACCTCCTCAACTATTTTTTGTAATAATTTATTTTAGGACCTATAGTTTAGTATTTAAATCCCTCTCATGCATTTAGAGAGGGGTCAAGAAATTTTATTAGAAATATTCTTCGAATAATTTATTAATAAAATTGAGGAGGTTTTGATGTAATGAATGGAACATGATCTATTTTCTTTCAAATATCTAGCATGCTCTATAGAAATGCACTTTTGTACTCTTATAATGCGTTAGATTGATTGAGATTGGATTAATATTGCTGAAACACATGAGTAGGACTCATCATATATGGTACTTTTATCTTATGATCTTGTTTTATTTATGTATTAGGTAATACTTCTTTAAATTGTTTTATGTGTGAAAGTCTGAATTACAGTTTAGCATTATTGCACTTTTGTATGATGTTAGCTTTGACTCTATTCTGAATACATGAATGATTTTATATGTGATATATCTTTCACAATCATTTTGTCTAACTATTTATCCAAAACGATTACTATTAAACGATTTCACTTCTTATTGCAGTTGAATGATATTTATTACCAATTGTTGTAGGACATCATTGTAGATCACATATTGTATTTAATTCCCGGGTATATTTATAGCTAAATAGTGTTAAACTAGGATATATGCATGTGTTTATTAGTTAGATTAGATTACACTTAGCTTAGTCATTTTCCCGTTACATCATATATCACCCCACCAACACTATCAAAATCTTTTCTAGGAAATTGGTCCCATTATCCCCAGTTGGAGCCACTACACCAAATGGAAAAGGAGCTGCTAACCAAGGTCTAGACCGGGTGGTTTTCCCCCATGTTGTCGCAATGATTTTCGAGGCTTCAACATTTTGGTGCTAGAAGGAGGGACTAACTATGAATGGCAAGTAAATTCAAATCAATAGGCCATTCTAAGAGTAAAAATTCCTCACCATCTCCTCCAACTTCTCGATCACATTCCAAATCTCCAAATCCTAAGCAAGAAGTTGTAAAGAAACCTTTAGAATCCACTACTGTGATCTCAAAGAAGTCAGATCAATCTTCTTCTATAGAAACCCCTGAAGTCCAGTATTTGATCCATAAGCTATAGGGGATTTCAATATCTCAAGAAGAATCTGAGTTATCCCAAGCTAGTGTTTCTTCTCAATTTCCCTCATCTCAAAGGTTAACTAGAGCACAGAGCGAAAAATTTGGGATCCCCCCATTTGAATTCCCTCTACCAAACCGTAAGAGAGCTAAGAGGACACAATATGAATCCCATAGTGAGGTTCTCTCATCATCACCTCAAACATCCTCATTCATTCCATCCACTTCATCACAAAATCAACCATCCGCCTCACAACTCCAGATCGTGGTTTACACTGGTATTGGAGCACAAGCCTCCTCTACCCAATCACCTTCAAATACAGGAACATCTTCCTCTACACAGATACCTACAATGGCTCAAAGGCCATAAAGTCCATGGAAAAATCTAGGAGCTATTCGGATGGTGGGACCCTTACATCCATTTCCCACCCATCCAGAAAAGTGGTTACCAAAGTTCAATCTTGATGATGGCTTACCAACCAAAGAACACATAATTTTATTTAAGTTGTCCATAAACCTCAACGAAGTAGTAGAAGAAGATGCAGTTGTAATATTATTCCCTAATACCTTATAGGGATCAGCAGGATCATGGTACTTTTCAGTACCATCGAGTTCCATTAATAGTTGGGATGCCTTTCAAGAGAAGCCCTTAACCAAGTTTGGAGATGACAGATCAACGATTACTCTTATCAATTATATCTCCAACTTGAAAGCTAAACTTAGAGAATCGATTAAGGACTTCAATTCATGTTTTAACAAGTTATTGAATAAAATTCCAACGACATCTAAGCCCAATGATGAAGTCCAAAATGAATGGTACATTTCTGCCCTCCCCTCAAACACATCTATTGTTGTCAATAGAGCTGCCAAAACAACTTTGGAAGAAAACATGAAAGAAGCCATAGCTGTAGAAAATCATATTTTAGCCTTAGATAAGAAGAATGCATTAGAAGAATGAAAATCCAAGAAAGTAACTTTTGGGGATGAATCCAAGAAAAAACCACATAAAGATCCTTTTGATCTTGAAGGTCTACAAAAATTCCTTAAAACCATGTCCAATTAAATGGTTGATATTAAGAACAGGGAACAGAGAATTCCTCAAAGAAACCTTTCATACCATACAAAAGAAATCCCTCCTCTGATACTAAGCCTCCAAGCACTATATCAAATGTTGAATTAGATGTGGAGGAAGAAGAAGTCTCAACAACTGAAGAACAAATAGATGATGAAGAAGTAGTTGAGTTACAAGGAATGTGGGATTTTATCCTTCCCAATGAAGAAGCACAAGAAGCACTACTTGTTGCAACCAAGAGTAGAAGCCTTGTTGATTTGCCACAAACAAATCCAAAGCATAAGGTATCAACTCTAGCTCCCAAAGACAAAGAAATAGGTAAGAAATATTCGTCTAAATCCACTCAAACCACTCCTCCTCAAACAAATTCTTCACCTTTAGCTAAAACCCTGCTAGTCTCTGATGAAATGGAATACAACATAGTAGAAGATATGAAAAATACTAGGGAAAACATCACATTCCATGAGCTTAGCAAGTTAAAACATCAACAAAAGCTATTGCTCAAAGATCTAAAAGTAGTCCCTACTTCTCTGCTTCCCGCTATTGTAATCTCGCAAGATACCCAAGAAATGGGAAGGCCTCCTAATACCTCATTAGATAGAATCGGTCCTACTGATATTTCTCTAATAGGAGGAAGATCCAAATCCCATACTCCTCCATTTCTTTTGACTTTTGAATTTTTCAACAAGAATATACATAATTGTTTAGTTGATTCTGGAGCTTCATCCAACATCCTACCAAGAACAGTCTGTGTGAAATTAAATGTGGAACCCCAAAAATCTGTTGTTCGCATTGTGCAGTTAGACCGATCCCAAGTCGAAGTTATAGGAGAACTCAATCAAGTCACTATTAGACTCTCATCAAACCCAAAAGTGTGTCAAGTCATTGACATTCTTGTGGTTGATATCCCTGAGTTCTATGGCTTAATCCTTAGCAGAGACTGGTCAGAAAAGCTTCATGGCTATTTTGCAACTGACTGGTCCCACATGTGGCTTCCCTAAAATGGAAATCCAAATCAAATAAGGGTTGATTGCGAAAACATCAAAATTATATCGTCACATAATTAGAGGGAGAGAATGAGCCAGTCGCATATAGCAACAATATCATCGGAAACTACTCAGTTGAATCATTTCTAGGAAATTTTAATGCAAACACTTCACCCTTCTTGGAAAATTATGTTATATCGCAAGTTGAAAATTATTCTCAAACAGATGCTTCTAAGTGTATAAATTTTGTAGATAAACCTGTAGTTAGCTCTTTATTTTGGAAATTATTTTTTGACGGATCCAAATCTAATGATGGAGCCGGAGTAGGATACATATTAGTCAGCCTAGAAGAGGAAAAGCTATGTTAGCATGCAAGATTGAATGCGAATGCACAAACAACACTGCTGAATATGAAGCATTGGTTCAAGGGTTGTATAAAGCCATCGGCCTTAATATAAAACATCTTCAAGTGTTTGGAGATTCAGAAATTGTGATAAAACAGGTAAGAAATACTATACATTGTCTTTCTAGACATTTGAAACATTATCAATCATTAGTCTAGGACCTCACTTCTCATTTTACAGTGTTTAATATTTCCCCTATCGCAAGACTCCAAAATGCAAGTGCTGATATTTTGGCTAATGTCACATCTAAGCTCATTCCACCAAGAGATTATAGCCCCGATCACTTTTCTATTGAATTGATTTTTAGGCCTTCTATTCCCGACAATATCACCAATTGGCGAGTCTTTAATAATGATCTAGATATCATAATTTTTCTAACATATGAAGGCTCTTATGATGACCAGATAATAGATGAAGATCAACATGACACCCAACTTAAGCAAGAAACAACTGTGAATTTCATACCTAAGTCTGCGGTTAAGATGAAAGACTTATATGATCTCACGGACAGATTCAAAAAACCCACTAACTCAAAACTCCAAAGTTCAACTTTGAGGTTTGAATTAGTTAATCTTGGAATTGACCTTAAGCCTTAGAATATCAATCTAGGACTTGGTCTTACATTAGATGAAAAATCAGCCTTCATCCATTTGTTGAATAAATACAAGAATTCCTTTATTTGGAATTATGAAGACCTTAAGACATATGACACTTCCATCATTCAACATACCATCCCCATGATATCTGATGAAAAACTCGTGTAGCAAAAGTTAAGAAAGATCCACCCAAATTTAGAAAATCAGATCAAATCTGAATTGAATAAGCTTCTCAAAGCCAAAATAATCTTACCTGTCAGGCACTCAATTTGGGTTTCCAACCTTATTCCAGTCAGAGAAAAGAATGGTGATATTCGAATATGTATAGATTTTTGCAATCTCAACAAAGCTTGTCAAAATGACAAATTCCCATTACTTCCTATGGAACAGATACTGCAATCGGTTGCAGGCTCAGAACTAATGTCTTTTCTGGATAGATTTTCAGGTTATAATCAGATTCTAGTACATCTAGATGACCGGCTAAAGACTACCTTTTGGACCAAATGGGGCACCTATGCCTATCAAAAGATGCCATTTGGGTTAATCAATGCTGGTGCCACATTTCAGAGAGCCATGGACATAGCTTTCAAAGGCTTGGTGAAAAAATCAGTGGTAATCTATTTAGATGATATAACTATGTACTAAAAAAGGCGCAGTAATCATTTAAAGGATTTAAAACAAATATTTGACTGATGTTAGAGGTATGGCATTACTCTCAATGCCAAGAAATATTTCTTTGCTTTAAGTGAAGGAAAGCTCCTTGGATTTATTGTATCCAAAGAAGGAATTCACATTGATCTTGATAGGATAAGAGAAATTTCTGAAATCCCTTTACCTCATAACAAGAAATCCATGCAATCTTTCCTAGGTCAGATAAATTTTGTCAAAAGATTTTTCCCTGACTTTTCACGAATTGTTTTACCTCTCCAATCTATGATTAAGAAAAATTCTCTTTTTAAATGGGGACATACTGAGCATGAAGCCTTTGATCTGATTAAACAAGCAATCATAAATGCTCCCTCATTAGCAACCCCAAATTTTTCTAATCATTTCATTTTATATACCTTTTCTTCCGAGAAATCATATGCAGCTATATTAACACAGGTCAATGATGACAAAGGTGAAGCAACAATTTCTTTCTTTAGCTCCAATTTGCAGGGGGCTGAATTTGTAGAAATTTTGAATAATATGACACTTATTCACAGAGATTATCCCGATTATACACTATTACGGAATGCATGCATAATACATAACCTCCTCTACGTTGATCATCAATTTTGCGGAATTAAAAACAATGAAACATCAATCGTATGCGCACATTAACACAATATGTATTGGGGAAAGCATACAGCTGAAAACCCCCAACTATCTGTATATTATATTGATTAAGAACATGTAACAATACATAGTACAATACTCCTCGCAAGTACTCAGTACTATCTCCACTTGTTACACACAAACTAGCTTAGATCTGAAACAATCACAGGTTCAAATCTCCTCCGTTGCTTGCCTGCCTCCATTGCGCAATCCTGCATGAGAATAGATGAGAATGGCTGATCCAAACTCGTATTTCCCTTGGCTGAACCACGCAATCCTCATTGGCAATACTCAATCCATTGATTGTGCAAATCTCATGCACAACTATAGTCACAACTGACAGCTGTCTTGCCCTTTCACTCACCTCTAACACTTGTCTCCACTGAACTGTCCATGCACTGAGTTAACTGATGTATTCTTTAGTTTATTTATGAGTTAATAATTAGTGAATTAATTAATAATTAATTCACATCACTCATCACTAGTATATTCTGCAGTTAGACTAAATACAACTAGTTCAACCAAGTCAAACTGAACACAACTCCATCAACTCCACCAAAACTCAGTCACTTGAGTTCTAACTGAATTCCATCATCCAATAGCTCAACTGACCCATAAGAAAAGTGTATTTCCTTCTGACATTTGCATGTGCCACATCTGTAGCTTGAACTGAAGTGCTCCAAGAGGATAAGATAATGTTTATAGTCCAAATATTATTAAGAGCTAATAATATTCGACTGTTCTATTTTTAGCCTGACAGTCTAAAAATAGACTCCGCCCATATGTCTAAAAATAGAAGTCCATCTATTTTTACCAACATGACCAATCATCCACAAATAGCATCCTGTAACTCATAGACCATGATCCATATGTCTAAAAATAGACATAGTCTAAAAATAGACTTTGCGCCAAAAATAGCCTGCGGGCCCACTTAGTGAAGGCGATTCCTTTTCACTAAGCTCCATCATCTTGTTGCATTTTCAACAGAATTAAACTATTCAGATGTTGAAAAACAAGCTTTCAATGTTTTTAAATCAATAAAACATTTCAGACACTTTCTCCTCAAAACCCACACCAAGGTAGTAGTCCTATTCTCAGTAGTGAGAAATTTATTAATACAAATAGATGTAGGTGAGAAAAGGGAAAATTGGGTAACAACACTGCAAGAATATGACATTGAGATCAAGCCAACTAAAATTGTAAAAGGTCAAGGTTTTTGCAGAATGTTAGCAGGAGCATCCAACTTACCAGCACTACAAGATTCAAGTGATGATATACAAGTATATGAGGTAAGCCTCAATGAAATTGAATCGAAATATGCTGATGTCATCTTTTACTTGAAAAATGGATATGCCCCTATGCAACTAAGTTACAAAAGAAAAAAGGCTTTGAGGTTAAAATATAAACAATATCAAATCATCAATAATGTGTTGTTTAGAATAAATTATGATTCTGTTTTGCTTAGATGTCTTGAAAAATCCGAGGCAGAAAAGGTTTTGCAGGAACTCCATGATGGACTAGCTGATGGAAATTTTGGAGGGGACACAACCCCACATAAAATCATGCATGTTGGTTATTATTGGCAAACCTTATTTAAAGAAGCACACGAGTATGTAATGAAATGTAAAGTCTGTCAAATAGCTGCTGGAAGATAGAGGAAACTTGCATTACTGTTGCATCTAGTCAACATTGAACAACCATTTGAACAATGGGGACTGGACATAATAGGTGAGATCGTTCCTCACTCTTCAAAACAACATAAATATATCCTTACAGCAACTGATTACTTCACAAAGTGGGTGGAAGCAATTCCACTTAAGGTAGCTAATTCTGATAACATCATTGAATTTATTGACTAATTTATTATTACTAGATTTGTTCTACCATCTGCCCTCATGTTTGATAATGCATCTTATTTTACAGGCAATGCTATGACAAAATTTTCTCTTAAAAGAGGTTTTAAACTTAAATATTTTGCTAACTATTATCCTCGGGGAAATGGCTTAGCCAAATCTACAAACAAAAATTTCATAAGAATAATCAAAAGAACCGTTGATCAAAAGTAGGAAAACTGGCAAAAATCTTTAATATTTTCTCTATGGGCAGATCGAATAACACAAAAGGCCTCAATAGGAACTTCTCCTTTTAATTTGGTCTATGGGAAAGAAGTTGTCCTCCCTACAAATGTAGCTATTCCCTCTCTAGCCCTGGTTCAATTTATTAAAGAAACTCCTTCCTCTTCTATGTAAGTAAGGCAATCACAAATCCTTAATCTTGAAGAAGAAAGGAAAAAGGACAAAATCACACATGCACATCATCAACAATTAGTCAAATCTTCATTTGATGCGAATTAAGTAAGTTCAAAATCCTTTCAGCTCAGAGACCTGGTATTGAAATGGGATAAATCACATGAGGAAAAAGGTAAGCATACTAAATTCCAAAGAATGTGGCTTGGCCCATTTCAGATTGTGGAACAAATAGGCCCATCAACCTTTTTATTGCAAGATTTATCAAGCAAGAGAGATTCTCTGCCTATTAATGGGTAGATTCTAAAAAAATATTTTTCATAGAAGATAATCTCTTCTATTCATTGTACACTATTTCTTTTACTTTTTAGGAAAATAAAAGTTGAGTAGAATTTACTTTTGGCCTTTACAATAATAATCTCTTTTATATTTTTACTTTTCACTTGTATAAGTAGAGGTTGTTAAGAAGATGAATTTTACATTTGAAACATAAGATAAGTTCTATTACTCTAAAATTACTTGTCCTCTACCAAAATTACTTATCCGTTGATAAACCCCAACTTTGTAAAGAAACCTTTGTTCTACCATCAATTAAGAAAAGTATCTATAACAAAGCCAGGACTCTCTGCAAAGAAGCATTTTTAACTCTATAATTGTCATCTAGAAACTCTTAAGGAGTCAATGATTCTCCCCATCTAGTAAGCTTTCATTTTTTAGAGTTTCATTCTAAAATATGCTTAAAATTTAAAGGATAAGAGGTCTCATCAAGAGCTGACTTACCATGATCATAGGGAAGTAACAAGCTGGCACTACCAATATTGCATCTCAAAACAAGGTAATGTCTTGAGATTATGTTAATCAAAAGATGAGGGGTCTCATCATGAGCTAGGTTGTTCAGTTAAAGTTACAACCAGTGAATGACATTGTCAATTTTGGATACCAAACTAAGAAAATGACCTTTAAGAAGAAAATGAAAATTTTAAGAAAAAGGAATTGTTTAGAAAAGAATGAGAAAGAAAGTAAGTATATGAATCTAAATTTATCTTTAAAAATTGCACTCTTACCTAGATGGGATACTGAATCATTGTTGGTTAAAAGGTAACCTTGCCGAGGCTATGGATGTCTGCTGGTAGTAGAGTCTCTACCTATGACAACTGAGTACATATAAAAGCCTATTTGCAAGAGCCCCTTGTTTTGTCTTTAAAACCAAGTAATGACTCATGTAGACAAAGAAATTTTCATATTGAAGAGGATAATAAAATGGATGATAATTATGTAGCTATTGTTTTTTTTTATTCAGAGAAATGTTACTTATCTTATATTACATGTATTTTTATTTTATGAACTACCTTTATTTTGGAAGTTTTTAGAAATTTCAAAAAACTGTCAGAGACAACTGGTTCTTCTAGCGAATCACCAATTGTTGTGCTATTCAAAAACCCCCCATTTATTGGTATAATAAATAATATTCGATTAATAAATGGGGACCCATGATAAAATCCTTCAAAAAGAATTTATCACTTATTCACTTTCTTTTAACCTTTTAAAGAATAAAATGAGATATCAAGTCAAAACCCTTTGAAAGATAGACATTCTTGCCTTTTTGCATACCTTTGGACCAAGTGTTTCAAAAGCCTTATTAATGAGAAAAACCCGCGAATTGCGATCTAAAGGATCACTGCGCCTAACTTAAATGTTATTGGGCTTTGCATTCAAAAGCGAAGACCTATGTCATTTCACATTTAATAAAGCTCGTATCGCAATCACACATTGACGCTCACAAATGGTGCAAACCCACGAAGCATGTTGAGACGTGCAAAATGCGATATTGCGATAGGATAAGTCAATCTTATCGCATCACACTGGAACACTTAAAGAAAGGTCTAAAATCTTATGAACTGCATGATATTGTGAAATGAGATAAAAGCCCGAACCCGATAGAAGCTAATGTCATAAAATGGTGATTAAGTCCGCTGCGCAATGAAAAGCGCTTTATAAGGTAAATAGCTTTAAATGACAAAGAACACACAGCTTATCTCGCATCTTGTAGGAACCTAAGGAACTTTAAGAAAGCACACAATCAAACATGTGATAACGTGATTTGTGACATTGCATCGCAATTGCAAAATCATCATTCTCACAAATTATGCTTGCCACCTTAAAAAGTTATCCTTCCCGTTTAGTGATGCGATACATTGAGCCATAAAGGCAGTGATAAGGGACCATTAGTGGCTATTTAATATAGGTTAATGGAATTTATGTTAAAAAGCGGCTCGATGTGATACGATATTGTTTCATCTGCATTTGATGAAAACTCATTTCTTGTCACCTTTTCAAGTTATCTGTATCATTCATTCTCATTTCCATTCCTACTTGTGTTTATCCGATAACTTTCACTTTGCTCCATTTCTGGAAAAATCCGCAGGGAGCATCGTTAGAAGCAATGGGAAAGAAGGGAAAGGCAACTGCGTCTAAGAAATTAGAAATCATCCCTCTTTTCTCTAATACTACGTGTAGCAAAGAGAGAGGAACTACGACCTGGGAGGCCATGTACAACTTGTTAGAAGAGGAGCACCCCAGGCGACTGGAAACAAAGGCCATGACAGATTCCCAAGAGTCATTTGATGCCTCCTATTTTGAGATAGCATGCTCTTTCCTACACCACATAGCTGCATGACCAAAGGTAATCTTGTATACGAACATTGTCAAAAGGGTAATTTGCGAGGCAGACATTGTAGAACGAACATTTAGGAATCACATGCAAGAGGTCATGGGGTCTTTTTCAACAGATAGCCTATGAGTCATGTACTAGTTTCTAGAGCCGCAAAAGCTCTACAATAAACAGTTCCTTGAGAAATTTTCTAAGGAAAATGAAGACCTAGCAGACGTCATGCAAACTTGGACAGTAAATGAAGGCAAGCTCAAATAGGTTAAAACAAGTATGTACTCTACGACATCCATTTCTCCCCTTTCTAGTTTCACAACAACCATGCTATGTAGATTGTTCGGTAAACCCGATAGTAACAAGTTTCCCTGGAATGGCTCCCATTAATAGATGTAGTTGTGAATGCAACGATAATGAATTGGGCTCAATTTTTCAGATAATTTTGCAAAGGCCATTATGGAATATAGGAGAAAAAGATGTCCCTCTTGAAGGGTTTATCTCCTGATTTTCATGAGTGCTTTTATAATGGATGCAATCTGTTTTAGTTCTAAATTTCCCATTATGGGATGGAAATGGACTATTCAAGACCCGCTTCCTATCCATGTGTACCATAAGACTTTGTGGGAATCTCAGTTTCACCCCCATTTTTATAAAATTTGTTAAGGAGTTATGCTACCCATCCATAAAGAAGTATATGATAGAACCGCCACTAGGTTTTCTAAAGAGGCTAAAGCGGATATTTTCCCAGTAGCCAAATGGTTTGGGTAGGAGACATTTACCTATATCAAAGTATTTGGGAATATTTCTCCCATATTTTCCCCGACATATTGATGGCTAGAGAAATAGCCTACCAAACAACAGGGGAAGGTGGATTAAGCAAAGGATTAAAAGAGAAGAATAAGGCCATTTTGCCTACATTTCCATTGCAATATGGTGCATTTGTGCTACATGATTTTGGAAATGCATGCAAATAAGTAGAGATCATTAAGTCTCTGAAATTAGCTACACTTCCGGGAAGGCAGTATGACCCAAACGACACTGTTAAGAATTTTACTACTATGGTAAAAGTAAAGTCGTTCACCCACAAAGGGGATGCCTTTGATGACCTCTTCCTACAGGATTAAACATATTCACAAGTGTTGCATTTGGCATCAGAATGTTTAACCCCAGATGATCTTAGGGCTTTCCATGTGTATAGGGAAAAAATATTATTGAAGGTCCCATTGGACCTATTCCAGATAGAATCAATAAGGGAGCCAACTCCTAGTGTAAGCTTGGAAGGAAACTCTAAAGAAAACTCTGAAGAAGATACCCAAGAGAGATCTACACATGAGTCGGAGCACTTAGAGCAACAATCTCAAAATGGAGGAGGAAACACAAATAAATATTCCGAGAAGGACATAGCTGGAAAATACAGAAGAAATGGCTGACCAAACCTCAGCAAAGGAACAAGAAGAAATTGTCTCTTCATCAACGCAGTCAGATAAAATCCCAATTATTGACTTGGAACAAGAATGGGAATAGTTCAACAAAAGGCTTCACAAATATTCAAACCCTGAGCAAACATCTGAGATACAAACTTCTAAGAAAACCCAACACAAGTCAAATCTAGAAATGACAGAGGAAGGAGTTAAGGGCACTCAGGACATTGAAATCATTCCTGTTACGCCTACTTCAGAAATCATTCTGAGAGTTGAAGAAATACCTCAACTAGATGTATTTTATAGTCATACCCACAAAGCTGTAGTCAAGAGACAGAGGAAGAAAAGAATGTTGGACGCTATAACTATTACAACTTCTGAAAATGAACGAATGGACTGGAAGGAATCACCCATGGAACCATCTGAAAATCTTACAAAATTGTCACAATACGTAGGGGCTTATGCCACAGAAACTATTGAAAAAGTGACAAAGGTCCACATGTTGCCTAAAGAAAAGGAAAAAATAATTTTTTTCTGTTAGAACAACAATTAGCTTTGGAGAAATCCAATCAATAAGCAAAATTACAGGTAGCCCAGCTCCAGCAGAAATTTCAATAGATGAGAATACAACATCAGGCCAGCCTAGCAGAAATAGATGCGTGGATACAAGCTATGACATATAAGTATAAATATAATCCACAAATCAATGAGTTCATAAAGGAAGCGCTTAGTCTTAACTCCCAACTAATGCAGCAGAAGGAAGTACTTTGCCAGAAAATCTCGCAAATAAGTCCTTATTGCGAGATCAATGATAAGTTAACAAGCCAAGTTGTTGACATGAGACTTGAGTATGATGAAATCCATAAAAGGATTTCTGACTTTATCACCTGGCAAGAATCAGAGGATGGGAGAAAGGCTGATCTGCCGAAGCTGGAGGAATCTCACAAAGACATCCTTTTCATAGATTGGGATTCTCGGTTGAAGCAAGCGGAAAGGGAAACAATGATAGCAGCGACAACAACAAACAACATAATTGAAGCCATCAACGAAAATCTACATGGTGCCAACCTGGTTACAGAATGTGTACCAAGATTTCTTCCGAATGTCAAACAGTTAGAGCAGCAGTGGAGGCAGGCAATGCAGGAAAAGGAGGAGGTGATCAAATAGCTAAGCAGGCTGAATTGGGAAGCATACTAGCAGTTTTTAGTGAAACCATACAGTTAGTGGATGAATTTGAGGTGCTTAACAACCTCAACACAAAAGATGGTTCCAACACTAACATATGTTATATTTGCTGCGCAGTTAAAATTTGTGATCGGCCAACCAACTCAACTCAAGCCTATGACAGATATTTGCGATCTTAGAGATCAAGTGCAAAGGAGTTAGTCATTTAGTTTATTTTTATTTTAGTTTTATTTTCGCATAATCTGAGGAAGGTCGTTTAAACCTCCTTAGCTATTTTTTGTAATAATCTATTTTAGGACCTATAGTTTAGTATTTAAACCCCTCTCATGCATTTAGAGAGGGGTCCAAAAATTTTATCAGAAACATTCTTCGAAACATTGCACTTCTGTACTTTTGAGGAGGTTCTAATGGAATGAATGGAACATGATCTATTTTCTTTCAAATATCTCGCATGCTCTACTAAAATGCACTTTTGTACTCTTAGAATGTGTCAGATTGATTGAGATTGGACTAATATTGTTGAAACACATGAGTAGGACTCGTCATATATGGTGCTTTTATGTGTGAAAGTCTGAATTATAGTTTGGCATTATTGTATTTTTGTATGATGTTAGATTTGACTCTATTCTGAATACATGAATGATTTTATATACGATATATATTTCACAATAGTTTTGTCTAACTATTTATCCAAAACGATTACTGTTAAATGATTTCACTTCTTTTGTAGTTGAATGATCTTTATTACCAATTGTTGTAGGACATCATTATAGATCGCATATTGTATTTAATTCCTGGGTATATTTATAGCTAAATATTGTTACACTAGGATGTATGCCTATGTTTATTAGTTAGATTAGGTTACACTTAGCTTAGTCATTTTCCCGTTACACCATATATCACCCCACCAACACTATCAAAATATTTTCTGGCAAAACTGGTCCCATTATCCCTAGTTGGAGCCACTAAACCAAATAGAAAAGGAGTTGCTAACCAAGGTCCAGACTGGGTGGTTTTCCCCATGTTTTCGCAACTATTTTCGAGGCTTCAACAAGTACATAACCCATGTTCTTAAGGAATGGAAACAAGTAAAATGGACAAAGGGGATAGAAAAATGGGGGTTGCAAACTCCAAGATGATAGATACTAGGAATAAGGATAAGGATAGGGGGAATAAAATACATTGGAAGAGGAAAAAGAGTGGGGGTCATCTTGAAAATAAAATAAAAGAGAGAATGCAATGGAGTAGAGAGGAGAGGAGAAGAGAATAAAAGAGAAGAGAAGAGAAGAGAAGAGAAGAGAAGATAAGAGAAGGGGATTGGTTCTTAGGTTCCCTAGAGGCTATGGGTTGAGTTGCTAGTCTCTAGAGCCCCGTAACAACTTGGGATCCCTAGAGGCTATGGGTTGAGATAAGATCCTTGGAGCCCTGTAACAGCGTGAGTCCCTAGAGGCTATGGGTTGAGACACGAGTCATTGGAGTCCTGTAATAGCTTGGGTCCCGTGAAGATGTGGGTTTGGATGAAATATCTGGAGCCCTGTAACAGCTTGGGTCCCCTAGAGGCTGTGGGTTGAGATGGCTATCTATCAAGCCCTATAACAACTTGGGAAGAGACCATCTTGGAGTAGGTCACCAGGAGGACTTGATTAATGACCTTGGTTGCAGTGGATTCTAAACACAAAGAAGGTGTGAATCACTGTGTGCATGCTCAAGGTGAGGTAGAGCACCTCTGGACCCCTGCGTTGACAAGAGATGACAAACATATGTTGGTATAGAGGTAGGAGGACGTGTGGAGTCTCTACATTGTTGGAAGTTGATGTTTTTTCTTAAGAAAGCATCCCCCTCAGACTTTGGAATCTGGATCGAGGGTGACAACAACAAGTAACTGTGGAAGCAACTGTCTATGGTTAGGTGGAGAGTCCTTGTCCTTGACTAAGATACCCTACAAATCTAAGATAAGTATTTACCCTCAAAGGTTACTTGCTGTTGATAAATGATATCGTATGATGTTATCCTAGTGCTAGTCTTGTGCTTGTTACCTTGTCTGTGAATAATTGACTATTGCAGGTTGTTGCCTAGACTTGTGTCTATTGTATGATGTTATGCATTATGTGGATGATAATATCTCTATAAAAATATAGCAGTAATGGAAACTCGGGATTACCAGTGCATTTATATTAATCATTGAATGAGGAATGTTGTTAAATAAACTAAGCAAATCAAAGTTTTCGAGCAGGAAGCAAAATACTGTGCAAAAATGGTCGTTGGGGTAATATCAGGCTTGTAATAACTAATAAACAATAAAAATACTTGAGATTGAAGTAAGTGCATCTTAGAATGTTTTTTCCATAAAAGGTTTAAGATGTACAAAAGAAAGTGAGCTGTTGGTCAGAGAGGAAAACCTCTGGGCCGTGGGACAAATCTGACAAGAATCAGAGAGCTAAGAAACCCATTTTATCCATTACCCTTGATAATAATCTCAACAGAGAATACCGAGAGAGCACCGAAGGAGGCATTTCTCCCTCAGAGCATGAGTTTATTCCGAGGGTCTCGCAGGAAATCTTAGTTGACCTTGCATATTCAACAGACTGGTTATCTGCCACTGGAATCCTTGTGGTGTTGGTGTGGAACCGAGAGGCTCTTCACAATTCCTGGGAACCAATAGCAACCTTGATGAAAATCTGGGTATTGTCGATGTGTAGCAAGAGAGGTGAACCCCTTTTAGGAGTTCACATCAAGCCTGTAGTGGTTAGTGGATGAGAAGGTGCCGAAACCGCCATGCTTGGAATTCCCTATTCAAAAATTAGGAATAGGAGGGGTTGGAACCTATTATATAATCCATTACCTAAGCTGAGTAGGGGTAGTACCGTGTCAAGATTTAATGAATTATTGTCATCAATAGTTAATTCTTTGTAGTTGTTCTAGAAGTCTGTAGGACTTTTGAACCAAAGTCTTGGCCGAGAAGGCTAGTTCAAAATGATCAACATCAGGAGGAGATGTATCAAAGGAGAAATTGGAGAACCTCTCCTCAGTTGCATTGTAGGAGATAGGGGTAGAGTCCTGTTTCGTAATTTAATTGATGTTAAATTACTTACATGAATTATCAACTAGAGCTAGTAAACTAATGAAATGTATGTGCACTCTATGTGTTAGGAGTCTTTTTCACTCACACAATTCCTAACTTAATTTGAGATATCAAAATGAACATGTTTCTCTACAGCTATGTAAGTAAATAAATCACTCATAAAAATGGAATCAATTCTATTTATTTTGCTTAAAAGAAAAGTCACACTATTCTTGAAATAGACTTCTCACTTGCTTCACACTTAAAAATAAAATCACACTTACACCTTGCTTTAAAAAGAAATCACTTTTGCTTGTAAATAAAATCACACTTGCAATAGAATGAAATCATTCTTGCTAATAAATAAAATCACACTTGCTTGAATGAAAACCACACTTACAATAAAATCACACTATAAATAAATATACTTTAACATAAAGAAAGATTAACTTGGAAAATGAAAATCCTATTGATATCACTTTAATGTAAAGTTATGCTTCTAATCTATGTTAATTGATACTATGTCCATGTGCACTAGAAATATCGCTTCACTTCAACAATAAAATGATTAGATAAACCTGTTGCAAAACAATCTTAAACTTAGATCTAAAAATCAAAACTTAATTGATTAAATGAACTAACAAAAATCCTAGAGGAAATACAAAATGCAATCTTAACTACAATTAAAATAAAACCTTACTATCTCGAGGGGTCCTCCTGCGATAACCACGTATCAGTATGATGCTTTCATCAGATGATTAACCACACATTGGAATCACACAACAGAGAAATAAAACGAAATAGAGTTTGTATATAAAAACATAGTGTTTACAAAATAGAATTCAAGTCTGTGTTCACTATGCCAAGAGGAATATTTATAAAACTCCTCACATTAAATGTTTGAGAGAATTACGCCTTATGCTAATTGAAATTAGCTAAAATTAACTTTGAAATATAAGATAACGTGATCTTCTCATGATTTTCTATTAATGCAACAAATCATGAGGCTAAAAATCTGCATCTCGCTCGCCTGGTTTCGCCTTTTATGGTGGTTGACTTTTCCTTTGACCAAGATGCTAGGGTGTCTTATTTATCGATCCAGGATCTAAAAGTAGGAACAAATTATTGTCCCAGCTAATTTCCAACTACCCATATGCCCTGTTCTTCAGCTGAAGCTTCACAACCCATCGAACCTTGGACTTAGCTGCAGAAACATACATCAACTGCAGAATCATTATAATTCAGTAGCTCAAGTAAATATTGAGTTAAATAATAAATACAATTGATATTTATGAAATAGAAGATGATTATGTACCTGCTATGCTATCAACCTTGTAAACTGATACCCAAATTGGAGTTATGAATGTAAAAAGGGAGGAATGGAGTGAAAATGAGTTGTCAAAAAGAAGCAATTTTGGGGTTCAACATTCCCCCACACGGAAGACATTTCATGTCCTCATGCAAAATTTCAAAACTTGTGAGTCCTTCCTGTTACTGAGCCTCTTTATATTCCTGAGCAAGGACATCCAAGTTAGTCCTCCTTGCTTTCTTAGTGGTGACTGCCATCCTCAGTTTCTTCATCAAAATTTTGTGTTGCAAACCTATAATCTTCCACTTAAGAAATTTGTTTTGAGCTTTCAATTTCTTAATTTTATTATACCATAAACCAAGATGTAGCATGATTTTCTCATTTTGGGTTCTTTGAATTTCATTTTGTGCCTTTACTATTTCATTCTCCTACTTCAAGTGTTTATTCAATATTTCCAATTCATAAATTCCTACTTGAGTGTTTCTTCAACTTGGAGTTCTCCTGAAATATTAGAATGCATTCCTTAATTTTATTCTTAGTTTGAGGATGACGCAACAACTTTCCCTGTAGGTTGTCTTTCCAAAGACTTTATAAAATCATAAATTCCCTGCTGGATAGGATATATTTCAAGTGTTTTCCTAGTTGGACTGGAGATTGGTGATGGAACTGCTAGTGATGGAATTTTAGGTTCCATTTCTTCTTCCTCTAAATCGACAAATCCTGGGGACTGTTGAGGTTATTCATGCACTATTTTATTGAACCTTTCACTTCTTATTATGGTATATGATGGTTTAAATGGTGATTTAGTAGTAGGGGCTATTTTTTAACCTTTCCTTGCTTTGTTTTATTTTTGGATGAACTTTCTTCCTTAGTGTTGGCTATCTTTCTTCTAACATTTTTCTTTTTAAGATTTTCTAAGATATTTGCAAGAGGAGTCTCATCCTATGAATGTTTCTCTTGTTGTGTAGGTGAGTTATCTTCTATTGGAATCTTCCTTCGACTCTTGCTGGTCTTACCACTAGGCTCTTCTTCTTCTGCTTCATTAAAATGATTTCTAATTAGGAAATATTTCCAATTATCTCCTATGTTTCTTAGATGTGTCTCAATCAGGATTTTCATTAGGTCATGATGGTATAGGGCATTATCTACAGATTGTATTTTTCTTTTAATATTACCAATCATCTTTCTTAAGCTACGAAATAGGAAATATGGTAGCTTAACTTCATTACCATCAAGAAAATTCATCATTAATCGTGCATGATAAAATAACATTTTACTAAATCTTCCTTCACAAGTTATAAACTTTTGAATGATTAGTAGCAAATTGCTCCATTTATTCTTTAAAGTTGAGACTGGTATTCCCTTTTCAAACACATAAATTTGCATACCTGGATTCTTGAGGAAAACTTTCCATTCTTTTTCTTCAATTTTTTTGTTCTTGAACCAACTCTCTCTAGTTCTTGGTAATCCGATAGCCTATTCTATGAAATACTCTGTCAAAACCAACTTCACATCCCCAATTTCTACTTCAATGCCATCATATGACCTAGCGAAAGAATTTCTTATCTCTTTCTCTTGCCCATCTAATTTCTCCACGAATTCTAACCACTGTGTCTATTGCAACAATATTTTGACTTGTGGGTATCCTTCGAGAAACTTAACCCCATTTGGATTTGATCTTACAATGACCCCATGTTAGATAAACTTAACCCATAATTTCTCTTTCGACAAGGTTAAGGAGTGGAAGAAATTTGAGTATGGACTGAAGTAGGATTTAGGTGAGGGTAGTCTCGGCAATAAAATAGGGTTGAGTGAAATGGAAGTGTCTCGACATGAAATGGAACGATGAATGCAGAGGAGAGTGTGAATTTCGAATTATATCAAGGTTCCTTGCCAAATTGGTTGATAGGACATAGATATTTTTGTTAAAACCGAAGTCGTGTGAGAATAATTAAGGGTAATAATTATTCGGTATGTTAGTAGCAATGGTTAATCATCATTTATTTCATAATTCAAATGTTATAACTTTACTATATAACTTAATATTTACATACCTTTGATCCTTTGTCTTACTGATTTTGATTTGTCTTTTGTAGGTTGTCAGGTTTCTCCAGCTACAATCTTCATTGAATTTTCTTTTTCCATAATCTTCATCTTCCCTGGTCGCAATCTGCCAAGTCAGCTGCAAAATTCTATTAGAGCTGTAGATTGTTGACAATTTTGTAGCTACTTTATTTTTGAAAATAGAAAAGAGGGTTAAAAAGAAAATGGGACTAGAATAGGGAAAAGAAAATCTAAGCTGCCAAGAACTCTTGGTTTTCAACCTAAATTTTCTATATAAACATGCCAACAATGTTGAATTTCATATCTATATATATATATATATATATATATATATATATATATATATATATATATATATATATATATATATATATATATATATATATATATATCATTTTTTTACATTTTTATTATTATTTTGAAAAATAAAGTAGAAGGCTAAGTTGCAGAGGAAGAAGAATCATCCTTGACCAAGTTTAAATCAATATTATCTTGCAGATTTCTTATGAATTATTCCCTTGTTAATGATTTATGATATATTTGTAATCTATGACCATTTACAAGGAAGGTTACATTTTCTTCATCAATGGTTCTGTTTATGACTGCTCCATTATCAATGACAATTTCAATCTCATAAGGACCAAGCCAATGAGTTTGAAATTTTCCTTGAAAACCTTTAAATTTTGAATCAAAAAGCAATGCCCAATCACTAGGCTAAAATTTCCTTTCTTTGATAAACTTATCATGCCACTTGGATCTTTGTTGTTAAACTATGTTGGTTCTATGAATAACACATTTTCGTATCTCATCAAGTTCATTCAATTGCTCAATTCTTTGTCTTTGGGCTTCTGATAGATCAAGATCCAATTTGGTTGTTGTTTTAAAAGTATTTATCTGAAAATCAATAGGAAATGTGAATTTCTTTCCATAAATAAGTTCATAAGGAGTGTTCCCATAAATCTTTTGGAAGCTTTTCTGCCCAATCCCTTCTATGCAAATGCACAACCTTGGTAAGAATTGCTTCAATTACTTTATTAGTAGATTCAACTTGTCCATTGGCTTTTGGATGATATGGAGTTGACTTCCAATGCTTGATTTTGTACTCCTCCATTATCTTCTGTACCAACTTGGATGTAAATTGAGTGCCTTGATCACAATTTCCCTTGGGACACCAAAACGAGTGACAATATCCTCAAAAATAAATCAAACTACAACATTTTTAGTAGCAAAAGGAAGTGCTTTATCTTATACCCATTTTGTGACATAACGTGTACAAACATGAATCTACCTTTTTTGTCTTGACGGTGGATTGAATGGACCAAAAAAGTCTAAAGCCCATTTCTCAAAAGGTTCAATAAGTACCTGAGTTTGTAGAGACATTTCATCTGAAGAAACATGTTTCCCCATTCTCTGACAACTGTCACACCTCTTAACATATTCCTTGGCATCCTTAAAAAGAGAAGGCCAATAATATCCTAAGAGAAGGACTTTATAAGCAGTTCTTTTATCAACGAAGTGTCCTCCACATGGTTCATCATGAAAAGCCTTTAATATCTTTGGTACTTCATCTTCTCTAACACATCTTTGAATGATTAAGTCAGGTCATGTTTTGTGAAATTCTTCATTTATCCATGAATAAGATGCACTATTTTGAATAACTTTTATTTTATATTCAGGAGACAAGTATGTTTGTAACTTTCCCGTAGCCAAATAATTAGCAATATCTGCAAACAAAGGAGATTTAATAGATACTGCAAAAATATATTCATTAGGAAAATTATCTTCTACAGGAACATCATTATTATCATTTTGGATTCTAGATAGAAAATCAGCAATTGTGTTTTGTTTTCCAGGTATATCCAAAATAGTAATATTGAATTCTTGTAATAAAAATAACCATCTTGTAATTTTTCCATTATTAATTGATTCATTCATTAAATATCTAATTGCATAATGAACTATGTGAATGAAGGTTTCATAACCAGTGATATAATGTATGAATTTATTGATGGCATGCACAACAACTAAAAACCCATTTTCTCTTACAATATAATTCAACTTCGCAGGGGCCATATTTTTTCTTGTGTAGTAAATGGCATAAGGAGTTCAATATTTTTGTCCTAATACAACTCCTAAATCTATATCTAAGGCATCATTCGAAATGTAAAAAGTAGTTTCCACTTTCGTCCTCTTAAAATTGGTGCTTCATAAATCTTTTCTTTCAATGTTTCAAAATCCTTTTGGCAGTTAGAATTCTAGATGAATTCACAATATTCTGTAAGAAATTTGAAAAATGGAGAGGCAATCTTTGTAAAGTTTTCTATAAATCTTCTATAATAGTCAATAAAACCAATAAAACTTCTAACATCCCTTTAACATGTAGGAAATGATAGTTTGGAAATGAATTCTACCTTAGATGCATCTACTTTGATTCCATCTTCTGAAATATGGTCGCCTAAATCAATTCCCTCAGTAAACATCATAAAAAAAATTTCATGGCTTAATGAGAGATTTTCTTCTTTACACCTAATGATATTTTTTTCCAAATTTTTAAGAGCTTCTTCAAAATAATTTCCATAAACAGTAAAGTCATCCATATAAACTTCCACATAATCATTAATTAGATCAGACAAAATACCTAGAACTTCCCTTTGGAATGTTGCAGGTGCATTACATAACCTAAAAGGAAGTACTTTGTATGAATAGGTTCCCGATGGACATGTAAAGGTTGTTTTATCTTGATCTTCTGGGGCTACTTGGATCTGGTTATATCCACTAAAACCATCCAAGAATGAAAAATATTTTTTCCTTGCAAATGTATCCAAGACTTAATCTATAAAAGGAAGTGAAAAATGATCTTTTGAAGTAGCTTTATTCAATTCCCTATAATCAATGCATACTCTCCATTTTCCATTATTTTTCGAAACAATTACTAATGGTGAAACCCACTAGCTGCCTGTTATTGGATAAATGAAATTCAAATTTAACAATTTTTGTAATTCCTCTTTAACAATTTCCCTTAAATTTGGATTCATTCTCCTCTGTGGTTGTCAGATTGGTCTGGAATTTTCTTCAATATAGATATGATGCATACAAGTGTTAGGATCAATTCCTTTCATATTAGTGTATTCCCATGCATAAGCAGAGGAATGTTCTTGTAACATCTTTATTAATTCTTTCTTTTGAGATTCTTCGAGATTATAATTAATATTCAAAGTTTTCCCTAGAATATTTTCTATTAAATAATTGCAAAATTTCTTCATAGAATGTAAATCCATTTGACGAGATGATATATATTCAATAGTACATTGTTCTTGAAAACTGTGATTTTGTTCACAATATGAGGAAGATTTATTACTTTTTATTAAATTCAAAATTTGATCTTCTTCATCTATTTATGAAGTGGCAAAAATTGGTTGTATATCAAAGTTTTCATTATCATCATCTATCTATGCTTCACTTTCTAATTCTATCATTATTTTTGCAGGAGGATATAATGTGAATTTTTTTGTCAAACTTCCATCATAGATAAACATATCACTAGATATACAACTTATAAAAGCATCAGTTGTAGCTAACCATGGTCTTCCTAAAATAAATGGGTGTCCTCCTAGATTATTCTTGGGTGTTAATATCATAAAGTCAATAGGATATTCGTAAGAATGTAAGGATACAAATAAATATTCTAACACAGCTTCAGGTTTGATAACAGATCTATCTACTAATTTCAATAGTGTAGGTGTATATTGAAGATTATGAAGTTTCAATTGATCCATAGCTTGTTTACTCACGATGTTTATAACTTCTCCTATATTAATCAATGTGTTTGGAATCTCAACACCATTGATGTGTGTTTTTACAATTGAACTTCTTGGATCTAGATATTTTTGAACTGTTGTATTTCCCATCATGATATCTACAATTTTTCCAACTAATTGGATTCTTTTAAATTCTTTCCTTTTTCTTCCTGGTTTTTTAATACTTAACTCCCTGATTGTCTTTGCAAATATTGGTATTTCTTTGATATCTTGTAATGAAGGAATTTTTATGCAAACATTCTTCAATTCATCTATCATATCATAATCATGCAACACAATTTGTTTTTCTACCCATTTATCAATTTTCAATCTTTCAGAAAAATGTGGGTTTGGAACAGAAATTGAAGGTTGTTTTATAATCGGAGTTCAGTTTATTGGAATATCATCATAATGTACAGGGGTGGTTTTTTTTGAGAATTTTCTTTTTGATGAGAAGATGTCTCTTTCTCGGAGATGTCATCTTTTTCAGACTCCTGGATAACAACGGATGGTGACTTATTTTCCATACTCTACCATATTTAAGTTGGACATTGTTTAGATCTAATGGAGTTTTTTTCCCGAAGAAAAGAACTCGTAATTTCCATTAATTTCAGAAAATTACATGTTGTAGATGCTGAAACGCATATGCTGTAGTGTGGGTAAACCACTTACAATAACCAATACTTCAGGGAAGTATGCAGATAAAGCCCTCAGACAGGGCATCCAGAAACAGGGTATGTAAACCCCAACAGTAGTATACTCCTACCCTAACAAGCTAATAAAAACAGTAAATAAACGGTAGTTCAAAATACCCTCAAACAGGGCAGCAAGAAGAATGGATCTGTAAACCCCAACAGGAGGATACCCCTACCCATCTCAAGCCAAAATAAACAGAAAAATAACAATGGCTCCTGGAGAAAGTGCAGAAAGTTCGAAATGACCGCCAAGACAAAGAGGAGAGGCACGAAATGGAAAGGGGCAGCCAGGGTAGCCACACCCCCCACCCCCTCAACTCTCCTTCTGTGAAGTAGCCAGAGGAAAATACCGCCCATATATCCAGAGAAGCCATAAGAAAGACCAACCAGAAACAGCCATTGAAGAGACGGCACGAATCGGTGCAGAGACAGACTCCACACCACAGATCCCTCAACGCTTCCAATAACTGTCCAGGTAAGCCAGCGAAAAACCAAAAAAAGAAACCCACAGCTCAGCTAGGGAACCCATCAGGGCCCAACTAGAGCAGAGGCGTTTCGGGTCCGGGGGCAGAGGCGGCTGGGGCAGCCACCTCGCCCCCACTAGGCCAAACAAGCCCCCGCCCCCGCACCAAGGTTCAGCACAGACTAGGAAGGTCCTTCAAAACAGAGAGTCCGGAGAGAGCCGAAATCCGCCGAAGACCAGTAGAGAAAGTAAGAAACTCCGCCGCCTCCCAAAAACAGAGCACGAAACCGGAACTCTGCTTATAATATAAGCAGAGCAGGCACACCAACCCGGGGACGGCAGACGAAGATCAGAGCCGCGCTGTGGTGAAAAGAACCGCCAGAGAGAAGGTAGCAGAGGCCGAAGTCTGTCCGCTCCACCGGCTACCGGAACCGTTGATCAGCAAAACCCCCCAGACGCAGCAACCCCCGGCTGAGATAAGTCACCAAGCGAAGGTGTATGGGCGGCGGAAGCCTCACCAGGGGCAAGCCCAGCCGCCGCAGGCGCAAGCAGCAAAACCAGAGCCGACAAGGAACCATTTAGATCTAATGGAGTTATCATGTAAGTTTGAAATTTTTGTCCTTCCATGTTGTAAACAAGTTGTAAATTTTTATTATTTGGATTTGGAAGTTTCTGAGCAAGCAGTTGATTTGGCTTTTGTGGGAATGGTAGTGAAATTTCTGCGTTTGGATTTTGTGGTTGAGAAGGTTGAACAAGCTGAGGAAAATATTGTGGTGGAAAAACATGGTAAGTTTGAGGATATTGAGGATATTGAGGATATTGAGGGTATTTTCCATAAGGATATTTCCATCCTTGTGCCCAAGGTTGAGGCCAAGGTTTCCAAGGCATGGGTGCTGTCCAATTACTTTGTGATGGTTGTGCATATGTTTGAGTGTTGAAACCTTGTTCGATTGTGTATTTTTCCATGGTCTCTTGAAAATAAAATAAAGAGGTTCTACTTGATATGGCTTTACTTCCTCTTGATTGACAACTTTAAGACCTGGTATTGAAGGACATTCCTTTGTATCATGATTTTCTGTACATATGACATAGGTTTCTACACTTTTTAAGTCAAGAGGGCATTCTCTCAAGACATGCTTCTTTCTACATTTTGGACAAAAGATAGATAATGCAACATTTTCGACTTTTGTCTTGTTATGTACTTTAAGGGTCTATTTGTTTGCTAGGACTCCCCAAAATGTTAGTTTTAAAGTTGTCAAGCAAATTTCCTATTTCAACCCTACTTACTGTCCCAGTTGCAGATTTATTAATCCTAGACATAACATGATCTCATGGATTTTTCCTAGTTCTTGCCTTTCCTCTTGAAATGTGTATGCATAAATCACAAATATCTCAAAATGATAACTAAGAAATATATACTTTACCCATTAGATTGAGGAGGTTTATCCACTCATCTATGATAGATTTTAGTAAGAGAGATTTCAAAGTTTCTTCATTTAGATTATGCATTTTAGCCTTTTTTTACATTATAAGAGAATATTTCAATGAAATCCTCAATATTTTCATCTTCTTTTTGCATCATTTTAAATACTCCATCTTTAAGATCTCAACATACAATAATCCTTGTATTTTTCTAAGAATGCAGTTTTCATTTCTTCCCATGTTCTTATAGAATGTACTCCTAAGCCCATAAACCATTTTAATGTTGCATCCTTAAGAGTGGCTGGAAAAAATTTCAACTTTTGAGTATCAAGCAAGTAGTCATAAGATCTACACAAAACTTCAAACTCAAAGAGAAATGTTTCAGGATCCTCATTTCTTAATCCATGGAAATTAGGAAGGATGGAGGGTGAGATATTTTTCATTGTGGTTGTGGTATCTTCATCGAGGATGGGAAATCCAAAAGGTTCTAGACCTCCTCTACCACCTCCTCTTCCTCTTCCTCCACCTCTTCCACCTCCTCTATTTCCTCCTCTTCCACCTCCAATCCTAGGTTTTTCACCATTTACATTATGTACTTCCCCTTCCCCTTCTCCTGCCATTGTAGATTCTTCAGAACTAATGTAAGTTTCTAAAATTGGATTTTCTAGTTCCTCCTCTAGCTCTTCTAGTTATTCTATCAATGGAATGTTAAAATAGGTTTCTTCTTCTTCCTCTTCACTAGTGATTTCTAGCTCTTGCCCTAGAAGTTGTTCTCCAATTGAAGATAGAAAAAATACTCCTTCAATTGGGGATGTAGGATCTTCTTCTTCTATTATAACTTTAGTTCAAGAAGTTGGTGAATAGTTAGGTTGGATTTCAGATCTAAGTACCTTAGGAAGTCTATGTCTTGCTTGCAATTGATGGAATATGTGTTTGGGTGATGGTGTGGCACTACGAGGTTGTGGTGGGGTGAGTGATGATGTTGGAATTGAACTCCTTCCTCTACTTACAAATCTACCTCTAGAATCTCTTTCCCTATGCATATCATTTTTATTATTATTTGTTTAATGAAAAGTGTTGGCCGGATAAATCGATCTTGCAGACAAGGCCGATCTCCCTAGTATCAAAAGATAATCTAGCAACAATCAGACAAGCAAATCTATCTTTCTCTAGACATATGCAATTTACAAATAAAGACTATAGAGGTGTTACGATCCTACCTTAGGTCCAATGCTTGTTCGTTGTAGTCATCCCTTGATCGTCTGAAAGAGTTATTTTTAAAGACCTGCAATCACAAACAAGAAAACATCAAATAGCACCTACATAGCAAATATCATAAATCATGTCTATTATGGTGATCAAGGAATCCATAAAATAAACCATAAATGAACAGCTTATTGAGAAAAGAAAACTTATTTGTATTAACTTTGAAGTAGAAGAACCTTACAACCTTTTCAGCCTTGATGTTGAACAAGCTCTTCTTGGGGTCTGAAACAAGAATTTCCTTTACATTGATAAGCCTTGCACTCTTCCAAATGAGATCTTAGAGGTATGTAATCTCTCCTCATAAAAGCTCAACTAAAGAAGACTAAGTTCTAACAGCATTTCACCTCAAAAATATTCAGCTTTCAACCTCCTCAGTAACCAGCCCAATGCTTCATTTTATAGTGTAGAGGAGGAGGTTACAGATCCATCTATGAGGGGATAGAATCCTCCTTCAAAGGGATAAGCTCCTCACATCAAGGGGTTAGCTCCTTAAGGTATGGAGTGCATGAACCTTAAGAGAGCGAAATTTCCACCTCAATATTCCTTCCAGAAGCTTCTAGAAATGACTGAAAGTGAGTTTTTTAGAATATACTTGCGTCTTTTTAACTTTTACAGGGGTCTACACCCTTAACACAGAGACAGAGCAGTCAGGTGCGTAGGGGACATGACCATTAGGTGCGGGACCACAGGTAATGCATAAAGAAAGTGTGGAACCAGAGTTTTAGAGAGTTTTGAGGGCTTTCTCTTACTTTCAAGGCTTGATATGAAGAACTGAGGCTTTAGACTTGCAAAGGAGGAAAGTATGAGTAATAATGGACTCACACAGATTGCAGAATGTCAAGGTGACAATTTTTAGTGCAACAGATTTCCCCCTAAAGTGTGAAGTCTGTAATAGATGAAGATGAAGTCTTTCATGTATGAAGAGTGAAGTACTTTATCATTTCAAGGATCATCCTGTGGACACCCCAGTTGGAACCTGTAAAAAAACTCAATGCAAAATATATATATATATATATATAGACATATCATCGCTGAGGTAGGCATTCCCATACTCGGATCAAACTGACTAGAAAACTGACTAAACTATTCTGATACAGGAATGCTTTTTGTAATACATCAAGAGTATAGACATGTGTAGACACAGTATGGACCCAACCATCTGTTTATGAATAGTCCACTGCATAATGAATAACAAAATTCCTCGTACCCTGGATGGTAGAAATTAGATCCAGGGTCTTGATTTCCTATTCCCAAACTAGTACGATTCTATCCATGTGAATGAATGTGTCGAAGTCGAACATGGTAGAAACCACTTGATTACCAGTCAATGATGTGAACTGTTAACAAGTGTGAGAGAAACCACTATTAATGTCAATGGACCTCAAAGTACCCAGTACAATCCATGAAATGTGAATAAATGAGTTGAAGTCGAACATGTCATGGAATCATTTGATCGAAGGTCAATGATGCAACCTATCGTCGAAGGCGAGAAAACTGCCATTAGGGCATGCATCTTTCAAGGTACTGACGATTTCTAGATCAACTTCCTAGATAATAAGCTGAAGTCGATAGAAAGTGATCCTGGATTTAAGACCTTCGTGGTTAATATCTTGTAACTTAGTAACCGGAGAACCCATAGTAAAAACCATTTTTCGTCAACGTTTCAAATCCCAACAGGGATCCATCATCAGGACTATTTTGAATGTTGATAGAAGAAGAGCTCAATTGCGAGATTTAAATAGTTATGAGGTGAGTTGTTTTGTTTTAAGTAAGAATGAAGGTCGGCTGCTTAATAATTAATTTTATCCAAATATTTAGGTTTTTTGGTAAATTAATATTAATAATAAATAGTAAAGGTGAAATTTCTTTATAGTAATTTATAATATTTCATAATAATTAATAAATTTTAATAATTTATAATAATAATAATTTATGATAGTTTATAAAAGTAAACTATCATAAATTATTATTATTATAAATTATTTTATAAATTATTAAGAATTATTAATTATTATGAAATATTATTAATTACTATAAAGAAATTTCACCTTTACTATTTATTATTAATATTAATTTACCAAAAAACCTAAATATTTGGATAAAATTAATTATTAAGCAGCCGACATTCATTCTTACTTAAAACAAAATAGCTCACCTCACAACTATTTAAATCTTGCAATTGAGCTCTTCTTCTATCAACATTCAAAATAGTCCTGATGATGGATCCCTGTTGGGATTTGAAACGTTTACGAAAAATGGTTTTTACTGTGGGTTCTCTGGTTACTAAGTTACAAGAAAGTTATCTGTCGTAGGCAAGCCCACAACACGAAATTATAGATCAAGTTATGAAGAAATATATTTGCAAGGACTGACTCATGGATGGTCAAAATGGATGACATATATTTTGCAGATGAATGGTTTGTTTGAACTATTCTCTTGAACACATAACGACACTGCAGATGGTTTGGTGACAATTGGCCCAAAGCTAACACCCAAAAACTGGCTGAAGACTTTCAATGTGTTTCGATTAACTGTTAGGCAAAGGATTTTCCCAACCCAGGTGAACAAAAAGTGTCGTGTTCAAGAGTGGTTGATGAGTTTTTTACAGAACAAAGTGTAATAAACAGGTTCATTTTTCTCTCTTTTCCCCACCATTTCTGGCAAGTACCTCTTTATTTTTGACAAGCTTGAGGAGGATAACATTTGCTTGTTTATAAGCTCATCCTTTGGATGAGTCAAACTTAGTTTAAAATTCAAACCCTAAGAAGGAGTTGTTCGTTCTTGTTTGAAATTGAACAGGTCCTTTACTGTTTAAATTTTAACAAGTCTAGTATAGGAAAAACTCAATGTTTTTCAATTTTAGGGAGTCAAAAGAAAAACTTAAGAAAACTCCATGGGGGTAGTTTTTTGTAAAATAATCCCGTAGGCCCAAAAAAGGATAAAATAGTACAAAAGGGATGACTTTTCAATACTTCAACGAGCTAAAAAAGACAAGCGCTCGACAATCTTTTCATATTTAATGAGTTTGAAAAGGGTTTAAAGAGGACTCGTATTGACTATAATTAGTTAATGTGTACCTTTTTTGTAAATAGTCCATTTCAGTCTGTAAAAGGGGTAAACTTATACTGAAGGGACGATTATTCATTTATTTTAACGAGTTTGAACAATCAAGTGCTCAGCAATCTTTTCAATTTTCGAGAGTCTGAAAAGAGCTTAAAGAGGACTCCAATGTTTTGTTTTTTCGTAAATTTTTTAAAGAGTCCGAAAAAGTGATAAAAGTATGCTCTTTGTTGAAAAATGATCAATTTTCCCGAAGAATCCAATATTCTGCACAAAAACTGAAAACATTACACATACCTATTTAAGATAAATAAAAATGATTTAAAAATTACCTTTTTAAAGTGAAAAATAAATAAATTAAAAATTCATTTATTCAAAAAATCTTATAAAAAGGGCTTTTCTAAGTTCATTTTTACCATTTGATTTCAGAGTGAGAAGTAAGAGCTTTTGGGTAAGAAAGTTCCTGTGAAGATTCTGGAATTTCCGTCCGTTGGAAACAAAAACCGTCAGCTCCAGGTAATCGACATCCTCTTTATCTTGCATTTCAACCATTTATAATTCATTTTTAGGCTTACATTTTGATTTCTGAAGGAGAATTTAGTTTAGAAAATCGCTTGTGGGGGTCCGCAAGTGCAACAAGCGGCCCCTGCGGACCCCAACTTCTTTCTACAAAGAAAAAATTTGTGGGTCCGCACCTACTGCTTACCACACATGTGGACCTACGCACTATCTGTAAGCAGCGGATGCGGACCCCGCAAAATGGATTTGAAAAAACTTAAATTTCTCCAATCTCACCCAAAGTTTTTTGAACTAAATTGTTCTAATATATCTTTTTTGCATTATAGGACACTCAAAACGCTTATTTGGTGAGAACGCGAGCATGAGGATGTGGATCTTGCGTAATAAATCATCTGCCTACATTGCAGGCATTGATAGCATGCAGACTGTTTAAGTTTTGGGCCATACCAGGCATGAGGGCCCAAGTAGACTTCTTGCAATGGCTGGTAGACAGGTGGAACATACAGGACCAGTGTTTCGTGATTGGTGGCCACCAGCTCGAAATCGAGCTGGAGGATATATATTTTTTAACTGGCTTGTCTAAGAGAGGCGAAAAATTATCTCTTTTCAGGACTAGGCTAGGTGGCCAGTTAGTCGCTAGTCTCCGATTGGAGCTTTGCAATGATCAAACAAAGGACAAACGGATTGATATTAAAACTATCGACCATCTTGAACTTAAATTTATGGCATTCACTATCACTAGGCTATGCGGGAGTGCAACATTACATGTGGCTACTGGATCCCAGATGCAGATGGCTGTAGACTGTTATCGAGGCACCATATTCAAGTGGTGCAAGGCTGTGTTGGCGAACGTGAAAGGCCAACTTAGCAGAGCAAATAACGGACAACTGAAAAACTTTGGATATGGTTTTATCGTCGTCAAATTTTCTCTAGAGAGGATCCCTATGCTAGCCCCACAGAATCTTCCTGTTGATCTTGGTCTTCCTAGAGAGCCTAGGATAATGCATTGGGTTGCTTTGATGGCCCGTCAACCTGAGGAGGGTACAGAGGTTGTTCGATTTCAGCCTGAGTATTTTCATTGGTTGAACAACTAACTTTTTGTGATTTAGGATTTTCCATACACTGGGATGGATTATCGTGGTGACCCAGACATGATTCTCCCACCAGGAGAACAATGGGATGATTCAAGTAAAATCATTTTCAACACTTTCTAAGTTCTAATTTTTTAATTTTTTAAATCGTCCAAAACTGATAATCAAAAGTTTAAATGAAAATGTGGGTCCACGATGACCAGCCACTCTCCAGCCTTTCGAGAGGAGACACCTAGCTGCAGCAGCACCAGCCCCACAGGACCAATCAGTAGAGATCCTCACTGATTTGGAGACAGTAGATATTCCAAAGACTGGCATAGATGATATTCCACCTAGGTTACAGAGATATGTGATTGGGGTCCCAGGACCTTTTAGGAGGTTCCTATGTAGGGTGGCCTGAGCAATGGTTTCTTATCATGATCATCACCAGGGATAGGATGATTGATTTTTTGGACTCATGACATTTTTTACTTTTGTATTATCATTTTTGTCGATCATAAGGTGTAACCTATGATCGAAGAAGATTTATATTTTGAAAAACTACTTCTATGCTATGATATATCATTATTACCGGCTATCTTATGTAACATGTTATTGAATGTTATTAAATTTATTGTTTTGATTATTGCAAATGTCTATTTATCATACTATAAGCAACTGCATCTGCTAATGTATTTAAATGTCTTAGAATATGTTGATATTCAATGTAGTCAAATTCACGTTCCAAGAGATGAACTCTCAAAAATAACCTTAATAACACTAGATTTCTAATGGCATAAACCCTGTTAAGCTATAATACTACGAGTTCAGAATCCAATGTAACAATCAAACTCTGAATCCCAAATGAGATAGATTCAGATAATAACTCAATCATTGCACTATACTCTGCAATGTTATTTGTTGTTTGACCGAGTCTTACCCCATGCATAGATACTAACTCATCAGAGGGTGAATATATAACCCAAGCTACGGAAGAAATGTTCCATGTATTACGACAAACACCATCAGCAAAACCAATGTATGTTTGAAGAGATGTTGACATCTGCCATATCAAGAGTAAAATCAAGATAAGTTGGAATAATGATAAAAGCACTCTCTAAACTAGGCACACTTTTCTAATCCAAAACACACCAGTAGTAAAGAAACTAATCCAACAAAAAATCTCCACACCAAATTTAAGCATAATATCTCTTCAGATAAAGTCCATTTCTGGGTTTACCCAAAGAGACACCGTCAAAGTCTATCAATTCATATGCCCCTTTTTCCAGCTTTCGCTTAACAATGTAAGGACCATGCCACATAGGTACAAATTTTCCAGCCCCTAGCTTATCGTTTGCTTGATCATATAGTAAGACTAGGTCTCCTTTCGAAAAATTGCGAGGTGTAACATTTCTATCGTACTGAGTTTTGACTCGTTTCGCATGAGTCTCGTTTGCTATTGCAACAGTTTGTCGATTCTCATCTAGCTGAGCTAAGTACAAAAAACGTTTCTCTTCTTCAGAAGTAACTGGGAGTAATTCTATGGCTAATTAAAATGACAGAACTTTGCATTCAATAGGTAACACTGCTTCCAAACTGTAGACCAGTTGAAAAGGAGTGAAACCAGTGGATGTTTTTATTGAGGTCCAATATGCCCAAAGTACTGAAAATAGCATGGTATGCCAATTCAACTTATGAACAACAATGATTCGTCTGATCATAGTGACTAAAACTTTATTGATAGCTTCAACCAGAGCATTAGCCTGCGGGTAATATGGAGTAGAACTATCGTGGTGCAGGCCAAGTTGATCTGTCAGTTCAGTCATCATGATGTTTCGAAAGTGAATTCCATGATCAGTAATAATAGCTTGAGGAACACTGAATCTAGCAATTATATGATTGAATACTAAAGTTGCAGCAGTTTTTCCATTTGTTGAAAATGTAGGCATTGCCTTGGCCCACTTAGTAAATTATCTACCATTAGGATAATATACGCATGCCCCCCAGACGAGTGAGGGATACATGTAATAAATTCAATGCCCCACTTTGCAAAAGGACTGACAACAATTATAGGGTGAAGAGGAGCGGGTGGAGCATGCATCTTACGATAAAAAATTTGACAATTGTGGCATTTCCGGACTGCATAGATACAATCTTTGAATAAGGATGGCCAGAAATAACCAGCACGCAATATCTTTTGGGCTATGGCATGTTGTAGGGAAAAGTATCCAATACGGAATGACCCTATCCCACTCTAAGGGTGATAGTACCTCAGCAACAACTGAAGAGCTATCTAAGATTTCTCCTTTATGAAAGTAAAATAGGGGAGAAAGGGATCCACTAACCGATGTCTTTCGCTAATGATTGATCCAATCTTCTCTCCTTGCTGCTTGCTCCCAGCTCCTTGCTCTTTCACTGGCCCAGCTACACAAAGATCCTGCAAAAGGGCAAGAGAGGGAAACTACAAGAAGCATACATTCATAATTGATTCAAGGATTAGAATAAATCAAATATACAAGTATAACAATACACCATTGAGACACATGCATATAGAAGAACCTCAAATGATTTATTAATGGAAGAAGTAAAGTTCAGGAAGTGTTACAACCATAAAAGGCCCAATCCAGCAACACCTCCCAGCAGAAAGAAATCTCGTCTTCACCTCCTTCAAAGCAATCACCCAATAGCTCTAAACTCAAACCAATAGCACTTCCTTACATTCACAAAATTCCAGCCTCCTTAGACCTCATGAGAGAGCTCTATATATAGGAGTTTTGGAGAAAGGATGAGTCAGCTTGAGAGCTGACTAGTGTCCTCTCCCACTTCAGTTATTCTTCAGTTCTTGAGTCCACTTGGATATCCTTGCTTCCACTTGGAGTTTAAGAACCTCTTACTCATCACTAGGCGAATTCCTTGATCCAAGTGTCACTTTGGAAGCTTCCTGGGCACTGACACATTGAGGAATGAGACTTCCACATGTCAAAACTCGCTCAGTGCAGGTAGCCTTTGTTGGAGTTGACATTCAACGCAGGTACAGAGTGGAGCACTTGACATTCAACGCAGATGCTCAGTGGAGCAGTTGACATGATCCAGAATTTGCTTGTTTTTGAGTGTTTTTAGGTGGAGAACTGATATTTAGTGCTGTGGTTTGCTGACCTTGTTCCTCTAGGGGTAGGAACAACATGTTTAGGGACTTTGGATCCCTTAGATTATGGACATTTCATGCTTCATGCTGTAAGGCACAAAAATGTATATAACAGTTGCCCCCTAAAGTATGAGGTCGTTTATCGGGTGAAATGCTTTATCAGGAGGATCCGAAGTTCATTCAATCGCTGAGAGGTGACCTGTAATAAAATACAATACAATACATTATTTTTCATTCTGCTTTCATGATCTAGCTGAGGCGGGCATTCCCATGCTCAACTTTATAAATTCATTTTGGTACATAGAACAGACGATCGTCTTGATGGTAGACTGATAATTCTCTGCTGAAATTATCATCCTTTGAGTAGGATGATCATCTGCTGCAATGATGTACACGACAAATGTCTTTATATTTCCTGAATATATATCGCAGCCCAGATGGATGAAACTAGATCCGGGGTCTTCAAACTCGTTCGATCTTCACTCTAAGTACAAGTCGATCCATGTGAGAACTGCGCTGAAGTCGAACATGGAAAGACATCGCTTGATTACCGGTCAATGATGTAAACCGTTAACAAGCGCGAGAGGAATCACCGATAATGATAATGACCCTCAAGGTACTGCAGTACAATTCACGTGATGTGAATAAAGGACTTGGCGTCGAACACCACGCAAAATCTTCTGGTTGAAGGTCATTGATGTATACCTGTCGCCAGAAGTGAGAAACTTGCCATTGAGGCATGCAAGCTTCAAAGTACTGAAGGGGTTGTTCCTAGATCAACTTCTTGGATAATGTATGGCAATGGATGGGACGCGGTTGACTCTTTCTGAACGACATCTCTTGAACATATAACAACACTGATGCGATGGATTGGTAGCATTACCCCAAATGTGGATGGTTTGGCGAAGACCATGGTGATGAGACCGGTGAATGAAACAACCCAACCCGATGTGGTACGGAGGAAAAGTGTCATGTTCAAGAGCGACTTGCTACCATTAAAGCTTTGAGGTTCTCCCAATTTTTCCCCAGTCATTTCTGACCAGTACCTCTTTATTTTTGTCAAGCTTGAGGAGGATAACATATGCTTGTTCTATAACCTGCCCTTCGGGCAAGCCCATCGCTATATTTTAAAGAGCCTAGCGATAGGGAAACTCGTTCTCGTCTAAAGACAAGTTTGTCGCTATTTAATTATTTTAACGAGTCTAACGACAAGGAAAACTCGGTCCTTTTCATTTTTAGAGAGTCTGAAAAGGTACAGAAAGTTAACTCCAAAATTCCTTTTTCGTCATCTAATCCCTTAAGCCCGAAAAAGTATAAAACAATACAGAAGGGATGAGTTTTCGGTACTTTTAACGAGCCGAACAAAACAAGCGCTCGATCTTTTTGTGCAATAATCCCTCAGGTCCAAAAAGATTAAAATCTAGAGGAGGGATAGCTCTTCCGGTCGTTTAACGAGCTGGAAGGCCAAAACTCGGCGAACTTTTCATATTTTACGAGTCAGATGAAAAGAGCTCAAAGAAGACTCGTCTTTTGAGGAACGAGTGATAAACAGGGATAGCAACTGATTCCAGGTACAGGTTGGAATTTTCCAATCACGGCAGTGTCACGAGGATGGCTAGGTGAGATCACTCTTCGCCGCTGTTCCTCAAAATGGGTAAACAATCATATGGAGGTGAACGATCGGCCAAATGACGGTGGAGGTGACAGGTGCAAACACGACCAAGGCTTTTTATGGCTGATGAATTTACGATCACAATGGTTATTTACCGGAAATAGGTTCATTTTTTATTTAAAAATGAGCTTAAACTCTGGGGGAAACATTGCTCACTGCTTTTATTTATTTTTTAACGAGCATGAAGACCGCGTTAAAACTGCTCGGATCTTGCATTTATTTTTTAACGAGCATGAACTTTATGCTAAAACTGCTTGATTATACCAGTCATAAGATAAGAAATGTCTCCTGTGAGATCTCTATTTTTTAAGGAGTTTCATCTTCACTAAGCTTTACTCCATCTCATCCTTTCTTTATGCAAGTTCGGAAACGACCAATCCAAAAAACAGATAAATAACCGCTCTTTGCTTGCACTCCAAAAGGTTTGCATGCCCCCAGGTATAAAATACAATTTCAAGGTTGCCCCTACTTATCCGATAAAACATTTGTTTTAAAGGGTGAGGCTTACCTCTTTCTGGTTACCCAAAGATTGTCTCGTTAATCTTTCAAACAAAACACTTCCTCGGCAATGTCTATCGAAATAGACAAGGGTGAATGACTGTTGTCAAACACGTAACTTTGACAAAAGAATCCTATTCTAGAAAAACCCCTCTTCCAAATACGGACGGGGTACGAACTAGTCATATTCTTTCACGGAAATTCTACCTTATACCCAGGGTTTCTTCTGCCCGAAGCAGACCAGGATGCATGCCCCCTGGGTTCTAGTCCCATCTTTCCGAATCACTCGCATTCATCGGGAAGGAGGACTGGTGGTGGAGACATTTCTTGATTGAATAGACCATTTAGGGTTGGTATTTGACTATTTGTGATGCGTGATCCTGGAAATGAAAGTTGGTCTACGAGCTTGACCACTCTTCCTTCGTGTGGAAAACACATTACTCTAAAGAGTGAGGAGACTATTGCCCCCATGCAATATATATAGTCTCGTCCAAGGAGTAGGTTATAATCCAAGGGTCCTTGAACGACCATCACGTTCATTTGAACGGTCTTCCCTTTCAATGTAACAGGCACATTGGGGAGGATCCCTAATGGTCGACTGGTTCCTTTATCAAAACCCGAGAGATTTCTTATCTCAGGCAAAAGCGCCGGGGAACCCAGTGCTTTCCAAGCAATAGAGGAAAGGATACTCACAGATGCCCCTTCATCAATGATAGTGCCAGCCATTATCATTCTGTATATTTGGACAATGATTCTGAATGGTATACCGGCTGGCAACAGGGGTCTGCCTAGTTGGTTCCAATCAAAGGATACAACCAGGTTGCTTGGTGGTGGGACCGAATATACGGCCGGATATGACCCTGACGATGTTCCTTCCTGCGATAAAGGAATGGGTGCATTGCCCTGATGCTCATCAGAGTCTGTGTTGATGAAAAGAATCTGGATGGTGTCATCCTTATTCTCTTCAGTGAGGGTGTCATTTGAAGATGAATCTTCAATGACGGTGTCATCTGAAGATGAAACTTCTGAAGGGAGAACCGGGTCAACTGCCGTTTCAACCTTTGGACTTTCGTCCGGTCTGGATTCAGTAGGTTCATTTTCAGTGACTGACGCTTCAGTCGACCACTTGAGCGGGCCAGCTGTATTTTCAACCAACGAAGGACTTGGCACGAGTTTTTTGTATCCAGGAGGAAGTTTCAACGGTGAAACCGGACGATCTTCCAAAACTCTTTTCGCTTCATCTAAGAAGGGACAACGGTGGATGGCGTGATCGCCTTCACACAGTCTGCAGGGAGATCTTACTCCCCCTCTTTGTCTTGAACCTTCACTTTCGCTGGTTGAAGGTAAGCATTCAACATGGCTATCAGAGGTTGATGCTCCCGAATTGTGCAAACGAGAGGACCAGTCCCTTAGTATCCGGGGAATACAGGGACAATCTCTATGGAAGTGGTCTCCTCTACATATGACACATGGCGATTTAGGCCCGGTCTATGCTGTGTGTGGATTTTTGTCAGATGTCTTTTGCTTGCCCCCAGTCGCCTTAGGATCCTTCTTCTTCTTCTCTCTCTTCTTCTTTTCCTTCTTCTCCATGGGAGCTTGGCTTTTGCCGGCTCTACCTTGCGAAGATGAAGGATTGGAGGAAGAGTTATAGGAAGTAGAAGGCTGGTGGGCAGCTCTAGACTGATTTAACTGTTGACTCGACTGTTCAGGAACCATGGTGTTTTGAACTACATTGGTTGAGAATAGCCAAATTGGCAGGCCAATTGTCAGTCCTGGAAGCGACAATGTGGCCATGTGGGGTGCACCAACTTCTCCCCAAGAGGAGAAAGGACTAGGATTTCCATCATGGGGAATTCCTTGGTTGGGGCGTTCCACGTTCTCAACCTACAGATCAACGCAGGAATAGGAGGTGATTATGTTCCGTTTAAAATAAATTTTATAACGACGCTTTAGACACAACTTGCTTTTTCACTTTTTAAGAGTCGAGAAAAAGCTAAAGATGACTCTAGTCTCCTTCGATGTTTTAACGAGCCCGAAGTGACAAATGCTCGGTTGGACTTTTTCAGTTATAGAGTTTGAAAAAGGCCAAAAGAAACTGCTCTGGAGATCTAGGCAGAGGGTGTGCCAAACCTTTCGCAAAACCACAGAATACGTTTTACGGTACGGGTGGTCGATCTTCGTGAATGCTGTGTTCACTACATCGCGATCAGTAGGGCGGTCGACACGGCTTCCTAAGGATAAAGGCTTTGTTCCTATAGGGGTCTCCCAATATATACATGACGGTACGTGGGAGCACAAGTCCGTATTGATACTTATCGCTTCACCGTGGAGGAATCACCCAACCACTCAACGCTAAGATATCACGTTTAACGACGCCGGAACACGTCTCTAGCTTAGACCTCTATGTGTTTGCGTTATGTTTCAAAGCGTTGTTATGTAAATTCAATTCATTTTAAGTTGATCTTGTTTAGCAGTTTGCCTTTATGGATCACCACGAGATGTATATACAACTTCCTAAATGCAGTCTAAGATGATAAGCAAGCTTTTCAATCTTTCAACTTTGAAAATCTTAACTACTGAGGGAAAAGAAAGACATCATCTTTTCACACAGATCATAGAGCACACACTAATGCACTTTTCCCTAAATCAACATGCAAGCTGTCAAAATGCACATGCACAATGCAGGTATTTCTTTTCTCTTTCTTAATGTTGATGTATTACAAAAAGAAAGCTGTTGTATAATTTTGAATTCAATTTCAAGTGAAAGCAAACAAGCTTGTCCAAAATCAAAAGACACCTTAAGATTTACTTGTTTCGACACTAGAAATATATAAATTCAAACCATATGACGAAAGCAAAAGCTCAATCAGCTATGAACAACAAACAAACTAACTCTTAAGATCACTACGACACTTATCACAGTTCTGGATCTAAGAGGCCAAAGCAAGACTAGTTCGCTTTTCGTTATGGGAAACTGTAAATGATGTAAGAAATACACAAAGAACAAACACAGTTTCTTTATACAACCTGAGGCGGAATAGTGGCAAGGAAAGTTGGTTTCAGATAGGTATATTGACTGGTAACAGGCTGCAAAAACAAGGGTGAAAACAGGGCAAGAAACAGCAGGGAACCCCAGTAGCACAAGGCAAGACTGGTTCAGCGCAGGTAGTACACTGTCAGTTTGACATTCAGCGCAGGTAGCCCCTTCGGGAACTGCGCTGAAATGCAGACTGCCTTCACAGTGCCTGCACTGAAGAACGAAACTTTCGTTTCTCTTGGTTTCCGGGTCACAGATTGCTCAAAAATTCACAGTTTTTGGCCAAATCAGAAGCTATCAATCAAGTACACACTAAAGGGTAATTAGGAGGATGAAAAGCTATCACTAAGAGCTGTTCAGAGTCCTTGTGGATCAGCTCTTCAAATCATAAACATGCCCAGAAACTGAGCTAGAGTAGCTGCCCTCTACTTTGCATTTGAAAGATCCAAATGCAGTTCGATTCGGTACTCCCTGTGTTTAGGAAATGAATAGAAAAAAAAACACAAGCAACCAACAAGATACGATCCCCAGCAGAGTCGCCAATTTGTTGTAGGGAAAAAGTATCGAATACGGAATGACCCTATCCCACTCTAAGGGTGATAGTACCTCAGCAACAACCGAAGCAAAGCTATCTAAGATTTCTCCTTTATGAAAGTAAAATAGGGGAGAAAGGGATCCACTAACCGATGTCTTTCGCTAATGATTGATCCAATCTTCTCTCCTTGCTGCTTGCTCCCAGCTCCTTGCTCTTTCACTGGCCCAGCTACACAAAGATCCTGCAAAAGGGCAAGAGAGGGAAACTACAAGAAGCATACATTCATAATTGATTCAAGGATTAGAATAAATCAAATATACAAGTATAACAATACACCATTGAGACACATGCATATAGAAGAACCTCAAATGCTTTATTAATGGAAGAAGTAAAGTTCAGGAAGTGTTACAACCATAAAAGGCCCAATCCAGCAACACCTCCCAGCAGAAAGAAATCTCCTCTTCACCTCCTTCAAAGCAATCACCCAATAGCTCTAAACTCAAACCAACAGCACTTCCTTACATTCACAAAATTCCAGCCTCCTTAGACCTCATGAGAGAGCTCTATATATAGGAGTTTTGGAGAAAGGATGAGTCAGCTTGAGAGCTGACTAGTGTCCTCTCCCACTTCAGTTATTCTTCAGTTCTTGAGTCCACTTGGAGATCCTTGCTTCCACTTGGAGTTTAAGAACCTCTTACTCATCACTAGGCGAATTCCTTGATCCAAGTGTCACTTTGGAAGCTTCCTGGGCACTGACACATTGAGGAATGAGACTTCCACATGTCAAAACTCGCTCAGCGCAGGTAGCCTTTGTTGGAGTTGACATTCAACGCAAGTACAGAGTGGAGCACTTGACATTCAGCGCAGATGCTCAGTGGAGCAGTTGATATGATCCAGAATTTGCTTGTTTTTGAGTGTTTTCAGGTGGAGAACTGATATTTAGTGCTGTGGTTTGCTGACCTTGTTCCTCTAGGGGTAGGAACAACATGTTTAGGGACTTTGGATCCCTTAGATTATGGACATTTCATGCTTCATGCTGTAAGGCACAAAAATGTCTATAACATGGCATACCCAATTATAGGGTGAAAAGGAGCGGGTGGAGCATGCATCTTACGATAAAAAATTTGACAATTGTGGCATTCCTGGACTGCATAGATACAATCTTTGAATAAGGATGGCCAGAAATAACCAGTGCGCAATATATTTTGGGCTATGGCATACCCAGACATATGACTACCACATGCTCCAGAGTGATAGTCATTTAGAACCTTTTCAGCTTCTTTGTGAGTTAAACAACGTCGGAAAATAGAATCCGCTCCACGACGATAAAGTGTATCACCAATAATATTGTATTGTTGGGATTGGAAACGTATTTTCCGTCACTAAGATCGTGAGATTTCAGGCCGAAAAGATTGGATTTGGAGATAAACAATAATATATCCATACCATGGATCAAGAGTACTGATTAGAAACAAGGATTCATTAGCAATGGGCTCTTCCACCACAGTTTCAGTATCAGTACGCAGGAAATCACACATCAGTTAGGCAAAAACCAAGGATTTCTTTGCCTTGGATTTTTCAAATTCGAAGTCAAATTCCTGCAGGATAACTATCCATTTGGAATACTTGCTCTCTAGCAGATGTTTGGTCAAGATATACATCATAGGATTACAGTAAGAAATTACTGTGGTTTTGCGTAATAAGATGTAGTGACGAAATCTTTGGACAACTTGAACAGCTGCCAAGGCCAATTTCTCCACATGTGAATATTTAATCTTAGTCGGATGCAGAGTTCGACTAAGATAGTAAATCACATGTTCACTGTTGAATTCATCTTCTTGAACTAAAACCATCCCAATGGTGGAATGAGAAGCGGCGAGGTACAAAAAGTAATCCTGGTTGTAATTAGGAGGATGCAGTAACGGTGCATGGGTCAACGCATGTTTGAGTGCATCAAAGGATCGATCAACGATCTCATCCCAAAAGAATGGAATGTTCTATTTTAACAACCTAGTAAAACCTTTCGTTATCTCGGCGTAGTTAGGAATGAAACGACGTAAAAAGTTTTCTTTCCCTTGCAAACTTTGGAGTTGGCGAAGAGTCAAAGGAGGAGGTAGATTGATAATAACTTCCACCTTCGAGGGTTCAACACGAATGCCTGCCTTTGATACAATAAACCCCAGTAGGTGACCCGTTTCTACACAGAATACACATTTGTGTGGATTCAGCCGAATTTGATAATGCTTACATCTCATAAAGATAGCTCGTAAATGAGTGAGATGGTCAGCTCTGCATAATGAGTGGGCAAGTAAATCATCGAGATAAGGCTATACAATATGCTTGATTTCATGAAATGCATAAGACATAGCGCTTTGAAAAGTTGCTCCAACGTTCTTCAATCCAAAAGGTAATTTGCAATAAGCAGATGTCCCCCATGGACAAATAAAATATGTTTTAGCTTGATCAGTAGGGAGTATGTTGATTTGATTGTAACCGGAAAAACCATCCATAAAGGAAAACATTTCACTACTGCCACAATCATCAATAATTTGATCGATATAGGGTGTTGGATAATTGTCTTTAAGACAAGCTCGATTAATATCCCTATAGTCGATACATAATCTTATCATTCCTTGCTTTTTTTTGACAGGAACGATATTCGATACCCAATCGATTAAAGGAATTGGATAAATGAAACCTGCATGAAGTAATTTCTCAATTGCGGCTTTTATAGTAGCAGCTTTTCATGGATGTATCTGACATAAATGTTGTTGGATAGTTTTAGCATTCGGGTATGTTTTGATTTCATGGACAACAATTTACGGATCGATTCCTAGCATTTCTTCATATGACCAGGCAAACACTTCATGAAATTCTTGAAATAGGGCTTTGTAAGTTTGGATTTCATCGTCCGTACAACAAGTACCTATATGAATGTTTTCAATAATTCCAGGCTTAACTGAAATCTCAATAGGAATTGTTCGAGAAATATTTTCTAAATTTAACTCAGAATCAGAATGTTGCAATGGATTCTGCGGTTCTTTGACATAGTCAGTCGTAAAAATAGAAGAGAAATCATTTTCAAAATGATCAAGCTCAGGTAAAAATGAAGACCGGTGATGCAGATCTTCCCATGGTAAATCATCAACAGACAATAGTTCACGAATCTGCTCATCAGAATGAACATGATCAGAAAACGTTGATGAAGTTGAGTTTGATATTGAAAGTGACTCTCCATGGATCACATTCATTGGATCAGTTTTGGTTGAATAGGCATCAAAAAATGACTGTACGACCTGATATGCAATTTCAAAGGGACTTAGAGGCATCGCGCCACCAAATGAATCCACCTCAGAATCGAAAGGTACGATCCAAGGATCATCAAAAGTAAGAGTATTCAATGAAATCATATGAATAGTTGCAATAGAAGGCAATAAGTTAGGGGGAGGGAAGGAAAACGTTCCTAGTAAACCAAAATCTTTGATCAAACCTATGCCAACATCCTTGTAAGGGATAGTCGTTTTACTGATGTGCTAAATACTATCTGTAGAGGCTAGGTCGGATGAGAAATAAGTCAGCTAGTCTATTGTAACAATCTTTCCATTATGAGGAAACTTGATAAACCGAAAGACTGATGAAATAATAGTAGTCATAGCATAAGACCAACTGCGACCCAGGAGGAGGTTGTAATCTAGAGGGGCATCAACCACCTCCACATCTAGATTTACAGTTTTTCCTTCGACCCCTATAGGTAAATCCTGCAAAATGCCAAAAGGATGGAACTCGCGGCCATCAAAAGCCTTTAGAATTGTCAGAGGCTGATTGAGTGTGGGAGAACCAAGTGATTTCCAACACTAGATTGACATAATACACGTAGAAGCCCCTTCATCAATCACAATCCTAAAACAAGGTCTTTTTTTTACTAACAATGGAATCTGGAAAGCCATTTGATGAGGGAGATAGGGTGTACTATTCTCAAATATAAGATTATTAGGTTCGAATCCTGAATATCAACAGCTCCTATAGCAGACAATAGTAATTTACACTGTGCTAGGCACGATTGCAGCACTTCCAAAGCCGCCATTGTTGAAGGGGAAATAGCTAAGTCTTCAACAATGTTATAATTCTGAGCAGCTCTCGCATGTAGATTGAAAGCTGATTTCTGAAGTATACCTTTAGCAAGCGGTTTGATTACTAATTCAGGGTTTGGTTTCTCAATCTGTAATGGACCAGAACCAGGAGGAGATGTAGTTGATGTGTTTGAATTAGAAGATTCTGCTTATTTACCACCAACAGGATTTTTACTACCATAATATTGCGATCGTGTTGCAATCCTGACATGAGACATCATCATAATGGGTTCTTCTAAGGCATTTGAGGAAGAACGAATCATCTTACTATCTTGAGTAGGAAAAGGATCCTTCAAGACAACAGGCGTTTGAGAACCTTTAACGATTTTCGAAACCTCTGCTCGATGTGGGCAGTCTTTGATAAAATGATCCTCGTCACAAATGAAAGAAGGATAACGAGGTTTTCATTTTCGTCAGTAGATTCATTTTTATCTGTTTTATCTTTTGAATTTTGTTTATTTTTCTTCTTCCCCTTCTTTTTATTGCCAGATTTTGATTTGGCCGTAGATGATTCTACGATATGAATGTCGGCAGAAATTTCTGCGGAAGATTCTCCTGTCGAGGAATTAGGTAAAGTTATTATAGGAGAAGAATTATTTGAAGATTTCTTCTTACTTTTAGTGCTAACTGTACCAATCATACCATCAGCAGTGTGAGACCTTGAAGGAGCTACAATTATTTGACGGTGTTTTGGAAGATCAGGGATTTTTTCATGTAAAGTACCTGACTGCGTATAAACGAGGTCAAGGTACTGGGCCTGAGCAATGACTTGCTCTTCAGTAAAAACTCCTCCCTTAGCTACATCTTTAGTGATTTTAGGTAACAATGATTTAATAAACCATTCCACTAAAATTTGATCCAGAATGAAGACTTTCACTAAGCGCCTTCTAGATCGCCATTCATGAATGTGATCATAAATATATGTGGACGTGGATTGTTTAAGTGAAGTCAACAGTTCTGTGACATTGTCGTATCTGACAGGCAACTGAACATGAGTTAAGAAAGTAGTGGCTAACTGATTAAAGTTATAAAAAGAGGCTCGTGGTAACTCAATGTACCATTTGGCTGCAAGACCAATAAGAGTTCGTTGAAAAAGACGTAAACGAATTGAATCATCAATGATGGAATTAGATGCACACCAGAGGTGATAAGTCATAACATGATTTGACAGATCCTCTCCTGACTTACCCTCGAATTTTGGGATATCACTGGGAAAATTATTAGGCATTGGTGGCCAATACGAAAGATAGTAAATCAGATCATTCGTAAGGCACAACAAATAAGGTATATCAAAAGTTGCAATAAATGGTAACTGACGGTTAAGGTCACGAAAACCTTGAGTAGCGAAGACTAGTTCCAGGAGGAGGATATCCAGGATAAACTGGAATCAGATTTGCATTAGGGATGTTATAACCTCCTGGGAAACCAAGATTAACTGGACCAAACTTGGGTTGTTGAGGTTGTTGATAAGTATAGCCAGGGTACGGTTGATACTGATAAATTGGGTTTTGCATAGTAGGACCGAATTGATACTGCCCCTGGTATGGTTGATACATAAATTGTGGTGGACTTGTGGCAATTGTAGCAATTGTACTAGCTTGTCCCACAGGCATTTGGACCAAAGTTTGAACCATAGGTCCTGACTAAGGCACAGAGACTTGAGGAATTTGCACTGATGTAGAGGTAGTAGAAACCAGAGCTGCTGATACTCTAGAAACATGTGTTGTAGGTTGAATAGAAGCTGCAGTAGTTTGAGGCAGAGTTCGAGGTGAACTGTACCAGATGTAGGGGTTTGAATAGTAGGTTGGACAAGTTGCTGGGTTGAACCAGAAACCAAAGGCTGTCCAGGTTGATTAATTAACTGCACATTAGCTTGCAAAATCTGTTGAGATTGAGATGGATCCCACACCATGTTCGTTCTAGAGTATGGACCCACAAAAGGTTGTGCATATGGGGGACCATAACCTGGTTGGACATAGGGCTGATAATGAAGAGGTACATTTCTAGCTCCTTGAAAAAATGGTTGACCAGAAGGTGGTTGGAAACCTTGAGTTGGGTATTGACCTTGAGGTTGATAACCCTGAGGCACATACTGAAACTGGGGTTGGCCTTGAGGTATGTACTGAAACTGGGGTTGACCTTGGGGTATGTACTGAAACTAGGGTTGACCTTGGGGTATGTACTGTCCTGAAGGTTGACCTTGAGGTAGACCTCCAGGAGGTAATTGACTACCTTGAGGTTGGCCCCCAGGTGGTAACTGACTACCTTGGGGTTGCCCCCCAGGCGGTAACTGACTACCTTGGGGTTGCCCCCTAGGCGGTAACTGACTACCTTGAGGTTGAGGATTTGGACTAGTACCAAACATCATAAGGATCTGTTCTGCATTCAACGGTTGAGTTCCATTATTTCTAGATGATAACACTTGTTCAATCGTTCGGGGACATGCTCCTGAAAAAGTACTAGAGAGTGACTGGAACCCTAAAGGAACAGAAGGACCATGGGATACAAATGTTTCCGGTGTTTGGGAAAACATGGATGATTGTCTTGACATGATCGATGAAGGATAATAACCTCTTGGCGTAGGATGAAAAGGAATTCGAGGTGGTGAAAAACTAAGACCCGGGTTTTCTAAAAAAATTTTCAATGAAACATACCAAGCATCACCCCTAAAAGTACTGTAGAATATTGATTCATGCTCCCTAAGATTTAAAATCTGTTGGTTTTCGGGAAGAGTTACGTCTTCTTCTGGATTAACAATTTCTTCAATAGAAATGAGGCCAGAAGGAAGATTTAGAGTAATGATATTGCTTACCCTAGGTGAACCAGGACTACTAGAAGTTGGAGAAGCAAATCCTGAAGTTGGAGTAATAATGGATTCAGTGTCAGGCTCAGAAATTTTAGGTTCTTCAGCTAATTCATTGGGAGGATAAATACTACCAGTAACTTCGGAAAATGAAATTGGCTCTTGAAAAGACTTTGTTGTTTGTATTTGATAATCAGGATGAACAATTAAATATGATTCTCCGGCTTCTGGTGATCCAAATCTACTATCACTAGGTGATACAAGAGCTCGTAGCCCTTCAAGCTGGCTTGGTGAATACTTAGGAGGTTTCCCCTGAAGTCTACGAGATTGTCTCGGTAATTCAGCCACGATTAAATATTAATTACTCACATGCAAACAAAGAAAATTTCAATAAAACCACCTAAAGTCTCTAAAGAAACAAACAATTGAATCACACGCCTAAAAAATCTAAGAGTTCAAACCACACACAAATAGTAACTTTCTGTAATAAAACACTAGTTGGTGATGAAATCCAACATAGTAGAAGTTTAATACAGAAAGGGCGGTTGGAACAGTTACCCCGACAACCTGCTTAATGAAACAAAGTGGCACAAGTTTCTTCACAAAACCATCTCGAGTGAAGAGAACCCCCCAGAGAGTCCAAGTGAGTCTAGTCGACGTCTGCTCCAGGTACAGTGAGACCCGTCCTTCACCGTCACCTTAGGAAATAATCTTAAGTTTATGGACACTAAGGTTACCAACAACAACAAATACAACTGGGGGAACAATCTACGATCCGATCTACATGTAAGGGAAGAGTAACAAAGGTCAATCCCCTTGAAGGCTCCTCGACATGATCAATCCGAGGTTTACCAACAAGTGACCCCAGGCTCATCGACAATGGTTAATCCGAGGTTTAACGTTTATAATACACACAAATCTTCTATATTTCCTAATGAAATAGACTTGATTGTCTCAAAGGTTCAGACATGATCTCGTGATTGAATCATTTAAGAGAAGCTTCCCAGATGGTATCAATTACAATTGGATTTATTTCCTATCGCAATATGCATCTACTTGTTTGTTTTAACTATCTTGGAGAGTTAATTACTCCCTACTCCATGATACTAGCCTAAGCTATATTGGTGATAAGAGCCCTAGAAATAAAAAGATTACTAGATCAATTTTAATTAAGCGTTGCTTTTATGGGTTGTTCCTTAAGTCAATAGGTATGGAAATGAAACTTTGATGGTGTGAAGACTTGACTCCAAATGCTAAAAGATGCACCTAAAATGAGAAGCAATTCGTTTTTCTTTCAATGAAATTCTAGCTAAAAGAAAGAGTTCGAGAATGCAATTCTTTAAGAAACAAATCTTTCTTTCAACATGAGAATGAAAAGAAAATATTTTTGTATTTTTCAATAAGAACTTAAAATGAGACTAATAATAAATGATCACAATAAATCCCTTTCCTTTTCAAAACTCGAAACTACAAGAAAAACAATTTTCCTTTCAAAAGAGATCTACAAGTTCTAGAAAAGCACTCAAAACTACAAAAACAAATTTTGAGATCTAAAAACTTTAAAATCTAAATAAATGAAAGCTTCAATTCTTTTTGAGGACGTTTTACTTAGTTTTTCAGTAAACTAAGGATTCATTTGTTCAGAATAACAAATCAACCAAAAAACATCCAACTATGTTTTCTTTTGTAAAAATGAAATTCAAAACTTATGACAAAGTTTGTTCAAAGATTTGCAACGAGAAAACTGAATCTATTTCTCATAAAGGATAGATTTCACAACCAAGTTAGACTCATCAAGAAGACAAAAAGACACCAGGGTGATCTAAGGTTTCTCAGGCTTCTGATCTTTGAGTCACTACATAGACCAAGTGAAAACCACTCCAAGCATGCAAACTTCTAGAAAATCATCTAAAACACAAATACTATCGGAACTCACTCACAAGAGGTTTTTGACAGGAAAAAACAGATATCTGGGTAGACCCTAAAGCTTCTAAATCAAACCTAAACCTAACTAGAAAAAGGTATTTTAGGTTTTTCAAAAAATTTTACAGGGTCCGCAGGCTCCAGAAGTAACAGGTGCGGTCACGCTCTGTTTACTAAAGGAAAAGTGCAGAGATGCCCGCACTGTCTGTGAAGAGAAAGTGTGGTCCCCTGAAAACTTCGAAAAAAAAAAAAATACTCCCATATTTAAAAACTACCCAAACCAGTATACATCAATCAAAAACCAGAAATGAAAACACTTTTCTCAAGTCAAAACAAAGGAAAACCAAAAACCAAATTCATTCCCCAGCGGAGTCGCCAATTTGTTGGCCGGATAAATCGATCTTGTGGACAAGGCTAATCTCCCTAGTATCAAGAGATAATATAGCAACAATCAGACAAGCAAATCTATCTTTCTCTAGACATGTGCAATTTACAAATAAAGACTATAAAGGTGTTACGATCCTACCTTAGATCCAATGCTTGTTCGTTGTAGTCATCCCTCGATCGTCTGAAAGAGTTATCTTTAAAGACTTGCAATCACAAACAAGCAAACATCAAATAGAACCTGCATAGAAAATATCATAAATCATGTCTATTATGGTAATCAAGGAATCCATAAAATAAACCATAAATGAACAACTTATTGAGAAAAGAAAACTTATTTGTATTAACTTTGAATTAGAAGAACCTTACAACCTTTTCAGCCTTGATGTTGAACAAGCTCTTCTTGGGGTCCGAAACAGGAATTTCCTTTAATTTGACAAGCCTTGCACTCTTCCAAATGAGATCTTAGAGGTATGTAATCTCTCCTCATAAAAGCTCAACTAAAGAAGACTAAGTTCCAGTAGCAGTTCACCTCAAAAATATTCAGCTTTCAACCTCCTCAGTAACCAGCCCAATGCTTCATTTTATAGTGTAGAGGAGGAGGTTATAAGTCCATCTATGAAGGGATAGAATCCTCCTTCCAAGGGATAAGCTCCTCACATCAAGGGGTTAGCTCCTTAAGGTATGGAGTGCATGAACCTTAAGAGAGCGGACTTGCCACCTCAATATTCCTTCCAGAAGCTTCTAGAAATGACTAAAAATGAGTTTTTTAGAATATACCCACACCTTTTTAAATTTTACAAGGGTCTGCACCCTTAACACAGAGACAGAGCGGTTAGGTGAGCAGGGAACATGACCATTAGGTGCGGGACCGCAGGTAATGCATAGAGAAAGTGTGGAACTAGAGTTTTAGAGACTTTTGAGGGCTTTCTCTTACTTTCAAGGCTTGATATGAGGAACTGAGGCTTTAGACTTGCAAAGGAGGAAAGTATGAGTAATAATGGACTCACACAGATTGCAGAATGTCAAGGTGACAATTTTTAGTGCAACAAAAAGAAAAAGAAAAAGACTCCTATATACACTTCCTCGGAAACAATGTCAAAATGTTTGATAATTTAATTGATGTTAAATTACTTACATGAATTATCAACTAGGGCTAGTAAATTGATGAAATGTATGTTCACTGTATGTGCTAGGGGAATTTTTCACTCACACAATTCCTAAGTTAATTTGAGATATCAAAATTCACATGTTTCTCTACAACTATGTAAGTAAATAAATCACTCATAAAAATGGAATCAATTCTATTTCTCTTGCTTAAAATAATGATCGCACTATTATTGAAATAAACTTCACACTTGATTCACACTTAAAACTAAAATCACACTCACACATTGCTTTAAAATGAAACCAATCTTGCTTGTAAATAAAATCACGCTTGCAATAAAATGAAATCACTCTTGCTGATAAATAAAATCACAATTGCTTTAATGAAAACCACACAATAAAATCACACTATAAATAAATATACTTTAACAGAAAGAAACATTAATTTTGCAAATGAAAATCCTATTGATATCTCTATAATGTAAAGCTATGCTTCTAATCTATGTTAAGTTATATTGTGTCCATGTGCACTAGAAATCTCGCTTCAATTCAACAATAAAATGATTAGATAAACCTATTTCAAAACAATCTTAACTTAGTTCTAAAAATCAAAACTTAATTGATTAAATGAATTGACAAAAATCCTACTGAAAATACAGAATGCAATATTAACTACAATTAAAAGAAAACCTTACTATCTTGAGTGGGCCCTCCTATGAGAAATAGGTATTAGTATGATGCTTTCACAAGATTATTAACCACACATTGGAATCACACAATAGAGAAATAAAACGAAATAGAGTTTGTATATAAAAACATAGTGTTTTAAAATAGAATTCAAGTATGTGTTCGCTATGTTGAGAGGAATATTTATAAAACTCCTTGCATTATGTTTCATAGAATTACACCTTATGCTAATTTAAATTAGATAAAATTAACTTTGAAAGATAAGATAATGTGATCGTCTCATGATTTTCTATCGACGCAACAAATCACGAGGCTAAAAATCTGCATCTTACTCGCCTGGTTTTGCCTTTTACGATGGTTGATTTTTCCTTTGACCGAGATGCTAGGGTGTCTTCTTTATTAATCCAGGCTTTGAAAGTAGGAACAAATCATTGTCCCAACTAATTTCCAACTTCCCATATGCCCTGTGTTATCACCCAGGTTGTTCCCTTTGACTCCCAAGGGAATACGGCCGGGGTAACCACTAACCAATCTTTGGGTCACAGGTTCTAGCCTACCTATGACCAGAGAGGGCTCTCTCTTTATGCTTTAGTTTTGTTTGTGTAGAATTTTTAGGCTAGCTATGATGCTCAAGGTTTATTTTGGACTTGGTTGGGTGATGATTTCAGTCAAGGTATATATGTGCTCACTAGAATGTTCTAGGCCATTGGGTATGGAGTCAGTGGTCCTTTAGTAGTTTGGTATGCTGTGTTGATACAGTAGTGATGCTGCAGAGCTGGGTAAGGGTCTGAGAAACAACGCCTTGAAATTGTGATTAAGTGTGATGTATCCAGTTCATGGAAGGCAGTTAAGAATCTTCCAATAAACTGATATGTAAAAGAAATGAGAATCTTATTTAGAAGCACTGAAAAATTTCTAGATAACATTCATATTTATAGAATTAATGAAAAACATGAGCATTTAAGAATTCATGTCCATAGTTAATTCTGAAGAAAACATTTATAGCAATAAAAGATTGAACACAGGGTGTAACCAAACATATCCTGCACTATCCCTTTTCTCTATTGCTAGATCAGTGAAACATGAGTATGATTTAATAACATAAGAAGACAAAACAGAGATTAAGAAAAACTTATTATTCCATCAGACAGCACAAGAATTCTGCAACAGCATGCATGTCATCAGCAAGACATCAAATTTTCAGGAAATCACTGAGCTGGTCCAGCCCTTTGTATTAGATAATCTGAAAGTGTACAATACATTTGCCTCAGAGTGAAAATCACCAACCCCTTATGCGTTGCTAAGGGGGGTATATATACAAAATTTACATAAGAAAAATATCAAAGAAATGAGTTAATGGCTCATTGATGTTATGCCAACACCTGGAGCCTCGTAGCTGAGAAAGTTAATGCTGTAATAACTCTTCAGTGCTTTAGCTGTCCAAAATAGTCAGAAACTGTTGACTTGGTGGCTGTTGGAGTCGGTTGAGGGTACGCTGTCCAAAATTTGCGTATCTTCTTATCCTTTGGGCTAGCTGTCGTTCTCCATGTGCTTAGTCACCTTTCAGCTGCCTTAAATGCTAACTTTATTCTGCTGTTTGTCTTCTAGTGAGTTGGAGCTGGCAATGACCGAGCAACTGGAGCTATCGTGGCAGAATTTGAAGCATTGCCTGCCACCAATCCTCCTTGGGCAACTGATGTCTCTGAATTTTCACTAAAGTTTCATCGGCCTCTGTATATCTGTAAAAATTTGGAGGAATCTCAAAAAGGTGCTTTACCTCATTTTCAATAAAAAAACAGGCCTTCAAGTTTATTGTATAAGCTCTGTCCTGTTGGAGGCCCTGTTTCCTCAGAAGTACTGCCAGATGCAGTGATTTGATTTTCAATGTAAGTTGCCATCTTGTTGGTGTACTGCTCTCTAGAGATCAGTCTTCCTGCACCGCTTAGTAGGCTGGGCAGTCCTTTTGCTTGCAGTGCTGCCATTTTGTGTTGGTATTCATCCACCTCTGCCTGTATTTCATAGCACTTTCTCTCCACAGTTTGTACATAATTCCTGAGAGTGAGTACCTTCCTAGCTGTGAGGACAGCCTCTGTTCTGTTGACTATGCCAATGGCTGCCAGTTCCTCCTTTTCCTGCCTGTTCAAAAAGTCTATCATTCTATTGGCCTGGTCAGGCCTGTTTCCCAGCGTTGTCTTGGCCCTTTGAATCTCTGTCTGTGCCTGGCCGATTAAATCCATCTGCTCATGTATGGTTTTAATTGACTTCCATTGCTTAGTGATGGATTGGTCAATTTTGGCCCATAGAATCCTTTTTATTTGAGCCATGGTGCTTTCCAGATTCAGCTCCTTCTCCAAGGCCTTTATCTTGTCTTTTAGGGCCTTTATTTCTCTGCCTTGTTCTGCCACAGTTATTTTTGATTTATCATATTTGGCATCTAATTCTGCCAATTTTTCCTTGGCCTGTTTTATTTCATTTGCCTGGAGCTCCATTTCTTTAATGGCCTTAGTCAATTCTTCCACGCTTGTGCTGGAATCTGGAGTTGTAGTTGTTGCTGCTGCTTCTGTTGTGGGAGCCACTGCTGCCTCCGTAGTTGTTGCAGTGGTTGAGGTAGTTGGAGGAGCTTGGGATGTGGATTCTCCCTGTTTATCTTGTAATGCCCCTTCAAGCTCTTTCTCCAAATCGAGGACCTTCTGGTTTAGCTGCATTATGAGGTCCAGTTGCTCATCAACCTGCTTTTCCTTTTGTAGCTCTGCTGTTTGAGGGTGCTCTGTGGGCAGCAGCTTTAACCTCTTCTTTAATGCATTGAGGTCATCCTCCTTTTTCTTCATAAGGGCCCTTACACCCTTAGGATCCTTAGGATCATGTCCTAGGTCGATAATAATGTCCTCAAGTGATTTTATTCTGTTGTCTTTAGCTAGGGAGGACATTCTTTCAAAATCCAACTGAGTGTTGGTATTTTTTAGTGACTCTTTTAGTTCATGGGCCATGGTTGCCCTTTCCACCAAGGTTGCATAGACCATTTCTCTAGTCTGTTTGTGGAGTTCAATTTGGTCCATGGGATGGATGTCTTTGGCTAGGACCTCCACCCTTGTCTTCACATAATCTGCCGCTGATTTTGGATGGGGCACTGTAGGTTTGAAATGGCTGAGGATCATTTTCTCCTCTTGAATGTCATATACAGACATTAGCCTTTCTGTTTGGGCTGGTGTTGCATTTAGGAATTGTTTATAGACTTCCACCCTTAGCAAGTCATTTTGTGCCTTAATTTGCTTGAAAGAAGCCTTAGTGCTTTTGGGTTTCTTGCTCTGCTGAGAGGAGGAGGACACCTCCAAACCAAGTTGTAATCCTTGCTCCTGCTGAAAGGAGCTTGTACCTGTATGCTGGCTTCCCTCCCTGTCTTTCCTTGAACTGTCAAGGATTTCTTCAGTGATGTCTTCTACCTCTGGGGAGTCAGCCCTTTGCCTTTTGGTCTGGGGTTGTTGGGAGGATCCACTAGCAGGAGTGGACTCTTCTCTATCTCTTTTCGTACCCCTGTCATCTTGTGCTGGGGTCTGCAAAATTGGAGCTGTTGGTGGCTCAGTTTGTGGAGGGGGAGTCTGCTCTGGTTGCTGCTCTGGTTGCTGCACTTGTTGCTGCTCACTTGAAGGGGCAGGCTTTTCGTTCATGGTTTCTTCTTTAGCACCCATTATCCCTTTCCCTTTGTCTGTAGCTGGTGCTACTGTAGAAGGTGCCTGTGTGGCTGGTGCAGTCCTTGAGGCCGAGGTCCCTTCTCCTGCTGAGTGCGGTCGTTTGAAGGGTACCTGCTGCACAGAATCTAGGTCAAGAGTCTTTTCCAGTTCCTTGACATTCTTTAGCATTGTCTCTTCCTCAGTTAATTTTTAAATTAAAGTATCCTGCTGCCATTCTTGCTGGTTGGCATATTTTTCAATGTGTGGATATTTGCAATGCTTATAACCTAGTAGCCTGTACTTGACTCTTCTAGCAATAATGAAGCCTTGAGGGTCGTAAGGGACCCACCGGAAACTATGTGATAGCTTGTATTTGTCTTTGAGGATTAGGTCAGCATCTTCCCATCCTTCTTTTTTATTCATGATGAAGGGGCCCACCTGGTGCTTGAACTTGAGATGGGCTTTCTTTTTGGAGCTGTGAAAGTGAGTGAGGTCAGAGTGAATTAACTGCCTATAATACTCCAAGGCAAATATCCTCATAGGCACATATTTTGGGAGCCTGTATGGACAGAGCTCACAGCCATAGACTCTGATGACTGTATGATCCTCATATAGGTACCAATCACCTATTTTGTAATTCTTGGAGAGCTACAGGACTTTCTGTATTTCAGTTGATATTCTAGGAGGAGGGGACCTCATCAATAAGCAAGAGACAGGGTATACAAATTGGTCAATAAATTCACAATAGGAATAGGGTGAACTTTGGACTTTGTGATAAATAGATGTCCAGAAGATAACAGATCTTCTTTCCCCTTTATAATCCAGCTTTTTGATGTAGCATGGAAAAACCTCGGACTGATAGTACATGAAAAGGTGGTAGATATAGGATGAGTACTTGAAGACACCCTGTCTGTCTACTTTGCACAACTGATCATGAATCTTGTTAGCTATGAATTTGGCAAAGTTATATTTGCGGGCAGGGGGTTGGCCTAGGCTGTAAGCAGCTAGCAATACCAGCATTGCTTCATCCACATGCTCACTGGTTCTGTATCCCAACACATAAGCAATCATGTCTAGCAATAGTCTGCCTACCTCAGTAAAATAGACATCCAAGTAGGGAGGTGGCCCTGTGGGCTAGCATTCAGGTCTCATAAATGTCCTGGTGATCTTCTGAATATCCTCACTAGTCATCTTGGCACCAGTGTCCAGCAGATAATTGATGGAAAATGGGAACAGCAGCTCAGTTTGATCAAAGTGGAGCATCTTATTGATGGATTTAGGATTAATGTGAAAGAGGATGCTCCCAGATGGAGACTTAATAGCTCTGTGCTGTACATCATAGTTTTCAGCACATAGGCGAATAATCTTAGGAAAAACATTGATAGAGGGGAGACAGTAGTATGGCAGATTTGACTCCCATATCCCATATGTATCATGACCATTCAGGTAGTCATCTCTTAATTGCCTGAAGGTCTGCAAAAAATCCTTGTTACCCACAAAGTCTTCAATGAGGTAGTCCCTGTCAGCAAGAGGCAAGGACTCCAGGTCTTTATTTGGTGCATTTAAAGGAGAAACACTGAGGGCTGAGGGTGCAGGAGCAGCCATTGTATAATCTGATTTTGAACAAGGTGAGTGCAATGGTTTGCAAGGTTCCTTAGAGCTTAAGTGACAGGCTTACTGTGGATAATGCTTGGAATTTTCTTCAAAGTGGGATAAGCAGGCTTGGCAGACTTGTCTCTGCTATTTTTTTGGCAAATTCACAGGGATTGTGAATTGATGAGGGTGATTGCAGAGGGTGTGCGGGCTTCAATTTGGTGACATGCAGAGTTGGGCTTCCACCCGGCAAAAGGGAACAATGCCGAGCAACACGGGGCTAATTTTTTAATTGTCAAGCCGTGAATTATCATTTGAATGTCAAATTCATGGAGCTGGGGCAATGTGGGTTGATTTAATTGCAAATTAAGAAGTGGACAGTGTGCAATTTAGGATTTGATCGATGCTTATTGGAGAATTCGTATAGAAATGGCATGCATAGGGGCGGAACAAGGAACTTGCGGTGAATACCTGGAAAAATAGTACTGAACGTCCTCGGGCCGAGCAGGGGGAGATCACTGCAGCTGGATTGACAAGTGATGGCAGCCGCGACTTTGAATTTGATGGCTTGGAGGCAATTTCATGGTGAACCGGTTAACAGTGGCTGCGTCCTTTTCGCTTGAAAATGACAACAAACGGCTAGTTTAGCTGTTTTTAACGAGAAATTTGGGCAAAATGGGTCATTGGCGCTTTTTCCGCCAATGACGTCAGCATGACGTTAGGGTGGGCCTGAGGTACGGAGGGTGACATGGACGCTGAGCTGGAGGCCAGCGTGGACAGACATGGTGGCGGGCGGAGAACAGTGGCAGGGCGACGTGGAGGGCCACGGGGCACCGGGGCGGGCGGAGGAGGCACGACGTCATGATGACGTGTGGGTGACGTGGTGCCTCAGGGGTGGTATTAGGGAGGCGGTAAATGGTCTCCCCGCACCACCTTTGGTGATCGGCGGTATCGGGGAGGGGGGCTCCGAACAACCCCAACGCATGCCACGCGTCCTGGGTACGGCCCCCATTACTGCCCTCTCCCAAGACGTTAAAGGGAGGCAGGTCGGGATCCGATATTGACCGCCCACCGTTAGATCTGGGGTGGCGGAAGATCAACGGTTGGCGGGTATTTTTGATCAAAGGTGCAGTTTCGGGTTGGGTCCCGCCCAATTATTAAAATATTCGATTTAATTTTTGTGGCGCGGGACTATAGGTTTTGGGTTTTTCATGGGTTTTTTCGGGGTATGGGTTAATCTGTGGGGGGAAAAGGGTTATGATTAGGTTTGAGTGAAGGGAAAGGGGCTCTTTGATGGAATTCTTTAGGAAAAGAGGGGAGATGATGGATTAGGGGGAGGTTATTACTCCAACCAGAGGCTGGATTAATCCCATGACAGGGTTGACCATAGTCCCTGGTGGACTAATGTCTCCCTTAAACAAATTTATTTAGCTATAGTGCTAACAAGGGGGGGGGATATTTATACATGTTTAGGGGTTTATACACCATGGTGTTATAATAATAGGGGGAAGGGAAAGCATAAGGGATTTAGTGTAGATACAGTCAGTAATTAGTACTGGGGGGAATGAGAATGGGAAATGGTGTTTACTAAGTTCTTTAGGAGTCAAACTTAGTCAGGGAGTAGATCAAAATGAAAAGAATTTTTACACAAGAAATGTGGCTTCTTTTCAAAGAAAGAAGTCATTTATGACATCAAATTTGTATAAATGAAGAGCACAAGGAGGACTGGTCAGGCAGATCCTGCAGTCCTCATGGGAGGTTAGTAAGAAACTTTGAAGGGAATGGGGGAAGTTAGTGATGACTTTAGCACTTTGCCACTTAGGCCACTGTTCTTGCCTTTTCTGCTGATGACCACTTTGATTTACTCCAAGTGATGCACTTGGATTTAGCTTTCTGCAACATTCCACTGCCTACCCTGCCTATTTCCTAGCATTTTTTGTTACTTCAAGGAGGGTGCACTTGGACTTGCAAACCCTTAGGTGCCTTTTCTTTTGCTTTGGCTTTTCTTTTGATTTTCTATCTAAGGCTATCCTTATTGCTTCCAAGGCCCCAGATTAAACAGTTGGGAACCTTCTTTCTCTACCTAACTACTTTGTCTGCCAAGATTGAACTGTTTGGACAGACTTCTTTCTCTAATCTATAACAAAAATTGAAACATGGCCTGACCCAGCTTAAGCTGTTGGATCACCCATTGGGAGATAGGGCAGCATCAACCAAATGTAAATGTGTGTCTTCCATCAGAATATGAGATCTTTGCATCCCCAAAGTAGATCATATTGGCACTTCCCATGCCAATCATGAAAAATGAAACCTATTGGTATAGGTAGCTAACAGTGGCTCCACTTGGGGATGGTTTTTCTTCTTGAAAGACCAAGAACAACAGGTCAGAATGCCTTGGCCCTTGATCTGTTCTTACCAAAATTTGAAAATTCTCTCTTTGTACTTCAGAACTGGAGACTATTACCTCTGTGGAATTTCTGGCATATAAAGCCCCTTCCTGCTTATTTGTAGTGGATTCTCAAACTGAACTATTTGTGTGCTGAAAGAAAATATATACAGCTGATTATATACAGAAGGGGGAAACTCTGTTATATACATGGAAAGTAGTAGAAATAGTGCTTCAACATCCTGCCGTTTACAGGACCTTCACCCAAGTCAGTGCCATCCAAATTTTCCAAAAAATAAGTGTTATTTCCCTGTAGTGCTTGTATGACAAAAGGCCCTCTCCAAAGGGAGTCAAATTTGCCATGCTTACCCTTGTCTTCTCTTCTTGAATCCCACTTAAGCACTTTGTCCCCTATGAAGAAATCTTCAGCCTTAGTTCTTCTGTCAAAGGCTTTCTTCAACTTTTCTTGTAGGATTTGAACTCTGCTATACACTTGATCTCTGGTTTGCTGCAGACATATTATCTGATTTATCCTTCTCTGCATGTCATTTGGTTCAGCTTGACTTTCTTGGAGTAACTTCATGACAGGTACTCCTAGTGATGAAGGAAATTTGGCTTCTAATCCATAAACTAACTCATATGGGCTGACCCCAATGGACCTCTTGGTTGTTAGTCTATCTGCCCATAAAGCATTCACAAGCTTCTTATGCCAATTCTTCTTATTTTCTTCCAACACCTTCTTTATGATGTTCACAAGGCTTTTATTTGATGATTCAGCTAGGCCATTCCCTTGAGGGTAGTATGCAGTGGAATGGCCCAAAGTAATATGAAATTTGTGGCAGAAGTTTACCATCTTCTTGGATCTAAAAGCAACAGCATTGTCTGTTATTATCTTGTTGGGGCAACCGAATCTAGACAGTGTTATTCTCCAAAAACTGAATGATTGTTGAATCATTTGCCTGTCTACATGGGATGGCCTCAATCCATTTGGTGAAGTAATCTGTGGCTGTGAGGATCCATCTATGTTGGCCTGAAGATGAGGGATGAATTTCCCCAATGAAATCCAAGCCCCATTGTTGAAAAGGTCTCTCTGTTGCAATAGGCCTCAAAGGGAGTGGCAGTAACTTTCTCTTTCCCTCAAATATTTGACATTTGTGGCATGAGGTAGTAAATTTTTTAATATCAGAGAAGACAGTGGGCCAATAATAACCAGCCCTCAGTATCTTATCCACAGTGGACTTCCAATACAAGTGTCCACCACAATCACCTGCATGAAACTCTTCCATGATTTTGTTAGTCTCACTCTCAATTAAGCAGTTTAACAATATACCCTCATGGTTTTTCCAAAGTAAATTGCCACTCATGACACAAAATTTTGAAGCTTTCATTTTTAGGAACCTACATTTAGTTCTGGACAATCCTGGGGGAGCACACAGGTTTTGTAACACATAACATATATCAGAATACCAAGGAGATTGTGCAAAGGCTACGTTGATCTCTGGAGTCGCCAACTCCGGTTCACTGTCCAGTTGGTTAATGTCTAAGGCTTGAAAGTTTGCTTCTGTCATTAGTTTGGCCAAACCTTGCCCTTTTATCAGTTTTGTAGGTTTTATTTCAATATCAAATTCCAAGATGTTGGCAATCCATTTTCCTCTTCTGCCCTCTAAATTCTCTTGAGTAAGTATGTCTTTCACAATGGGACTTGGTACATAAGCTATAACATGGGAATATAGGATGTAAATCCTAAAGTCTTTGATGGCTTTGACCAAAGCATAAGCTTGTTTCTCCATGATTTGATATTTCAGAGGTGCATCTCTAAGAGCTCTACTAAAGAAAGCAATGGGTTTCTCATTTCCTTGGTCATCTTTCTGTAATAAGACAGCAGCAATGGTATGCTGGGAGGCAAAAGAGAAAATAATGAATTCTCTATCAAATTGAGGGTTTGTTAAGACTGGTGTTTGGGTAAGGGCCAACTTTATGCCTTCAAAAGCTTGATTTGCTTCTACCGTCCATTTCACTTTTGAATCCTTCTTTAGCATGTTATTCAGTAATCTGATCAATTCTGCTAAGTTTGGGATAAACCTCCTTAAAAAGTTAATCTTTCCCAAGAAGGCTTGCAATTCTTTGATGTTTCTAGGGTGGGGCATTTGTAAGATAGCTTGTATCCTGTCTGGGTCAATTCTAATGCCATCCTTTGAAATGATGTGACCTAACAGCTTACCTTCTTCTAAACCAAACAGGGATTTCTTGGGATTTAAATAAATTCCATACTTCCTACAGGTTATGAATATTTGTCTTAGATGTTTCAAATGTTCTTGGTCAGATTTTGAGAAAGGTGTGAGGTCATCTAAATAAATGACAAGGAAGTCATGAATCTCTTTAGCAAAAGCAATATCCATTGCTCTTTGAAATGTAGCCCCTACATTCTTTAATCCAAAAGGCATTTTTACATATTTGAAGGTTCCCCATGGGGTTGTAAATGTTGTTTTGTCCTTATCATCAGGGTGAACTAGGATCTGGTTGAAACCTGAGAATCCATCAAGTAAAGAAATTCTTGAGGCCCCCACTACTCTTTGCAAGATGTGATCCATCTTGGGTAAGGGGTAATTATCTTTCAAGGACACTTGATTCAAGTTCCTTAGATCAACACAAAGCCTTATTTCACCAGTTTTTTTTCTGGTAGGAACCAAGTTTGAAACCCAATCAGAAAATCTGATTGGTGCTACGATGCCAGCCTTAAACATTTTTTGTACCTCTTGCTCCATTGCTGGGAGAAGCATAGGATTGATTCTCCTCAATTTTTGCTTAAAGGGTTTTTGATTTGGCTTGAGAGGGATAGTGTGTTGAATAACAGAGGTGTCATAGGATTTTAAATCCTCATAACTCCATGCAAAGACATCTTGGAATTCTTTAAAGAGGTCAATGTATTTAGGCTTCTGATCAGGTGGTAAAGATGCAGACAATTTAATTATCTTGGGTTGTTCTGCAGTTCCAATGTTACACTCTTCTATGGTAGTATTGAGGGGCTGCAATTTTGGCTTCCTGAGAATATCATTTGAGTCGAAAATGTCTTCCAAGGGAGTAAGGCCTGTTGGGAGGAAGTTGTCTTTCAGTTGTATAATTTCAGCTTCATTATCAGCTATCTCCTCACAACTGATTTGTTTAAGTTCTTGTAGATTTTCTTTGTTAAAAATAGTTGGATGTAACATTTGGTTTGCTGTTTTGGGTGAAATACTTGTTTGGTGCTGTTCACCTAGTGTTTGTGAATCACTTGCAGCCTCCATATCAATGTTTAGCCCTGAAAATTCTTGCTGCAAAGTCAAAAATTGATTTATATGGGTATCATCCTCAAACACTTGCCAGTCTTTGACATTGTTTGGGACAGAAGGTCTGTGTTTTACCTCGGCTGTAAAGCAATGCTTGGGTTCAAAAGGAAGTTTACAAGTGCTTGCAAATGTAGCCAAACTATGAGCATGCAGGTTATGGGTTCTAGGAATTTTGGTAATTTGAAATTCAGTGAAGGACTGTAGCAGTTCAGCAGCAGCAGATCTATAAGATCTTAGTCTTTTGTCATTGGTGACAAAATTACCCTTTACTTGTTGGATAACTAGGTCTGAGTCTCCTAGGATTGAAACTTTTATGGCTTGTAAGGATTTTACTAGCTTGAGGCCTAGCAAGAGAGCTTCATATTTTGCCATATTGTTGGTGCATCTGAAGTTTAACCTATAGGCTCGGCCTTCTGCATGACTGTTCTGCTTGTTATGTATCCAAACTCCAGCTCCTGCCCCTAATTTGTTGACTGACCCATCAAATTCGAGGAACCATAGGATCTCTTGTTCTAGGGGAGACTTAATAACTTCTCTGTGATCTGGGATTGTGAGTTGAAGTTCTGGTTTTTCATTTAGTTTGTCTTTTAGGACAATCTCATCACTTGATTGGATCAGCTTTATTTCTAGAGCAGCAGCTTGTTCATTAATGCCCTGATCTTGTTTGAGTGTCTTGGTTTCATCATCATTTGTAAGACCTGAATTATCATTGAAGAGAATATATGAATCTATATCGGAATGGACAACATATATGGGAAAGTTTTGAGGTTTTTCTTCACTGCTGACCATGTATTTCATAAGTGACTCTCTATATAACCTCTTGGGTTGACCAAAGACTGAGATGGTGGCATATGACATGTCTAATTGTAGGGAACCTTGGAGTTTAGCCCCCCATGATCTTGATAAGAGCATCCCATATTTGGGTGGGATATCAGCAACTACAACATCCATTAGAATTGTTTTATTTGGGTACTGAACAAGGGACACACATAAGTCTTTTATCAAGCCTAAACACTTAACTTGGCTAGAGTCAAATGAGAATAGGTCCTTATATGGTCTTGTAATATCTAGATTCAATCTCTCCATGACTGATTTAGGCATCAGGTTGTGAGAGGCACCTGAGTCGAACATTGCATTGTGTAGTATCTTATCATGAACATGCAGGCTGACATAAAAAGGTAAGATCCCTGTAACTGCTGTCTTTCCATCAACGTCTGGACCGATAAGTAATTCTGGGGTATCATCCAACACATTGACATTATCTTTATTACGAGTAAGTTGTAGGGACTTCTTGATTTGTTGTTTATAAATGTCATTCTTGGCTAGTTCTGAGAGAGGAATAGCTACCTTCAATTTGCCAATTTCAGCTTCTAAGTCAAAGGGTCTTTCAGATTGGATCTTGGTGTTGTGGGTGACAGCCTTTTCCTTGTTCACTAGGTTTTCTTCTTGATTCTTATCTTGATCTTGAGGCTTGTCCTGCTTACTCATCTCTTGAGGAGTGTTACTTGGATTGGGCTGCAAAGGTGATGTAGCCATAGGCTATTGTTTTGAAGGCAATGGTTCAGTGACTTCTTGAACGGTTATTTCATTTGTAACTGAATCCGTTGTGTCATTTGGTTCTGTGACTATGGCTCTTTTGGGCTGCTGGCTGTCCTTTGTTTTTTCAGGCTGTGTTACATTTATAGTTCTGCTTCTTAGCTTATATTGCTTATGCACTTCATAAACAGCTGTGTCATATCCTTGTTTAAAGTCAAATGACTCACCTGACCTGGTTTGGAATTGCTGAATGTCATCATCCTTAGGATCCTCTTGACTCAGGAAAACTTGCTGCTCATCATTCAGGCCCATCAGGTTAATGTGGGTGTCATCTGTTTGCTCATTCGAAGTGGATGCCTCAGTATAGTTTTCCTGGAAAGGAGGTCTTATGTCTGGATCAGAACCGGCCTTGCCAACGTTTGGGTTTTGATTTCTCCTAAAATTGGGATTTCTTATAGGGTTATTTTGTGGTGCTTCCCATGATGACTTTCTCTCAACTGATTCTACTCTATCACCCAATCTCTTCATACCAGTGAGTATAGCATCCAGCTTTTGATCAAAGGTTGAAGGTTCTTCTTTGAAGATGGTTCTCTTTTCCAATCTTGCCCTATTTCTTTTGGCAATCAGGTTAGCCTCAACTGTGACAACGACCTTTTGGGCATCTTCAAGGGTTTCAGGGGCTCTTTCCTTCAACTGATATGCCATATCTGGGTCAAAACCATCCGGAAATTTGTACAAGGCTAAATCAGGAGGAGGTCTTAAATTCTGTGGTATTGCATTATATACGTTGTTGAATCTTGCACAATACTCCAAAACGGTCTCTTGAGGACCTCGTTTGATTGTATCATATTCACCAAGTATGTGCAAGGGATCTTTCTTTTTCTCCCATCTGTTAGTAAAGGCTTGATAAAGCTCATCAGGGGTTGTGATGGTATTTACAGCCAGTGATCTAAACCAGGTTCTTACATCCCCTGTGAGGCTCTGAACAAAGATTCTCATTCTCACACTGTCATCATCTATTTCATAGTTCTCAAAATGATCCTGCATCCTTCTGGCATGCTGAATTGCTGTGAAAGGGCCAGTGGAGTCAAAATATGAGATCTTAGATTGGTAGTCCTGAGGTAGAGCTGCAGCATTAGTAGGCAACTGCAGGGGTGCATATCTATTAGCCATATTTGCAGGATTTATAGGATTGACAGGGATAACTGGGATAGCATGAACGACTGGTACAACAGGGGTATTGGGAATGGTAGAAACTAGAGTGTTGGTCAAGGGAATATGTGCAGTGGATGGAGGTGTGAAAGGAGGGCTTTGAGAGGTAGATGGTGAACTGGGGGAATCAGGGGTAGACCTAAATAGAACCTTTATTGGAGTTGGAACAGGGTTTGGATGAGTTGTCTCAGGACTTAAATCAGCAAAAGTTTCCTGTCCTTGCTGCTTCCTAATGATTTTAGGGATTGTATTAGGATTTTCAAAAACAGTTGGTGGATTGGGGTTAGGATTTGACCTTGTATATTGTGGGTTCTTCTTGGGAGCCAGCTTCTGAACTCGTTATTTAGTATGTTTTTTGGAATATTTTTGTGTCTACAAGGGCCAGACAAGATTTTGGAGTGACTGTGTATATCTTAAAGCTAGCATGAAAATTGACTGCAAGCAGCTTTAAGAAATATACAGAAATTAGAAAATCCTGAGGAACTCCCCAGCGGAGTCGCCAATTATGTTATCACCCAGGTTGTTCCCTTTGACTCCCAAGGGAATACGGCCGGGGTAACGACTAACCAATCTTTGGGTCATAGGTTCTAGCCTACCTATGACCAGAGAGGGCTCTCTCTTTATGCTTTAGTTTTGTTTGTGTAGAATTGTTAGGCTAGCTATGATGCTCAAGGTTTATTTTGGACTTGGTTGGGTGATGATTTCAGTCAAGGTATATATGTGCTCACTAGAATGTTCTAGGCCATTGGGTACGGAGTCAGTGGTCCTTTAGTAGTTTGGTGTGCTGTGTTGATACAGTAGTGATGCTACAGAGCTGGGTAAGTGTCTGAGAAACAACGCCTTGAAATTGTGATTAAGTGTGATGTATCCAGTTCATGGAAGGCAGTTAAGAATCTTCCAATAAACTGATATGTAAAAGAAATGAGAATCTTATTTAGAAACACTGAAGAATTTCTAGATAACATTCATATTTATAGAATTAATGAAAAACATGAGCATTTAAGAATTCATGTCCATAGTTAATTCTGAAGAAAACATTTATAGCAATAAAAGATTGAACACAGGGTGTAACCAAACATATCCTGCATTATCCCTTTTCTCTATTGCTAGATCAGTGAAACATGAGTATGATTTAATAACATAAGAAGACAAAACAGAGATTAAGAAAAACTTATTATTCCATTAGACAGCACAAGAATTCTGCAACAGCATGCATGTCATCAGCAAGACATCAAATTTTCAGGAAATCACTGAGCTGGTCCAGCCCTTTGTATTAGATAATCTGAAAGTGTACAATACATTTGCCTCAGAGTGAAAATCACCAACCCCTTATGCGTTGCTAAGGGGGGGATATATACAAAATTTACATAAGAAAAATATCAAAGAAATGAGTTAATGGCTCATTGATGTTATGCCAACTCCTGGAGCCTCGTAGCTGAGAAAGTTAATGCTGTAATAACTCTTCAGTGCTTTAGCTGTCCAAAATAGTCAGAAACTGTTGACTTGGTGGCTATTGGAGTCGGTTGAGGGTACGCTGTCCAAAATTTGCGTATCTTCTTATCCTTTGGGCTAGCTGTCGTTCTCCATGTGCTTAGTCACCTTTCAGCTGCCTTAAATGCTAACTTTATTCTGCTGTTTGTCTTCTAGTGAGTTGGAGCTGGCAATGACCGAGCAACTGGAGCTATCGTGGCAGAATTTGAAGCATTGCCTGCCACCAATCCTCCTTGGGCAACTGATGTCTCCGAATTTTCACTAAAGTTTCATCGGCCTCTGTATATCTGTAAAAATTTGGAGGAATCTCAAAAAGGTGCTTTACCTCATTTTCAATAAAAAACAGGCCTTCAAGTTTATTGTATAAGCTCTGTCCTGTTGGAGGCCCTGTTTCCTCAGAAGTACTGCCAGATGCAGTGATTTGATTTTCAATGTAAGTTGCCATCCTGTTGGTGTACTGCTCTCTGGAGATCAGTCTTCCTGCACCGCTTAGTAGGCTGGGCAGTCCTTTTGCTTGCAGTGCTGCCATTTTGTGTTGGTATTCATCCACCTCTGCCTGTATTTCATAGCACTTTCTCTCCACAGTTTGTACATAATTCCTGAGAGTGAGTACCTTCCTAGCTGTGAGGACAACCTCTATTCTGTTGACTATGCCAATGGCTACCAGTTCCTCCTTTTCCTGCTTGTTCAAAAAGTCTATCATTCTATTGGCCTGGTCAGGCCTGTTTCCCAGCGTTGTCTTGGCCCTTTGAATCTCTGTCTGTGCCTGGCCGATTAAATCCATCTGCTCATGTATGGTTTTAATTGACTTCCATTGCTTAGTGATGGATTGGTCAATTTTGGCCCATAGAATCCTTTTTATTTGAGCCATGGTGCTTTCTAGATTCAGCTCCTTCTCCAAGGCCTTTATCTTGTCTTTTAGGGCCTTTATTTCTCTGCCTTGTTCTGCCACAGTTATTTTTGATTTATCATATTTGGCATCTAATTCTGCCAATTTTTCCTTGGCCTGTTTTATTTCATTTGCCTGGAGCTCCATTTCTTTAATGGCCTTAGTCAATTCTTCCACGCTTGTGCTGGAATCTGGAGCTGTAGTTGTTGCTGCTGCTTCTGTTGTGGGAGCCACTGCTGCCTCCGTAGTTGTTGCAGTGGTTGAGGTAGTTGGAGGAGCTTGGGATGTGGATTCTCCCTGTTTATCTTGTAATGCCCCTTCAAGCTCTTTCTCCAAATCGAGGACCTTCTGGTTTAGCTGCATTATGAGGTCCAGTTGCTCATCAACCTGCTTTTCCTTTTGTAGCTCTGCTGTTTGAGGGTGCTCTGTGGGCAGTAGCTTTAACCTCTTCTTTAATGCATTGAGGTCATCCTCCTTTTTCTTCATAAGGGCCCTTACACCCTTAGGATCCTTAGGATCATGTCCTAGGTCGATAATAATGTCCTCAAGTGATTTTATTCTGTTGTCTTTAGCTAGGGAGGACATTCTTTCAAAATCCAACTGAGTGTTGGTGTTTTTTAGTGACTCTTTTAGTTCATGGGCCATGGTTGCCCTTTCCACCAAGGTTGCATAGACCATTTCTCCAGTCTGTTTGTGGAGTTCAATTTGGTCCATGGGATGGATGTCTTTGGCTAGGACCTCCACCCTTGTCTTCACATAATCTGCCGCTGATTTTGGATGGGGCACTGTAGGTTTGAAATGGCTGAGGATCATTTTCTCCTCTTGAATGTCATATACAGACATTAGCCTTTCTTTTTGGGCTGGTGTTGCATTTAGGAATTGTTTATAGACTTCCACCCTCAGCAAGTCATTCTGTGCCTTAATTTTCTTGAAAGAAGCCTTAGTGCTTTTGGGCTTCTTGCTCTGCTGAGAGGAGGAGGACACCTCCAAACCAAGTTGTAATCCTTGCTCCTGCTGAAAGGAGCTTGTACCTGTATGCTGGCTGCCCTCCCTGTCTTTCCTTGAACTGTCAAGGATTTCTTCAGTGATGTCTTCTACCTCTGGGGAGTCAGCCCTTTGCCTTTTGGTCTGGGGTTTTTGGGAGGATTCACTAGCAGGAGTGGACTCTTCTCTGTCTCTTTTCGTACCCCTGTCCTCTTGTGCTGGGGTCTGCAAAATTGGAGCTGTTGGTGGCTCAGTTTGTGGAGGGGGAGTCTGCTCTGGTTGCTGCTCTGGTTGTTGCACTTGTTGCTGCTCACTTGAAGGGGCAGGCTTTTCGTTCACGGTTTCTTCTTCAGCACCCATTATCCCTTTCCATTTGTCTGTAGCTGGTGCTGCTGTAGAAGGTGCCTGTGTGGCTGGTGCAGTCCTTGAGGCCGAGGTCCCTTCTCCTGCTGAGTGCGGTCTTTGAAGGGTACCTGCTGCACAAAATCTAGGTCAAGAGTCTTTTCCAGTTCCTTGACATTCTTTAGCATTGTCTCTTCCTCAGTTAATTTTTCAATTAAAGTATCCTGCTGCCATTCTTGCTGGTTGGCATATTTTTCAATGTGTGGATATTTGCAATGCTTATAACCTAGTAGCCTGTACTTGACTCTTCTAGCAGTAATGAAGCCTTGAGGGTCGTAAGGGACCCACCAGAAACTATGTGATAGCTTGTATTTGTCTTTGAGGATTAGGTCAGCATCTTCCCATCCTTCTTTTTTATTCATGATGAAGGGGCCCACCTGGTGCTTGAACTTGAGATGGGCTTTCTTTTTGGAGCTGTGAAAGTGAGTGAGGTCAGAGTGAATTAACTGCCTATAATACTCCAAGGCAAATATCCTCATAGGCACATATTTTGGGAGCCTGTATGAACAGAGCTCACAGCCATAGACTCTGATGACTGTATGATCCTCATATAGGTACCAATCACCTATTTTGTAATTCTTGGAGAGCTGCAGGACTTTCTGTATTTCAGTTGATATTCTAGGAGGAGGGGACCTCATCAATAAGCAAGAGACAGGGTATACAAATTGGTCAATAAATTCACAATAGGAATAGGGTGAAATTTGGACTTTGTGATAGACAGATGTCCAGAAGATAACAGATCTTCTTTCCCCTTTATAATCCAGCTTTTTGATGTAGCATGGAAAAACCTCGGACTGATAGTACATAAAAAGGTGGTAGATATAGGATGAGTACTTGAAGACACCCTGTCTGTCTACTTTGCACAACTGATCATGAATCTTGTTAGCTATGAATTTGGCAAAGTTATATTTGCGGGCAGGGGGTTGGCCTAGGCTGTAAGCAGCTAGCAATACCAGCATTGTTTCATCCACATGCTCACTGGTTCTGTATCCCAACACATAAGCAATCATGTATAGCAATAGTCTGCCTACCTCAGTAAAATAGACATCCAAGTAGGGAGGTGGCCCTGTGGGCTGGCATTCAGGTCTCATAAATGTCCTGGTGATCTTCTGAATATCCTCACTAGTCATCTTGGCACCAGTGTCCAGCAGATAATTGATGGAAAATGGGAACATCAGCTCAGTTTGATCAAAGTGGAGCATCTTATTGATGGATTCAGGATTAATGTGAAAGAGGATGCTCCCAGATGGAGACTTAATAGCTCTGTGCTGTACATCATAGTTTTCAGCACATAGGCGAATAATCTTAGGAAAAACATTGACAGAGGGGAGACAGTAGTATGGCAGATTTGACTCCCATATCCCATATGTATCATGACCATTCAGGTAGTCATCTCTTAATTTCCTGAAGGTCTGCAAAAAATCCCTGTTACCCACAAAGTCTTCAATGAGGTAGTCCCTATCAGCAAGAGGCAAGGACTCCAGGTCTTTATTTGGTGCATTTAAAGGAGCAACACTGAGGGCTGAGGGTGCAGGAGCAGCCATTGTGTAATCTGATTTTGAACAAGGTGAGTGCAATGGTTTGCAAGGTTCCTCAGAGCTTAAGTGACAGGCTTACTGTGGATAATGCTTGGAATTTTCTTCAAAGTGGGATAAGCAGGCTTGGCAGACTTGTCTCTGCTGTTTTTTTGGCAAATTCACAGGGATTGTGAATTGATGAGGGTGATTGCAGAGGGTGTGCGGGCTTCAATTTGGTGACATGCAGACTTGGGCTTCCACCCAGCAAAAGGGAACAATGCCGAGCAACTCGGGGCTAAATTTGTAATTGTCAAGCCGTGAATTATCGTTTGAATGTCAAATTCATGGAGCTGGGGCAATGTGGGTTGATTTAATTGCAAATTAAGAAGTGGACAGTGTGCAATTTAGGATTTGACCGATGCTTATTGGAGAATTCGTATAGAAATGGCATGCATAGGGGCGGAACAAGGAACTTCCGGTGAATACCTGGAAAAATAGTACTGAATGTCCTTGGGCCGAGTAGGGGGAGCTCACTGCAGCTGGATTGACAAGTGATGGCAGCCGCGACTTTGAATTTGATGGCTCGGAGGTAATTTCGCGGTGAACCGGTTAACAGTGGTTGCGTCCTTTTCGCTTGAAAATGACAACAAACGGCTAGTTTAGCTATTTTTAATGACAAATTTGGGCAAAAAGGGTCATTGGCGCTTTTTCCGCCAATGACGTCAGCATGACATCAGGGCGGGCCCGAGGTACGGAGGGTGACGTGGACGCTGAGCTGGAGGCCAGCGTGGACAGACATGGTGGCGGGCGGAGAAGAGTGGCAGGGCGACGTGGAGGGCCACGGGGCGCCGGGGCGGGCGGAGGAGGCACGACGTCATGATGACGTGTGGGTGACGTGGTGCCTCAGGGGTGGTATTAGGGAGGCGGTAAATGGTCTCCCCGCACCACCTTTGGTGATCGGCGGTATCGGGGAGGGGGGCTCCGAACAACCCCAGCGCATGCCACGCGTCCTGGGTACGGCCCCATTACCGCCCTCTCCCCGGACGTTAAAGGGAGGCAGGTCGGGATCTGATATTGACCACCCATCGTTAGATCTGGGGTGGCGGAAGATCAACGGTTGGCGGGTATTTTTGATCAAAGGTGCAGTTTCAGGTTGGGTCCCGCCCAATTATTAAAATATTCGATTTAATTTTTGTGGCGCGGGACTATAGGTTTTGGGTTTTTCATGGGTTTTTGGGGTTTGAGTTAATCTGTGGGGGGAAAAAGGGTTATGATTAGGTTTGAGTGAGGGGAAAGGGGCTCTTTGATGGAATTCTTTAGGAAAAGAGGGGAGATGATGGATTAGGGGGAGGTTATTACTCCAACCAGAGGCTGGATTAATCCCATGATAGGGTTGACCATAGTCCCTGGTGGACTAATGTCTCCCTTAAACAAATTTATTTAGCTATAGTGCTAACAAGGGGGGGGGGGATATTTATACATGTTTAGGGGTTTATACACCATGGTGTTATAATAATAGGGGGAAGGGAAAACATAAGGGATTTAGTGTAGATACAGTCAGTAATTAGTACTGGGGGGAATGAGAATGGGAAATGGTGTTTACTAAGTTCTTTAGGAGTCAAACTTAGTCAGGGAGTAGATCAAAATGAAAAGAATTTTTACACAAGAAATGTGGCTTCTTTTCAAAGAAAGAAGTCATTTATGACATCAAATTTGTATAAATGAAGAGCACAAGGAGGACTGGTCAGGCAGATCCTGCAGTCCTCATGGGAGGTTAGTAAGAAACTTTGAAGGGAATGGGGGAAGTTAGTGATGACTTTAGCACTTTGCCACTTAGGCCACTGTTCTAGCCTTTTCTGCTGATGACCACTTTGATTTACTCCAAGTGATGCACTTGGATTTAGCTTTCTGCAACATTCCACTGCCTACCCTGCCTATTTCCTAGCATTTTTTGTTACTTCAAGGAGGGTGCACTTGGACTTGCAAACCCTTAGGTGCCTTTTCTTTTGCTTTGGCTTTTCTTTTGATTTTCTATCTAAGGCTATCCTTATTGCTTCCAAGGCCCCAGATTAAATAGTTGGGAACCTTCTTTCTCTACCTAACTACTTTGTCTGCCAAGATTGAACTGTTTGGACAGACTTCTTTCTCTAATCTATAACAAAAATTGAAACATGGCCTGACCCAGCTTAAGCTGTTGGATCACCCATTGGGAGATAGGGCAGCATCAACCAAATGTAAATGTGTGTCTTCCATTAGAATATGAGATCTTTGCATCCCCAAAGTAGATCATATTGGCACTTCCCATGCCAATCATGAAAAATGAAACCTATTGGTATAGGTAGCTAACACCCTGTTCTTCGGTTGAAGCTTCACAACCAATCGAACCTTGGAATAAGCTGTAGAAACATACAACAACTGCAAAATCACGATAATTCAATAGCTCAAGTAAATATTGGGTTAAATAATAAAGACAAATCATATTTATGAAATGGAAGATGATTATGTACCTGCTATGCTATCAACCTTGTAAAATGATACCCAAAATGGAGTTATGAAGGTAAAAAAGGAGGAATGGAGTGAAAAGGAGTTGTCAAAAAGAAGCAAATTTTGGGTTCAACAAGTTCCTTAACCGTGACATGGCAGAGTTCGCAAGTCGCCTTGTTATAGAGGAGTGCATTATCTTACTTATAAAGATTCAACTACCTATACATTATCCTAATCCCGGAGATAAACCCTAAATGTGTTAACCCCAGATTTGATACTGAGATCACTCAACCAAGCACACAGGCTAAGAGGACCATGTAAGTCCCAAGGGCAGGTTGGTGGTTAGAGGTTGGAATAGATGCCCTGATGATCATAAAGGAAGAGTGATGTCGATCCTAACTAGGTCGGGAGTCACGTAGTGGATCTATAGGAAAATGTGCAACAACGAGGCATGACATGCCTATCCCAACTTGGTTGGAAGTCGGAGGTTAGGTTGCCATGAAGGAGCATGGTTCCAATACCGACCCAACTTGGTTGGAAGTCGACAATGGGGCTATCGTGAAGGAGGTAATCCTTGCACACATGGAATGGGTTGACCCTAACTTAGTTAGAGGTCGACAGTCAAGATCTCAGATGGCGGTTGGACGTGAAGAGATTTACATGCTCCCAACCCTTCCACTTAACCAATCATTGGGTGATCTCATGGTAGATTGCCACTTGTCAACGTAAGGTAGGAAATCATTTTTCCTTGTCTGTAAAAAGAAAAAAGAAAAAAAAAGAAAAATGGATAATTCTCGAAAAGGGACAAGGGTTCAAGCTTCATAGTTATGTTCCCATGACTTTACAATGGGAGTTGGACCTAATAGTGATGACCCTCTTACTCTAGGTTGGTAAGGTGGGTATGTTATAGAGTGGTATCAGAGAAAATTTCAACACTTTGATATACAATATTTTTTCACACTCCATGTACTGTATCCTAAAGTGTAAAAATGACAAAAGTTGTCATTGTATTCACCATGAAACATATATTGAATCATCCCTTAACAAAATAAGAAAACTTTCCCTTAAAGAGTTTTGAGAAAACTTGTCAAAAAACCTTGTTTTAAGGATCGGCGCATTTTTTACCACTAGTGACCCATGCTAGAAACATGTTTCAATATACTTACCTAGTGCTTTCAATGTTGCTTTTATAAGGAAAATCCGTGCTTCACCTCTTCAGACAATTTTTCCTAAAGTGGAGGAGAAGCTTCTCTTACTAGAAGTCTCGAGAACAACGAGCTCGTTACATGTGAATAAGGATTAGAGCAAGATCCCCCATTCATGGTCCTTAATCCTACTTTCATGGATCTTTCCCTTGAGTTGTGGAACCTATCCCTCCTTTTATGGATCCTTAACTCCCTATCCTTACCTATAAATGAGATCCCTACTATCCAAAACTAGTTGGCTATAGCTTGGTTTCCTTCCTAATGCTAAACTATGCCCAAATGATGCCCATTTTGCTAAGGAGAAAGCAGTGCTTGAAGGTTAAGGATAGGACTTGGAAACTCACCTAAATGAGGCTTCCAACATCAAGGCTTAAGTGGTTGTAATTCTCCCTTTACTATTCTATTTATAATACATTATGTGTTTGATTTCCATAAATGTGTCTACCATTGCTCATTTAGTATAATACTCATTGATTTGTTATATGGTTTATATTGGAATGGTTTTTGCTATGTATGCATTTGCTGTCTCCACATGATTTTCCTTGCAGGTATTCATTCCTAACGATGAAGAGGAGATTGAGCTTGGAAGTGAGAGAATCAAGGATGACACCAACAGATTTTATCATCAGAGTGAGGTAGGTTATCTATCCTCCTTTGTGTTTTCTGGTATAAGCTAGGAAAGTTTTCACATATTTGTCTAGTTTGTTGCTAGATCCTCCCATAGGACTAGAGGGATTATTTCTATCCACAGAAAGTATTGTCTGCACAACAAAATGGTGACTCCATTGGGGGGCTTATAACCCTTCAAACCTCCTTTTTTATGTTTGGTCTTTTTGATTAGTTGGACAACCTCCTAGTGATTTATAATTTAGGGTCATTCTGGGTCTGCATTCTGAGTAGTAGGTCCTTTAGAGTGTCAAGTTTGAATCTCTCTTTGGGTTTCTTTTTATTTTCCTAAGTATGTCTTGCCCAACGTGTTTTATCCAGGAACAATCATGATGCCAATGCATTTTTTTCCTTTACAATAGTGTTGAAACCCTTGTCAACATGGGTTTTGACGGCCACAGTCATGTTGATCTTTGAAATTTGAGAGTTTTTAGGGTTTCTCCCTGAAAGGTCTAGTGTGTCTTGATCTTTGAAGTGTCCTCCTGCTCTATGTGCTTTGGATTTGTCATTATATTTGTTGATTTCTTATTGGTTTGAAAAGGTCCATCCCATTGTTTGAAGTGGTAAAAGTGAATTCTGGTTGAGTCTTTAGGTCTTTAGGTCAATTGGATTTATTGTTTGTTGCTTGTGTGTGTGGAAGGAATACTGATTTGTTGTTGATTAAAGCATTATTAGTTCTTTTGGAAATCATAAAAGAAATGGAATTTGAATTTGCTTAGCTTTCATCTTGAAGTTACTTTTCGCATTGCATTAGATTACATTGCATTGAAAAGTTGTTCTTGGGATTATCATTGAGCATAGATGACATTGCTTAGTGTTGAAAGCTGAAAGAAGTGCATTCTCATTCATTGAAAAGGAAAAGTGAAAAATTAATATAGGTGCATTTGAATTGAATTTAATTTTACTTTTGGTGAGTGCATTGAAAAAGAAAAGTGAAAAATTCAAGTATCCACATGTTAGTGAATTGAAATCCTTCTTACTTTTTAGATGCATTGGAATACTGAAAGTGAAATACCTAGTTAGGGATATTTTCTTGCTACATACTTGGTTGTTGTATCAATGTTTGAACCTCTTCCCTATGCCAGATAACATTCATTGAATTGAAAAGAATCATTTTTTCATACTAGTTGCATCATAAGTGTGTTTAGATGACATCAATCTTTGAGCCTTAAAAATGAAACTTAATTGAATATCAACTTAAAATTTACCTCAATTAAACTAAGGAGGATCTAGAACATTAACAAAAACATTTAGAGGTCTAGGCTAGAGATGTGTTTTGGTGTCGTTAAACAAAGGAGCTATTGTTGTTTGCCAATGTTGTATCCCAGGGGTGAAATCATGTTCCACGTACTAAAGTGTATAGGACTATTCTCTAGTACTTTTGGGTATATCGGAGGTGCTCCAAACATGGTAAGTATATGGGAGTGCTCTCATTGAATGGTTATGCATTAGACAACACTACTACGGACTACACTCCCACATACCATAGCGTATATTTTGGGAGTCCCAAATAGGTTTCTATCCATCCATAGGTAACCGAGTATGTTGCCTTGTATACCATGATACATTGAATACAACATTCAAGGAGATTGGCTACCGTATGTTAAGTCCTTGGTTCACCAAGGTGTATATTGTAGTTCATGGTTGCTTGGTAAACCCTCATGCCTAGTTTACCCCTTTTTGATTTATTTATTTTTGTTAATTTCTAAAATCAATTAACCATGGAATAACATCTTACCCATGAAACAAAAACTCCTTTTGTCCTCAACATTAATGGTTAGTCGTGAAATTGAAATTAAGCCCAAAGCATTCATCAGCACACATTAGTGATTAATTTTCTAAAAATACATCATGGTAGAACCACACGGAGTCCAAAACCAGTCCCCATATACAACACACAATGGAGATGCTAATGCACCTGATTCACATAGAGTTGTAGGTTCTAATATTGTTGAGCCTGAATCCCTTGAAAACCAAGGTGTTGAACTTGGTCTTGTCCTAAGTATCAAACCCCTTGCTTTCTAACCACCACCAGAGTTAGTAGGCTCATCCTAGGACTCTCCTCCGGCTAGTCCTCATCCTACTTTGGAGTTCTTACTTTTCCTCCTATTCCACTCTTTGAATTAGATATTGTGTACTTATCCCCTCCGCATCTGTATAGTCCTTTTGATACTTCTAACGTACCTTTGATTCCTTCTCCTAGAGAGACTTGGGCTCCAAGCGAAGAACCTTTCCAAACCATGGCAATAGAAGGTGATAACCCATCTGTAGGGTCAACACCCCAAATTATTCATGTGGAAACTTCTATAACTCATATTCCAAGTAGTGAGATTAATCCTATATTACTTCTTCCTCCAGAAAAATTTCCTTATGTTTAATTTCCCTATCATATGAAAAGTGGGCCAAGTACACCTCCTGCTTATAGCGCACCCTTGGTCCCACCGAGTTATAACTCTCTTGGCGATGCTTTTTTCGAAAATTCTGGTGCAACTTCACTATTTCATAATCCTATTTGGTCATCTGGTGTCACTCCTACTACCAGCTCATTTGTTCCAAACGTGTCGGTAACTGCACAGACCCCTACCCAACCTATAGTGATGGTAGGTGAAACACATGTTCCTCTTAATCTTTCTGTTCCTCCTACTATAGCCACAGTAACTAAAGTCCCCAATATGAGTGGGAAGTATACAAGTTCATCTATTCCAATGTTTGGGGGGTAACTACCTCCACACTACATACCTCCTGCTTGTAGTGGAAACTATGCACACCCTCTTCCCACATCAGGGGAAAATAAACCAATTAGTGTTGCTGCTAACCTAGGTGGAACACGAGTTCCACCTATATTAGGTAATGTCACGAGAGCCCCTTTACAAGGTCACCAAGTCCCCTTAACTCAACCTTCCTACCAACAACCATATGTTCCTACTGGCTCTCAACAGCTCCAAACTCCACTATCGGGAGTTCCTCCTTATCAGCAGGCAAGTCCTCAAATGTAGTATGGTCCTCAAATGCAGTATGCTCATTGGACTGGTAATCCTCCTTTGTGGCCACATATTCCTATCAATCCGAAACAAGGAACTTATTCGTAGTCATAGCCCTAGGTTCTTACTCGCAGTGGCAACCATGGGTTTCCTTCCAATCCCAACATGGACCTTACTAGAAACCACAACCACAAGTTCCTATCCAACTCCTGCAGGGACCTTATCAGCAGCTGAAGCCGCAAGTTTCCTACCAATCCCAATAGGGACCTTACCAACAACCACCGCCACAAGTTCTGTTTCAATCACAACAGGGACCTTACCAACAACCACCACAATAGTCGCAATAGATGCCACAAGGACCTTACCAACAGCATTATGGTCAGTTTGCTTCATAGACTCCAGACATCCAATATGGTTATCAACCTCTTTATGGTCAACCTCCTTATGGTCAACCACCTTGTGGACAAAACCCACCACAGTGGGGGAAAACCCAAACTCAGCAAGGTTGGAATACTCAATTTGGTACATACTAGAGACCTTATACCCCATACAATCCACAACTGCCATTTTTGGCAACGATGGAATTTTTGATGTGTCACAACTTACAAATGACCCAATACTGCACTCACTGTATTGGCCTCTAATACCAACTAAAATACCAAGTGACTGTCCTAAGTTTGAAGGTAAATCTGGAGAATACCCTCAAGCGCATGTTATGACTTACCACCTTTGGTGTTCCTCTAACTCTTGGGTTGATTATTCAATCCGATTGCATCTTTTCCAGTGCACTTTACCGGGTGTTGCCCCTAAATTTTACATCAAGCTCCCTCGAGGTACTTTCTAAGACTTCAACTCTTTATCTATGTACTTCCTCACCCATTTCCAATTACATGTTCGGTACGAGACTGCAACCCATCTCTTAACGTCTTTGGAGTAGATGACCTCCACTCATATCTTCGATCATATACATAAATGGAGACCTAAATGTTGTCTCATCAAATTTGACATCCCAGATAAGATTTTGACTGAATGGTTTACTAAATCATTCATTCCCCCTATCGCTAAAGATATATCCATTGGTGGTTGTGTAATTGAGGAACAAGTCATCGCCCGTGCCCAGTATTTGGATCCTGTCTATTCATAATTTGACATGTTGTATAAAATCCCACCAGGTTCCCAACGAATTTCGACTGCTCCTACATCTTCCACACCTGCATATACAACACCCATTGATGGTATCATTGGATATGTGGCCCAGTGGTCTAGTAGTACCCCGATTATTTCTACAAAACCTAATTCTACTTCGTTCACTGCTACCTCCAATACTAGAGACAACTCAAAGAATCCTAGTAAAACCTCAGAGGTAAATGTTGTCCAGTCTACCACAATAGAAAAATCCTTGAAAGGAAAGAAAAAGGGTAAAGGAAAATCTAAGCAGGATACCCCCAAACAGGATTCCCCAAAACCATCAGCTGACAATTCATCAAAGCAAAAGCCTAAATATCCTTGCCTTATTTGTGATGAAGATCATTACACTAAGGATTTCCCCTATGCACTGAAGTAATTCATCTTATTAAAGGCATCACAGGGATGTTAGTTGTGTTGAAGGAACCTTTCCCATCTCAGCAAGTAAAAATGGTAGACCAACCCCATGCTCAGACCTCTAGAAGCTCTCCAGTGTTCATGAGTGGCTCAAAACCTATTTTTGTAGCCACCAAATCAAAAGACTATCCACCTCCTGAAAAACCCGTGGTGGAGAAAGATGCCACTGATATAACCTTTTCCTCCACTTCACCCAATTTTGGTCCTCTCCATATCAAGAAACCTATCATTGATTCCATAATCTGACCACCCCCTAAAGGTGTTATTCGGAAATCGTCTTACAATCCCATTGCGCGAGTTTCCCAACACTACAATATTGTAGAAATTTTGGCTCAAGCATCCTCGATGATGTAGGCTTTGGAAGTAATTCAAACGTGTCCATCACAATGGAATGCTTTGTTATCTGCCATCAGAGGAATTGATCCCACATATTGTACCTTGATCACTTTTGATTTTGAAAATCATGTCCCTTGCTTACCACCTCAACTTGCTTTTCTCATACAAGTTGTTGCCATGGGAAAAACCATTCACCGAACTATTGTTGATGAAGGAGCCTCTACATGCATTGTGTCCTTATCATGTTGGAAAGACATTGGTTACCCTCCACTCAACCAATCCTCGAATACTTTAGAAGCTTTAGATGGTAGATTTTTCCAACCATATGGTATTCTCAACTCTTTACCCATTCAGTTAGAAGGAAAAACTGTCAATTTGGAAGTAGAGGTTGTTGATGCAAATCTCAATTATAACCTTCTACTTGGCCGTAGCTAGACTCACACAATGTTTTGTGTGGTTTCTTCTCTTTTCCATGTACTTCATTTTCCCCACCAAGGGAAAATTGTCACAATAGACCAATTGGCCTTCTTTTCCTTTGACTCTTCAACTGGTAATGTACCTTATGTTGGGAAAACCAGCATTCCTTATGAAAATGTTGGAGTGGGTATTTTCAAAGACTCTGCTTTAATGGGAACTTTTTCCCTTCCTCCTCCCACCAATGTTGCCTAAGTTAATACGATCTAGTCTAGTAATGACCCTTGGATCATCCCTAGCCATGATCATATTGATAAATTTTGTGACACCATGCTGCTCAGCCCCATTGAACAAGCTTACCAAGCTATCCTTGTGGCTTCCACGACTACATATGAAGCCAATGACCAATTGATTATGGATCTAGACTTGTATTCGCCATCTTCTTGGCTTGATTCTTCGGATTCTGAAGGTCCTTTGAATGAGACTTTCCTTACTGACAAAAGAATTTTTGAAGTCATGTCTCATGAAGAAACCCCTTGGAATGATATTCATCATCATTCCTTGTTTCTTCCTAGCCTTGGTGTGATTCTTACTTGTCTAGAGACTTTAGCTTCTCCTACAATCACTGCTCCTTTTTGGACACCCATATTAGATCACGAAGTATTGTCTAAAGGAAATTTGGGAAAAATTTCGGTAACCATGCCCATCGACATTCTTGTGGAACTAGGTACAGTAAAAAACATTCACATATTATGATGGAAATCATCCTTAATATTGTGTATATAGTTTGTACATTAGTGTGTGTTTCATTAGTGTGCAGTCTTTTGGTGTGATTGTTTGCATTTTTGCAAACATGTTTTCCCCTACTTACCGTGTGTTACAATTGGTTTTCAAATGTCAATCAACCCTCTTCATTATGTCTGTTTCACTAATGACGCTTGTCATAGTACACATAATTTGTCTTCCGCTGCATGGGCACTCTTTTCTCCTAATGATGATTTAGTGAGTTTACAAGGTATATGTTTAGGACATACAACTAATAACATAGCAGAATATATTGTGGTCATCGAACACTTGTCAGAAGCTATTGCTCTTGGTATTAGGGCGTTAGTTGTTAAACTTGATAAACAACTCATTGTATTACATTTAAACAAGCACTATTCTGTTAGAAACCCTAACATTTTAAGAATGTATTTGCGTGTTCATCTCTTGGAAAGAAATTTTGATTACATTACATATTAACGCATTCCAAGACACCTAAATACATTGACAGATGCATTAGCTAACTATGTTTTAGATTGACAGTTGCAGCATATGTAAAAACGAAAAACCATGACATAATAGGAACATCGAGTACATAGGGTAAAACATGTATATAAATAGAGGGTTTGAAAAATGTTTATTACATCAAAAATAAAAATTTGTGTTATGAGACACATGGCTTCTCGAGCCTACATAAGTGCAGAAAATAAAACTGGAGACATGTATATCCATCGACATGGTGCTCATGATAGCATGAAATAGCTCTAATAACTCCACCCAACAACTGACATAGTCTAGTTGACACTCCCATGGTATGCCTCTAATACAGAAGTGGTGCATCATCAATAGTCACATACTTTGTAATGCCTCTCGTCAAGGCATCGAGGTTGCACTCCACCTCTAGCAAAGGATCATCTCCCTCCTCATAAAGTGCATCCTCAATTTACCATGCCATCCTCCTCACTATTGGAGAAACCCCTGGAGGTCTCTTTGGTCCTACATATGTGAAATATAATAAGTCTCAATCTCAGTTCACATAATGAAAAAACATCAAAAAATTGAAAAACTTTAAAAATAATTATTTACCTGAGTCAATCCATTGTGTTCCAGGTGGAAGTGGGAGATCAGGATCTCCCTAGAAATATGTCCCGGTAATCATCTACCATAATGATCCACTGTCGTAGCCATCCAAATAATGTTGGGGAGAAGGACATCTGTTGACCACCTCCATGAGGAGGCATCAACTCACCCCACCTTAGTAGACATGGATCCCTAGGTCTAGAAGGTTCCACCTCTACCTACTGATACCAAAACAATGGGACACACTCTAGGAAGAATTTCACCAAAATAAATCTGTAGCCAAACTATTTGAGTCTATTTGTCTTACATTTGGTGAGCTAGTCTTTCATGTTGACCAGTAATCATTCACACCAGTTAAACACAGTCAGACTAAGACAATCCACTGCATACTGAAAGTAAGACTTGCTCACTTTGTGTAGATCTTGGGCCCCAGCTACTCGAACTATAGTATGTAGAATTGTTCTCAATGGAAGGTTTGTGATAGTTTTGATATGATTCTACCTGCTCTTTGTCTTGCGAGAACCTGGACAATCTATAGCGATCAAAATGTCTATATTTTCTCCTCCACTACAAGGAACAGGAAACTGAACTCGTTGTCCTCTCTTGGACAAACCTGTGATGAAGTAGATGTTTGCAATTTCTATATCAAGTTCTTGGTCCCCTATTATGAACATCTGGTGGTCTACATCCCACCATCCTACCAAGTGTTGCAGTAATTCCAACTGGGTTAGGATCCCTGAAATGCAAAATAATTTGAGCAATCCACATGCCTGGAGAGCCCTTATGCAATTGGGATCTTGTGATGCTTGATGGTATTCCACTTCATGACCTCTTTCCTTCCACTCAATAACAATTTTTTCTAGCAAATAACCTATGAAACATCAATGAACAGAGTTTTAATTAACACCTATGGAGGAAAATCTACAAATCAATCAGCAATTTTTAAGATCTATTGAAAATTTTTGTTCCATGGTGCTAGCGCATCTGTTTTTGTAGAAATTTTGAATAATATGACACTTATTCACAGATATTATCCCGATCATACACTATTGTGGAATACATGCATAATACATAACCTCCTCTACGTTGATCATCAATTTAGCAGCATTCAAAACAATGAAACATCAATCACATGCACACATTAACACAATATGTAACTCGGGGAAAGCATACAGCTGAAAACCCCACACTATCTGTATATTATAATGAGTGAGAACATGTAACAATACATAGTACAATACTCCTCACAAGTACTCAGTACTATCTACACCTGTTACACACAAAACTAGCTCAGATTTGAATCAATCACAGGTTCAAATCTCCTCCACTGCTTTGCTTGCCTCTACTGCGCAATCCTGCAAGAGAATAATGATGAATGGCTGAAGCAAACTCATATTTCCTTGGTTGAACCATGCAATCCTCATTGGCATTACTCAATCCCATTGACTGTGCAAGATCTCATGCACAACTATAGTCACAATTAATAGCAATCTCAACCTCTAACACCTATCTTCACTGAACTATCCATGCACTGAGTTCACTGATGTATTCTTTAGTTGCTTTATGAGTTAATAATTAGTGAATTAATTAAAAATTAATTCACATCACTCATCACTAGTGTATTCTGCAGTTAGACTAAATACAACTAGTTTAACCAAGTCAAACTGAACACAACTCCATCAACTCCACAATCAACTCCACCAAACTCAACAACATGAGTTCTAATTGAAGTCCTGCATGCAATAGCTCAACTGACCCACAAGAAAAGTGTATTTCCTTCTGATAGCTGCATGTGCCACATCTGTAGCTCAAACTGAAGTGTTCCAAGAGGATAAGATAATGTTTATAGTCCAAATATTATTATGAGCTAATAATATTCGACTGTTCTATTTTTAGCCTGGCAGTCTAAAAATAGAAACCGCCCATATGTCTAAAAATAGAAGTCCATCTATTTTTACCAACATGACCAATCATCCACAAATAGCATCCTACAACTCATAGACCATGATCCATATGTCTAAAAATAGACATAGTCTAAAAATAGACTTTGCGCCAAAAATAGCCTTCGGGCCCACTTAGTGAAGGCGACTTCTTTCCACTAAGCTCCATCATCTTGTTGCATTCTCAACACTCCCTCTCAATAATATATGGATTATCAGCAACCCCTATCCTGCCTCGGTGGTATTTGAATTTTCTCCTGGTGAGCGCCTTCTTCAAGATATCAGCATCCTGATCCTCTGTTGGAATGTTTGAAAGTAACATGATTCTCCGCTGCACACAATCTCTGATATGATGGTACCTGATGTCAATGTGCTTAGATCTATCATGAAATATTGTATTAGCCGAGAGTTTAATGCAACTCTAGTTATCACAGTAAATCACAGTAGGCTCCAAGTATGAACCGAACAACCTGACCAGGATCTTCCTCATCCATATAGCCTCGCATGCAGCCAAACTTGCTACCATATACTCGGCCTCTGCTGAACCGAGTGCCATGTATCTCTGCTTCCTGATGTACCAAGAAACTGTTGTCGACCTGATACTGAAGACCCCTCTAGATGTGCTCTTTCTGTACGTTGGGCTCCCTGCCCAATCTGCATCCGTGAAGCCACATAGCTTCACCTCATCCTCCTGTCTGTACCACAATCCATATCCCGATGTGCCTCTGAGATAACGCAATACATGCTTGCCTGCCTTCCAGAAGAGCTTGGTTGGCTTAACCATAGCTTGTGAAAGCTGGTTAACAGCATAGCATATATCGGGTCGTGTATTGACCAGATACATAAGCGACCCTACCAACTGTCGATAAACAATGGCATCCACTACTTCCGCCGAAGTAGCATCCTCCTTCCTCCAACCTCCAGGAAGAGGAGTATCAACAGGCTTGCAGCCATGCATGTTGAACTTCTCCAGTATCTCCCGAGCATACTTACCCTGAGAAACAAATAGTCCATCACTGCGCTGCCAAATTTCCAATCCCAGGAAATAATGAAGGAGGCCCAAGTCCTTCATCTCAAACTCCTTAGCAAGATCATCCTTGCATGAAAGTATCAACAACTCATCACCTAGTAGAATCAAATCATCTACACAAAGTACAATGATAAGCAACTTACCCTCCACCACAATCTAGTATAGGTTAGGATCCGCCTCACTCCTGGGGAATCCAAGTCCGGTGAAATAACTATCTATCCATGTGTACCAAGCACGTGGTGCTTGTTTCAACCCATACAACGCTTTCTTGAGCCTGCACACATGCGACTCGCTGCTGAAGATCTAGAAACCTTCGGGTTGTTCTATGTACACCTCCTCCTCAATGACTCAGTTGAGGAACACAGTCTTCACATCCATCTAATGAATGTGCCACCCCATCTGCGCTGAGAGAGAAAGAATCGTCCATATGGAAGAATACCTTGCGACAGGTGCAAAGGTCTCCTCATAATCAATCCCCTCTATCTGTGAAAAGCCTCGGGCAACAAATCTTGCCTTGTACTTCTCCACACTCCCGTCAGCTGCCTGCTTAAATTTGTAGATCCATCTCGAACCCACCACTGATTTCCCTTCCGGTCTTGGGAAAATCTCCCATGCACTATTTCTGACAATCGAATCATACTTTTCCACCATGGCATCTACCCATTCAGGATCCTCCACAACTTCCTCGAAAGAGGATGGCTTAGTCACAACACATTTGCTCACAAGAGCCATGTATCTAGTGTACCGATGAGGTGACTGTCTCTTTCTACGTTGAGCTGTAGGTGGTCCTACAACCTTCTCTGCATCTTGAGCCAGTCACTTAGCTTCTGTCAAGTGCTTTCGCCCTCTGATGGTTGGCACTGCATGAGTGGTCTCTTCCACTCCATGAACTTCATCCTGTGGCTGATCCACGTCCTGAAGCTCATCCTTAGGAACTAATAGCTCCTCATCTACATGCAAGTGTGGCTCCCTCTCAAGCGAACACTTCATGGCTTTCTCCTCCTGAAATTTTATATCCCATCGCACAACAGTCTTGCCACTGTCTGGAAAATACACACAATAGTTGTGGGGCGTATCACTGTACCCCACAAATATCCCAACTTCTGCGGTTGGCTCCAGCTTCTTCCTGGCATCCTTCATCACATGCATGTAAACGTTAGAACCAAAAATCCTCAAATGAGAAATATCAGGTCTCTTACTAGAATAAGCCTCCTCGGGTGTACTCATGCCAACTATCCTGTGAGGACAATGGTTCTACACATATACTGCAGTATTGCATGCTTCCGCCCATAAGTGAAGGGGTAGGCTCTGATCATGCAACATTGCCCGTGCAGCACCCATGATCGTTATGTTCTTCCGCTTAGCAACCCCGTTCTGCTGTGGGTTATGGGGAGCTATGAGCTCTCTTCGAATCCCTTCTGCGCTGCAAAAGTCCTTGAACTCGCTAGAGATGTATTCACCACCATTGTCGCTCCTAAGAGCTTTCACCTTCTTCCCCGAATCCTTCTCGACTAGTGCTTTGAACTCACAGAACTTTGAGTATGTCTCGCTCTTCTTCTGCATGAAGAAGATCCAACACTTTTGAGAGAAATCATCAACAAAGATTACATAATACATGTTCTTTGCTGTCGAAGCTACTGAGAAACGTCCACACATGTTTGTGTGAATTCTCTTAAGGATCTTCGTGGCGTGACTATCCTTCTCGTGAAAGGTGTCTTTCACAAACTTTCCCAAAGTACACCCCTTGCACTGATCTGACTGCGCAAGAGTGCCTTTAGGAAGCCCGGTAGTGATTTGCTGCAGTATCTTCAAGGCTCCATGGTGAAGGTGACCCAATCTCCTGTGCCACAGCTTGCCATCATCCTGGCTCACCAATCCTTCTGCCTTGCATGCCATTGCTGCGCAGCCATCTACATGCAACTGATAAAGGTTCTTGACTCGAACCCCTATCTTCCGGGTTTCTCCAGTTGTCTTACTACGCAGGAAAGCCTTTCCCTCGCGGAAAACAAAATCATATCCCTTGTCTTCTAACATCGCCACAGAGATAAGATTCTTCTTCAATCTTGGAACATGCATCACTTCCTTCAATATGAAGGGTTTACTAGACTCCCTCTCAAAGGAAATGGTACCGATACCGGTCGCACTATATCTACCATCATCGCCCATCTCGATGTGCACTCCAAGATCTTTCTCCTCCAGATCAGAAAGCAAATCTCGATCTCCTATCATGTGAAAAGACGCACCACTATCCAAGAACCATACCGATCCCATCACACTTAATACCAAGCATGCGATCAACAAAAAATAAGCTCAAACTGCGAGGCTAAGGCCTCTCCCGCTGCAGATCCAGCAACTTGCTTATTTTTCTTCTTCTGCGGACAATTAGTGGCATAGTGTCCGTGCTGGTGATAATGAAAGCACTTCACCTTGGACATGTCCTGCTTCTTGCCTTTCGCACCGGAATTAGAAGCTTTCTTGTTCTTCCCCTTCTTTGCTTTGGCAGCCAAAGCGCAATTTTCTTCATCAAGTGCCTTTGATGAAGATCCGTCCCTAGTATTTCACCTAATCTCCTCCTGCACAAGATCTGACCAAAGTCTCTCCCATCCTGGCAATTTCTCCTGACCATTGACAGAGTCCTGATAGGAATTCCAACTCTTCGAAAGACCAAGGAGAGCCAAGCTCACCAAGTCCTCATCATCGACAGTCACCCCCACACTTCCCAGCTCATCCCTGCACTGAGTGAACTTCATGAGATACTTAGGCATATTGTCTCCCTTCTCGCACTTAATGTTTCTGAGTTTATCCTTGAGTGCCAGCTTCCTCTGAACGCTCTTGCTTTGGAATAGATCTATCAATGCTTTCCACATCAAGTATGGAGAAGCCTTTCCATGCAGGCTGGACACAATGTGATCCTTCACGCCCTCCAACAGAATCCTTCGACACTTTGCTGTCTTCTTTTGCCAAGCATCAACTTGCGCAGTATCAGTAGGCTTTGGGACCTCAACCTCTATGAACTCCTTCAGCCCATTGTCATCTAACACCACCTCCATCCTGTCCCTCCATGCAATATAGTTCGAGCTGCCCTCAAGAGCATACTCCAATCGCAATCCGTTGAAAGACATTGCAACGTTGAAACCAAGAAAACACTACTGTAAATTCAAATTCCACCAGCTCAAAACTCAACCGCCTATGATCTAGAATTCGTGAGAACAAAGTATTTCTCGTACAGAGATTGATTGTATGGGCTTTTACCAAATATCTCACCTTCCAAAGGAAGGATGAATCCAGAGGATACCTGGTCCGATTATAGACTCTTCCTGAAGAAATAAAATGTAAACACTTTCTGAATAATAGATCTGACGATCAACAACTCTGATACCATGTGGAAATTTTGAATAATATGAAAATTATTCATATAGATTATCTTGATCATACACTATTGCGGAATACATGCATAATACATAACCTCCTCTACGTTTATCATCAATTTAGTAGCATTCAAAACAATGAAACATCAATCGCATGCACACATTAACACAGTATGTAACCCGGGGAATGCATATAGCTGAAAACCCCACACTATCTATATCTTATAATGATTGAGAACATGTACTATCTCCACCTGTTACACACAAAACTAGCTCAGATCTGAATCAATCACAGGTTCAAATCTCCTCCACTACTTTGCCTGCCTCTACTGCGCAATCCTGCAAGAGAATAATGATGAATGGTTGAAGCAAACTTGTATTTCCTTGGTTGAACCATGCAACCCTCATTGGAATTACTCAATCCCATTGATTGTGCAAGTTCTCATGCACAACTATAGTCACAACTGATAGCAATCTCAACCTCTAACACCTGTCTCCACTGAACTGTCCATGCACTGAGTTCACTAATGTATTCTTTAGTTGCATTATGAGTTAATAATTAGTGAATTAATTAACAATTAATTCACATCACTCATCACTAGTGTATTCTGCAGTTAGACTAAATACAACTAGTTTAACCAAGTCAAACTGAACACAACTCCATCAACTCCACAATCAACTCCACCAAACTCAACAACATGAGTTCTAACTGAAGTCCTGCATGCAATAGCTCAACTGACCCACAAGAAAAGCGTATTTCCTTCTGACAGCTGCATGTGCCACATCTGTAGCTCAAACTGAAGTGCTCCAAGAGGATAAGATAATTTAAGTATGGGGGATTTACACAGTGCATTATATTAGATATCATTTTTGGGATTCAACTGCGTTAAGTAAGTCATTCAAACGTATGACCATTTCCATGAGAGGTAGTCGTAACTGACTAATTTCTCATGATTTTTGAATAGTTCACTTAGCACTCATTGCATCGGGTGATGCTCACAGGGGTGAAGAAGTGGGATTGAAACTAGTGAAATGTGGAGAACGAATCACATAGCATCAATCATCACTTCCGGGGCTTGCACCCGGTAACCAGGACTTCCCAGGAGGTCACCCATCCCAGAACTCCTCTGGCTCAAGTGCGCTTAACTGTGGAGTTTTTCCCACAATCAAGCCCACTTAGCTTGCTACCCCATTTGCAAAACCTTAGCAAGTATTGTGCCTCATGAACCATTCAAGTAGAGATCCCTTGACTCTTTTTGAATTTAAGTATGGGGGATTTACACAGTGCATTATATTAGATATCATTTTTGGGATTCAACTGCGTTAAGTAAGTCATTCAAACGTATGACCATTTCCATGAGAGGTAGTTGTAACTGACTAATTTCTCATGATTTTTGAAGCCCCGGAAGTGATGATTGATGCTATGTGATTCGTTCTCCACATTTCACTAGTTTCAATCCCACTTCTTCACCCCTGTGAGCATCACCCGATGCAATGAGTGCTAAGTGAACTATTCAAAAATCATGAGAAATTAGTCAGTTACGACTACCTCTCATGGAAATGGTCATACGTTTGAATGACTTACTTAACGCAGTTGAATCCCAAAAATGATATCTAATATAATGCACTGTGTAAATCCCCCATACTTAAATTCAAAAAGAGTCAAGGGATCTCTACTTGAATGGTTCATGAGGCACAATACTTGCTAAGGTTTTGCAAATGGGGTAGCAAGCTAAGTGGGCTTGATTGTGGGAAAAACTCCACAGTTAAGCACGCTTGAGCCAGAGGAGTTCTGGGATGGGTGACCTCCTGGGAAGTCCTGGTTACCGGGTGCAAGCCCCGGAAGTGATGATTGATGCTATGTGATTCGTTCTCCACATTTCACTAGTTTCAATCCCACTTCTTCACCCCTGTGAGCATCACCCGATGCAATGAGTGCTAAGTGAACTATTCAAAAATCATGAGAAATTAGTCAGTTACGACTACCTCTCATGGAAATGGTCATACGTTTGAATGACTTACTTAACGCAGTTGAATCCCAAAAATGATATCTAATATAATGCACTGTGTAAATCCCCCATACTTAAATTCAAAAAGAGTCAAGGGATCTCTACTTGAATGGTTCATGAGGCACAATACTTGCTAAGGTTTTGCAAATGGGGTAGCAAGCTAAGTGGGCTTGATTGTGGGAAAAACTCCACAGTTAAGCGCACTTGAGCCAGAGGAGTTCTGGGATGGGTGACCTCCTGGGAAGTCCTGGTTACCGGGTGCAAGCCCCGGAAGTGATGATTGATGCTATGTGATTCGTTCTCCACATTTCACTAGTTTCAATCCCACTTCTTCACCCCTGTGAGCATCACCCGATGCAATGAGTGCTAAGTGAACTATTCAAAAATCATGAGAAATTAGTCAGTTACGACTACCTCTCATGGAAATGGTCATACGTTTGAATGACTTACTTAACGCAGTTGAATCCCAAAAATGATATCTAATATAATGCACTGTGTAAATCCCCCATACTTAAATTCAAAAAGAGTCAAGGGATCTCTACTTGAATGGTTCATGAGGCACAATACTTGCTAAGGTTTTGCAAATGGGGTAGCAAGCTAAGTGGGCTTGATTGTGGGAAAAACTCCACAGTTAAGCGCGCTTGAGCCAGAGGAGTTCTGGGATGGGTGACCTCCTGGGAAGTCCTGGTTACCGGGTGCAAGCCCCGGAAGTGATGATTGATGCTATGTGATTCGTTCTCCACATTTCACTAGTTTCAATCCCACTTCTTCACCCCTGTGAGCATCACCCGATGCAATGAGTGCTAAGTGAACTATTCAAAAATCATGAGAAATTAGTCAGTTACGACTACCTCTCATGGAAATGGTCATACGTTTGAATGACTTACTTAACGCAGTTGAATCCCAAAAATGATATCTAATATAATGCACTGTGTAAATCCCCCATACTTAAATTCAAAAAGAGTCAAGGGATCTCTACTTGAATGGTTCATGAGGCACAATACTTGCTAAGGTTTTGCAAATGGGGTAGCAAGCTAAGTGGGCTTGATTGTGGGAAAAACTCCACAGTTAAGCGCGCTTGAGCCAGAGGAGTTCTGGGATGGGTGACCTCCTGGGAAGTCCTGGTTACCGGGTGCAAGCCCCGGAAGTGATGATTGATGCTATGTGATTCGTTCTCCACATTTCACTAGTTTCAATCCCACTTCTTCACCCCTGTGAGCATCACCCGATGCAATGAGTGCTAAGTGAACTATTCAAAAATCATGAGAAATTAGTCAGTTACGACTACCTCTCATGGAAATGGTCATACGTTTGAATGACTTACTTAACGCAGTTGAATCCCAAAAATGATATCTAATATAATGCACTGTGTAAATCCCCCATACTTAAATTCAAAAAGAGTCAAGGGATCTCTACTTGAATGGTTCATGAGGCACAATACTTGCTAAGGTTTTGCAAATGGGGTAGCAAGCTAAGTGGGCTTGATTGTGGGAAAAACTCCACAGTTAAGCGCGCTTGAGCCAGAGGAGTTCTGGGATGGGTGACCTCCTGGGAAGTCCTGGTTACCGGGTGCAAGCCCCGGAAGTGATGATTGATGCTATGTGATTCGTTCTCCACATTTCACTAGTTTCAATCCCACTTCTTCACCCCTGTGAGCATCACCCGATGCAATGAGTGCTAAGTGAACTATTCAAAAATCATGAGAAATTAGTCAGTTACGACTACCTCTCATGGAAATGGTCATACGTTTGAATGACTTACTTAACGCAGTTGAATCCCAAAAATGATATCTAATAGGATAAGATAATGTTATAGTCCAAATATTATTATTAGCTAATAATATTCGACTGTTCTATTTTTAGCCTGGCAGTCTAAAAATAGAAACCGCCCATATGTCTAAAAATAGAAGTCCATCTATTTTTACCAACATGACCAATCATCCACAAATAGCATCCTACAACTCATAGACCATGATCCATATGTCTAAAAATAGACATAGCCTAAAAATAGACTTTGCGCCAAAAATAGCCTGCGGGCCCACTTAGTGAAGGCGACTTCTTTCCACTAAGCTCCATCATCTTGTTGCATTCTAAACACTCCCTCTCAACAAGATATGGATTATCAGCAACCCCTATCCTGCCTCGGTGGTATTTGAATTTGCTCCTGGTGAGCGCCTTCGTCAAGATGTCAATCTATTCACCATGAAACATATACAGAAGCATCCCTTAAGAAAAGAAGAAAACTTGCCCTGAAAGAGTTATGAGAAAACTTGTCAAAAAACCTTGTTTTCAGGACCAACATGTTTTGTGCCACTGGTGACATGTGTTGGTGACTTTTTGCACTATATTGACCCAATGCTACCAGTGCGACTTTTATAAGGAAAACCCACACTACACCTCTTCAGAAAGCTTTTCCTAAAGTCAAGGAGAAGCTTCTCTTACTAGAAGTCTCGAGAATGGAGAGCTGGTTACAGGTTAATAAGGATTAAAGTGAGATCTCCCATTCATAGTCCTTGATCCTACTTTCATGGATCTTTCCCTTGAGTTGTGGAACCTCTCCCTTCTTTTATGGATCCTTAACTCCCTCTCCTTCCCTATAAATGATATCCCTACTATCCACAATTGGTTGCCTATTTCTTGGTTGCCTTCCTAGTGATAAACTATGCCCAAATGTTGCCCATTTTGCTAAGGAAAGAGGAGTGCTTGAAGGTTAAGGCTAGGACTTGGAAACTCATGTAAAGGAGGCTTCCAACATCAAGGCTTATGTGGTTGTAATTCTCCCTTTACTATTATATTTATAATACATTATGTGTTTGCTTTCCATAAATGTGTCTATCATTGCTCATTTAGTATAATACTCCTTGATCTATTATATGGTTTATTCTGGGATGGTTTTTCTATGTATGTGTTTGTTGTGTCCACATGATTTTCCTTGCAGGTATTCATTCCTAATGGCGAATAGAATATTGAGCTTAGAAGCGAGAGAATCAAGGACAACACCAATGGATTTTAGCATCAGAGTGAGGTAGGTTATCTATTCTCCTTTCTATTTTCTGGTATAAGCTAGGAAAATTTGCACATATTTGTCTAGTTTGTTGCTAGATCCTCCCATAGGACTAGAGGGATCGTTTCTGTCCGCAGAAAGGATTGCTTGCACAACACACTTGGACTAGATGGGATTAATCACAAGCAAGTAATGATAGTGATATCTGCTAAAGGATTGTTGGGAGTTCTAAATGACTAAATCTTATTTTTACTAGAGTTACCACTGAATATTATGATTGCAAGTTTCAATGATTATTACATGTGAATAATGATTACGTTTTCACATGAACCAAGTTGCTTGTCATAGTATATTCTTCTGTAGTAGAATCATACATGCTAGACTTAGACTTGTGATTACATATCTAAAAATGTGTGTGGTCGACAGCACTATGCAAGCATAGTAAGAACTAGAAGGGAAAAAAAACCATAATGAGTGGGATGGTTGAGTATAGTTTTGATCAATCAAAACATGGAAGTGACAGGGCTAGAACTAATGAAGAGGAAGGATCAGTTGGTAAAAGGGAAGCTAATCACTCCCCGGACTTGATGGACACCTTAAGAAGCCTAAGGGATGAGGTGAGAAGTTTTAAGGCCGACATTGAGAGGTTGAAGAGAGCCCAAGAAAGGCAAGCTGAGATCAATGCAGTCATGCTACAAATTTTTTCATATTGGCAAAGGAAAAGGAAATATGGAAGGAGGACTAGTCAGAGAGACATGAAAATCCTTCATGAATCATAAGAGAATACCAATGGGGCAGATGTAGCAGGCCTAGATAAAGATACTGACAAGGGAGTGAGGACATTGTTCTCGGGGATGAGCCTTTGAGCACTCCTAATGGAGGAACAAGCATGCAAGTACATTATTCCAACAAATCATCTAGTTCCATTGTTAAGAGGTACCATCATTCTTACGGTCATCATCACCATTTAGGATGCAAGGAAAAGTAACACATGCTTGAGGAATTCAAGAAGGCCAAGTCACTTACATTCGAAGGGGGCATGAAGAAAAAATAAAATGCATAATCATGGTTGTTGGGAATGAAGAAATTGTTCCAGATACATGACTATTCAAATAACATGAAAGCTAGAGTGGTGACATACAACTTGAAAGGAAAAGTTGATATATGGTGGGAGGACCTAAAAAACGTAAGGGGAATTGTTGAAAGAGAATTGACATGGAAAGAGTTTGAGAAGATATTCAGAGAGAAGTACTTGTCCAAATGCTATTATGATGACAAGGCTAGATAATTTTATGAACTCAGAATGGGTCAATTAACCAGTGATGAATATGTCACCAAATTCTTAGAATTATTGAGATATGTGCCATATATTAAGGATGAAAAATCCAAAATCCAAAGATTCATCAGTGGATTGTTGGTGGAATTTAAGGAAAAAATTGAGTTACTGGAACCCTAAACCCTGAAGGAAGCTATCAAGAAGCTAGGAAATTGCTATGAGCAAGCCCAACATAGGCTGGTTACCAGAAGAAATTGGTGGGACAGAGGTAATGTTAGGAACTAGAAGATTTAGCCTAGGAAAGGCTTAGAAAAAAAGGAAGGTAAACACCCATCTCAGGTGAAATAGTTTTAGCAAAAGGCCAATGTTGTTGTTAGGAAAATGACATAGAAACTAGCAACAACCCCTCCCAAGTTTGAAGGTTGTTAGCTACTCAAATGTTGGACTTGTGGTGAAAATCATAGGAGAAGAGTCTATCCACACCAGCAAGACATAGGACCAAGGGTTTACAGTACTCAGGGGTGTTGCATCTAAATTTGCAAGGAGTTGTTGCTCCATGATCTTGTGTCCAAATCAGATCACCAGACAGAGAAAACAAGACCAATATAAAAATAGAGAAGCCCCAATCCCAAATTTTCAGTCATGCAACAAACAATCATATCTATGCTATAGAGAAATGATATCACACCTGGTATCCTCACAGATCAAAGAATGGTTTTGAGTTCGATACAGACCTTGCGCTCCACTCGAGCGATCCAACACATTTGCACTAGATATTTATCCCTACACAAAATCACAACCAAACAAAGACAACATGCGATCTTCCTCAGAAGATCATTAGATCAAAAGAAATAGAAACAACCATACAAGGTGTTGAACACAAAATTATGTAAGGAAGGGAACATATGTTTCCATTAATTATGAAAAACCAATACAATGTTATACCTTCACCTCCAAGACTCCTCTTCATGACATGACAAAGTTTCCCCACTATATCCAAGAAATGAGTATGAAGAGTATTATAAAAATGGCAAAAGACCTCACAATATCACTGTAACATAAGAATGACAACATAGGCTCAAGATCCTGCTCTCAAAACTAACTCTCCAAAAACTAGTCAGACCCTCTTGAATGATCCAGTATAAGTAGGCAGAAGAGAGGTCCTAGGAGGATGTATCTGGATGCTCAGGACAAAGAGAAGTCATAGAAAATTCTAACTGATAATCCCTGGCCAGCTCGAATAGGTGACAAATTAAACTAATCTCCTAGGGACTAAGGCACTCTATAAGTCATCCTTGGACACTAGCACTGAAAGAGGGAGAAAGTTCCTGGACACTCTCACAAGGAAGGGTTGAGAGTGTGTGGGAGGCTCTGGACACTCCCATAGGCTTCTATGCTAGCATCTGGAGGCCAAACTAGAGAAAAATGAGTCCTAGTTCTGGAAAACGTCAATGAGGTTGAAGGAATAAGGGTCACTGATCTAGAGGGGTAAAATAGGATGATAATAGAAGTGGGAAATTGGCAAGTTTGATAGTAGAATCCCAAGATTTGACTCGGTCCATGGTTGGAACTTCGAAGGAGGGCTGAGGAGATGCCCCCTAAATTGTTCCAAGATTTATGTTTCCAAGCTCTACATGTTCCGAATAAGGGAGAATAAAGGAAGGAAGAGGCATAATCTCCCTAAGATTATTAGTGGATAGATCCATGACCTCCAAGTTGAATAACTAGGGAGGCTCGTCATCAAGGGAGTCATGTGGAATAAGTGAAGGGGCGGCCCGTGTGGGCAAAGGAACTTTGTCATATTCCATATTATGATGGAATTTATAACTAGTGTTAGGAGGTATTGACGGGATTGCCGATGAGGCAATCACTTCCACAAAAGGTGGCAGAGTTAGCTTGATCAACTTCCATAGGGTCAGGTGACACCATCCAAGGATCAGTAGGTCTATGGGGTCCACAGGTGTCAGAAGAGATCATATGCATATGAGCTTTGGAAGATGTAGAAGGAGTGTTAAGTGGAAGCAATTTAGGAAAAAATCCCATAAGAGCTGAACTTTTAAAGAGTCCTGCTCCAACACTCTGAAACTGACTAGGGTTATCTCCCACAAGTGGAATTGAGTTACCCGTAGTGGAAATCTAAGCTGACGACACGTAGAAGTCAATCTGATCGATTGTGAAAATTTTTCCTTCATGAGGAAAGAAAAGTAATTGGAAAACAGACGAGACAACTGCAATCATCACATAAAACCAACTATGATCAAGAAGTAGGTTTCAATCTATTGTGGCATCAACAACTTCGACATAAACATATACAATTTCCCCCCTAACTCAATGGAAAAATTTGGAAGAACCCCTTTAGGTACAAAGTTATGACCATCAAAGGATTGGAGAGTGATGTTGGATGTGGCGAGCGTTAGAGAACCAAGAGCCTCCAAGCACGATACTGACATGACACATGTGGAAGAGCCTTCATCCACCAAAGTGCGATGAATATTCCTATGAAAAATCCGCAAAATTATTTGGAAATAAATTTGATGGGAAAGGCGAGGAGCGGATTTGTCGAAGTTAAAAGCGGTGAGACTAGAGTCAGATAGGTCAACTCCACCAATGGTAGATAACAAGGCTTTGCACTACTGAGAATATGTTTTCAATACCTCTAAAGTAGACATGGCATAAGGAGCCTTGGCAAGATCTTCAATAATATGGTAATGATGAGAAACCTTGGTAGAATAATTGTGTGTCATCTTCTAAAGAACACCCTTGGGGGGGTGATAAACAGGTTCCATAGGTCCAGTAGAAGGTAGTGGAGCTAATGAGTCCTTAGAGGGAGAACTTGACTCATGAAAATCGTAAGATTTGGCTCACGTAGTCACGTTGACATATTCCTTGCACATGAAGACAAATGAACCATGAGGAGGATGGGGAGTTGACCCCTCATTGCCCCCTTGTAGAGGTAAAGGAGGTTGAGCAACCATATGTTGCTAAGGTTTTGCAGGGAACAAAAGAGTCAAAACAATAGGTTGTTGAGTAGATGTTGGTGAAATAAGCTTATGGATTTCATCCATTCGAGGGAACTCATGAGTGAGGTGGTCACCTTTACAAATTTTACAAGGGAACTTGACTTTACGACGACATTCAATGGTGCCCTCCCCCCCTGATTCTTAGGGTTGATTTGGGAGTCCTGTGCACTTTGGTTCTTTTTTTTATTTCTCTTACTATTCTTTTGAGCACCAAATTGTTGGTTGTTCTTCGGTTGAGTGGAATTCACCATTAGAACATCAATGGACTACTCATGAGAGGGTACTTTAGCAAAGCTAGATGCACTTGCTGGGGCTTGAAATGTTATAATAAATTTCCCAAGATGGGCTGCAAGTTGGCTCATGCAATTAGAAATAGAGCCAATCATGACATCAGCATCCGGGCCAGGAATAGGTTTTGGAGGGTCAATAGAAGGCCTGGGGGCATTAGGCAACACTTCATAGAGTGTACTCAATGATGAATAGATAAGATCCAACTGTTGGGTAGCTAATATGGAATATTCCTTGGTAACATCTCGAAAGATAGACACATCTTTGGAAATCTGGGGTTGGAGACAACAAATGAACCATTTACGTAATATTTCATCAGATAACTTAGTTCTCACTAATCTCTTGTGATGACACCACTCATGAATGCGATAAAAAATTAATGTGGCATCATCTTTTTTGAAGTTGGACAAGAGTTCTGAGTCGATATCATACTGAGTAGGAAACTAGAAGTGTGTTAAGAAGGTTTGAGCTAGGGAGGAAAAGTCACCATAGGATGTAGTATCTAACTCAATATACAACTTTGTGGAATCCCCAGTTAATACATGTTGGAATAAGAAAAGTTTAATAGAATCATCCACAAAATAATTAGATGAGCACCATAGGTGATAAGTGGTAATTTGAGTGGATGGATTCTCCCCAGGTTTCCCTTCAAATTTGGGAATATTCGATGACAATTTGGCGAGCATGGGTGGCCACCAGGGATCATGATGGATGGGGTCATTAGTCAATTTCGCCAAGTCTGGTAAATCAAGAGAGGATAAGAACAAATTATGGAGTTGACTAAATGGATCATAGGTAGGAGAAGCCCTTGACCAACCTTGCGTTTGACCATGTAAGGAGTATAATGATGCATTTTTTGGTTAAAGAAAGGGTTTTCCCTGGCATAAGACTGCTGCAGGCCAGAATGACTAGTAAATGGATATTTCCACCAAGGGTAAGTACCTCCAAAGATAAAAGGGCCCCCAAAAGCATGGTTGTTGATGGGGTTGTACCTAGGGATAGAAGAAGGACAACTCTGCGCAGTAGGATTGACATAAGGAGATAACCCATGTGAGAAACAATAATAGAAGTAGGGTTTCCCTAAGGTAAAATAGCCCCTCTAGTAAAAGTATTGGTAGGTGGCACCCCTCCAAACAACAAATTGTACTAGGATTGTGACATACTAGAAGCAGCGTTGCCCCCAGGCTGACCAAGAACAACTAGTGATACCCCCACATATTACTAGAGGTGACCATGCTTAACTGAGGAACAAGAATAGTTGATTGGGTAAAGTGCGGTGCAAATATTCTTGAACCTAATGGTTGACTAGGCTGAGGCACCATGTTTGGAATAGGAGATGATGGGGGCATGGAAACATTCGAGAAAATTGCGGGTTTTATAGAAGAAACTAGTGGAATTCCCCAAGAAGAAGTGAGAGGTGTGGACGAGGCAGTAGGTATAGCCATGCTTAACAGCTTGCCGATGCAAAAGGTAAGGAAGTCTCAGGCTCTGCCATAGGGTAAATAACAGAAAAATGCACGTAAGTATAGAATGTGTAGAACCGTCAGGATCTAGCCACAATAACTCATGTCCTAATGGATTGGTCAAAGGTGGATTGGCAGGGGCATGAGATTCATCTTCCAAAGTCTCAACATAAATCATATCACTACTGGAAGGACCAGGTATAGACTCTAATACAATGTGTTGGTCCAATTTTTGAGCACCGATAGGCACTCTTCATGCAGGAGTAACAAGTCCACCTCATTCAGGAGGTAAACCATGAGGATGATGTGACCATTTATGAACAAATTTAGCCAAGGTGATAAATTATAATTTAAACACAATTATGTTAGTGAAAAGACCCTAAGGCCAAAACTGCTGACTCAAGCCAAACACCACACACTAGAAACGTACTAAAAGATATCACATGTCCTAGAAGTTGGCAGTGGAATAGTTATACTAGTGACCTACTTCCCAACCCTTTTAGCTGTGAACTAGGCACAAGTGCCCTCACAAGATGTGGAACACCCCTCGAGAGGACTGAGAGAGTATGACTAATATCTTTCCCAGGTACAGAGAAGACGACACCGGCCCTACACTTGTATATGAGCCTTAAGAAGAGAGGCCACTATGGTCACCACCTACAATAACATGACCTAGGGGGACAATCGTAAGACAAATCCACACACAAGGGCATGAAACTTAACTCTAAAAAGGATCTAAGCCCAAAAACCCCTTGAGAGTTTCCTCACAAGTGGTCCCCAAGTAATAATAACATAATTTGTATGCGTGCAAATTCTTATATATCGCGCCACCTGAAACTAAGCGAAATGGGTCATGTCACCCTGTGTAGCCCGAGTGTGATCTCGTGCTTGACCCTTTTGTGAGGAGGGTTTTCCAAATCGCACTACTCCAAATGGATTTAACTCCCAACTACAAGCTGCTAAGTTGATTTTGTAGTCTTGGAGCAGTTAACTCACACTCCTATCTCCAAGACCCTAGCCTAAGCTAGTGTTGGTGTACTACCAGTAAAAATAAAAGATGAATCTAGTTAATTTTATTATCACATTGATTTTAGTGGTTGTTGTTTACACAAGTGGGATGTGGTGTGAAATTGAGATGGTGTGAATGACTCTTAGTTAGTCACCCTAATGCAACTATATGCAATTTTCTATTTTCATTTTGATGAATGCTAACTATAGGAGGGTAAGAGCCTTCTAACACACCAATGCCTATTGTGATGCACCTCTTCACTAAATATTTTTAAATGCAAATTATCCCAAATTTTGTGAATTAATGACCCAAAACAAACCAAAAAGGAAAACCAAAGCAACCGAAAATAAACCAAAGAAAAAATTCCCAAGAAAGAACACAAAGCACTCCAAAAGCATCATAGCTAGGAAAACAAAGGCTAATCAAAGAAACATACTCAAAGTGATAAAATCAAAATCTAAAAGAGAAATAAGGAAGGCAATGTCAATAATCTAGGGTTGTAGGACAATGGTTCAACCAATGCTAATGTTATACAAAGGTAAAAACCAGACCCTAGAGGTAGGAAGGTCTAAACAAGATCAAATGAGGCTAATACAAAACAATCAAAACAAACTCAAGAGAACTTTTCTACATGAAAACTGAATAACTAATCACAACACCACCAAATGTGACAAAAATGACCTAAAGAGGAAAGAAATCGCTTAACAAGAGGCAACAAAAGTGACAAAAGTCTAAAAATAAGGTGTAGATCAGGCCTGAACAATTGCTAAAAAGAACCAATCAGATCCAAAAATGAGATTTGGAGGCGAAAATGAAGCCTCAACCCAAATAATCTAACAAAACTTCAAGAATAATTTGAAAGGCTAAGAGCAATGGAACACACAGATCTCCAATAGATCAGTGAAAGATGAAAGGGTCTAAGCCCAATCAAAGAAAAAAAATATTTCTTAGTGAAAAGTGACCGATCTAAGGAAATCAAGAAAACAAAAGTAGATATGGACCAGATCTAGTAGATGAACAGGAGGCCTAGACTAAGCAAGAACAAATGTAAAAGGTTCAAAAATGAACAATGACTTTTCAAGGGAAAAAAGCCTGGACGCTTTCACAACACCCAGATCAGGGCGTCTAGGGACGCTCTTAGGACAACTGCAAGAGGGTGTCCAAAGAATTTTGGACGCGCGAGTGATTCCCTGTGAGAGTGTCCATGGAAAAAAATAAAATTTCCCTAAGAACATGTGTTGAGGCCAAGAAATAAGCGAAACACGAAGGAAATAAACCTTGAAAATAATCGGAGAGTTAGAAAAATAGGAAAAAACTCAGCAAATCAAGCCAAAGAGAAATCGATCAAAATCAGAGTCAAAACAAAAACAAAGCAAGTAGGCTCTCATTGAAAGCACCACTTCTATTGCATCTAAATTTGCAAGGAGTTGTTGCTCCATGATCTCGTGTCCAAATCAGATCAGCAGACAGAGAAAACAAGAACAATAGAACCATAGAGCATCCCTAATCCCAAATGTTCATTCATGCAACAAACAGTCAAATCTATGCTATAGAGAAATGAGATCACACCCGATATCCTTGCAGATCAGAGAAGGGTTTTGAGTTCAATGCAGATCTTGCGCTCCACTCGAGTGATCTAACATGTTTGCACCAGATCTTTATCCCTACACACAATCACAACTGAACATAGAAAAAAGGTGATATTCCTCAAAAGATCATTAGATAAAAAGCAATAGAAACAACCATAAAAGATGTTTAACACAAATTTATGTAAGGAAGGCAACATATGTTTCCACTAATTATGATAAACCAATACAATGTTATACCTTCACCTCCAAGCCTCCTCTCTGTGATCTGACAGAGTTTCCACACTATATCCAAGAAATGAGTATGAAGAGTAGTATACAAATGGAAAAAGATCTCACAAGCTCACTCTAACAATAAAATGACAAAATAGGCTCAAGACCCTTCTCTCAAAACTAACTCTTCAAAAACTAGTAAGAACCTTTTGAATGATTCAGTATAAGTAGGCAGAAGAGAGGTCCTGGGAGGATGTATCTAGATGCTTAGGACAAGGAGAAGTCATAGAAACTTCTAACTAATAAGCCCTGGCCATATCGAATATGTGCCAAATTGAATTGATCTCCTAGGGATTAAGGCACTTTAGAAGTCATCCCCGGACACTAGCATTGGAAGAGGGAAAATGTCGCCACACACTCTCATAAGGCAAGGCTGAGAGCGTCTGGGAGGATCTGGACACTCCCATAAGATGTTATGCTAGCGTTTGGGGGCCAAAATAGAGAAAAATGAGTCCTAGGTCTAGAAAAAGTCAATCAGGATTAAGGACTAAGGGTCATTGATCTAGAGGGGTAAAATAGGTTGATAACAAGGGGTAAAGCATGGTGGGCGAGGTAGCTTAGTGTATGCCTAGAATATATGTTGCAGTGGATAATTACCAAGCAGATCTTCAGGTGTCCATCATTGAGATGGAAGGTAAGCTGCAAGAACAAGTTATTTCTATTTTAATTGAACCAGGTTCTAATTATAGATATGTTAGCCCAAAACTTGTTGAGAAATGTAATCTAGTCAAAGAACTGCATGAGGAGCCTTGGCTAGTTTAGTTGGCAATAGGAACAAGGTGAAGGATCCACTAGCGGGTGAGGCCATGTGCATTCAAGGTTAGTAACATTCCCACAATTTCCCACTTGAATATCTTACCATTGGGATTGTATGAAATATTCTTGGGCATGGATTGGATGTACCTACACCAAACCAAGGTGGTTTTCCATGAGAAAACAATTGAGTGCCTAGATGTGCAAGGAAGGAAAAGAGTTTTGTAGGGTAGAGAAAATCCCATTTCAGTAAGGTTAGTTACTTCTATGCAGGACAAACGCAACAGTAGAAAATGCTACACATTATTTGTATTACAAATCACAAGGGAGGAGCATGTCAACCAAGGCACAAGAGAAGAGGAAGCTGAAAAAGGTACCCTATTTTACAATAGTTCACAAATGCCTTTCTAGCGGACGTTCCTCAGTTGAATCCTTGCAAAGAGGTAGGTATTTCTATAGATCTGAAATCTGGAGCAACACCCATGTCTAAAGGGCCATATAGAATGAGCACCTCGGAACTAGTTGAGTTGAAATTGAAACTGAAAGAAATGCTCAACTAAGGCTATATAAGGACAAGTGTGTCTCCATGGGGAGCACCGATACTATTTATGAAGAATAAGGATGGAACTCTTAGATTGTGCATTGACTACAAACAGCTAAACAAGGTAACTATCAATAACAAGTATCCATTACCAAGGATAGATGACCTCTTTGATTAGTTACAAGGAACAAAACTTTTCTCTAAAATCGACTTGAGATTTGGATACCATCAAATGAGAATCAAGGAGGAGGATATTCATAAGACCGCATTCAAAATGAGATATGGGCACTACAAGTTCATAGTGGTACCCTTTGGACTTACCAATGCCCCAACTACATTTATGTGCCTAATGAACAATGTGTTGTGTCCTTATTTGGACAAGTATGTCATTGTGTTTGTCGATGACATATTGGTGTACTCAAAGTCAGAAGAAGAACATGAGAAACATTTGGCTGCAGTACTACAATTGTTGAGAGAACACAAGCTATATGCGAAGCTCAACAAGTGTGACTTCTTCCAGTCACAGATACACTATTTGGGACATATCATCTCCAAGGAGGAATTGCAGTTGATCTTGAGAAGATTAAAGCTATAAGGGAGTGGCCAACTCCAAGGAATGTGGATGAAGTTAGGTCATTCATGGGTTTGGAAGGGAATATTTATTTGAAATTTCTCTAAGGTAGGCCATCCCATTACAACATTGCAGAGAAAAGGGAAGAAATTTGAGTGGATCACACAATGTGTGTTTGGGAAGTTTTAGTGTCTATAGATAAACGCTTAAACCCCTAGACTAGTAGCTAAGTCTAGAACAATAGTACAAATCATTCTCTACCTTTTCTATAACCATTAGATTAAATAAGACATTAAAGAAGCCTACCTATAGCTTTTGATTACTCCTTATCTCCCTTGACCAATTTTGTCGCTCCTTTCTGTACTTAATTCGCTTACAAAGTACTTGCACATAGACAGAAGACAAAAACCGATCAAAGTATATGATAATGATCTATTGATTAAACATAGAATGGAATCAAGTTCATAATACACATATGAGAGCATCAATGAACAATACAAACATATGGAAAAAGCTTTGAACACTTTATTAGTAAAAGGAAGAGTTACAACCCAATTTGCTTGATTTAGTGTCACTCCTCCAGTTCAATCCCATCCTCTCCTCATAACAAGCAAGACATTTTGACATCATTACAATACTTGAAACCAACTCAAGTTTCATACTAACAACATCTCCCTATAATTCAGTGATTTCCAGCCCACGATCACTTAGATGAGTGGTCTTTTTATAGGTGAATGAAGGAAGTTATGCCATAAATGGTGATAATGAATTCCCTCCCAAACTTAGATTTTAGTTCCATGGAGGAAGGGATAAAGGGATTGATGTTCCTTTGATCCAAAATGGATCCAGAACACCCTCCAAGTCTTCTAAAGATCAAAACTATCGCAAAAGAGGAACTCTTAGAAATGGCGAATTACACTATCGGGAGGCAAAAACATGAAGAAAACAATGAAATAAGGCCTATCAGAGGTTAAAAGAATGATGCACAGGAGCCGTCGGATCTGGCCGATCAACGGTCTAGATCTGATTGGAATATCACAATCGGTACTGGTAGGCAGAGGATATCGGAGCCTATCATATGAAAATTGTGATCACAATTAGCGTGGGTCAACTAGGACTGTCAATCAAGCATGCAGATCGATGGCCCAGGTTAACTCGCGATATCACAATCGACGATTATAGAGGAGTGCTTACAAATGGCACGGGGGTCTATGCGATATGTGATTACAATCAATCACATCGCAATATCGCATCGGAGCTACACAAAGGAGTGGGGCTGATATAAATATGGCTTGCGACAGCTGGACCCGATAGGGTTATAGGCAATATTTTATATATTTTGAAATCCGGAAAATGGAATTTTCCTTTGTATTTCGCATTTCTACCAAATAAATGAATTGCAAAGGAAATGTGCCCAATGCGATGAAACTGGACCCGAAAGGGTTGAATGCATATGTATAAAATTTCAAGTCCACCATAAAGCTATTTTGTGAGATTTTCAATGTTTTAATGTATTTTTCAAATATAAAGGGAAACCACGAAATGAGCGAGATTTCGGGCGAGCTGTAGGCGGTAAGTGGTTTTGGCTGGGCTCCGCCCGAGCCCATACACTGGCTACCACGTGTCCAAGCACCAGAGAGAGAAAACCACCCTTTTTGGGTGGTTAACCCCCATATGCATGAGCCTCCCGAAATGGATCTCAACCATTGGCTTAAGATCACTCAGATCAATCGTGGATATGTGATAGCGATTACAGGCAAACCCAAAAGGAGTATAGAGTGGATTTAAGGATATTTGAAGTTCGATAAACAACAGTTTGGCAAATTTTCCTGTGTTTTTAGTGTATTTATTTGTGTAAACAGGGAACACTATTTTTGGGGATTTCAAAGGCCCAATGTTCCCTTCCATTGTAGAACAGGTGGCCACCTTCCCTGAAAATGTTATTCCATGATTGTTAATGCTCAGAAGGGGATTCGAGCAGACAGAGGCCGGGAGCTAGAGAGCCCGAAAGGGGGAAACGAACGGACAATGCCAATTGGCTTTAAAGCCACAGACTGACAAAAGACAAGGACATGTAGTGCCAAGACAGAGAGAAGATAGAGACAGAGAGTGATAGAAAGAGTCTGTGTACTCATAGAGGCTTGATGGATTCAAGAAAAGCTCCTGTTGTTGTATCTGTTGTGTTGAGACTCAATTTGAGATCACAATTTGTAAAACTCTGCTCTTGAAGACATAATAGAGAGGTCACCACTGAAGGCTGGTCTGGGAGACGTAGCCCAAGAGTTTTGGGTGAACTCCATATTAAACTTGTATTGTTATGTGTGTTGTCTATTATGTTTCTTTAACTGCTTCATTGTTTATGTTATTCGCAATCTTATCAATCCATTTCACAAAGTGATATAGGAAAATCCATGCACATGAGTCTCTAATACCTTAATAATTGCCAAAGATTTCATTATCAGATCAAGTGGTATCATAGCTTTAGGTTTGCTAAGGTTAGACAAGCTTGTGCTAGATTATTGAATGCTAACTAGGTTAAAGCTCAAAATAGGAGAAGGAGAACTTGTTGAGGCTAATCCAGAAATTGGAAGAGTCTATCCTAGGGGGAGGAAGGCAGAACAAACCTCATCAGAATCAGACCCTCAGTTCATGGACAATTTCATGACCATGAGAGCCATGGTGGAAGAGATGTATCGAGAATTTAAGAAAGGTCGAGGTGAAAGCACTTCAGCATATCAAATAGAACAAGGAGCAAAAGAACCTCTTCTAGATGGCCATCAGAAGGAAAAGGAAAAGAAGAGAGGCCTTCTCCACCATCTACTCCATCATCACCATCCTCATCATCTTCTTCACATAAAACTGGCCCTGAAAAGAAAAAGAAGAAAACTATTGTGATTAAATTAGATGTGAAATTTGATTTGCCAATTTATGAAGGTGAATTAAATGCAGAAAAACTAGATAACTAGATTATACAGATTGATGTATATTGCAGGGTGTAGAACATTAATTCAGAAAGGAGAAAGATTTAGTTGGCTAGCCTTCGCCTTGGAGGAACTACCCTAGTGTGGTGGGAAGGCAGGACACAAGCTGATTTGAAGAAGCATGGTAAAATTATTTTTACCTGGAATGAATTTGTTTCTGCCATTAAAAAACAATTCTATCCACTAGCTTATATGCAACAAGCAATGATGAGTTGGCAAACTCTTCACCAATTAAAGGGCCAAAGTGTACAAAGCTGTACCCAGGGATTTAGAAAAAGATCTTTAACTCTAGGCATTTCTCTAGACTCACCTGAAACTTTGTTGAAGTATATAGGTGGTCTACATAGCTATTTGAGGAACACCATTCTCATGTTTAACCCCACTAGCCTAGATGATGTATCAGTTCAGGCTACACATCTAGAGGCTAGAGGCAAGAATGTGAACCCAGAGATTGGGGGATCATCAAAACCCTATGCAATAAATAACAAGGAAAAGAAGAAGAAAAAATGGAAGGAGAGGAAGAAAAACACTGTACAAAAAGACAAACCTTCATGCACTCACTGCAAGAAGGATGGGCACGATGATGAACACTGCTGGTCTTTACATTCAGAGCTAAAACCCAAAAAGTTTGATGGTAAGAAGAAGAAGACTGCTACTGCTATTAAGATATATTTGGGATTAGTCTTAGGTGATGAAATAATAGTCACAGCCACAGGTATAAAAGGTAAAAACTCTGAAGCATATACAAGTAATTTTTCACAATCTATTGATAATGAAGATAATGAGAGGAAAATACATGAGCTTTTTCATATTAGAGTTATTTCCAAGCATCAAAATATTGATACTGTATTTGATAGTGGTTCACAAGTAAACCTGATTTCTGAAACAATTGTAAAGAAGTTGATCTTACTAATAACACCTCACAAGAAGCCATATCCATTAGGTTGGGTATGTGATAAAGCAAAGCTACAAGTGACTAGACACTCTTAACTTAGGTTTGTTATTGGGTCAACTTTTATAGATGAGGTTGAGTTAGATATAGTTCCCTTGGATATATGTGGTATTGTTTTAGGAAGTCTTTACTTGTATGATAGAAAAGCCATTTTCTATAGAGCTGAAAATAAGTATCAACTCACCAAAGATGGAATAGAATATATTGTAAGAGCTCGTAAACTCAAAAATAATTACACTCTCATAAACTCAGCGCAGATGAAAAGAATTGTAAATTCATGCAAGCAATTTTTACTAATGGTTGTAAAGGAAAAGACCCCTGATAAAACAAATGCATTTGAAGGCTGTGATGCTAAACAGAAAGTTGATTTAGATAAAGTTGTTTCAGAATATGATATCCTATTTCAAGAACCTAAAGGTCTGCCACCAAAAAGGGAAATAGTACATGATATTCATTTGCAGCAAGATGCTTCATTGCCTAACATCGGAATTTACAGGTTATCTGCTTTAGAGAATGCAGAGATCAAGAAGCAGGTACAGGAGCTTCTCGATAAAGGGTTTATCAGACCAAGCACATCACCATGTGGATATCCAATTTTGTTGGTGAGAAAGAAAGATGGTTCATGGAGGATGTGCATTGATTATAGAGCACTGAATAAAATAACGATCAAGAATCGTTATCCTCTTCCTCGCATTGATGATCTATTAGATCAACTGAAAGAAGTAGTTTACTTTTCCAAGTTGGACTTGCATAGTGGCTATCATCAGGTCAGAGTAGCAGAACAAGATGCATGGAAGACTACTTTCAAAACAAAGCAAGGGCTGTATGAATGGCTAGTTATGCCTTTTGGCTTAACTAATGCTCCTGCCACTTTCATGAGAGTTATGAATGATGTACTCAGGCCTTTTATTGATGATTTTGTAATTGTATATTTAGATGACATTCTTGTTTTCATTAAAACATGGGAAGAACATTTGAAGCATGTAAAGCAAACTCTAGATGTTTTGAAAAGAGAAAATCTCTATGTTAAGTTATCAAAATGTGAATTTGGCAAAACATCTTTAAATTATTTGGGTCATATTGTAGGGGTGGTGAATTGAAGATAGATCCCTCTAAGGTTGAAGTCATTGTGAACTAGCCTAAACCCAAATCTGCTACAGAAGTTAGGAGCTTCCTAGGAGTAGCACAATATTAGAGAAAGTTTATTGCTAACTTTTCCTTGATTGTAGCTCCCTTACATGCTTTAACAGGATTGAACAAGGTGTTTCAGTGGGGAGGCAAACAACAAAAATCCTTTGACACCATGAGAGAAAAAATTAGTACATCACCAGTACTAGCATTGCTAATTCTTCAACGACCATTTGAGATTGAAACAGATGCCAGTGACTATGCCATGGGAGTAGTGTTGATGCAACACAGTAAACCTATATGTTATCATTCTGAGACATTTAATTATGTAGTAGTTAATTATCCCACATATGATAAAGAATTGTATGCATTAAGTGCAGAGTGTGAAAAAGTGGAAACATTACCTATTGGGCAAAGAAACAATTATACATACAGATCACCAACCACTTCAATATTTGCACTCACAAACTAAATTGCAGCAATCAAGGCACTATAGGTGGATGGGGTTTCTACAACAGTTTCATCTTGTCATCAGATATAAGAAATACATACGCAATAAGGTTGCAGATATGTTATCAAGAGCAATCATAAATGCATCTACAATACTTAAGCATAACTGAGTATTGCATGAAAGCCACATTGAACAATATGTTCAAGATGTAGATTTTAAAGATGTATATGCAACTTTATGTCATGGCAAACAAGTAGAAGGATTGGATTATCATGTTAAGGACCAAATTTTATATCATTTGGGAAAGTTATGCATTCCTCAAACTAAAAGAGTTAACATAATCCAAGAAGCACATACTTCTCTAATATCAGGTCATTTTGGTGTAAGTAAAACAGTTGCATAGCTGCAAAGGTTCTGTTATTGGCCAAGAATGCATGAAATAGTTTCTAGATATATTAAAGGGTGTGCTAAAAGCAAGCCCAACAATAGAAAACTAGGCTTGTACACTCCACTTCTAGTTCCTTCTCATCCTTGGGAAAGTGTTTCCATGGACTTTGTTGGGGGATTGCCAAAATCTAGAAAAGGTCATGATTATTTATATGTTATTGTGGACAGGTTCAACAAAATGTGTATTTTAATACCTTGTAACAAGCAGATTACAGCTGAACAAACAGCAAAGTTGTTCTTTCAGCATGTATGGGTTCATTTTGGGTTACCCACTTCTATTGTACCTGATCGAGATTCCTGATTTGTTGGGAAGTTTTGGTCAAGTCTATTGGAGTTGATGGACACTAGATTAAAGAAGAGCACAACATTTCATCCACAAACAGATGGCCAAAGAGAGGTGGTCAACAGGACAATGATCCAGTTGCTCAGGGGCTATTGCAGCAAGCATCCCAAGCTTTGGGATGACCATTTGTGTTATGTGCAACATGCTTACAACCGTGCTAAGCACTCTTCTACACAAAGATCTCCTTTTGAGACTTGTTTTGGTTTTACACCAAAGTTTCCCTTGGATTTTGTCTTTGGAAAAGACATAGCAGTTGATGGACACAGTGATGTGGACAAAGCAACCAAGTTCATTGAACATATCCAAAAAATTCACCAGGCAGTGCAGGAACAGCTGGAAAGAAGCCAGGCCAAGTACAAGGCAAGGCATGATAAGCATCGAATTGAGCATAGCTTCCAAGTTGGTGATCAAGTCTGGCTGTACATCACCGAGATAGAATGCAAGGTGAAGGTAAGAAGCTCAAGCCAATAAGGTATGGGCCTTTCAAGATACTTGAGAAAATTGGTGAGAACGCTTTTTGCCTTGATTTGCCAGCTTACATGCACATCTATTCAATAGTTAATGAAAAGAATTTGAGACTGTTTGAACCTTCGTTGATTGAAGATCCCGAAGAGCAAAGTCAGTTGCCTTCTATTGATGATCTGTTGCCTAAATATCTCAATGAGTTTCAGGAAGATACAGTTCTAGACAGGAACATGAGAAATACTCGCAGAGGGGATGTTGAGTACCTTAGAATCAGACTCAAAGGTTCAAAACCAAGCAGTGCGAGATGGATAGAGATTGGACAAGTGAGGAAGTTGTATTCTCACTTGATTGATGCTTAAAAACCAGCTTTTGGTTGTCCAAAAGCTTTTTCAGTGGGAAGGCGCGATCCAAAATGGATCTAGAACACCCTCTAAGTCTTCTAAAGATCAAAACTATCACAAAAGAAGAACTCTTAGAAATGTTGGATTACATTATCGGGAGGAAAAAACATGAAGAAAACAGTGAAATAAGGCCTATCGAAGGTCAAAGAAATGATGCACAGGAGCCATCGGATTTGGCTGATCAACGACCCAGATCCGATCGGCAGATCGTAATCGACGATGGTAGATGGAGGATATTGGAGCCTATCATATGACAATTGTGATTGCGATCAGTGCGAGTCAACAAGGACCATCAATCAAGAACTCATATTAACGGCCAAGGTTAACTCGCGATATTGCAATCGGCGATTATAGAGGAGCGCTTACAAATGGCCCAGGGATCTATGCGATATGCGATTGCAATCAATCACATCACAATATTGCATTAGAGCTACACAAAGGAGTGGGGCTGATATAAATATGGCTTGCGACAGTCAGACCCGATAGGGTTATAGGCAATATTTTATATATTTTGAAATCTGAAAAATGACATTTTCCTTTGTATTTCGCATTTCCACCAAATAAATGAATTGCAAAGGAAATGTGCCTGATGCAATGAAACTAGACCTGAAAGGGTTTATGAATGCATATGTATAACATTTCAAGTCAGCAATAAAGCCATTTTGCGAGTTTTTCAATGTTTTAATGTATTTTTCAAATACAAATGGAAACCAGGAAATGAGTAGGATTTTGGGCGGGCTGTAAGCGGTAAGTTGTTTTGGCCGGGCTCCACCCGAGCCCATACATTGGCTACCACGTGGCCAGGCGTTGGAGAGAGAAAACCACTCTTTTTGGGTGGTTAAGCCCTGTACGCATGAGCCGCCTAAAATGGATCTCAACCGTTGGATCAAGATCACTCAAATCAACGGAGGATATGTGATAATGATTACAGGCAGACCCGATAGGAGTATAGAGCGGATTTAAGGATATTTGAAGTCTGATAAACAACAATTTGGCGAATTTTCCTGTGGTTTAGTGTATTTCTCTGTGTAAATAGGGAACACTATTTTTGGGGATTTCAAAGGCCCGATGGTCCCTTCCATTGTAGAAAAGGTGGCCACCTTCCTTGAAGAAATTATGCCATGATTGTTAATGCTCAGAAGGGGATTTGAGCAGACAAAGGCTGGGATCCAGAGAGCCCGAGAGGGGGAAATGAATAGACAACTTCGATTGGCTTTAAAGCAACAGACTGATAGAAGACAGGGATAGGCAGTGCCGAGACAGAGAGAAGACAGAGATAGAGAGTGATAGAAAGAGTCTGTGTACTTAGAGAGGCTTGAGGGATTCAAGAAAAACTCCTGCTATTGTATCTATTATGTTGAGACTCAATTTGAGCTCACACTTTGTAAAACTCTGCTCTTGAAGACATAATAGAGAGGTTACCACTGAAGGCTGGACCAGGAGACGTAACACAAGAGTTTTGGGTGAACTCTAGATTAAACTTGTTGTGTTATGTGTGTTGTCTATTATGTTTCTTTAACTGCTTCATTGTCTATGTTATTCACAATCTTATCGATCCTTTGCACTAAGTAATATAGGCAAATCCATGCACATGAGTCTCTAATACCTTAATAATTGTCAAAGATCTCATTATCAGATCATCCTTAACTCCCTTCCTCATCCAATTTCGAGCCCAAAGGAGTGGATAAACTTGGGAAGCTTCTAGATGCACCCAATGGATAAGAATATTCCCAAACCCCAATGAAATTTTGCTCAAATTCACCTAGCGCAGGCCAAAGAGGGCTCAAGTGCACTGCAATGCACCATGGCCGTGTACTGAACTACACTGCAGTGCACCTTTATAAAGGCCTTCCTATGCTGATCTTCTTAGAGGCAGTTTTTGGATGATTTCAGTCATGGAATCTCTTGGGAAGGAGGCATTCTGATGGTTGAATTCATTTAGGGCATGTAACAACTGAATTAGGGTTTGATGGGCCCTAATAGTACTGATTTGTAAGTTGGGGTTGATGTTCCCAAATGGATCTGTAACAGTTGCCCCCTAAAGCATGAAGTTGTAAATATGTATGTCGAGTGAAATGCTTTATCATGTGAAGCGGCGGTTTCGAAGCAGAAGGTGACCTGCATCAATTACAATACATATATCATGATAATTTGATTTTTTCTCATGAACTCACTCAAGGAAGGCATACCCATGCTCAGCTTATAAAATTTCATTACATGTACAAATATATTCATCTACAGATATAGACCCATGAATGGATGACCATGAATGTAAGGTCATTGTACATTTGATTTAATACTCCTGAAAATATCGCAGCTCGGATGGATGAAACTAGATCCAGGGTCTTCAATCTCGTTCAATATTTCATTCAAGTACAATTCTAACCATGTGAATAGATGATCTGAAGTCGAACATGGGAAGACATCGTCTGATTACCAGCCAATGATGTAAGAAATTAACATATGCGAGAGGAATCACCGATAATGATAATGACCCTCAAGGTACTATAGTACATTTCGAATGGTGTGAATAAATGATTTGATGTCGAACACCACACAAAATCTTTCGGTCGAAGGTCAGTGATGTCAACCTATCACTGGAAGCGAGAAACCTGCCATTGATGTACGCAAGCCTCAAGGTACTGAAGGGGTGTTTCTAAGTCAACTTCTTGGATAACGTGCTGATGCTGACAAGAAGCGACTTGTTGTAGGAGGGCCTTGACGTATCCCACATCAACGAAAAGAAACAAGGTAAATGATTTTGGAGATGAAAAATCGATTGATGACAAAAGGTTTAGGAATGGAGGTCATGAAAAGGAAGGTTTATAGTATTGCAAAGGATGAAGTTTGAACTGAATGACTTCTCTTGAACATGTTGATGACACTAGAATGAATTGGTAGCATTGAACCAAAACAAAGTAATGGATGGTATGATAGACCAACGGTGTGATAACCATCAAACTGAATGACCCAACCCACATAGTCATGGTGATGTGGTGAAAGTGTCATGTTCAAGAGTGACTTGCTACCATAAAGTGTTTTTCCCCTTTTTCCAATTTTCCCCAGTCATTGCTGACGAGTACCTATTTATTTTTTATGAAGCTTGAGGAGGATAACATATGCTTGTTGTATAATTCCACCCTTTGGGTGAATCCATCGTTATTTGATGCTTTAACGAGTCTAGCGAAGGTGAAACTTAGTCTTGTCTAGATGGACAAGTTTGTCGCTATTTGATGTTTTTAACGAGTTTAACGACAAAGATAACTTAGTACTTTTTATGTTTAAAGAGTTTGAAAATGGAAAAAAAGGAAACTCCAAAAGTTCTTTTTTGTAGATTAATCTCTCAAGTCCGAAAAAGTGTAAAATAATACAAGAGAGATATCATTTCCAATCTTTTAACGAGCTAGAAAGGACAAGCGCTAGACAATATTTTCATGTTTAGAGAGTCTGAAAAGAGCTTAAAGAGGACTCCAGGGGGCTCCTTTTTCATTTTTAACAAATCTCTAAAAAGAGATAAAAGTTTTCTTTGTGGTCAAAGATGTTCAATTTACATTTGAGCACATCAAATTCTGCATGTCAGTTGTCAAACCTGCTCAAAACACCATCAAAATAGATTAAAAATACCTATTTCATGGATAATAAAAAATAATGTTTACTTGATCAATGTGCAAGAAATAAACATAAAAACAAGTTTTACCATTCATTTTTACCATTTCACATTTACCCTTTGATTTTGGTGCTTTGGAGCAGTTTTTACCTTGTAGTTCACCAGATGATTGCAGAGGATCCAATGGACCATTCCTCATGTCGTCCGGACCAGGTAGGAGCTACCTATGTTCTCTTTCATTTCATATCATTCATTTTCAATTTCAAGCAAAAATTTTGAGTTTTTGGGGCCCTTGGGGTTTCAATTTTCCAATATGGGATCATTGCACCCTTTCATCATCGAAAGGTTCACTGCAGTGCACTTACCTAGAAGAATGAATGTATTGCAACACATTGTCCCTAAGGCTGGGCTGTGCTGAGCACAAAACCCAATTCCATTCAGCTGTTTTTACCAAAAAATTCCTTTGTTTTTTTACAAGAAATGGATCCTAATTTTCCTTATGGTTGTATTTTCACGTATTCATTGGATTAGAATGATTATTACATGGAGAGAACGAGAGAGCGAGGAACATGATATGATTACCTTAAATAACCAGGGCATGGTTGAGGCCCTAAGGAATTGTGGGTTACTCAAATATTTCCGATTACCTAGTATGAGGCAACAAATTGAGCTTTTGCAGTTCCTTGTTCGTTCATGGGATCCTACTGATCAGTCATTTCACATTAGAGACAAAGTGGTCTCAATTACCATCGATGACATATACTTTCTTACCGGACTGTCGAGGCGAGGTGCCCCCATCTCACTTTCTGGATTTGCCAAAGGGGGTGAATCAGTGAGAGATTACATACGACAGTTCTGTCAGCCAGGTGCACAGCCTAGCAGGGACGGAAAGATTAACATCAGGGATGTTAGTGATTTACCATTGAGGATGATCCTCTTTACCATTGCCAAATTGGCTGGCAGTGCAACACTACATTTGGCAAACAGATCATACATGCAGTATGCATTAGAGTGTTTAGAGCCAAAAGTGTTCAACTAGTGTGAGGCAGTACTTTCATCCTTGAAAGAACAACTGACCAAGGTGAAAAGTAGAAGGAAAAAGAACTTTGGCTATGGGTCGATCCTGATTTCTTTCTCCTTGGAGAGAATTCCACTTATGCAGCCACAACATGTTTCACTGGGTGTATCTGGACCTAGGGATCCACGAATGCAGAGATGGGTAGATCTTATGGCTAGGCATGCTGGTCAGTCATTGATCTCATTTACCCCTACATTCTTTGAGTGGCTTGATCGACAGGATATGGCCATCACAGAGTATCCATATTCAAGGATGGATTTCCACGGAGATCCAGACTTGATGCTACCAATTGGAGAACAGTGGGGTGTTATAGGTAAATTGTTTGACCAAAGTGTTTTTTTTTTAGATTTTAAAGTTTCTACATTTTTTTTTGTTTTTTGATTATCTCTAAGACTAAACAAAATCATTTTTTATGTATGCAGACATTGGACCTGTTCGACCTGTGGGGCACCAACAAGTGGCAGGTGGGCCATCACAGAGACTTGTTGGGAGAGAAGTTCTCTGAGACTTAGATTTAGCTGAGACACTAGATGAACTATAGGACCACATAGAGGGTTTGACCCTAGGCATTCCGAATGTCCGGATCGAGGATTTGCCTATGTGACTGCAGCACCACACCATTGGTGTGTCGAGTCATTGGATGAGACTTTTACGCATGATAGCATAGGCTGTGACCTATTATCATGAGCACCACTAGTTTACTTAGATGTTTTTTGCATACATTTTAGTTTTTGGGTCAAATGACCAATTTTTGTCTTGGACACAAACTGTCTGTAAAAACTTAAAACAACTATCTATTTTACTTTCAGAGTTTTATTATGGTTATGTGATGAAATCCCATTCAACTGATGATGTGAATTGAAATATTTACTTTACATATGTTGAAAATGTCTATTTAACACATAACTCACTAGAGAATCAGTTAATGTGTTTAGATTTCTGGAAATATGCTGATATTGAATGAACTCAAAATACCTTCCCAAAATACGAACTCTAAGGAACATGTGATGAATTGATGGGTTTCGGATGGTATAAATGCCAGTAAGTTGTAGTACAATGAGCTGTGAGTATACCCTAATGATGATTCGGTGTATGCCAAGTGCAATGGAATCAGAGAGAAGCTTAATCAATGTGCTATACTCAGCGATATTATTCATCTATCGACCAATACAAATCCCTCTAAAACTCACTAGCTTGCCACTTGGAGCGAAAATGGCCCATGTTGCAGAGGATAGGTTCTACATACTACGACTAGCCCCATCGGCATAACCAACAAATGGTTCTAAAAAGTTTGACATCTGCAACAAATGCAAAGTGGATTACTTAACCAAATAAGAACTCTAAAAGAAACACACACACACATGCAGTCAAAGCATATATAGAGTGAGTTTTACTACACTTAACTAAGCATAGTAACTGTTGAGTGATAAAAGGTGTCTTTTTAACTCGTAATTATCTTCACATTAATTATCAAACCAGGGAGGATTTTTATTTCAAGAGTGTACTCAGTCTGAGGCAGTCACTTACTCAAGAGTAATGTTTTGCAATATAGTGCTTAAAATGCAAAAGTAAATGAATGCTGGAAACAAAATCTAATCGAAACAACAAGAAACTGAAATGTTCTGTAACTAAATCATTTACTCAAACAATCATCAGTCTAGGACTCAGTAATGATAACTCTCTCCCCTGTAGACTAATGCAAATGAAAATCAATCATAGGCAAGATTTCCAATCTGAGAACTTAGACAGTGGTAGTCAGTGTCCTTTGCAGTGGTTGATCTTTCAATCCACACTAAAGCAAATAACTGGAAATGACAATTCAATCAATAATGCTACTAGTAGAAATAGAACAAACACACTTGCTGCAATAACATTTAAAAGGCGAAATCAAATCCTTGCAGAAAAGGAACAACAACTAAGTCTATTGAAAAAATGAACAACAAAGCTAATTAAATAGAAATACATAACAACTGCAAACGTAACTGAATCAACAATTTTAATCTAGTAGAATGAACAACAGTCACAGTTATAAATGAATAGCAATCGTAGTTATAAATGAATAGCGACTGTAGTTATAAATGAACAACATAATCTGAAATGGAAAGCGAAGTATTATTTCAGAACGAATAGCATGAAATTTTAATTTATGAATAATAATCTTGCTATCAACACAATCCAATCACGATTTTGATATAACACGGCGATTCAGCAAAATTTTCAGAAACAAAAGATTACTGAATAAAGCAAATTAAAGAAATGAAAAGGAAATCACACCATCACATGGAACTGTAAAATAATTATACAAGAAGCAAGTGGATCCACCAGGGCTGGTCCCTTAGCCACTAGTGAAGCACCACCGGATTACTTCAGAAGATGCGAAGGAATTGCAATTGTTTTTATATGTTAATCATTGCATAAACATTACAGTAGTTTTGTTCTCTGCTTCAGCAATGAGACTCAACAATAATAGTTACAATTTCTCAACAGTAATTCTCCCATTGATCCTATCCTACCCTATCTATCTTTAATCTAATAATCCATCTAATTCTCTTTCTAATCATCCATCATGAATCATGAATCCATCATTCCTGAATCCCCTTCTCTGATCTCTGTTTTCATTTAAATACAGAGAGAGCAGAGAGCAGTTACAACAGAGATGATTACAATTTGATTCTCATTACAAAATTGGATTTCTCACAACAAATTGATAAACAAGATCCTATCTAGAATATCTCTTCATCAATCATTCAACAAGAACAGGTTGAATTTGGCATTGCAGCTGAGATATTTTGGAAAACGGCCACAACAGCGAATCTGCGAAAAACATATTCAGAGAACCTTCTGTTTCTCTTAGTACAGGCCGAATTTTGGAAAACTACTCATCAAAAAACTAATTTGATTTGTTCTTAACAAAACCCATGTTTCGGATTTTCTATATTCTTCTCCATTTGCCCGAACTGTTCAATACAAAATTGTCACTTCTTATTCCAGTGAATTTCTGAGTTGGCACATTTAATGATGAGCTAGAGATCAAATATTCAATCTGGAAAATATCTTGGAGGCTAAAATGGTGCTTGATGTTATAACAAATTTATTAATAAACCATCATTGGTAAAAACATGCATAATAATCAATTTATTAAAAATAAAGGATAAGAAATGATATTTATCCATAAGAGAGCAAATAATTATAAAATAGAATTATATGATAAATTATGATAATTGATGTGATAAAGAATGGTAGAAATGGGTGGAATAAGCATTCAAAAGTGATAATAATAATGACATATTAACGACCCAACAGTAACATTTAAGATATAGCCCGTTTTCGGGCTGAGACAATGGAATCCCATCATAGTCCACTAACTCGTAGGCACCTTTCATCAAAACACACTTAACAATATAAGGGACCATCCATAGCGGTTCAAATTTTCCTGCTCCAAGTTTATCAGACTCCTGATCGTAAAGCAAGACCATGTCACCTTCTGAGAAGACACGAGGCTTGAAATTTTTATCATATTCCGCCTTAATACGTTTCTTATGCGCTTCATTAACCAATGCGGCATCACGTCAGGTTTCATCCAGATGGATTAACTCCATGAAATGCGCTTCTTCTTCAGACACTACAAGAAAAAAAGTCATTGGTGAGGTTCATGCCTGTGATGGACCTTTAAGGTCCATCACCATTTGACTTATGGTGATCACCTTTAAGGTCCATCACTATTTGAAAAAGCATTGTTGTAAGTGTATATAGTGATGGTCCTTTAAGGTTTGTCACCAAAGCCATTTTCAATGACACTTTTGGTGAGGGTCGTTAAAGGCCCGTCACTAATTGTCTCTTTGGTGACACTTTTGGTGAGCGTCGTTAAATGCCCATCACTAATTCTCTCTTTAGTGACACTTCTAGTGACGATATTTTATTGACCATCACAAATGATCTTTTTGGTTACTTTTAGTGACGGTCAATAAATGTTCGTCATCATTGATCATTCCAATGAGTTTTTTATGATGCCTCATTCTTGTGATGGACTTTTAAGGTCCATCACCAATTTTGCATATGGTGACGGTCTTTAAAAAATAGTTGTTGTAAGTGTATATCGTGATGGTCCTTTAAGGTTTGTCACCAAATCCATTTTCAATGACACTTTTGGTGAGGGTCATTAAAGGCCCGTCACTAATTTTCTCTTTGGTGACACTTTTGGTGAGGATCGTTAAAGGCCCATCACTAATTCTCTTTTTGGTGACACTTCTAGTGACGATATTTTATTGAACCTCACCAATTCTCTTTTTGGTTACTTTTGGTGACGGTAAAAAAATGTTCATCATCATTGATCATTCCAATGAGTTTTTGATGAAGCTATGTACTTGTTACTATATTTTTTGTCAAAAGATAACGATTTAAGACCATTGTTGTGGAGTCTTTTTTATTATGTGTCCAAGGTCATAGTGGTTATAATAGTTAGTCAATTTGTTAAGAATTAATTAGTATGTATTTTCCTATGAGTCAACACATGATTTATCTCTACTAGGTTTATTATCTAGCAAATTTCCTTTAAATAAAGTTCCACTAGTGTGTGTAGGAATTATATTATTTAAAACATAATCCATCTCTATCAATTCCATTAATGAGAGAGACCTAGCACTCCTCAACACTCATGGCACACCTTAACATGCTTTGGAACAGTGCACTAACATTCCTTGGCACCTCGCATGTCTTGGAACATATTTGTACCTAGAACATCTTGCCATGAGTAGGACATCCAAGCACATGTTGGCATGCCCTAGCATAGCATAGCACTCCCCTATCATGTGTTGGCATGCCCTGGAACACCTTGGCATAATATTGCATTGAAAAACATTAGCACTTGGCATGTATTGGAACATATTATTAGCGTGCCTAGCATGCCCATTTTGAAAAAGATAAAGTCTTTGCTTATTAACCCTCTTATGTGTTCATTTCCTTGCATTTTAGCTTGGTTATTTCTTTTGTTGCCTTGAAACTCCTTTACGCATATTGGCATACTATGGAACCATGCACTTCCTAGCATGTCTTAGCACGTGGAATGCCTTGGCACTATTTGGCACATGCTAGCACACCCCAAAAATACTTAGCACACTCTAGCACTTCTTGACATTCCATGATATTCCATGGCATGCCTTACTCGTGCTTAGCATACCTTGTCACTCCCTCCTTGGCATGACAGCTAGCACTCATTAACACTCCCCGACACACCCTTATATTCATTCACATCCATCTATTTTGACCTAGTGCTCCCTTGTGTTTTCATAGTACTCCCTAACACTCCTCAGCATGCATTAGCACTCTCTAGCACACCTTAGCACTCTTCAATATGCTCTTCAACTTCATAGCATGCATCACACTCCCTGACGCACATTGGCACTTGGCACGTGTTGGCACATGGCAAGTATTAGCATGTTTGGCATGCGTTGAGATGACCTGGTATGATTTGGCATGGTTTAATATTAAATTTATTTGAGATCAATTATTGGAAACTAGATGAGAAGAAACAGAGGAAGATTTGGCACTTAGAATGCATTGAAACTTGGCACTTGGCACCTAGTGTTGGTTTTCCTAGCATGCCCCTCATGGAAAAGGTGAATTGATGACTTATTAACCTTATTATGTGCTCATTTCCTTATATTTTAACTTGTTCCTCCATTTTGTTCCCTTGACAGTCCTTGGCATGCATTGTCACACCCTTGTACATCTTGACTCGCCTTAGCACTTGGCACATCTTATCTTGTTTGACATGTCTTCGTACTATCTGGCACATGTTAGCATGCCCTAGAATTACCTAACACACCTTGGAATTCATTGCCTTAAGACTAGCGTTACATTTTTCCATGACTTGGTAGCATTACATTCACTAGAACACCTTGGCACTCCCTAGTTTTCATGCCCTCTGTTATCCTCCACAATGTCCCAGGCTGATGAGGAGATCGACGGAGGTAATCACAGACCAAGCTTTTAGTTTGGTAGCTAGACATACCAAAACAGAGAGGGCTATCTCTATGAAATCACAACAAAGAGATGACTAGAATGTAAAGGACTTTAGGCTAGATAGCTAGGCTCAGGTGGGTTTTGGAAAATTTAGGGTTTTGTTGCTGGATAAGGGAGAAAAACTAGGTAGCTAGGTTAGAGGATCATAGGGTTATAACAACAAATATAAAAAGGAGCAAGGTAGCATTACTTTTGTGATGGATCTTAGGGTTTTTTGGTGTAGTGTAGTGTTTAGAAGAAGCGAAAGGTATTAATCAGCATGAAACATGAATTCATTAAGCAAGAAATAAAGTAACACATAATGATTTTTCCATCAAAACAGAGCTTTATGCAAAGAATTTTGTTTATAAACTGTAAAACCATTGAATAATTGATGAATGGAAAGATAAGATTAATATCTTTCATATAAAGCTATAATAGAGAAAAAATAACATCACAAACTTACTGCACATGAATTCCAAGATAATAGTTGCAAATTGTGTCCTTTGATTTCCAGGGAATGTCAAAGTACAAGCTACAATAGTTCTCTCCTCTGAAATCCAACCCATTCTATCACTGAGAAAATGATATGTAAAGACTAAAAAAACATCTCCCCACTCTCAGGGGTTGAATCAATGACTCTAGGAACTGTTCCATGAGGTGTCCTAACCAAACCCTAATGTTTAGGGAAGTTAAAAATGACTTCTACAATTAACTTTGACTCCAACCTCTCTTATAAATGAGGTCAAATTTACATCAAAACGGCTTATAAATAATAGCCAACCATTATTTACATTTACTTTTACCCCTCACATTCATCTACTTCACCCTTTTGACTTTTACCAAAGTCAAACTAGGAATTACAAAAAATTACACGGTGAAAATTTTACAAAAATCTCAGAAATTTCCAGGTGTACAGTGAGCTATTGGAGGCGATTTTTGAAAGCCTTTATGAAGTCCAAATCTAGATCGGAATCCTTTTCTGGAAATCTGGGAGAGTGTAGATGTATTTATAGTATTTTTTCTCAAAATGACCCATTTTTGGCTAAGATATGGCCATTCTCCCAAGGTGTCTCCAGGTGCACAACCAAATGGAAAGAGAGGGGCAGAAAGGTGATTTTTGGCCTCTCAATTTACAAATTTCTCAAAACTTGAGCCCTAGACCAGGAAAGTGGGAAAATCTGGTTTTATATGGGGTCATATGCTTTCCAAAAATGTTGATTTTACATCATTTTCAGCCCTGAGGAAGAAGCACAGTGTGAGCTTAGTGCGCTCCTAAACAGAAAATTGCCAAAAAATTGCAACTCTGCACCAAAACACAACATTTTCTCCAAACCCTCCCAAACTTTTTCCATAGTTGCCTCCTTAGCACACCCATAACTTGCTAACACTCCCTATCATACACTATTATTCATTCATTTCCATGCAATTGAAACTAGTCCTTCCTTGTGTTTCCCTGGCACTACATAACATATCTTGTCAATGGCTCCTTAACACACCTAGAACTTGCTAACACTCCCTATCACACACTCTTATTCATTCATTTACATGAAATTGAAAGTAGTCCTCCCTTGTGTTTCCCTAGCACTCCCTAGCATGCATTAGCACCACACCCTAGCACATAAAACCTCTTGACATGCCTTAGCACTTGGCATGTCTTGGAATGACTAACATGCCTTATAACTTTCTAGCATGTGTTATCACTTCCTGGCATTCCTTGCACACCTTGGCACTCCCTAGTTGTCATGCCCTCATAGATAAACTTACTTTTTTTGTAACTTGGGAACCTAACCAAGTCATTGAAAAAATAGTGTTGTCCCTAGATGTTATCGGGGAATCTAGTGTCCACTCGAAGCTGCTAGTCCCACTAAGACTGGTAGCTATCTTAGAAACAAACAAACTAAAACTACTTTTGTTTTCGTTTATGAGTTGTAGATAAGAGGGGAATGAAGGACACCAACCTCAGTCTTGCGCTTGGTTCCTTGCTCGGTTCCTCTCCTTTTTGATAGATCTTTTCCGCTTCTCCTCTGTCTACCCAGCTTCAAAGAGCACCTGTGGAATCAAAGCAGCATAATACTATCGAAGAACATAGATCTACAATCATAAACAATATAGGACCAGATATATATTGACGACATAAATGCATATATCATCAAACATACAAGAATGTGGAGGAAAACTTGAATAGCCTTATTAACATCAAGAATGAGCAAAGAGGATTACAACCAATTGTTCTAACCCAGCGTCATCCTCTAGCATGAAAGCCCTTCTTTCACCTCATGAAAATCTTAGATCACCCAACACTATGATGTTCCACCAAGAAACCAACATTAGTTCCTTACAAAATACAAAATTCCAGCCTCTAGATCTCTGGGATGAGGGATCCATATATAGATGATTGCAGGGGGTGAGTCAGCTTCTGGGATTTTGATTAGTGTCCTCTCTCTGATAGTCCTTGATTCCACTTGGAGATTGATGATCTCTTACTCATCCTTGGGCGAATTCAGAGAGGCAAGTGTCACAGGAGAAGTTTCTGGAAGATTCCATGATCATCCACCTCGCAAACTGTCTCTGCCATTTGTCCACTCTCACCCATCGCACCCTACAGAAGGGCTTTTCAATATGCATCGCACCCTTTTCACTGGGCAGGTGGGATGCATCGCACCCTTAGCACTGAGCAACCTATATGGTCCAGTTTTGACCAATTCTGAGCAGTTTCCTGTGGAGAACTTCTGGGAGATGATGTAATCAGCTGACCTTGTTCCTTTACGGTATGAAACAACACTTTTAGGGACTTAGGAGCCCTTGGTTTATGGACATGTATGATTGGGGTTGCAGAGCCCAAAAATGTCTATAACAGTTGCCCCTAAAGCATTAGGTTGTTAATCTTTTGATGTCAGGTGAAATGCTTTATCATGAGGATCCGAAGTTTTTTCGAGCTGGGAGACGACCTGTAATAAGATACAATACAATACATTATTTTCATAATATTTCATGATCAAGCTGAGGTGGGCATTCCCATGCTCAGCGTTATAAATTCATTTTCATGTACATAAGATAGACAACCGTCTGTGCGGGAGAATGATTATTCTGATAGAGTCATTATCCTTTGAATCAGATGATCATCTATGCAGCAACAATGTACATTTGATTTCTTTATTTTCCTGAATATATCGCAGCCCAGATGGATGAAACTAGATTTGGGGTCTTCAAACTCATTCAATCTTCACTCGAAGTACAAGTTGATCCATGTGAAAGATTTTCTGGAGTTGAACATGGAAAGACATCACCTAATTACTAGACAATGATGTAAGCTATTAACAGGCGCGAGAGGAATCACCGATAATGATGATGACCCTCAAGGTACTATAGTACAATTCGCGTGGTGTGAATAAGGGACTTGGCGTCGAACACCATGCAAAATCTTTTGGTCAAAGGCCATTGATGTAAACTTGTCGCTGGAAGTGAGAAACTTGCCATTGAGGCATGCAAGCTTCAAAGTACTGAAAGGGTTGTTCCTAAGTCGACTTCTTAGATAATGAGCTGATGTTAACAAGAAGCGACTCGTCGTAGGAGGGCCTTAATGAATCCCACATCTACGACATGGAATGGAGTAAATGATTTTGGAGGTGAAAACGATTTGACGATACAGGGTTCAGGGTGGCGGTCATGAAAGAATGGAGTGTGAATGTATTGCAGTGAATGAGACACAGGTGAATTCTCTGAGCGACTTCTCTTGAACATACCGGCGACACTGACATGGATTGGTAGTGTTAACCCCAAATATGGATGGTGTGGTGGACCAATGGTGATATGACTAGTGAACGGAACAACCCAACCCGACTCGGATCCGGAGTGAAAGTGTCATGTTCAAGAGCGACTTGCTACCAATAAAGTTTCTTCAAGTTTTCTTCCCAATTTTTCCCCAGTCATTGCTGACCAATACCTATTTATTTTTTTCAAGCTTGAGAAGGATAACATATGCTTGTTCTATAATTTTCCCTTTGGGCAAACTCGTCACTATATTTTAATGAGCCTAGCGACAGTGAAACTCGTTCTTGTCTGTATGGACAAGTTTGTCGCTATTCGGTTTTAACGAGTTTAACGACAAAGATAAATCGGTCCTTTTCAATTTTAGAGAGTCTGAAAGGGACATAAAGGAAAATCCAATAATCCTTTTTCATCATATAATCCCTTAAGTCTGAAAAAGTATAAAATAATATGAAAGGGATGAATTTTCGGTAATTTTAACGAGCCGAACAAAACAAGCGCTCGATCTTTTTGTGTAATAATCCCTTAGGTCCAAAAAAAATAAAATCAGAAGGAGGGATAGCACTTCTGGTCGCTTTAACGAGCTGGAGAGGCCAATCACTCGGAAATATTTTCATATTTTACGAGTCAGGTGAAAAGAGCTTAAAGGAGACTTGTTTTTGAGGAACGAGTGATAATTTCGGGTAGCAGCTAATTCCAGGTAAGGTTTGGAATTTTCCAGTCACGGCATGTCACAAGGATGCCTAACAGGATCACTCTTCACAGCTGTTCCTCAAAAGGGGTAAACAATCAAATGGAAGTGAATGATTAGCTAAAACAAAGTGGAGGTGATGGTAAGAACACGACCAGGGCTCAAAAGCTGATGATAATGCATTCACAATGGTTATTTACCGAAAATTGGTTCATTTCTTTTTTTTAATGAGCTTAAACTCTGGGGGAACATTTGTTCATTGCTTATGTTTAATTTTTAACGAGTTTGAACTCCACATAAAAACTGCTCGTGATAATGGTCATCAATTTAATTTCACCGCTAATCACTTTGTTCCTTCAAAGGTTGTACTGCCTGTTCAATTGCTTCATCAAACTGATTAGAAATGAACAATATATGTTTCAAAAATGAGTCAAAACACTAATATTTTACTCGAATTACATAAAAAGTAATTTAAAAGTGGTTTTTACCCCTCATTTTACCATTTCATTTGAACTTTGGTTTGTTGGAGCTCTGGAGGTGCTTTTCCCCCTTGATTTTCACTAGCTGATTCTGGGAGATTCTGTGGACGATTCTTGGCACCGTCTGGACCAGGTAGGAGCTAAACCTGAGCTCTTCAGTTGCATTCCTTCCTTTTTGAATTCTGTGCATGTTTCCCTGTTTTTCTGAGCCTCTGGGGTTTGAAAAATTCACCCTGGCTCCATCGCACCCTTTCTATATCGAAAGGTGCGATGCATACTGGCTTGGCCATTGGCCAGTCAGTATGCATCCCACCCAGTACACTGCTGGGGGTGCGATGGGTGCGAGAAGGGAATTTTTTGCACCGTTTTCTCATGGAATTTTTTCCTATTTTTTGCCAAATTAGGACCCTGACTCTTCTCTTTCTTGTTTTGCAGAGATTTATCAGAGCAAAATGGTTGTTACATGGCGAGAACGTGAGCATGAAGAAGAGGACATGCTTGCTTTACATGATCCGGTTATGGTAACTGCGCTACGGAACTGTGGTCTGTTCAAGTTTTTCTGCATCTCTAGCATGAGGCAAAAAATCAACTTGTTGCAATATCTTCTCAATGCATGGGATCCTACCAACCAGGTGTTTTAGATCAGAGGAAAATCTATCCCCTTTACTGTCGTGGACATCTATTTTTTGATCGGTTTATCGAGGCGTGGTGCCCCTCTTTCATTATCAGGTTCCGCTCATGGGGGTGAATTCGTGAGAGATTTTATTCGCCGGTATTGCAGAGAGGGATATCAACCGAGTAGGGATGACAAGATCAACATCCGAGATGTCAATGACCATTCCTTGAGGACCATTCTGTTCACTTTTGCTAGACTAGCTGGTAGTGTGTCTCTTCATGTGGCCAACAGGTCCTATATGCAGTACGCCTTGGAATGCCTTGAACCAAAGGTGTTCAAATGGTGTGACACAATACTCCCTGTGATGAAAGAACAACTAACCAAGGTAAAAAACGGAAAATCCAAGAACTTTGGCTATGGTTCTATTTTGACCACTTTCGCCTTGGAAAAGATCCCACTAATGCAGCCGCAGTACATTTCACTTGGCTTACCTCCACCAACTGAGCCACGGATGCAGAGATGGGTCGACCTTATGGCCCGACATGCTGGTCAGTCCCAAGTTTCCTTTTCTGATACCTTCTTCGAGTGGTTCAACCGTCAGGAGATGGTTTTTTCCGAGTATCCATATGTTGGTATGGATTTCCGAGGTGACCCGGATTTGGTGTTGCCGGCTGGTGAGCAGTGGGGTGCTATCGGTAAATTCTCTGACCATATCTCTGTTTATCATTTCTTTTTATAATGTTCTTGTGCTTTCTTCTATCAAGACTAATCAAAACTCATGTGCTCATGCAGATATTGGACCAGTTCGGCCGGTAGTACGTCTGAGAGTACCAGCTGCCACTCCAGTAGGAGAGGCTGTGGGGAGGGCTCTCCTTCGCAACCTTGATGTGGCCGAGACTCTTTCAGCATTACAGGATCAGGTCGAGGGCCTTACTCTTGGTATTCTAGACACGAGGACCAACGAGCTGCCTCTAAGGTTGCAACGACATACTACTAGCGTGCCGAGTCGATAGACTAGGATTTTACGCATGATTGCACAGGCGGTGACTTGTTATCACCAGCATCATTAGACTAGGGTCCCCCCAAGTATTTTGAGTTTTGGGTCATTTGACTAATTTTTTCTTGGTTACAGAACATTATGTATAAGCCATAAACAGTTATATATATATTTTTGATTTTCAGAGCTTTATTTTGGTCGAGTTACGTGATCTTGATGCAAATATTGATGAAATGCTTCTTTTATAAATGTTGAAAATGTCTATCTAACACATAATTTGCCAATGAGTTTGTTAATGTGTTTAATTTTCTGGAAATATGTTGATATTGAATAGAATCAAACTGCCTTTCCAAAATCTTGACCCTTAGGAACATGCAATAGATAGCTGGACTCCGTACAGAGTAGATACCAGTGAGCTGTAGGATGACGAGTTGTGAGTCTAGCCTGACGACGAGTCGGCGTATGCCACGTGTAATGGAATTAGAGAGGAGCTCTATCAACACGCTGTATTCAACAATATTGTTCGTTGACTGACCAATACATACCACTTCGAAACTCACTAACTCGCCACTTGGATCAAAGATGGCCAAGGCCGCAGAAGATAGGTTCCGCGAACTACGACTCACTGCATCGGCATATCCAACAAATGATTCCAATAGGTTTGACATCTACAACAAACGTAAAATGGATCACTTAACCAAAACAATTACCCTTAGCGAAAACAAAAATGTAACAAAAGCATAGGGGTTACTATCTTGAGTCAAGCATAGTAACGCTTAAGGTACAACCAGTTGCGAGGTTGTGCCAGTGGAATCCCATCATAATCTACTAAATCACAGGCTCCTTTGCTAATACATGTTTAACAATATAGGGGCCCATCCATAAGGACTTGAACTTACCTGCTCCCAATTTGTCAGATTCCTGGTTGTAAAGTAAGACCAGGTCACCTTCTGAGAAGACACGAGGTTTGAAATTCATGTCAAACTGTGCCTTGACTCATTTCTTATGGGCTTCATTAGCCAAAGTGGCATCATGATAGGTTTCATCCAATTGGATTAGTTCCAAGAAATGAACCTCCTCTTCTGAAGTTCCGGGGAGAAGGTCGACCACGAGTTTGAGGGACGAGATTTCACACTGAACCGGTAAGATTGCTTCTAGGCCATACACCAGTTAAAAGGGTGTAAACCCAGTTGAATTTCTCACCGATGTCCGATATGCCCACAAGGCTGAGTACAGGATCAGGTGCCAACTCCTTTTATGGACTCCAATCATCCTTTGCAGAATCAGCTTCAGGACCTTGTTGATTGCCTCAACTTGTCTGTTAGCCTGCGAATATTACAGAGTAGAGCTGTCGTGGGACAACCCTAATTTGGCAGCCAATTCAACCATCATGTGATTGCGAAAATGTGATCCATGATCTATGACTATGGCCTGTGGAACGCTAAATCTGGAGACTACATGATTGAAAAAGAAGAGGGCAGTTGTTTCGCTGCTGTTGTTTAATGTAGGCATCGCCTCAGCCCATTTGGTAAAATAGTCTACTGTGACTATGATATACCCATGCCCCCCAGCCAAGGTGGGGTTACATGTCATGAACTCTATGCCCCATTTGGAAAATGGCCCAACAACAACTACTGGTTGCAAAGGTGCGGGTGGTATTCTGGTTTTTTGATCAAATATTTGACATGCATGGCAACTTCTGACTGCAGTTATGTAATCTTTGAACATTGTGGGCCAGAAGTATCCTTCTCGTAAAATCTTTTGCACCATAGCGTAACCAGATTGATGCCCCCCACACGCGCCTGAATGGCAATCATTCAGGACTTTTTCGGCTTCCTCGTGGGTGAGGCACCTCCTTAGAACTGTATCGACACCACGACGGTAAAGTGTATCACCAATGATCATGTAGTCTTTTGTTTGGTATCGAATGCATTGTTGTTTTGATTGGGAGGTATTAGACCTATATGTTTGGGTTTGGAGATAGACTATTATGTATCCATACCACATATTGCTTGAAGATATCAGAGACAAAGATTCGTCCATGATTGCTTCTTTTGATGTTACATCATTGGACGACGATGGGAGATCGCATAGTAAATCTGCGAAAACCAGAGATTTCTTCGATTTGGATTTTATAAATTCTAGATCAAACTCTTGTAGAATTTCTATCCATTTTGAATATTTTCCCCCCAGCAACTGTCGTGACAATATATAAGTCATGGGGTTGCAATCTAACAGAATGGTAGTTTTTCGAAAGAGGACATGGTGTCAAAATCTCTGTATTGCTTGAACAGCTACGAGAGCTAGCTTTTCAATGTAGGAGTACTTGATTTCTGTATCATTTAACTTTTTACTTAAATAATATATAGGATGTTCAATTCCATTGTCTTCTTGAACTAAAACCATTGTGATGGTAGTATTTGCTGCAGCTAGATACAGGTTAAAGTCTTTTTGATAATCATGAGCGTACATTAATGATGCTTTTATTAGGGATTCCTTTAAAGCATAAAAGGAAGCTTGCGTGACCTGATCCCAGACGAAGGGTACTTCTTTTTTCAGTAGATGAGTATAACCTTTAGCAAGTTCGGTGTAATTTGGAATGAACCTCCTCAGAAAGTTTGCTTTCCCTTGGAGTTTCTGAATCTGAAGTAAATTTGAAGGTGGAGGAAAATTAATGATTGCCTAAACCTTACATGGGTCAAGACGAATCCCATCCTTTGAGACCACAAAGCCAAGTAAATGACCATAACTGACACAGAACACACATTTGTGTGGATTAAGTCGTATCTTGTAGTGTCGGCAACGTAGAAATATCACTCTTAAATGCTGTGGATGATCAGTCCACTTTCGCGAATGAGCCGAAAGATCGTCGAGATATGATTGAACGATGTTTTTGATGTCATGGAAGGCATAATTCATCGCCCTCTGAAAAGTTTCCCCTGCGTTCTTTAAACCAAAGGGTAGCTTGCGATATGCAAATGTGCCGCACGGACAAATAAATGCAGTCTTTGACTGGTCCTATGGGTGGATATTTATTTGATTATACCCGAAAAATCCATCCATAAATGAAAATATTTCACATCCGTCGCATTCATCAATTATCTGGTCAATGAAGGGTGTAGGGTAGTTGTCTTTTGGACAAGCTTGATTTACATCCCTATAATAGATGCACACTCTAATCGTTCCTTGTTTTTTCATTATAGGAACAATATTCGATACCCAATCAGTTAGAGGAACCGGGTAAATAAAACCAGCATGGAGAAATTTTTCAATTTCTGCTTTGATGGTAGCGGCTTTCTTGGGGTGCACCTGCCGTAGCCATTGTCGTACCGGTTTAACATCTGGATACATCTTAATTTTGTGTTCAACTATGCTCGAGTCAATGCCTGCCATTTCATCATACGACCAAGCAAAGACATCTTTGAATTCGCGAAAAAGAGCGTGATATATTTCCAGTTCTGAAGGAGAACAAGATTTGCCGACATGAATATTCTCTACAACATCTGTTTTGGTCGAGATATTTATGGCGATAGTCTCTTCAATATTGGACAAGTTTCGCTCGGAATCCACCGTGTTTACAGTATTTGATAGAAAATCAAAAACTGAAGGATGATGAAGGTCACTAAGAGTATCTTCTTTGTAATCCAGAAGATGGGAACGATGGTGGTAATCTTCCCATGGTGCCCTGTCAATCATCATTGACTGAACAATTCCTTCGTCTGTATAATGTACTTGCGACCAAGGATTTGAAGGGGTACCATATTCTTTAGACCCATCTATCCAAATGCTTGATGAGTGTTGATTTGGGTTTGCCTCCCATGCCGAAAACATTGATTGCTACAAGATTTCCATTGGGCTTGGAGGCAATATCTACAGATGATCCATGTTAATATCATTTTCAGAAATATTTTGAATAGAAGATATCATATTGCAGGTTCCCACCATTGCCATTTCCACTAGATTGATTGGAGGCAGTAGGGCAAAAGTCCCCATCAATATAGGGTCTTTTAGTAGGCCTACTCCGATATTTTGAAGCGAATGAGGGCTTCTGTGGATCATCAGAATGCTTCCCGTAACTTGTGAACTGTTGGGGAGAAATGTCTGTTGGTCGACGATTGTAATTCCTACTTGAAAGGGAAATGCAATCTTCCTGAAGTAGGTCGACACAATGGCTGCCATAGCATATATCCAGGGCCTTCCCAGTAGGATGTTGTAATCGAGGTTTCCGTCAATTACTTCAACATCTATTTCTACTGTTTTTCCCCCCAATTCGACTTGCAAGTTACTTAAAATCCTGTATGGGGTGTATGTTCGTCCATCAAGTGCTTTTAATGTTGTCGAAGATCGCGACAAGGGTGGAGATCCTAAAGTTTTCCAGCAACTCATCGACATAATACATGTAGATGCCCCCTCATCAATAATTGTTCGATGAACATTTTTGTTGAGGGCTTTCACTTGAATAAGGAAAGCTAGTTGAGCTGGTAACTGAGGGTCATATCCTTTGTGATTAAAGGACACAAGATTGGAATCCATTGGGTCAATCCCACCTATTGCTGATAATAAAGCCTGCTTTTGGGAGGGGCAATTTTGCAGTACCTCAAGTGTCGACATAGCGGATGGCGATTGGGCCAGATCCTCCACTATATTATAATGTTGTGTTGCTCTGGCATGAGGATTAAATGTCGATTTGTGTACTACTCCCTTTGGCAGCTTTATTGTTAGTTCAGGAATGATGGGTGGCACAACTTCGGTTGAAGTTGTTGTTGAACTACTGGGTTGATCATTGGCCTTGTTGTCTGCAGTTGTGGATTCCCGTAATCTTTATTCCTTGTCAATATCAAAGCATCATTTTGTTGCTTTGAAACCGACAACATTAGCACTTGGGACGGGGAAGCATTGTCACTAGCAACCAGATTTGTTCTTGGATTTGGAAACGGATCAGTCAATACTGCCGAGGTTTTTGAATTCTTGAAGAATTTTCTAAGCTCAGGTTTATACGGACAGTCTCTTGTCCAATGATCCTCATCACATATAAGGCATGGACGATTTGGTTTTCTATCTCCAAAAGGGTTTGCAGAAGGTTTTTCAGGGGACGACTCCTCCTGTCTCTTATTCTTCCCTTACTTTTTCTTCTTGCCTCCTAGTTGCTTGGTTTCTTTGCCTTTGTCAGTCGATATGGAATTTACTTCCGAGGCGAGAAGTTCTTCATTTACATTTTGACCTGAAACCATATGGGCCTTCTTCGACTTAGCCTTTACAGTTTTCGTGCTGGTCGTTCCTATCATGCCATCTCCAGCATGAGAGTCTTTGTTTGATTTAGGAGAGGGGGGAACGGAAAATTCCGGTCTAGGAGCATCAGGGATTTTATCGTATAGCGTGCGAGATTGAGTATAGATCAAGTCTAGATATTGCGCACGAGCAATTACTTGCTCTTCAGTGACGACTCCCCCCTTTGCCACATCTTCCATAATAGAAGGTAACAATGACTTAATAAACCATTCAGCCAACAGCTGATTAGGAACATATGTTTTTACCATTCTACAACGATGTCGCCACTCATGAATATGATCGGATATGTGAGTGGCCGTCATTTTCTTGAAATTGGTAAGAAGTTCTATTCCTGTTTCGTACCTTATGGGTAACTGAAAATGGGTTAAAAAGGTTGTGGCTAGGGTACTGAAGTTATCAAACGAAGCTCTAGGCAATTCGATATACCATTTTGCTGCTAGACCAGTTAACGTTCACTGAAAAAGGCGAAGCCTGATCAAATTATTGTTTAGAGTGTTAGATGAACACCATAGATGAAAGGTCATGACATGATTCGACAGATCTTCACCTGGATTTCCATTAAATTTAGGAATATTTGATGGAAGTTTATGAGGAATCACTGGCCACCAAGGGGCGTAAGTGATTGGATCATTTGTTAGCCAGTTTAGATCTGGTAACTCTAAAGTTGCCATGAAGGGCACCTGTTGATTCAGGTTCGGCGAAGCATACCTAGGATAAGATGGGATTGCATGAGCAGTGGGTCTTTGCATACCAGCATAGTGCATTTGATGATGATAACTTTGATAAGGTTGATGGGCATAACCATTATGAAATGGTTGATTTTGTCCGTTTTGAATATACGGCTTCCCATTACTTGCAAATACTTGGTGCTCAGTTCCTTGGTAAACTTGTTGGAATTGTGGTTGTTGATATTGCACCAGCCATGGTTGTGAGACCATGTGTTGTTGTCCAATACTGGCTGTTTGACCGAGATGAGGGGTAATGGCACCCGTTTGAGCCTGGGTCACTCCAGTTAAGGAGCCACTGATCGATGATTATGGTGGCGTCGCAAGGACAAGGGGTTGTTGGATTGCGACCTAAGAGACTTGAGGTTGGCATACAACAGGTAATGCTTGTACTTGCGACATTGTCACAATATTCGGTCTAGTGGGGATATTTGACATAAGCAAACTTTGTTGCATTGAGGATACAACTCTTGGTTGTTGAGGCAGTATTGGCATCCAACCACTAGATGTAATTCCAGCATAACCTGAATTCTGTTGTGAACTCTCGTATGTTTGACCTCCCGGAGGAGACAATGAAAGGGCATATTGCCCACCATACGGTGGTAATTCGGTGCTTAAGGGAATTATTTGCCTTTGAGGACTGGACTTCCCAAATTGACATTGTGAAGGATCAATTTGCTGAGACTCAACATAAGAGATTCCAGATATTATTCTGGACGAACAAACGGGAACAGACCATACCGTCAAAATATCCCCTGGATGGATTCCATCCAGTGATTGAGAGCTAGTTGTGACAGATGGTATGCCAGCGAACATTGTTGGAGTGGCAGCAGGAAGTTCTGCCGCTACTGTGTCAGATGACATAGTCCTAGATGTAGATGGTTGTTCAGACATATCTAGTCTATCCAAAATATTTCCTAGCGATTCTACAGGAACTTCGGATAACGGTAGACTAATTTCTAACGAAGAAGGATATAGGCTGATCCCAACTCCAAAATGCGATGGAGTACTAGATGGTGAATCCTCCACAATCTCTTCTATAGCAATCAAACCAAGTGGAAGAGGTAGACCGTCAGGTTCGTAAAATATTTCCGGTGCCGAAGAAGGTATAGACTCTACAGCGACTAATGTTTGGGGAACAACACCTTCCGAATCAGCTATAGATGGAGCTGGTTCAGGTATACTAGGATCAGTTCTACTGTCCTCTAGTGGTTGCGGAACTTCTTCTGTAAAGGTAGGGATACTAGAAATGTTTGGAGTAACTGGAGTCTTTGAGGGTGTCGGAACACTTGTTCCAACCCGACCAGGGGACTTTGAGTCAGTTAAACGAGTTCGCTTTGTCCGGAATAGTTTTGATTCTGGGGACAAAGACGGTTGACTCGTAAGTCTCCGCGAACGACGGGGTTTCAATTGACTTTCTTCCACGATTGCGGATTACTCGATCAACTAAAAATAAAGGGGGAAATGTTTCCAAATTAAATGAATTTTAGACGCTTTGACACAACTTGTTTTTTCAATTTTTAAGAGTCGAGAAAAAAAAAAAGATGACTCTATTCGCCTTCGATTTTTAATGAGCTTGAAGTGACAAGTGCTCAGATGGACCTTTTCCTTTAAGGAGTCTGAAAAGGAATGAAAGAGACTACTCTGGAAATCTAGACAGAGGGATTACCAAACCAATCGCAAAACTGTAGAATACGTTTTATGGTACGGCAGTCAATCTTCCCAAATGCTGTGTTTAGTGCATTGCGATCGATAGGGCGGCAGACATGGCTTCCTATGGATAAAGGATATAGACTATTGTGGTCTCCCAATATATACTCGACGGTACGTGGGAGCACAAGTCCGTACTGGCACTTGTCATCTCAAAGAGGAGGAATCACCCAACCAAAAGTGAAAGCGACAGTTACCAGGCTTTACGACGCCAGAATACATCTCTAGCCTAGACTTCTAGATGTTGTGCGTTAGGTTCCAAAGCCTTTTTAGGTTCATTAAATTTATTTTACAGTTGATCTTTCTTAAGAAATTTTCCTTTCAGGTTCACCGTGTGATGTAGATATAATTCCTAAAATATCTAAGATGATAAACAATCGTTTAATCTTCCTTTTGCAATGAAAAACCTAGCTACTAAAGAAAGAGAGATGATATTCATTCAACATAGAGCAGAGAGCACACACTAGATGCACTATCTTAAATCAAACCAACAAGCAGTCCAAATGCAAATGCACATGCATGTATTTGCTTTTAGCTTTCTTAATGTGTGAATGACAAGAAGAATGCCAAGTACAAATTTGAATTATCTTTCCAAAGCAAAAGTAATAACAAATTTCTCTTCAAAAACGAAAGGAAGATAATGACGACACTTTGCTATTTTGAATTGAAAACTGCTTTTGACACTTGAAAAACTACTAATTCAAATCAAATACAAGAGTAACTATATAATCGACTATCAAGAACAATGGAATTCTTCTCTTTGACTGAAAACGACACTTGCGACACTTTCAAATCAAAAGACGACAGTTCGATTACGCTACTTCTTTGTAAAAGAGAACTGAAAATGGCGCACAATACATAAAAACATTCTCAATTCTTTGCACAATGGAGGTGGAATGATGAAAAGGAAGGGGGTTTCCACAGTGGTACACTAATCACAGACAACAAAACTCTTGAATAGAGCTGAAGAGAGTGAACACAGAAACCAAAATCTGAGGGAAGAAGAGGTCTTGTCTGATCAGCGCACCTACAACACAGGGAAAGTGCGATGCAACGCACCTACTACACACGGGAAGTGTGATGCATACAGATTCCCAAGAGTAGAAGGTGCGATTGTCCAGGGACGAGACTTCAACTGGGTTCTGGGTCATAGTTTGCAGCTCAGTTCAGGGATTTAGGCCGAGCAAGCGATGTACAGTAAATAGAAATCACAGGGGCTGATCTAATGAGGTTACTAGAGCCACCACTAGGGCAATTAGAAAGTTTTCAAATCGATTGGCCAGTTTATAAACAAAACCCAGAGATAAACTGAAGTAGCATTGATCTACTTTTCACTTGCATAGCAAATGCAGTTCGAAGGCTAGCTGGCTTGACTTCAGGCTTCTTCTGTAAGTTTATAAAACAAACAAATATAAACAAACAAACAATCTATTCACTCCACAGTGGAGTCGCCATTTTGTTATCGGGAAATCTAGTGTCCACTTGGAGCTGCTAGTCCCACTAAGACTGGTAGCTATCTTAGAAACAAAAAAACTAAAACTACTTTTGTTTTCCTTTATGAGAAGTAGATAAGAGGGGAATGAAGGACACCAACCTTAGTCTTGCGCTTGGTTCCTTGCTCGGTTCCTCTCCTTTCTGATAGATCTTTGCCACTTCTCCTTTGTCTACCCAGCTTCAAGGAGCACCTGTGGAATCAAAGCAGCATCATACTATTGAAGAACAGAGATCTACAATCATAAACAATATAGGACTAGATATATATTGACCACACAAATGCATATATCATCAAACATACAAGAATGTGGAGGAAAACTTGAATAGCTTTATTAACATCAAGTATGAGCAAAGGGGATTACAACCAATTGTTCTGACCCAGTGTCATCGTCCAACATGAAAGCCCTTCTTTCACCTCATGAAAAGATTAGATCACCCAACACTATGATGTTGCACCAAGAAACCAACAACACTTCCTTACAAAATACAAAATTCCAGCCTTTAGATCTTTGGGATGAGGGATCCATATATAGATGATTGCAGGGGGGTGAGTCAGCTTCTGGGATTTTGATTAGTGTCCTCTCTCTGATAGTCCTTGATTCCACTTGGAGATTGATGATCTCTTACTCATCCCTAGGTGAATTCAAAGAGGCAAGTGTCACAGGAGAAGTTTCTAGAAGATTCCATGATCATCCACCTCGCAAACTGTCTCTGCCATTTGTCCACTCTTGCCCATCACACCCTACAGAAGGGCTTTTCAGTATGCATCGCACCCTTTTCATTGGGCAGGTGGGATGCATCGCACCCTTAGCACTGAGAAACCTGTATGGTCTAGTTTTGACCAGTTCTGAGCAGTTTCCTGTGGAGAACTTCTGGGAGATGATGTAATCAGCTGACCTTGTTCCTTTAGGGTATGAAACAACACTTTTAGGGACTTAGGAGCCCTTGGTTTATGGACATGTATGATTGGGGTTGCAGAGCCCAAAAATGTCTATAACACTAGACAAAAGTCTCCCTTTGTCTAAAATTGCTTTATCCATCCCCTTATCATAATTGTAGGCTTACCTATTGAAAGTCCTATTATTAAATTATCCTAATACACTTCATCCTTGGGACACCTGGAAGACACTCTTATTCGTTCATTTCCATGCACTTTGACCTAATTCTCCCTTGTGATGTCATCACACTCCCCAACAATCCTCGACATGCATTGACACTGTCTGGCATGTGTTATCACACCTTTTCATTCCTTGGCATGCCCTAGCACTCCTTAGCTATCACACCCTCATAACTATCCTTATTGGTTCTAAGACTTGGGAACCAACCAAGTCCTACCTCAACTACAACATCTTGACCAAGTTACAGTTACTACAACTATACTATCCCTTGTTCACCTAAGAATGGCATATAACTCATATTAGGCTACTCATGCCCAATCTTAGCTCATCCCACTTAAGAAGTTACCAAGTCAAGGCTCACGTCTAATCATGGCCATAAAACAGCTAAGCAACATAGTTTACATCTTGACATGGCATAGCACCTGGCATGTCTACCAATCCCTTGGCACTATGTGGCGCATGTTGGCATTCCCTGCATTCCATGGCATGCTTTAGCACTCCCTACCATACCGTACCACTCCTTCACATGTCATGGAACTCTTTCATGCCTTGGAACTACCTAACATATAACTTTGTCACTCCCTCCTGAGCACACTTGGAATTCACTCACACTCCCTATCATATACTCTTATTCGTTCATTTCCATGCATTTTGAACTAGTTTTCCTTTGTGTTTATGTCACACTCCCTGATACACATTGGCACACCCTGACACGCATTGGCATACCCTAGCATGTCACCCTAACACTCTAGCATTTCTTGGCACCACCTAACATACCTTGTCGTCCCCTCCTTAGCACACCTATAACTCGCTGACACTCCTTGTCACACACTCTTAGTCATTCACTTCCATGCATTTGAAACTAGTGCTCCCTTATGTTTCCCTCGCACTCCATAACACTCCCTGGAATGTATTGGCACACCCTAGCACCTAACACATCTTGGCATGTTTCCTTGGCTTCTCACATGCCTTAACACTGCCTAGCATACCTTATTGCTCCCTCCTTAGCACACTTGGAACTCACTAACACTTCATGTCACGAAATCTTGATCATTCATTTGCATGCATTATTTTCACTTATTGCTCCATTGTGTTCCCCTATCACTCCTTAACACTTCCTAACACATATTTTTAATGGGAAAAACACTATATATAGGGCAACTCATCCTGCATTTGTGGACAAGCAAATTTGGTTAAGTAAGTTTGTAATAAGAAGTGCGAAGATAACCAACCAAGAGAAGGAAACAAAGAGAGAAGATTTTGGTGTTGTTTATGGGTCTGTTTTAGGGCTAATAGATCCACATGTGCGAAGGAAGGAAGAACTATCTATTGTAGAAAAGGTCGAAGATCTTATTATTGTCCAAGAAGTTGAATCAAGGAAGAAGATAAGAAAGGTTACATGCCGAATTATAATAAGAGTTCATACCATCCAAGCGAAGAAGATCAAGGTTCAAAAGGTTGGTCAACCACACATTCTAGGGTTTATGCAAGAGGGCCAAGAACTATGGATCTGATCCATGGAACTGGAATTTGAAGGATAGTCGATTTATTGAAGGAAGAAGCCTAATCATCGTTAGCTCAAGGAAAAAGAGGGAAGTTGAATCAAGGAGCCTTATGACTTGGTCTTGGAGAATTCATTGAGTCAAGGGTCTAGGCCATGGCCTTAGTATTCGTCAATTGAAGTATATATAAGAAGAAGATCTCATTTGGGTTTTCCTCTCATGTTGGAGAGGTTTTGGCCCTGGTTGATTGGATATTCGATATGTCTCTTGTCTCCTCATTGTTTATGCATTGGTAGATGTTTGGTGAAGAATATTTTTTTGAGCGTTGTTTGTTATTGTGGATTAGTCTTGAATGTGTTTGTGTATGAAAAATTGGTTGGGTTTGTAAACTATGAGTATAGCAGTGTTTGATTGATGCATGCTTCCTACAATAAAATGTGTCTCTTACTTAAACAATTAATTTAGTAGAAACATGGGTATTTGGACAATTATTTTGGAATTTATGCACCTTACAAGTACATCAACTCATATAATACATAAATATAATGGAAAGCTGTAACGTGTTGTAGCATAGAAAGGATGTTGATAAAATCTGATAGCTTAAATGTACATGATAGTTTGGAAAGGTGGGGAATAACTCTTATTTAGTCATAGGTAGCCTAATCAATTCCTTTTTTAATCTGTAAATGTCCATGATGATTTTGAAAGTAGGTGGGTAGCAATTCTTACTCATGTCATAGATAGCCTAACAAGTACTTTTCTCTATCTAGAATGATAATAGATAAAAAACTTTTTTGTATTGTGTGCTTCTTCAATTTTTTTTTAATAATATATCATGTTATAAAAACTTTAAAATAAGCTTCTCACTTTGGTTCTTGCATTTGTGGTAAAATCTGAACCCAGCTTCTGAAAGTAGTGTTATTTTGGAGGATGCCAACAATATTTTTCACTCCATAAAGGTTTTAACCTATCTTTAGTCTTTGATGAGTTTTTTTTGGATGATTGTACTTTAAAAATAAAGATGCATCTGCATTTTTCTCACTTGATAATTTAGAATCAATGAAAAAAATCAAAATAATTACTTACATTTATTTGTAGAGTTTACCTGAAATTGATGGAACATGGTGATTACATCAAATGAGTGTGAAATTGAATTTTGAAATTTTATCAATGTCCTCAATGCTTCTCTTGTAAGAAAATCATATCTAAACCAAGTGCAATACCAGGGAGAGAGAGGACTCTGTAGTGTGCAAAGCTTAGTTGTGTGGGTTTGGGGCTAAGGAATAGTTGCTCCATTTAACTGAAGTAAAATGAGAGGAAATGAGGCAATGCATACTTTTCAAATCTTAGCTATGATGATTTGGGGTTCAAGGCTTAGTCATTTCACAATTGAAATAAAATGAGATCAAATGAGACAAGGACTTGCAAATTATTAGTTATATGTAATGACATTAAAGTGAGTAAACACAAAGTATCAAAATTTAAAGTAGAATCAACCCTTGTGTATGAAAATTCAGTTAAGCATTTTTTTTATGGTTGAATTCCCCCTCAAATATACATTTGATTAATGCCAAAGCTTAGAAAACCACAGCTATGTAATCGAGGTATCCCTCCTAGATGCACAAACCTTTCCCCTTGGCTTCCCATTGACTTTGAGGTTGTGTTCCCCTACACTCCTATATGCTTACTAGGGATACTACACTCCAACATGACGGATTCTAAGATATATTGTGATAGGGGGGATGAGGGTTTCAAAATTCTTGTTGCCACAAGAAGGTCTTGCAATGTTTATTTCAACAATACAGAAGCAAAATGGTCATGTAGAAGGATTTATGGTGCTTTTTCAATTGTGGGAAATATAAATTCCATACACTGTGGTGCTTCTTGGTATAATATTACTGATTCATGGAGAAAGATCAATGGTTCTTTTGGTGGAACTATACCAATGTGTGGGTGGGACCAGGCTCATGAGATTCATTTTTACTACCATCACAATGAACTACAACCAAATTGATTACAATGTGTGGGTGGGACCAGGCTCATGAGATTCATTTTTTACTACCATCACAATGAACTACAACCAAATTGATTACAGAGGATTTATGCGAAGGCAGAAATCATGAGATAACTCATGAGATTCATTTTTTACTGCCATAACAATGAACTACATCCAAATTGGTTATAAAAGATTGCATTGTTAAAAGTTATTTTTTAGCTTTAAAGTTTGACATAATAATTATAAAACCAAATCTCATTTGTTGTATAACATGGAAACCCATAATATTAGTATTAGATAATTAAACATTAATAAAAAATATTTATAGTTTTTTTGTTTAATTATATAAAATCCAAATCTGAATTTGTTTAAAATTACAACTTACAACATGGTTAATTATTTTGTAATTTTGAAAAATAAAAAATATAATTTTTTGAAATGAGTATATAATAAGATAAGAAAATATACATTCCATACATTTTGATGTATTCATGAATATAATGTTTTAAAAATATATAAAAAACTAAATAATTATAATTAAAAAAAATTAACGCTCATCCAAATTAAAAATTTAATTTCTGCCCCGTTTTCTTTCTTGCCTTAGTGTATTCGAATGAATGTTGAGTAGTTGAAAAAAAGGAAAGACCATCCTACCACGTTTTCTTCCCCGCCTTAGTGTATTCCAATGAATTTTGAGTAGTTGAGAAAAGAGGAAAGACCATTATGTCATGTTTTCTTCCAAGCCTTAGTGTATTCGAATGAATCTTGCATAGTTGATAAAAAAAGGAAAGACCAGAAAAAGTTTTCTTCCTTGCCTTAGTGTATTTGAATGAATGTTGAGTAGTTGAAAAAAAAAAGACCATGGGCACGGTACAATCTGATATGTGGCCATATGGAAACAGGAACGAGTCGTTGGATCGCTTTTTAGGGTTTTTAGATTGATTTCCATTCTTATAATTGATTTGCAAATTTGTTTTATATTTTCACATGAAATGTTGTAGTGATTGGCTGGTAGTTATTGTTTCATGGTTGAATTTGGATGCATTGAGAGATAAGATTGAGGAGTATCTCTTCAATGGCTTGCTCACAAAACATGGATCTATTTTCGCTGGGCAAATTTGGACCACGATGGAAGGATCAGAAGCCTTAGTCTTCTTTCAAGAGCCCAAGAAAATACTTGCACAGGTACCCTTTCTCTCCTTTAATTCCTTCCTCGATTTCAATTGCTTCAAACAATCTACCAACTTTTTCACCTGAAATTAGGTTATTTGGGTTTTGTTTTTTTAAGAATTTAGCTTCAAATGAACTAGCCCCACAATTACTATATTGGCAATGAAATTTATATTAAATATACGCTGAACTCTTATAGTAGTTTGGTAGTATATCACACGAGAAATTACAAAGCCTGAAAAATGCAACACTGAAAACAATGGAAAAAATAATGCAGAATTGTCAGGGTAACTCGACATCCCTCATTTCAATGCAACACGAAAAGATTTTCTTGCTCTCTTTCCATTTCGAAAAGATTTTCAACTCTACAATTTCAAGCTCCGTTACCAAAAACGGAATGGAAGTATTCCTTTCTGAAAAAACCCTATAAAAATGGAATGGTACAGAAAATGGTGTTTTATATGATAGTTTTCATTTTTTAATGCAAGAAACTGGGTTTTCTAAAAACCGTTCATTTCTTGAAACTTTTTTTTGTGGAAAATGTTAATGTGGTTCATTTGCAATATGGGTATCAAGGCATTTTCATAGTCCATGGTTAGAAGTCATCCATATATAGCTTAGGTGCTAACGAAACAGGTTTGTTGCAAATAGGTTGGGCTTTCTCCCTAGTGACAACACCCTGCAATAGTGCTTAATATATCCTTAACAATCTTGGCTATTTAGGGATTTTATTAGTTAAAGTTATGTTATTTTTTTAATTGTAGCCGTTGATGTGTAGCAGTGTATGGTTAAGTTTTTACAATTTTTTTTTTGTTATTTTTGTGTTGTTTTTTTTTTAAGTAGATTTAGTGATTGTATCTAATAATTAAAATGTGAATTTTTATATAAAATTATAAATTTAAATGTATAATGTTTTTTTTATATATATTTTTATAAATTATTAATGTATATAGATATTATATGTATATTTTTATAAATTAGTAGTTAAATAATTTAGTTATTTTTTCTAGTTAATTTATTATTTTATATAAACATTGGGACACAATATATTTTTTTGTCATTGGTCTGGTTTACAACCTTTCAAATGATTGGAAAATGATTTTGATAAAACCATCCTATAGAAACTTTTATTAACTATTAGACTATCTATAATATTAAATATCATCAACCAAAGACATTAATTTAATATATAAAAAATAATAATTATCTAGTATCCATCCCATTAATAGTTTTATCCCATAAATACTTTTTTTATCAGTGATAAGAGAGATTATGTTAGGTAATTTGCAATGATAAAGCTTAATACCAACAAGCTATTGATTAATATGTCTATAAAACAAACATAATTTCAACTATGATAAATATGGAAAGTTTCATAATTACATAAAAATAGTGATAGAAATAATTGTAAATTTATAAAAATAAACAAGTCTCAAAAATCAAAATACAAAATAGAAATTCATCATTTAATAAATTTGAAATACAAAACAAATAGGAGTACTACTACAAGAAAATACTCCTCTTCATTTATAAATAACCTGCGTAGATCTATCTCTCTCGAGCATCCAGAGAGATCAAATCTCTCTCTCTCTCTCTCTCTCTCTCTACAAACCTCTTTCAGTGAAGAGATTTGATCCTCTCAATGCTTGATCCACAGTTAAATGGATCTAGGTTTCTTTAGTTATTATCCTTTGAATAGGCTACATTGTAGAAAAATACCATGGAAAAAAACCATGGGTTACGAGTACCATGGGAAAAACCATGGAAAAGAAAAACCCATGGGCTGGAGAATTTTATGTTTTTTAATTTTTTAATTTGATTTTTTATTTTGACTGTGTTAAAATGCCAAATATTAAGGGTCTCTTGGCACAAAAATCTAACAACCAAAAATATATTAAAAGGGGCCTAGAATAAAATACCTAGATTATGACATTTCTTTTCAAGACTTCAAGGTCTCTCTCGATTGTTTTAATTTATGAAAGAAAATTGATGAGAAAAAACTAATAAATTAAATAAATATTAAGTATAGGACCATGGAATCTAACAAAACCATGTGCAAAAACTAGCAAATTAATTAAATATAAAGTACAAAACCATGGAATATAACAAAACTATTGGCGATAACATTTTTTCAAAACTTATTTTAACATAAACCAATCTAGGGACTAAAAAAGAATGCTTTGGTAAGTTATAACCATGGGTGATAACATTTTTTTTAAAGTTATTTTAACACAATCACATTTAACAACTAAAAATGAATGATTTGGTATGTTATAACCACAAGTGATATTTATATATGATATTTAACGAAGTAGAAATTAAAAAAATCACAATTTAATAATTTATTTCACTTATTTATAGTGATCAACCACACTTGTTAATTGGAAACATTGACTCAGATAACAAATTCTAATGGATCCAAAAGAATAAAATCAAAATTAATAAAAAATAACTAATATTAAGAAAGAATATCTAAATTTAACTATTAAAATTTAACATAAAAATAAATTTACTACACAAAACCATATATATGATGCATTAAAATAATTAATATAAAACATGATTACATATAATAATCATTTAATCAATGCAAATACAAATATGAGACAACCATTATACACTTTAACAATAACTATGGTAAATAATATATACTAGCCTATATCCATCTTAATTTCGGATATACCAACACCCTAAAGGGATCAAATCTCTTTTATAAATTAGTAATGTATATAGATATTATATATATATTTTTATAAATTAGTACTTATATAATTTAGTTAAATTTTTTTTTTCTCACAAACTAGCAATTTAATATCTAGTTCAACTATACTTTTAAAATATATTATTTTTATTATTATAAAGATTAATTTTCTATTATAATGGATTAAAGATAAAGTTTTGAAAGTTTTCTCTTTATATTTTGTCTTCAAACACATGTTGTAGTATTTATGGTTCTGCAAGTGGCAATAGTTCGAGACAACCCTCTATTTTTGGCTCTATATCTAATGGAAATCAACTCAATCTCCACCATCTTGTTACCCAACCATGAAAACAATAACCCAATAACTGTGTGGCAAATGCTACAATAGATCCCAAATTTGAGGTCCACTCAAGTCACATCCAAGAATATATACAATGTATGTGGGATCATGTACTTATCCGGAAAATGCAAAGGCTAAATCAAACTTGAATTTGGTGCCAAGTGTTTCTTCACTATTGTATTTTCCAGCCTAAAGGATCAAACATGGGTATTCAAGAATGGCTTATGTGAGCAATGGAAGCTTTGTTGATAACTATAAGTATTAAGGAATGACCCATGTGAGTAGCTAAAGCCTATGGGAAACTACCTATGAACCATAGTATTCAAGAATGTTAATGATGAATGTTTGGTTTTATGTTTCATATTTTTCTTGTTTTCTCTCTCTCCTCTTTTCTTGAATGTGAAACAAATGTTTGGTTTTATGTTTCATATTTTTCTTGTTTTTCTCTCTCCTCTTTTATTGAATATGAAACCTCCAAACTCCGTTTCTCATCCTGTTGTCTTTTCTCATTTCGTTTCCTCTTTCTAGTTTCTAGTAACATAGATTTCAAGCCCTTCCTTCTAGTCTTGGTTGAATTTCTGTATTGCTCTCAACTCCAAAAGCAGGTGATAGAAAGGATGGGTAGAAATCTTGGTACACAAGATAGAGTTAAAGAGGAAGAAATATTGATTCAGACACTGCAAGATTCCTCTCGTGGGGTAAAAGGATCACAACAAGGCCACAGTAAGCCCCCGAGAGAGAACGAAGATGCTACCGCATGCAGTGGTAACAATCAGAGTATGGTGTAGCGCCGTATATTAAGTTCCACCAATGACATCATATTGGCAAAAATATAAGCATGAAAATGGATTGAAACAAAAGCGAAAGGGAAATCCTCACTAACTCATTAGGCCCTTTCTCAATAATCGGGCAACATTTGGGTATGAAAAAACAAGAATCCCTTCTTCAAAGTCCTTGTTTTCTTTTATAAATATCTTCATATTGATGGATGGCTTCAACCCTCCTCGAATGGCCATTGGATGAGTGTTGGGAAATTGCATTCATTAAACTTCCTGGCAACTTTTGAAATTTTTTTAATTTAAAACTTTTATACAGAACCTTGACTTTCACATTTTATAATTTGGTGCATATGTTTTCCGCTCAAGCCACCTTTGTTTAAATAAACTAGATATTTATTTTCCTTTGATTACGTTTCTCAGCTATGGCCGTGGATTTATCCTGGACAAATAATGAACATAAGATATGTTCTAGGAATTTGAACATATGTTTTTTCATCACTTGTATCGATATACTTTGACAAGACGAGCACGAAACCCGAACGCCTCGCTTCATCACACTATGACCGATAGAGACTTTCCTAGCTGTTGAGCACAACACATAGCCCATATCATTCAAAGATATATTGGTGTTATTATTTCACCTTGTGATGGATTTATATTTGTTTTATTGCAACAGGGAAACAACTGCTACATTACGATACATCAACTATACTCGAAGGAAAAAACTATTTTCCTATACAACCACATTGAGAGTAATAAGTATCTTCCCATGTGTCATCATAGCAACAGATTCCATTTGTCTAATTCATCGTGTTTCTCATTCTAGTGGCCGTCATTATTGTGCAAGTTTCTCCTGTCTCTTTTTGCCTCCATGAAAGTTGATAAGAAAATGATAAGACAATGCTAAATGTCAAATTTTAGCAGACATTCTAAAAACCTTTTTGATCCATTTTCTAACATGGTCCACAATCTCCTTTGATAGTACTACGATGTATCTCTTCCAAAACTTTATTTTCTTTCATAGTTGGACAACTAATTTAATAAATGTTCTCTTTAAATCTGTCTTGGACTCGAAAGTTATTGGATGTTCTTGAAGATGGGTCAAGTGTTCACCAAAAACGTCCAAACATATCAATAACAACACATAGTTTAATAGAAATATTCATCCTCGTCCAATTATTAAATGTGGAAACATTCCTCTAAAAGCCTGGATTTCCCATACACCGGGCCTATTACTTATATAAACCCTGGTTTTAGTTTCTCTTGCATGTTTGGTGATTCAGCTGGAATATGTCAAAATATAGAGTTCCTTGATGTCTTCACTCGAACTTCTTGGATGCCATCTCAAAGAAAGGCTTAAAGGATATTCCAAATATTATCTTTGAAGGTGGCCATTTCGATTCGAAAGGCCGAGTATCCATGCCATCAGTCACACTCTTCTATGCATGTGTACATTACCAAGCAATTTATCATCAATAAACATTATTGCAAGACAATAATTGTTCAAATAAATTTCTAAGACATTTTGGTTATCTAAAGAGATTTCCTTATAAAGCTTAAGTTCAGAAAAGCATCCAACATATGGATCATGAAACAGTGGATCCTCACACTAACATATTCACCATGGGATTGAGACAAAGATATACAAATTGTAAACTCCCTCATGTAGATGAGAAAGTGGTGTTGGAAACTTTCCATGTTAAATTTCTCAGACTGATGGCTGAGGGAACCATCAGTACCATTTATAATTCACATTCTTTCCATATTCAAATGGTGTCCTTCCTAAATGTAAACAATTCTTCAATAATATTGTTGTGGGGAAAAATGCCTATGCAGGACGATCCTATCCACCTAAGGTGTGACAGTGCCTTAGCAACAAACAGAGACAGCTATTCTAGTATTCTTCCTTTATGAATTAAGAATGCAGAGAGTTGGATGGACTAACCGGTGTCTTCTGTTTGTCCCTCGATCCGGTTTCTCTTCTCTTGGAGAGTTCCCAGCTACTTGCCTTCTCGCTCGCCCAGCTTCAACAGGTTTCTGCAAGATTACAAGAGAAGAACACTACACAAGACATAGATTCATATTCATAACTAGTTCAGGATTAGAAGTAAACTAAACATACTAATGCAATCATACATCAAAGATACATCAGTAAATAGGAGAAACCAAGATAGCTTTATTGATAAATAACAAGGTTCAGGAAGAGATACAACCCAGAGGGCTCCAATCCAGCATCTCCTTCCCAGCAAAATGGAATTCCTATCTTCACCTCCCTTCAAAGCATTAAGCACCCAATGATTCCAGTCTCAAACCAACAACAATTCTTTGCAATAACAAAATTCCAGCCTCTAGATCTCATGGAGGAGAGATCCATATATAGATGTTTGGAGAGCGGATGAGTCAGCTTGAGATCTGACTAGTGTCCTCTCCCTCTGTCAGTTCTTGATTCCACTTGGAGGTTCTTGCTTCCACTTGGAGATTTGGAACCTCTTACTCATCACCAGTCGAATTCCCTGAGGCAAGTGTCATTTTGGAAGCTTCCTGGGTTTTGACACCTTATGGAATGAACTTGCCACATGTCCACTCTCACTCAGCGCAGGTAGCCAATGTTGGCTTTGACATTCAGCACAGGTAGCCAGTGTTGACTTTGACATTCAGCGCAGACAGCTAGTGGAGCCACTGAATTGATCCTGAATTGACTTGTTTTTGAGCAGTTTCTGGTGGAGAACTTCTGTGAATTGCTGTGGTTTGTTAGCCTTGTTCCTCTAGGGGTAGGAACAACATGTTTAGGGACTTTGGATCCCTTAGATTATGGACATTTCATGCTCAATGTTGTAAGGCACAAAAATGTCTATAACAGTTGCCCCCTAAAGTATGAGGCCGTTTATCGGGTGAAATGCTTTATCCAGGAGGGTCCGAAGTTCATCCAATGTTGGGAGGAGACCTGTAATAAGATACAATACAATACATTATTTTTCATACTGCTTTCATGATATAGCTGAGGCGGGCATTCCCATGCTCAGCTTTATAAATTCATTTTTCTGTACATAGAGTAGACAATCGTCTGATGGTAGACTGATAATTTTGATGAAATTATCATCCTTTGAGTAGGATGATTATCTGCAGCAATGATGTACATGTTAATGTCTTTATTTTTCCTGAATATATATCGCAGCCCGGATGGATGAAACTAGATCCGGGGTCTTCAAACTCGTTCGATCTTCACTCTAAGTACAAGTCGATCCATGTGAGAAATGTTCTGAAGTCGAACATGGAAAGACATCACTTGATTACCGGTCAATGAGGTAAACCGTTAACAAGCGCGAGAGGAATCACCGATAATGATAATGACCCTCAAGGTACTGTAGTACAATTCACGTGGTGTGAATAAAGGACTTGGCGTCGAACACCACGCAAAATCTTTCGGTCGAAGGTCATTGATGTATACCTGTCGCCGGAAGTGAGAAACTTTCCATTGAGGCATGCAAGCTTCAAAGTATTGAAGGGGTTGTTCCTAGATCAACTTCTTGGATAATGAGCTGATGTCGACAAGAAGCGATCCGTCAAAGGAGGGCCTTAATGAATCCCACATCAGTGACATGGAATGAAGCTAATGATTTTGATGGAGGTGAAAACGATCTGTGACATATGATTCAGGGTGGTGGTCATGAAAGGATGAAGGATAATGTATGGCAGTGGATGGGACACGGTTGACTTTTCTGAACGACTTCTCTTAAACATATGGCGACACTGATGCGATGGATCGGTAGCATTACCCCAAATATGGATGGTATGGCGAGACCATGGTGATGTGACCGGTGAATGAAACAACCCAACCCGATTGTGGTACGGAGGAAAAGTGTCATGTTCAAGAGCGACTTGCTACCATCAAAGTTTTCTTGAGTTTCTCCCAATTTTTCCCCAATCATTGCTGACCAATACCTCTTTATTTTTGTCAAGCTTGAGGAGGATAACATATGCTTGTTCTATAACTTGCCCTTCAGGCAAGCCCATCTCTATGTTTTTACGAGCCTAGCGATAGTGAAACTCGTTCTCGTCTAAAGACAAGTTTGTCGCTATTTAATGATTTTAACGAGTCTAACGACAAAGACAACTCGGTCCCTTTTCATTTTTAGAGAGTCTGAAAAGGTACGTAAAGATAACTCCAAAGTTCCTTTTTCGTCATCTAATCCCTTAATTCCGAAAAAGTATAAAACAATACAGAAGGGATGAGTTTTCGATAGTTTTAACGAGCCGAACAAAACAAGCGCTCGATCTTTTTGTGCAATAATCCCTCAGGTCCAAAAAGATTAAAATCTAGAGGAGGGATAGCACTTCCGGTCGCTTTAACGAGCTGGAAGGCCAAAACTCGGCAATCTTTTCATATTTTACGAGTCAGATGAAAAGAGCTTAAAGAAGACTCGTCTTTTGAGGAACGAGTGATAAAATGGGTTAGCAGTTGATTCCAGGGACAGGTTGGAATTTTCCAATCACGGCAGTGTCACAAGGATGGCTAGTGTAATCACTCTTCGCAGCTGTTCCTCAAAATGGGTAAACAATCAAATGGAGGTGAATGATCGGCCAATGGAAAAGTGGAGGTGATGGTGCAAACACGACCAAGGCTTTAATGGCTGATAATTTACATTCGCAGTGGTTATTTACCGGGTAGTTCATTTTTTAACGAGCTTAAACGCAGATTGAAACACTTGCTCGATCTTATGTTTATTTTTTAACGAGCATGAACTATGCGCTAAAACTGCTCGGATCTTGCGTTTATTTTTTAACGAGCATGAACTGTGTGCTAAAACTGCTCGATTATCCAGTCATATGATAAGAGTGTCTCATTGAAGATGCTATTTTTTAGGGAGCTTAGATCTTACGTAAGCTTTTCTCCGGATCCTTTCGTTATGCAAGTTCGGAAATGACTGATCCTACGAGTTTAGAGGGTTAGAGGTCCTAAAAATTTAAAAAATAAATAGCCGCCCCTTGCTTGCACTCCAAAAGGTTTGCATGCCCCCAGGCATAAAGTACGATTTCAAGGTTACCTCTACTTCATTTCCGCCAAAACATTTGTTTTAACGAGAGAGGCTTACCTCTTTCAGGTTACCCAAAGATTGTCTCGTTAATCTTTCAAACAAAACACTTCCTCGGCAATGTCTACCGAAATAGACAAAGGTGAGCGACGTAGCCCGCCAACTCACATAACTTTGACAAAAGAATCTTATTCTAGAACAACCCTCTTCCTAGACGGACGGGGTACGGACTAGTCATATTCTCCCGCGGAAACCTACCCTATACCCAAAGTTTCCTTGCCGAAGCAGACCAGGACGCATGCCCCCTGGGTTCCAGTCATATCCTCCCGGATTACTCGTGCTCATCAGGAGGACGGACCGTGGGTTGAGACACTTCTTGCGTGAAGAGATCATTTAGGGATGGTATATGACTATTTGCGATGCGTGATCCGAGAAACGAAAGTTGGTCCACGAGCTTGACCACTCTTCCTTCATGCGGAAAACACATTACTCTAAAGAGTGAGGAGACGATGGCTTCCATGCAATATATATAGTCTCATCCAAGGAGTAGGTTATAATCCAAGGGTCCTTGAACGACCATCACGTTCATTTGAACGGTCTTCCCTTTCAATGTGATAGGCACATTGGGGAGGATCCCTAAAGGTCGACTGGTTCCTTTATCAAAGCCTGATAGATTTCTCATTTCAGGAAAAAGCGCTGGCGAACCAAGCGCTTTCCAAGCAATAGAGGAAAGGATACTCACAGATTCCCCCTCATCAATAATAGTGCCAGCCATTACCATTCTGTATATTTGAACGATAATTCTGAATGGTATACTAGCTGGTAACCGGGGTCTGCCTAGTTGGTTCCAGTCGAACGAGACAACTAGGTTGCTTGGTGGTGGGACCGAATAGACGGCCGGGTATGACCTTGACGAAGTTCCTTCCTGCGATAAAGGAATGGGCAAATTGTCCCCTTGTTCGTCAGAGTCTGTGTTAATGAAGAGAACTTGGACGGTGTCGTCTTTATTCTCCTCTGTGATGGTATCATTCGAAGATAGAGCCTCTGAAGGCAAAACCGGGTCAACTGCCGCCTCAACCTTTTGACTTTCGTCAGGTATGGATTCAGACGGTTCATCTTCAATGATAGGTGCTTCGACTGACCACCTGAGCGGGCCAACCGGGTTCTCAACTAGCGAAGGACTTGGCAGGAGTTTTTGATATCCAGGAGGAAGTTGCGCTCGTAAAATCGGGCGATCTTCCAAAACTCTTTTTGCCTCATCTAAGAAGGGACAATGGTGGATGGCATGGTTGCCTTCACACAGTTTGCAGGAAAATCTAGCTTTCCCTCTCTGTCCTGGGGCTTCACTTTCACTAGTTGAAGGTGTGCAGTCAACATGGTTATCAGAGGTTGACGCCACCGAATTGTGCAGACGGGGAGACCAGTCCCTTAGTATCCGAGGGATGCAGGGACAATCTCTGTGGAAGTGGTCTCCCTTGCATATGACACATGGCGATTTAGGCCTTGCCAGTGCTGCGTGTGGATTTTTGTCAGACGACACTTGTTTGCCCCCAGTCGCCTTTGGCTCCTTCTTCTTCTTCTCTTTCTTCTTCTTTTCCCTCTTCTCCTTAGGAACTCGGTTTTTTGTTTTACCAGTTCCGTCAAGCGAAGAGGAAGGAGGAGAGGAAGAATTATATGAAGTCAAAGGCTGGTGGGAAATTCTGGTCTAATCTAACTGTTGACTCGACTGTTCAGGAATAGTGGTGTTTTGAACGACATTGGTTGAAAAGAGCCAGACCGGCAGGCCAATTGTCAGTCTTGGAAGCGACAATGTGGCCATATGGGGCGCACCAACATCTCCCCAAGAGGAGAAGGGACTAGGATTTCCACCAAGGGGAATTCCTTGGTTGGTGGGCTCCATCTCTTCAACCTAAAGATCAACGCAGGAATAAAGGGTGATTGTTCCGTTTAAAATAAATTTTTAACGACGCTTTAGACACAACTTGCTTTTTCAATTTTAAAGAGTCGAGAAAAAGCTAAAGATGACTCTAGTCGCCTTCGATGTTTTAACGAGCCCGAAGTGACAAATGCTCGAATGGACTTTTTCTGTTATAGAGTTTGAAAAAGGCCAAAAGAAACTGCTCTGGAGTTCTAGGCAGAGGGTGTGCCAAACTTTTCGCAAAACTGCAGAATACTTTTTAAGGTACGGGCGGTCGATCTTCCTGAATGCTGTGTTCAGTGCATTGCGATCAGTAGGGCGGCCGACACGGCTTCCTAAGGATAAAGGTTTTATTCCTATAGGGGTCTCCCAATATATACGCGACGGTACGTGGGAGCACAATCCGTACTGGTGCTATCGTCCCTCAGGAGGAATCACCCACCTTCAACGAGATCGACAGTCACCAGGCTTTACGACGCCGGAACACGTCTCTAGCCTAGACCTCTATGTTGTGCGTTATGTTGCAAAGCGTTGTTAAGTTCATTCAGTTTATTTTAGGTTGATCTTTTTAGAAGTTTGCCTTTCTGGATCACCATGAGATGTATGGTACAATTCCTAAATGCAGTCTAAAGATGATAAGCAAGCTTTATATCTTTTCAACTTTGAAAATCCTAGCTACAAAGGGAAAAGAAAGACGCCATCTTTTCTCAAAGAGCAATTAGCACACTCTAATGCACTTTTCCTAAATCAAGCATGCAAACTATCAAGATGCAAATGCACAATGCAGGTGTTTGTTTTCCGCTTTCTTAGTATTGATGCCTACAAAGAAAGCTTTTTGTACAACTTTGAATTTGCTTTTAAATGACAAATACAAACAAGTTTACTTTTTTGAAATCAGAAAGGGTAGAAGAGAATACAACACTTTACGACTTTCGAAATGAACACTTGTTTCGACACTTAAAAGAGACAAACTCAAACCAATAAGCAAAAACAAATGTATAATCAACTGTAAACAGCCAATGAACTCTCTCCTAAGATCACAATCGACAGATCTGAATCAAGGGCTACAGGATGATTATTTCACTCATGCAAAGGAAAACTGTAAATGACGCCACAAACACATAAAAACACTCACAGTATTTTTGTACAAAAGGAGGCGGAATTTAAGCAGAGAAAAGGAGTTATCAGACTAGTACCTATGCTGGTTACAGGCTGCAAAAATCAGAGATCAAAACAGGGCAAAACAGAGCAGAGAACCCCAGCTGCACAAGGCCAAACTGGATCAGCGCAACCTCAACACTGGGGTTTTGACATTCAGCGCAGGTAGCCTTCACGGGACCTGCGTTGAAATGCAGAACTCCTTCACAGGGTTCGCGCTGAAGGAGAAACGAGAGTTTCTCACTGGGTTCTGGGTCACAGTTTGCTGATTAATCAACGGTTTCAGGCCAAATAAAAGCAACAAGCAAGGTACAATCAAAGGGATGCTTTGAGGGGGTACTAAGATCTATCACAAAGGATCATCAAATCATTTGTGAGTCCATTGTTCAGATCATAGACAAATCCAGTGATTGGATCAAGGCAGCAACTGTCTACTTTGCATCTGAGAATAGCAGAAGCAGTTCGATTGTTGCTATTGAGTCTATGAAACAAACAATGATAGAGACACAAATAAAATGACTAAACAAATCTCCCCAGCGGAGTCGCCAATTTGTTGTGGGGAAAAATGCCTATGCAGGATGATCCTATCCACCTAAGGTGTGACAGTGCCTTAGCAACAAACAGAGACAGCTATTCTAGTATTCTTCCTTTATGAATTAAGAATGCAGAGAGTTGGATGGACTAACCGGTGTCTTCCGTTTGTCCCTCGATCCGGTTTCTCTTCTCTTGGAGAGTTCCCAGCTACTTGCCTTCTCGCTCGCCCAGCTTCAACAAGTTTCTGCAAGATTACAAGAGAAGAACATACACAAGACATAGATTCATATTCATAACTAGTTCAGGATTAGAAGTAAACTAAACATACTAATGCAATCATACATCAAAGATACATCAGTATATAGGAGAAACCAAGATAGCTTTATTGATAAATAACAAGGTTCAGGAAGAGATACAACCCAGAGGGCTCCAATCCAGCATCTCCTTCCCAGCAAAATGGAATTCCTATCTTCACCTCCCTTCAAAGCATTAAGCACCCAATGATTCCAGTCTCAAACCAACAGCAATTCTTTGCAATAACAAAATTCCAGCCTCTAGATTTCATGGAGGAGAGATCCATATATAGATGTTTGGAGAGAGGATGAGTCAGCTTGAGATCTGACTAGTGTCCTCTCCCTCTGTCAGTTCTTGATTCCACTTGGAGGTTCTTGCTTCCACTTGGAGATTTGGAACCTCTTACTCATCACCAGTCGAATTCCCTGAGGCAAGTGTCATTTTGGAAGCTTCCTGGGTTTTGACACCTTGTGGAATGAACTTGCCACATGTCCACTCTCGCTCAGCGCAGGTAGCCAGTGTTGGCTTTGACATTCAGCGCAGGTAGCCAGTGTTGACTTTGACATTCAGCGCAGATAGCTAGTGGAGCCACTGAATTGATCCTGAATTGACTTGTTTTTGAGCAGTTTCTGGTGGAGAACTTCTGTGAATTGCTGTGGTTTGTTAGCCTTGTTCCTCTAGGGGTAGGAACAACATGTTTAGGGACTTTGGATCCCTTAGATTATGGACATTTCATGCTCAATGTTGTAAGGCACAAAAATGTCTATAACAAATATGTCCACTCTCCCACATGTGTCACTTCTCCCAATCCTCACGCTTAATTGGCACACTGCACCTACGCATTTCATTTGACAATGCGTATGTCTTGGGACTTTGTATCCACTGGAGTGGGCCTTCATACCTATTTTATTACAAACAAGACTTCTCAAGGTAGGAGAAATCACAACTCCCTGCCCTCCCTCATTTCAATGCAACACGAAAATATTTTCTTGCTCTCTCTCCATTTCACGACAGTTCTTCAATCAGAAATTTCAATTTCAAGCCCTTCCTTCCAAATTTGGTTGAATATTTTCATTTCTCTCAACTCCAAAAGCAAGTGATAGAAAGGAAGGATAGAAGGCTTCGTACCCAAGCTAGAGTTAAAGAGGAAGAAACATTGAGTCAGACACTACAAGATTCCTCTCGTGGGGTAAAAGGATCACAACAAGGCCACAGTAAGCCCCCGAGAGAGAAAGAAGATGCTACTGCATGCAGTGGTAACAATCAGAGTATGGTGCAGCACTATATATTAAGGTCCCATTATCATGCCCTCAAGACTTCGAATGCTAAGGAGAGAGAAAATATTTTAAAAGTAGAATCTGGCAAATTTGAGGCTATAATTAGCAAAGTGGAAAGCTTACACAATCTTGTTCAGAGACCTCATGAGCAAGTTGTAGATGCTGATACACTCTTTGATCTCACATACACTCTCCTCGTTCTTGTTAAAAACTCACAAAACAATGATGGGGCTACTCCAGTTGATTTTATTAGTAGTGATATTCTAAGAAACTTTAGTGACCAGGCATATGGAAGCAGGTCTTTGGAGGGAAATGATGATCAAACCCAAATATCATGGAGAAATCTCGGGCTTTTAACTGCTTCTGTTTTCCAGGATGTGGTAGGAATTTGCACTATTCTTGGACCAATGGATAATGAACCCAAGCAAATGAAACCTATAGTATAGAGAAAACAGACTAAGCTGATAGAAAGCACTCGACCTAAAGCAATGAAAGAGTCCCCAGAAGATGAAAAATCAAAAACATACAAGAATATGGAAAGCATATTTAACATTTTGCAAAAACAGAAGCAAGACGGATTAGATAATTTGGTTCTAAATAGAATATCATTTTCCCAAACAGTAGAAAACATCTTTTCATTCTAGTAAAGTTGAAATAAATGGTAGAGTTGAAATAAATGTCGATGAAAATGTAAAACATTTTGTTGTCCCCAAAAATGCTCGTAGAGCTATAGAAATGGCATCTGGAGAAGCTTCTTATAGCCAATTTGTTTTTTGATTTGAATTTAAAGACTGTAAGTTGATGATGGAAGCTAGTGGTGAGGAGTTGATGCCTCACAGAACCAACCCACTTATGATTCCTTGTTCTGAGAAGGCTGCAGAGACTCCTATCAGAGAGATTTCAATAAACAGGGGCAAAGTGATACCTGCATCTCTTGAGGTGAAGGAGGATGAATGTGGAAGTGATGATGATGGTGGAGGTGTTCAAAGACCAGCACCAAAGAGGAGAAATAGGTGTCTCCTATTACTTTTTTTTCTTTTTTGGGTGCTTTTTATTGGAAACTATCTTTGTTTCTATCAGTGTATTGTAATTCATACAGGAAACTAATCTTTAATTTAAGCAATCCAGTATATAAACAATGTTATCTTGTTCTCATAATTAGTTATAATTAAGTTGACTAGCAGTGCAAACCCCCAGTCATGTAGTACACCCCTTTAGCCATGGTTCCAAGGCCTAGGCAGAAGACTGGCATCACGTAAAAGGAAATTGTTAATGTAAGATGTCAAGTTTGATCTGTTAAACCATGAGTAGTCTCCTTGTGATAGTATGTTGTAATTTTATGTTTGAAAAGTATTTTGAGATACCACACAAGAACAAAGTTTCCGATTGTGTAGTTGGTTTAATTTGAGAATACATAGAGATGAGAGTAGGGTAAGGCCAGGTGAAAATAGATGTAAATACAGAGGTTCAAAAAACTAGCTAGTAGCCCTTACCATACCCAAACCCTTTTGCTGGCACTACAGGGATAGAGAGATCCACCCGAAGGCATGTGGAGAATAAGTAGGGATATGCATGCTCCGGATTGACTAATTGCTTAAGCCTAGCTCAAGTAGGTGCAACTAGAAGATGGAAAGAGATTAGGAATATATATCTATTAAGTATGTGTATATGAAATTCATTATGTCCCCTTTTGATTTTCAAGGTGGGAGGAATGCAATGGAGAAAGGGAGATCGTATTTGTCATCTATATCCCACCTATCAAGACATTGGGATAAGTCCCAATAATAAGAGTTGGGTTCGCTCATAAGTATCTGATTGTAAAAGGCCATCATGAACTTTATTAAGCTAAGTCATCCTTTAGCTAAGTTTCATCCTTTAGTTGAAGCTTCAAGCAACGTACCCAGCCTCTTTTCAGCACTTCAGTCTTCCTGGAATGGTTATAGAAGAACCCTATTTCACCCACATTGAATGCCTCTTCTTGTTGTGATCTTAAACTTCAAACTTCGACCTTTCTCCCTATAAGAGCACCCAAGAACAACACTCAAAACAACCTCTCTTTTACACGTTGTACCTACAAAAAAACATAAGACTTCCAAGTTGCTTCTAGGGCTTCTTTCTTGCTATCTTATGGATCCTTCTTGCAGTGGCTAGGGCCTCCCTTTGATGGCATCTAGGGCCTCTCTGAGTGCTGCTTTAGACCTTCCTTGATTGTGGCTATATGCTTCTACTTGATGGCTGATAAGGGCCTCCCCGTTGCTACGGATTAGGGCCTCCTTTACTCTGGATAAGAGCCTTCATTTTGTTGTGTATCTGGCCTCTCTTGACTGTGTCTTTATGCCTCTCTTGACTACAACTTAGGCCTCTTGATTTTTGTGGCTAAGCCTCCTTTTGACCATGGTTAGGGCTGCCTTTTACTGTAGTTAGGGCTTCTTTTTCAACTATGGCTAGAGCTCCTTCAAGACTGTGTCTAGGTATCCCTTCATGACTGTAGCTAGGGCCCCTTTGTGACTACAACTAGGACTTGCACTATTGTAGCCTGCTAGCCTCACGCTGCCCGAGGACTCCTGCACTATAGCACTCTCTGCTGCTTCATCTGCATCCATCTCTACCCACATCCGCGAGTCCTGCTACTCTCTCTTCGGGGCTCCCGTAGAAAGGTATAATCCAAGAGGCTGGGTAGCTCAAGGATCTGCCCCTCATCGCCTATAGTCCTCCTGACTACGGCTCGATGTCTCCCCACCTCTTCTCTAGATGTACATGAGCACTCCCTGTAGTCCCTAGCATGCCCTTTGACACTACGACATGAGCACTAGTGAATTAACTATGCTAAAAGGTCACTTTCTTGTTAATTTGACCATGAATATCTCTTTTACAAAGCAATATTTCTTAGCTTTCTTTACATTAGTGGTTTGATAAGAACATTTCTACAATATCTTCACTGAATTTTTTAAAGTTTTTACATTTATGATTTTTGAAAAAAAAGGGCTAACATTTTACCCTAGCTAAGTAAGGATTCTTTAAATAACCTTCTAGCTTGCTTCCTTTTTGTTCAATATAAGCTTGGAAAAGTGTCATGAATTTACAATGAATAATGTAAGGATCTAGTCTTCTCCAGAAACAATCAAGCCAACTCTTTCATTTTACAAATTACCTACCAGTTCTGGACATATTCTTTGAAATTTCTATGCTGAAGGTGTTAGATTTAGGTAAGTGATACAGAATGCACACCTACAGTTCTATTGTTTACCTATTAGACCAGTGCAAATTATAGGCAAACTTGGAAGGGTTGGACATGATTATTCCAACCATACTCTTATTGGCCTGCAATACATATATTCATAACACATACCTACAATACTATTGTTCACCTATTTGGCTAGTGCATATTGTAGGAAAACTGTTAAATGTTGGACTTCGTTGTCTCAAGTTCACACACCAACGCTAAAGATGTAACGTATTGTGTGCATCCTTAGATATGTTTGAGATTGCAAGCTAACTGTTTAAATAAATGCATGTATAAAACTTCTATATTAGCAAAATAACCATCAATATTTTTTTCTAGCATTTTGGGTTGAATTCACAATAGTATGCTAAAAAGTGTCATTTCAATGTCTAGAAATTAGGATATATAAATGTGAGATATATAATCTACATCTTTGGGTTATCTCCTTTTCAAATCTGAGCTTTTTTAGGCTACATGTTAATTGTTTGAACTTTGAACTTTGAATAAATTTCTGAATGGACTTCATAAATATTCGTATGAATGGACTTCGTAAGGAAGTGGTACCATAAATTGTGTTATTTCAAAGATTTGACTTCCATATTTTCACAAAATACAATTTCCTCACTAAATACTCATATCTATAGACAGTTATGTTTAGGATTATATATGTGTTGGAGTGGTTCCTTTATGTTTTACTATAATCCTGATGCTGACAAGATTTAGCTGACTTTTTTCATCAATTGTTCATAGAATATGCAAAAGATTTCATTGTCAAAATGTGGCAAAAGTTACATTTCTCCTGATTTATTTTTTTATTGTTCATGACAAGATAATCATGTTGCAAGAATGAGGTATCCTACAGTTTGTTTCAATTTGTGGATATTTTTTTTTCCTCCCATTTTTTTACAAGGATGTAGATTTCATTTTCATGTTGATGGTTTTTGCATGTATCTTATCTAGACCCAAATGCTAGTAATGGAGCGGATCTTGAGAAGTAGTCATGGAAATAGACTATCAGAGGTTAATGTTACAATACCACTGCCACCTGGTATCAAAAAACTTTTAATGGTAAGTGACATAAAGAAGAGTTATTTAACGACAAGATTGAAAGGGCAACCTCATGTCTTAGTTCTAAGTCATCTACCTTTTAGCTTTACCATATCAATTATTTCACTAATCCAATATGCATGGATTGTATTTCTCACCTGATGTTAGTTACTTGACATGGTTGATATAACATTCAATTCTAGGCCACTTTTATTTTAAGTCAGAGATTTTATTGATTAAAAGGATGTTCATATTTTGATTGGTTTACTTGGAGCTTGATTTAAAAAAGTTTTGTAAATTCCACGTGGATGTTATTTTTTCAGGGTGAGCTCTTTGCACCAGTAAGGTCAGATGAGTCCTAGAACATAGGTATACAATAAGAACATCTTTGGCCTTTGTTGTGTATCTTTTATTCTTTATATCATTTATGGATGGTTATTGATTATGTAAAACAGAGGATGGGAAGGTCCTGCCAATTCTCTTGACAAAACAAAATAAAATGGAGTGGTAGAATTGTGTTTTAAAGGGTGAGCCAAAAATCAATACTTGAAAGGTAGAACTTGAGAATGGCAAGCTATCTGATCTAGATCTAGAGACACAATAGACCATGGAAAAAAATGATGGTATTGATGAGTCTTCCCAGAAAATAAGCTCTAATTGTTAGACCACTGCCCAAATTTCAGTTATCTACAATGGAAATAGTGACTCTAGCTTTATTTGTATGAATAACGACTTTGGCCATCGTCCTATTCATTTCCTATGAATGATTTTTATTTTCAAATTCTAACTAGTTTGTTGTTAAATTAATTAAAGCTTTGCTGACAAACTTATACTTTTCAAAGATCTTTTCTAAATCTATTTTCTGGAGCAAATTTGTCTTTTTACTTTAGGTATTGTAGATTGCTACTGTGTGACATATGTTATGATATAATTACCTAGATAAATAGACAGAAGTGTTGTACAACATAGTATTTTTTAAATCTAAAGAAACAATATTTCCAAATACAAAGTTTATTAATTAAGAACAAATTTTAGACTTCTTTGCTAAGTGATGATTATGTTTCGGTAGGGGATTTTGTGTATGCTGATATTGTGTTGTCTCTTTGGCTTTTGTTAGGTAACAATGGTTAATAAGGAATGTGTTCTTGAGCACTAGGCACACACCTTATTCTACTATCAATAGGAAACTCCATAGTTTTCAGGCATGGCAACAAAAATGCAGAGATTAGTGGAATATCAAGAGTCTGTGTTGGATGAATTTAATACTAGTGATGATTTTGATTCCTTGTCAGATAACGAATGTCATGAGTCAAATTCAAATAAACAGAAGCAGCTCAAGAATGAAGGTGAAGCTATTTCTTTCTGTCCAAGTCAATTTCTTTTATTTTTTGGTTGCTGTCATATTTTGAGTGCGGACTTGTGAATTTCCAAATTGCATGTTGGTTTATGTAAAGGGGAAATATATATATATATATATATATATATATATAGATATATAGATATATATATATATCTACATGGCAACAAAAATGCATATGTTAGTGGAATATCAAAAGTCCGTGTTGGATGAATTTAATACTAGTGATTTTGATTCCTTGTCAGATAACGAATGTCATGAGTCAAATTCAAATAAACAGAAGTAGCTCAAGAATGAAAGTGAAGCTATTGCTTTCTGTCCAAGTCAATTTCTTTTATTTGTTGGTTGTTGTCATGTTTTGAGTGCAGACAAATGAAATTCCAAATTGCATGTTGGTTTATGTAAAGGGGAAATATATATATAATTTTTTTTATTATATGTCGTTCATGGTTTCTGGAGATCTATGTTACATTTGCACAGAAGTTTAGATATCATTCAAATATCTAAACACTAAACAACAACAACATTGAGATTTTTCTTTCACTCAACCTATAACATATTGCATCTGTCTTCATCAATGTTCTTCTTCCATATGTTATCAACTTATGACATTTCATTTGCAATATTTGGTGCATTTTCTAGTTATAGGTCATTTATAGATTACAGATGTCTTCAGAGTTTCACTTCTAATTGAGCATTCAAGTAAACATATTGATTCTCTTATACATAATTATTTTTCCCTCCACCCACTTTTCATAACCTCCATAACCATTAGGTAGGGACTTGCAGCTTTGATGTTGCTTTGCTTGTTTAGTAAAATATTGTGGAGACTTTAATTTATTGAAAGAACAAGAGGGGGTTTTCCACCTAACATTTTTGTGCCTCCTGTGTTCTTTTATTTACTATTGTTACTACATAAACATTGACAATAATTGAATATTAACTAATTTTTGGGCAGCGGATCCCCCCATAGCAGATGTTTGGGACTTGTAGCTTGAAGTTTTGGGTCAATGTAATGTAAAGACTCTGCAAAATGTAGGCGTGGAGCACGAGAGTCTAGGGTAGTCCGCCCTAAAATATTGTAAGTTAATTTAGAATGTGTCGGCCTACCCATGGTCCACGGACCATGGGAATGTATAAATAGAGCGAGGCTCTAAGGGTAGAAGGTAGTTTTTGCTAGTTTGGATCTCAGGTATTATGGATTTTTGACTGAGAAATTGGCTTTGAGTCTATAAGTCATGGTCAGTAGTAGTAAGAAGAGGCTCTGCATCTATGTGCGCAGAGGCCTGGTAGAGTCCACAGCTGTGTGCATGGACCCCTGTAGCTAAGTGCGCAGGGCAGAGTGGGATTGTAACAGGAAAAGAAGATTAATAAAAGATATGTGGATTCTGAAATATTGTGCATCTGCTTGTAGATCTGTGTGTGTATGCTTCTGTTATATTTTGATACTTATTTTTACATTCTGTGATTGTGCACACACGTTATGAATGTGAATGATTAATAAGACTACTGGGCCCACAAAATTAAATCAAATCTATAATAATAACACAGTAAGAGTAAAGGATCTAGACAATGCCTGTTCGCGCTCTGTACCCAAAACTACGTGAAGATTAGACAACTACGCGGAGCAACGTGAGCACACAAGATCGGGTTGTCACCTTTCCAGACCTCATAAAGACATCCCTAGGCTTCGGAAACCTGGTTCCAACACCCTCGCATACTACCTCGGCTGAGACCTCATTCCGCGCTCCACAGAATGTTGTCGAAAGGGCCGGTAGTGTGGGATTTTTTTGGCTAAATCGCTTCAGAACCTGAGTAAGGCCCCAATAAGCGAACAAATGGTTCTGTTGCCAAGACTGGGATCTGCCTAAAGGATGTCTGATGTCAGAACACTGGAACCCCACAAAGAAGGAAATTGAAGAGTGGTTGGATCAGAAGCTTCACGAGTTCGTGGTACAGGAAAACAAAACTCTACAAATATCTGAGAAGAGGTGGTTGGATCGTTATGTATATACGGGAATCTACAAGATCATCTTCACATCCTTCTCATCTGAACTATATGATTGGATCGCAAGGTTAGCCGAAAACCAGGGAAGGTATAAGCTCGATCAACCGTTAGTGTGGACTCCGGAGTTAGTGCGCAGACTAGAGGCATCAGAAGATAAGATTGCGTGGGCTGTGGACCATTGTCTCAACCAGATAATAGGGGGATTTATCACTGAATTTGCGGTAGATACGATCGTGAGCTATAGCGAAGTAGAACAACATTTTCTCAAGGGACCATGAGGTAGGTACATCAAATCCCTGCATACCTGGATTAGGATGCTGTTATGTGAAAAGAGGGTTATGCGAATACATTGATGGTGGGAACGACGTGAAGTGGAAAGACCTACAAAGGTATTGAAGGATTAGGAAATAGTCCCTTAATTTCCCCTCCGCGAGAAAGCGAGGAAGAGCATGCTCGGGTTTCTCCGAGAAGTGCAATTAGTTTGATAAGGCAACGCATTCCACAATTATCATCTCCACTTATGCCATCACCCACTTCACCTACTTCACCTCCATCTTCAACCACCCTAGCTCCACCAAATCTGCAATTTAGCATGGCAAGCACGATCAAGCTACCCGTATTCAGAGGAGTAGGGAATGAGGATCTGAATCAGTTCTGGTTCATGATAAAAGCAATGTGGGAATCACACGGGGTTATGGATGACAACATTAATAAAGCCACATTGGTTAGCACATTGCAAGATCACGCGCTAACATGGTATACCAAGCACTCGAATGACCACCCAAATGCAAGAATAGCGGAGATCCAGAATGTGCTGAACAGAGAATTTAGCAGCCGATCGGAAACATAGTCAATCATTGGATTTAAAGAGATCGCGATGCTTCTAGGCGAGACCCCTAGGATTTGGATCAGAGACTGAAGAGTACGACCCGCGAGGCTAATGTGATGCTAATGGATGTGAAACACCATGCATGGTTTGTGGCGTCTTTGACACCATGCCTGAGAATGGCGTTGTCACAGTAGAAGCTTTCAACCCTGGTAGAAGCGTTGGAAATGGCAATGAGGTTGTATGAAACACTGATACAGGATCCAGGATTAGGAGTGCAACAAATCCATGTGCAACTGCAGAATCTATGCTTGGAGATGCAAAGTTTGAAGCAGGAGAGGATGCCGCGGCCAGAGGCGCGTGAAGAGGTATAATGCATAAAATGCAAAGGCCGGGGCCATGAAAAGGATCACTGTCTAGTATTCGCAAACTAGTTGGCAGGAAGGGGACCAATGCTATTGAGACCAAAGGCACATGCAGGGCCAAGTGTGGCACCCGCACTCTGGTGCTCAATTTGTTAGGTGGGAGAAAAGCACACGACGGACAACTGTCATTTGTTGCAAAAATATACACACACCCCCCAGCAACTATTTTGCAATTTTTGTAGATTGGTGGGCCATGATGAGCATACTTGCTGGAGCTACGAGTTAATTATGGATCGAACCCCAGCCTATCAGATGCAGACAGAAACATGAGCCCTCGACCCAGCAGCATGGATAGCTCACGGTGGATTTCAAGGGAGAGGTCGAGGATGAGGGGGAATGGGGTCAGGAAGAGGTTGTGGACAGTTAATCTGTTACAATTACGGAGGACCAGGGCACTACACTCACGATTGTACCAACCCGATGAGACTATCTTGTTTATAATATGCTCAATTCGACCATGAAGCAGTAGATTGTCCCACATTGATCATGCATATGCACGAGAAAGGGGTACTCCAGCCTACTCCAATGCAGAATATTCAAATGATGAGGTCTGAACCGCGCGAAGAAGACCCAAATGTGAATATGATGCTTCAAAGTTGTATGACTACCAGGGAGGATAAGGGGAAGCAGCCCAAGGAAGATACATTGGTTCGTAAGGTGCCTACAAAGGAACTTGAGTTTGACTTGGGATGCACAAAGGAGACATTTATGGAAGCTAAGAAGGGCTTCGCAGAGGCCTCTACTTCAGGTAGTAAGGATCAACCAAAGCCGAAAATGGATCCTTCTATACTTACTACCTTTTTAGAGACATGCATGAAGTCATTGCACGACAATAAAGCAATTAAAGGACTACAAGAGCTGATCACTAGGTGTGCAGGGTTGGGTGAATTTTGCATAGTCCGGAAGTTGGGAAATAATGCATTGCACACCTTGAGGGAAATGAGATTGATGACGCAAATTTGCGAATATGAGATGGATGAGGTAATCCTATACTTGGGTTTGGATGTGAATGTATTACCTAAGCAGACATGGAATCGAATGGGTAGGCCTGCGTTGCAAGGGTCCCCGATTCAATTATGCATGGCAAACCAATAGAAGATTTTTCCCATGGGGAGGTTGCAAGGGGTAACAGTTGATATCGAAGGTGCGAGCATACAAACGGACTTTGAAGTAATAGATATTTTTGATGACAACAATCCTTATCTTGCGTTGCTAGGAATAGACTGGGCGATTGATATGAATGGAGTCATCAACCTAAAGAAGTGGAATATGATATTCGAGAAAAAGTCTCTACGAGTAGTAGCTCCGCTGGATCTAGCGGAAGGAGCGTGCTACACTGAACTTATGCATGATTATGACAACAACGATGAATTGGATTGCATTTACCAGATAATGGTGCAGGATCAGGATCAGGTGAACCCGACAGCAGACGGGAGAATCTCATGGGAGCGCGACAGTTCCTGTACTTTGGATTCAGATGAAGAAATACAATGTTGGCTGTTGGTCTGTTAATATGTCATTATTATTATCACTCTTTAACGCCTATTTCACCCATTTCTATCATTCTTTATCACATCATTTATCATGGTTTATCATATAATCCCATTTTATACTTATTTATGCTCTTATGAATGAATTTTATTTCTTCTCTTTTATTTTTAATAAATTAATTATTATGCATGTTTTTACCAATGATGGTTTATTAATAAATTGGTTGTAACATCACTCACCATTTTAGCCTCCAAAATATTTTCCATATTGCAGATTTGATCTCCAGCTCATCATTAAATGTGCCAACTCAAAAATTTTCTTGAATAAGAAGTGACAATTTTGCATTGGATGTTTTGGGCAAATGGAGAAGAATCTGGAAAATCCGAAACATGGGTTTTGTCTAGAATGGACAAATTAGTTTTGTAATGAGCCGTTTTCCCAATTCGGTCTGTATTAAGAGAAACACAAGGTTATTTGAAGATGCTTTTCTTAGATTCACTGTTGTGGCTGTTTTCCAAATTATCTCAGTTGCAATACCAAATTCGACCTATTCCTATTGAATGATGATGGAAAGAAATTTCAGATATGATCTTGTTGATCAATTTGTTTTGAACAGTCCAATTTTGTAATGAAAATCATTTTGTAATCATCTTTGTTGTAACTTCTATTTGCTCTCTATATATTTAAATGAAAACATAGATCAAAGATAGGAGAATGGGAATTATGGGGAATTAGATGGATCATTAAATTAGATATAGATAGGATAGGACAGGAGAAGAGGGGGATGGAACGATTATTATTCCAAATTGTAATTGTATTTGCAGACTCTCGCTATTGAGAAGACACAACTTACTGTAATGCTGTCTGATTTGATGATTAATATATAAGTAGAGTTGTTGTTCCTTCGCATCCCCTGAAGTAATCCAACGATATTCACCGGCGGGTAAGGCACTGGCTCCTGGTGGATCTACTTGCTGTTCCTGTACCATACAGTGTGGTTTGCCTAATTTTTGATTTCTGTAAGTGTGGTTTGTTTAATGATTACCTTCTGCAATAAAATTGCATTGCTGTTCATTTCCCTCATAACAAGATCATTTCTTTCTGCAAGTATATTGTTGTGCTATTCATTCTAATTACAGAGCTTCGATGTTCATTTCAGTAACTTAGTTTTGTTGTTCATTGCAGTCACATAAGCTTTGCTGTTCATTTCTATTATATAGCTTTGTTTCTCATTTACTTTCTGTAATCATCTAGTTTTTCCTTTTAGCATTCTTATAGTTAATATAATTATCCTATTTACATAATCTGCAGTGGTATTGTTGATTTACTTCATTGTCATTTCAAATTTGGTTATTTAGTGTGTTCTGTGTGAGGTCAAAAACTATAAATAACATTGGCTATTAATGTCAAAGCTTTCTGATTGGGGATCTTATTTGCACTTGATCTAGTTTACATCAGTTAAAAGAGGAATGAGTTATTATTGTTGTATCGTTGACTGATAATTGATGTTACTTTGCTGAATGAATGATTTAGTTTTAGAGCATTGAGTTTCCTTTAGTTGCAAGTGGGATTTATTAAAATCATCCATCTACTCTTGTATTTGAAAGATCTATACTAAAATTTAGGAAACATTACTCTCTGGGATTATAGTGTGCACATATTGTGTACATTCTTGAAATAAGAGGACTTGCCGGGGTTGATAATTAATGTGGGATAAATAGGAGTTTTAAAAGGCACCTTTTATCACCAAACATTTTGGCGCCATTGTGGGGGAGAGTGTTGCCATTTCACAGAGAGTGATGTATGTTTGATATTTGCTATTGGGAAAGAATTGGGTATTAAAAACTGAAAGTAAGAACCTACGTAACGAGAAAGTAAATTTCTTGCTCCTCCACCCACTTTTCAACACAATTGCATAGAAGTTGAAGTAGGTGTTTGATGTTTGTCTATTGTGAAAGAATTGGGTATTAAAAACGAAAGGTAAGAACCTGCGTAACGAGCAAGTAAAGTGCTTGCCCCTTTGCCTGTTTTTCAGCAGAATTTCGTAGGAATTGAAGTAGGAAATTTAGAGGTAGAATTTTTTTAAAAATCTCATAATTCCATTCAAGTGGTGATGTAAACACCACCCATTTCACTAACCAATTGATAGGAACATTTGAAGGAGAAGCCTCAAATAAACACATGAAAAACATCTTCTATTATGGTAAGAAATGGCTCACATCTACTCTTGAATTCCCTATCAAAAATCTAGGAGGAGTGACACAAATGCACATAATTCCCCCATCTTCACTACCAAATTTTCATGGTTTGACAAATGAAGATCCAGAAACATTCTTATTTGATTTTGAAATACTTTGTAGAGGATATGATTATTGTACTAATGATCAAAGGTTGAAAATATTTCCTCTTACTCTAAAAGGAGCAGCTCTCCAATGGTTCATGAGCCTAGGTGGGAACTGCATCCAAACATGGGAGGACATGAAGAACATATTATTGAAGAAGTACCAAGACTACTGCAAATCCAATGAAGTTATTTTATTTATGATACAAGGGGAAGATGAAAGCTTGGAGGACTATGTAGAGTGATTTAAATATAACCTTCAAAAATCAAAGCGTAAGTATTTGGAAAAAGAGATCTTAAAAACACTCCTTCTTAAAGGAATCAAAGATGAATTTTTAGAACTCTTAAATTTGATAGGAAAAGGTGATGTTTTTTAGTTTTCATATGATGATGTTTGTGAATTGTGCATAAGGTATTCAAGAGGAATCTCCAAGGCTGGTAAGAATTCTAGAGACGTTTTTTCTTTCTTTTCCAAATCTGCTACAAGAACAGGAGACATAAGAGCTAAAATCAATGTTTTATATGAAAATTTTAAAGTTGATTTTATTAGCTCTCTAAATTCAAAATTGGATGTTTTGCAGGTTCAAAAAAATCAAGAAATCAAGAAATTGAAGAAGTGTTTTTCCCTCATTACTGAAAGGAGCATCCCATAGATAGTTGTTCTTTCTTATCTAGGATGGAAGTAGCATATCAAAGAGATGAGGAAGCTGCAACAAGGTCAAAACCATGGAAATAATGGCTTATAGGTATGGTTCAAACACTTCATCTCCATTCTCTTCCTTACATAATCCATTATGGAATATTCTTGTGTTAGGGCAACCATGTCAATCTCAATATAACCAGCACTAATCTTGTCTACAAGTTTGGCATGGTTCATCTTATGATTGTATCACTACTCTCTCTCATCTTGTAGCACAAACACATCCTCCATATTCTCCACCAGCTTTTCCACAACATCTTGTTTGCTTATCAAAATCATCCACTCAACCCAATCAACTACTTCATAAAAGTGCTCCATTCCATACACAATTTCCTACTCAACTCATTCCACACCCTCACCATAATAAACCAGTACAACATGCTTACATTGTTGAACTGCAAAATTAACCGACCCTTCCCACCTATTCCATCTCACATGCACCATTGGAGAAAACTTACAATGAGATTCAGAATGTTTCAAATTAAAAAAATGTAGAAGTTATGGAAGAAAATGAGGTTTCTTCTAGTCTGCATCAACAAGTCATTTTAAAATCTCAAGAACTTCATGATATGATGGCTATGGGAAATCAAGAAAGTAAAGGATATATTGAAGATTGGTTTCACTCCATCATTTGTTTGCAACATCACTCCATACTTCAACAATTTTTGATACCATCGTTTCAAGGGAAGTTGGCTTCTCATACCCTAATATTTATTAACATGCATTTTTGAAATTTGGGTATGAACATATTTTAAGCCTTATTTCGAAAATGGTTCTATTGGAAGTACTCTTATACGTAATCATATTCATTTTTTAAAATCAAAATAGGGTAGTGTAGAAAAATAAAATAAATAAGGACATAAAGAATATGTTGAGTTGTTAATATGTCATTATTATTATCACTTTTTAACACCCATTTCATCCATTTCTACTCTTCTTTATCATGTCATTTATCATGATTTATCATATAATTCCATTTTATAATTATTATGCTCTTATGGATAAATATCATTTCTTCTCCTTTATTTTTAATAAATTGATTATTATGCATGTTTTTACCAATGATGGTTTATTAATAAATTTGTTTACCATTTTAGCCTCCAAGATATTTTCCATATTGAATATTTGATCTCTAGCTCATCATTAAATATTCCAACTCAGAAATTCCCTGGAATAAGAAGTGACAATTTTTCATTGGACATTTTGGGCAAATGGAGAAGAATCTGGAAAATCCGAAACATGGGTTTTGTCCAAAACAGACCAAATTAGTTTCACAATTGGCCGTTTGCCTAAATTCAGTCCGTATTACATGAAACCGAAGGTTCTCTGAAGATGTTTTTCTCAGATTTGTTGTTACAACTGGTTTCCAAATTATCTCAGTTGCAACACCAAATTCGACCTGTTCTTGTTGAATGTTGATGGAAAGATATTTCAAATATGATCTTGTTGATAAATTTGTTGTGAACAATCCAATTTTGTAATGGGAATCACATTGTAATAATCTCTGTTGTAACTGCTCTCTTCTCTCTGTGTATTTAAATGAAAACATAGATCAAAGCAAGAGGAATGATGAGTGGGGAATTAGATGGATTATTAGATTAGAAATAGATAGGGTAGGATAGGAGGAGAGGGAGAGAGTATTATTGTTCTGAATTGTAGTGTTTATCATTGACTCTCACTGTTGAAGCAGAGCACAAAGTACCTGTAACGATTTTACAATGATTAATATATAAAAACAATTGTTGTTCCTTCCCATCTACTGAAGTAATCCGGCGGTGTTCACTGGTGGCTAAGGGCCCGGCCCCTGGTGGATTCACTTGCTGTTCCTGTATCATGCATTTTTTATTTCTGTAGTGTGATGGTTTGATTGAATTTCTACTTTCTGTAATTATTTTGCTTTGTTGTTTCTTATTTTCCAGTATTAACATAATCATTCTGCTTTGTGTAATTTGTAGTAGTGTTCTTGATTCAGTTTGTTGTTATTTCATATTCAGTCATTCAATTACATATTCTGGTTAAGATTATCAACTATAAAGAACATTGAATATTGTTGTCAAAGCTCTCAGATTGGGATCATTTGTTGTTTCTATTGGTTATTGAGGATTATGTTTGATTTAGATTAAATCAGTTAAAACAGGAATGAGTTATCACTACTTTATCCTCGACTGATGATTGTTGTTACTTTGATGAATGTATGATTTGATTTCATTAGAGGATTAATTTTTCTTTAATTGCAATTGGGATTTATTAAAAGCATCCATTTACTCTTGTATTTGAAAGATCTATACTGCAATTTAAGAAACATTTCTCTATGAGATTATAGCATGCACATATTGTGTACACTCTTGAAATAAGAGGACTTGCCCGGGTTGATAATTAATGTGAGGCAATTAGGAGTTTTAAAAGACACCTTTTAGCACCCAACATACACCACTTTTTCGCATGCATTTTTTGCTGCTCCTTTTAAGGAACAACACTTTTTTGGGTGTATTTTTTCTATTCCTTTTAAGGAACAACACTTTTTTTTGGGTGTATTTTTTGTTGTTCCTTTTAAGGAACAACACTTTTTCGCATGCATTTTTTTGCTGTTCTTTTTAAGGAACAACACTTTTTTTGGGTGTATTTTTTGTTGTTCCTTTTAAGGAACAACACTTTTTCATGTGCATTTTTTTGTTGTTCCCTACAGGGAACATCACTTTTTCATGTGCATTTTTTTGTTGTTCCCTATAGGGAACAACACTTTTTCGCGTGCATTTTTTTGTTGTTCCCTATAGGGAACAACACTTTTTCATGGGTATTTTTGCTATTTCCTATAGGGAACAACACTTTTTGGCGTGCATTTCCTTTGTTGTTCCCTTCAGGAAACATCACTTTGGGAGTATTTTCGAGAACAACCCTTCCTTCCTCTTGCGGGATTATTCCTAGTTCATCTCAACCATATTTTACTAATTCCCTTTCATGGCATGAGCTACACTACTTTTATGAGGACAAGAATTATGGACTCTATTGAAGTGAGTTAATATCATTCACGTTATGATCTGTAACATGACAGCTCCTTGATGATAGGTTATTTTCAAAAGGGACACAATTATTTATATACTACTTTACTGCATTATTTTCTGCTATACATGATACTGATTGATCATCTTAATACCATGATGGTTCCACCATTCCTGGTTATAATCTTCTATGTCTATAATAAATGAGAGTATGGGTATATTTCTTTCTATTGACATGTTCAACTTCTTCCACCATCCTACTCTTAAGGAGTATTGAGCCTCCCTCTGTTTATCATAAAAATGTGTAATAACAACAAAATTTTGCCTACCGATAAAGGATAAGGGGTCTCATCAAGAGTGACCCTACCATGTTCATAAGGATGTAGCGAAGTGACATTCCCACTATGGCCACCACACCAGGGTTATGATCCATTGGATAGCCACAATATCCTTGGAACAAGAGGTCTCATCACAAGCCAGCCTAATCACTTTTGCTACATCCCAGTGAATGGCAGTATGGTTATCTGGTTACCATGCCAGCACACTGATCTCTTCTGTAGAACAACATTGGAACTCTCCAATTATAAATTGAGGATCTTGGCTCATATGGGTTAAAAAGAAACCCTGCCGAGGCAATGGACCCCTGCTGGCAGCAGAGGCTCTGCTTATGGTATTGAAGTTATATCTTATCGTCAATTATTACTATAATACCCTTTTCTTATTCTTTCTTTTTATCAAAGAAGTTATTTCCTTATTTTTTCCCTGTTTTGAACCTTTATGCATGAGAAATTGTTTTCTGATCAATCACATCATTTTTAACTAGAATACCATTAGCAAAGCATCTTTTTGGCATATTGTTGTCCTTTTTCTTTTTCGCATAACTTATCATCAATCCAAAGCATCCTATCTCTTATTCATAACTATCTTTACACACTCTACTCTCATTATAACCATACCTCTTCTTGTCCTATCATTGATATGTATCCTCTGCTTCATTTACTGCCGTATTGTTCATTCCCTTGCCTTGCCATGAGCACAAAACCTTTCATATGATTTATGGTCATGGAATCTCTTTTCCAATTGGAGGGGGGAATGTATGTATTATGGGATAGCATGTGATATAATTACTGAACTCTGCCATAACTTGTTGATTTGACAAAATATTAGTAATGCATGTATACAAAAGTTTTTCTGATTGAAATTTTTGCATGCATCTTATCTGTTGCTATTCAAAACAACACTGTGGATTCAACAACATTATATGCAAAATAGTGATTTGTTTACAGGAGAGCAACAAGTATGAGGAGAACTCTATTCATAGCATGACCACACTATTGCAACTAACAGAAGAGGCTCGAGCAACTCGTGAACACGAACAATTGTTCAAACATGATGTGCTTGCCTAGATTCCACCTTTTGCATCACTTTCAGCACCAACTCTGTCTACATCAGCTTCAACAAATTCTAGTCCATACATGTCATTCTACATTTTTTTTCAGAGGTAAAACTTAAGGTAAAATAGCATAATTTTCTGATTTATTATGAATTTAGGAGAATTTCATGAAAATCCATTGAGCATTATTTATCATCATTCATTCCACATCTTTACCAATTCCCATTTTTTTAGAGACATATCATCTTTTAGTTTGGGGGAGTGTTGCTTTCATTCATTTCTTTCTTATGACCATGTCATTAATATTCTTTATCATCCATTGATATTATTATTCATTCTCAACACCTCCCTTATTCCAGAGAGCATGCGAATTCTACAGTTTGGGGAGGAATTACTACACATGATGAATGTTTTCTACTTTCTTTCTCATTTAAGGCATACAATTTCATTTTTATACAATGCAGAAATTGATTGGCGTATATCTTTAAAACTATGAACTAAATTCTTTTTATTTTTGGATAACAAAGACGTATCATTAAAATACACAAACCCAAATAATTTCAAGTTAAATCAGTTCATAAAATTTCAGAAATCATGCACTATCACCTACAACCATTTTTTTTATATCTCATGTTCCGTGCATCAAAACGATATGATTTTTGGATCATAGAAGAATTAATATATTAAAATCTCCTTGCAAAATTTCAGCAAAATCTGGTTTGTAGTTTTTGAGAAAATGGTTAATGAAGTTTGATGTTACTTATATCATATTTTGTTGCAACTTCATATACACATAAGTTGAACATCAATGTAAAAATTGTTACGCCTTCATCAACATTGCTAAAATTGAATATTCATTATTTGAGGAAGAATTCATTGCTTGGTTAACACAAAGTCTTTAGGTTGCATTGGGACATGCAATATATTCAGTTTGGGGGTATGTTGGGCCGTTAATATGTCATTATTATTATCACTCTTTAACGCCTATTTCACCCATTTCTATCATTCTTTATCACATCATTTATCATGGTTTATCATATAATCCCATTTTATAATTATTTGTGCTCTTATGGATAAGTATTATTTCTTCTCCTTTATTTTTAATAAATTGATTATTATGCATGTTTTTACTAATGATGGTTTATTAATAAATTGGTTGTAACATCACTCACCATTTTAGCCTCCAAGGTATTTTCCATATTGCAGATTTAATCTTCAGCTCATCATTAAATGTGCCAACTCAGAAATTCGTTGGAATAAGAAGTGACAATTTCGCATTGGACGTTTTGGGCAAATGGAGAAGAATCTGGAAAATTCGAAACATGGGTTTTGTCAAGAACGGACCAAATTAGTTTTGTAATGAGTTGTTTTCCCAAATTTGGTTTGTATTAAGAGAAACAGAAGGTTATCTGAAGACATTTTTCTCAAATTCGCTGTTGTAACACATATTTCATTAAAATTGGAAATATTTTATTACAAGGACAATGACTCGAATTGATCTTTTTGGTTATTTTGAAATTCTAGATCCACCATTTAATTCCAAAGTTAATGAAATATGTGTTTTGTGGCCGTTTTCCAAATTATCTCAGTTGTAATACCAAATTCAACCTATTCCTATTGAATGTTGATGGAAAGATATTTCAGATATGATCTTGTTGATCAATTTGTTGTGAACAATCCAATTTTGTAATGAGAATTATTTTGTAATCATCTTTGTTGTAACTTCTATCTTCTCTTTGTGTATTTAAATGAAAACAGAGATCAAAGACAGGTGAATGGGAATTATGGGGAATTATATGGATTATTAAACTAGAGATAGATAGGATAGGATAGGAGGAGAGGGGGTTGGAACGATTATTATTCCAAATTGTAATTTTATTTGTAGATTCTCGCTGCTGAGAAGACACAACTTACTGTAATGCTGCCTGATTTGATGATTAATATATAAGTAGAGTTGTTGTTCCTTCGCATCTCCTGAAGTAATACGGTGATATTCACCAGAGGCTAAGGGTCCGACTCGTAGTGGATCTACTTGTTGTTCTTGTACCATACAGTGTGGTTTTCCTAATTTCTTATTTTTGCAAGTGTGGTTTGTTTAATGATTACCTTCTGTAATCGAATTGCGTTGCTGTTCATTTCCCTCATAATAAGATCATTGCTTTCTGCAAGTATATTGTTGTGCTGTTAATTCTAATTAAAGAGCTTCGTTGTTCATTTCAGTAACTTAGTTTTTCTGTTCATTGCAGTCACATATGCTTTGTTGTTCATTTCTATTATATAGCTATGCTGCTCATTTACTTTATGCAATCATCTATTTTTGCCTTTTAGCATTCTTATAGTTAACAAAATTATCCTATTTACATAATCTGCAGTGGTATTGTTGATTTACTTCATTGTCATTTCCAATTTGGTTATTTAGTGTGTCATGTGTGAGCTCAACAATTGTAAAGAACATTAGCTATTGTTGTCAAAGCTCTTAGATTGGGGATCTTATTTGCGCTTGATCTAGTTTACATAAGTTAAAAGAGGAATGAGTTATTGTTGTTGTATCCTTGACTAATAATTGTTGTTACTTTGCTGAATGAATGATTTAGTTTTAGAGCATTGAGTTTCCTTTAGTTGCAAGTGGGATTTATTAAAAGCATCCATTTACTCTTGTATTTGAAAGATCTATACTGCAATTTAGGAAACATTACTCTCTGGGATTATAGCGTGCACATATTGTGTACACTCTTGAAATAAGAGGACTTGCCCAGGTTAATAATTAATGTGGGATAAGTAGGAGTTTTAAAACGCACCTTTTATCACCCAACACTGGCAAAACTGGTTGCACGAAGTAACAACGTTGAATTGCAACATGATGATTAGATCATTGCGGTCCATGATGACCGAAGCAAGGGAACTGCCAACATATGATGGGGCAATAAGAGTGGATTAATTCTTAGACAAATTTGAAAGTGCAGTACCAGAATAGCAGCGGTGCAGTGTGCTAGAATGGGCGTTGTGCACGACACCTGCACGATGGTGGAATACACATCAGAAGACTATGGGAAACTAGAGCGAATGTAGAAGATGGATGTGCTTATGGTTTGGAAATCCCCATCATCAAATGTGAGTCGGGTAGCCAGGACGAAGCGGTTTGCGTGCTCACCTGTGTCGGTGGGTGCAGACTTGTGTTGTGCAAGCATACACCAGACTAAGGATAAAAAATCAGAACTCAACACGGCAGTAGGGAACACGACGCATGCCATAAATATTCCCCGATGGGGAATTTAAAATGCTATGCGGAATCATGAACACAGTTCACCAGGCAGGACAAACTGACTGGGACTTGCGCGTGCCAGTGATTCGATGGGCTTATAGGGCCATAAGCAAAAACTGGAGCACGAAAATTACCCCAACACTGACGAGAAGAAATGAAATCAGGAGAGCAGAGAAAATTCGCCAGACCACAGCTCCTATAGTTGGGACAGGACATGAGGACCTGGATAAAGGAATTAGGCAATTACAGGAAGCCATTCAGTGAGGGAGCTTGAAACTTCACGAACTCGACAAATCTTGGGCACGACTAAGGAAGAAAAGCGTGACATTGGGCAAAGAAATCAGTGAACTGGACACCGAAGTAGCACAAGCGGACTACGAGAAGCTCAGCAGGATGGGACCAAGTCTAACCAGCCCTACTACTGCATTAGAGGGAGCTGTGACCCTGCTACCATGGCTGCGATCGCACCTTACTAGACAGGGAAGTGTACCATACAAAGAAGAATGCGACACACTAGCGGAAGCACGGGTAATTGAAGGGTGCCCGCAGCCCATGCTAGGGGGAAAATTGAAGCCTTGCACCAGGGGTGCGACCACCTGACTATCTGAAGGAAGCATAGTCTCAACGCTCCAAGCAGTTGAAAGAGGACGTGGGACTATAAACGAAGTTGCAGTAGAGTTGCACGGGGAGGAGGTTCTGCCTAAGGCCAGTATGTCACAAGGGTCGCGGTCGCGCGTAAGGGGTTAGGCTATTGCACGGGTAAGTTGGGAGGTGACCGTTGATGTCACTGTTCATGACAAGAGGTCCAATTTAAGGCAAAAAGGAGTGAGCGATGGGCCATTAATACATGAATTAAGAGCTAGATTCGGGACGATCTGTCGCCAAAAAGGTATTACTGACTCAGAAGTGGAGGGAATGGTCGAATTCAAATTCAAACATGACTATAAAAACCCTTGGGGTAGAATCAAGGCAACACTTGGTTGTTTAAGATTTGAACCAGTACAAAACATTGAGCACCAAGCTACCTTGCCACCCGTGAGTACACGACTGAGCAGATCCAGTGTAGAAACAATGACGGCTACAAGGACCAGAGTGAGATTCACGGAAGTTACCCCAGAACCCCGTGTGACCCAAGAGGAGCTTGGAGAGGCGGCAGCTGCACCAGAGGTTCCAAAGTCCCCATGCACACCGTGACCATAGAAAGACAAGAAAATAATGGGGCCAGTCCGGTATCACCATGGAACCCACGATTCAGTAAATTGTCAATGGTAGAGAAGGGCAAAGCTGTCACCATTGAAACTGAGGAGGAGGAGGAATATTTGCAAGCCCTGATCACCCAAATTGAAGCATAGGATGATGAGGCAGAGAATGTTTCCAAAGTACCTTTAGCGATAAGGTTACCCCCCTACATCCCCCCGTGGAAGGGGACAACCAAGATACCAAAGGACCTGGAGGCCACGAAGAGTGCGCTCGAGACGCTGCCTCTTCCGGATGAAATAAGGTTTGACAGTTCGCCATTGGGATGAGTACCGAATATAAAGTTCAAATACTGGGACCTCGCGGATAGCAAGAAGTTAACACAGTTGGCCATGGAGAACTTACTACAACAAAAATGGTTACGCGGTGTGGAGAAGGTTGGGTTACTCCATCTGTGGTGGATACTCCACTACCATCGTGCGCCCATCACAGTTTTTGTCATCCGGAAGCTACATTTGTCTAGTACATGATGGGTATCTCTGGCTGGAGGAGCCAATTACCGTCACAGCCGATTTAATTCAATGGATTTCTTGGCTGCCCGTCAAAGGAAACAATCCCGCAGCTATCGCAAGAAAGAGCAGTGACTTGGGCCTCATAGAAGCTATGAAGGCAAAATATAAGCTAGAGAAGAGGAAGCAAGGGTATGTAATAGCAAGCGTCAAGGATCAAGGGGTGCATGTAGCCACCCAGCTACTGGCCAGCAAGCTCATGAGGAAATGCCACATAGACGAGGTGCCAACATCTGTAATTGTGTTGGCAAAGCAGTGTGCAGAGGGGGTCTAGTTCAACTAGGCAGAGTTTCTCTGCGATGAATTTTTGACAAATTGTAGGGAGGGCTAGGAGCAGGGTAAGACCTTCCACTACGCGTGGTTGCTCTTATCCATCTTGCTGGTTGCAAGGGAGCTACCGGAGGACAGCCAGTTTCCCACCATTGAGAGGAACCTACCCGAAGCTGCGAGGTACACCTCGCTCTAGGTGACGAAAGACGTGACGCGAGTTCACGAGATTAAGGTGTTTTAGGTGTTCATGGAGGCGAGCATCCGAACATGGATCAACTGCAGGCTACGTTTGTCCCCGACAGTATATAACAGTTTGCAAATCATGGCAGAATTCAAGGCAGATATGCATAATCTGCATATCCAGGTGCGAAAGGATCCAGCCCAGACATGGGTGAAGCTTCTGTTCATTACAATGGATGATGCAATCTTCTATGTAATGGCAGCATGGTCTTTGGAGTGGTGCGCTCCAAACTTGGCAAAACTAGAAATGATTGCAACATAGCAGCGGAAGAGGGAAACTAAGCTTCGCATCGTGAAGTTGGCGGAGAGAAAGCACCAGGAACAGGAAGCAGCCATGCAATGGCAGGTGGCTGGGGCAGCAGCGATAGCACAGACGACACAAACCACAACTGCAACCACTGAAGAGACCGAAGAAGGCAAGGGAATGTCCACAGAGTAGGACATACAGGGGGAGGTCGAGATAGAGGCACACATGGACCCTACACCAAAATCGACCCAACTCAAGAGGCCGCGCGTCCAGGAGAAGCCAACTGCACGAAAAAGACAAAGGCAATGCAGACCTCTAGTGGAGACCTTCTTGATAGTGGCGAACCAATTTGCGATGTTCCTACAGATGCTCTTGAAGAATTAATGATGGAGTAGACAACTATGTTGGGGGCGCTCAGAGCGCAATTGCAGGCCTTGCAGGTGCGACCCCCATGATAGATGATACTGCACCTTGTAGAAGGCGCATCCAAAGCTGAACAGATGTTGTGCACCCACACAATGAACACCTTGGTACTACCGGAAGGTGCAGTCCTAGCAGAAGCCGAGGGTAACACGAGGGGCTGGGGGTTGAATTTGGTCGCCCTTCCTAGAGAAACCCTATACCAGCTTCAGGATGGGGTAACTACTAAGCTTCGTGCCAGGGAGGGTCGTGCCCTCCAAGTCTTGAATGAGAAAAAGTTAAATTTAGAACAGCTTAGCATGCAGTACGACAACCTAGTCGCACAAAACCAGGGATTAGAACAGGTTGTGGAGGAGGCCTGTAGCAGCATACCACAGTTGGCCGTACCGGCGGCACTCCCCATTGTGGAAAAGATTCACCAATTAGTAGCTGGAGTTCGCAAGACCTAGGAGGAGGCCGCAAAGGTTCAGTTGGAGCTGAACATGCAAATCACGGAGCTGAGGCTGAAGGTGCAACCCTCTACACCCCTGAAAGTCAGAGAGCAGTGCCACCACGCCATTCAATTGGGGTTGGAAGTGATAGAGCATGTTGTACAAGACTGCACGGGATTGTTGGATCAGTCCCTCTTTATGCTCACTTCACTACAAGAAGACCCAATGCTACAACAGTTAGAGACAGAAGCGTGGGAGTTGCAGCAGGCCTATGACAATGTCCGGGGGACCGCACAGATGGTCACCCTCACTCAGTGATTGGCCAAGATGAGGGAGGCCCAAGCTCTGAAGGAATAGGTGGACGCCGCATGCTAGAAAAAAGTAGGGCTTAAAACATGCATCCAACCTTGGCTCGAGGAAGCATTCACGGTCACCACTGCGATCGAGGGGAAGCTAGCCCAGATGTAGGACACATATGCGCAAAGGCAAGAAGGTTCTTCTGACAACAATGCATCAGAAAATTGTGCACAATTGATATAGCGGACAACGAAGGAATGTGTGGTAGACATCAACGAAGCAAAGATGTTGTTGGATGGACTCCGAGCAAAGATCACCGCACCAACTGAGTGACTCTTGATGAGTCACGATGATTGTGTTAGGGGCCTATTAGGTAGTAGATCCCCCCATAGCGGATGTTTGGGACTTGTAGCCCGAAGTTTTGGGTCAATGTAATGTAAAGACTCCGCAAAATGCGGGTGCGAAGCGCGAGAGTCTAGGGTAGTCTGCCCTAAAATATTGTCAGTTAATTTAGAATGTGTCAACCTACCCATGGTCTGCGGACCATGGGAATGTATAAATAGAGCGAGGCTCTAAGGGTAGAAGGTAGTTTTTGCTAGTTTTGATCTCAAGTATTTTGGGTTTTTGAATGAGAAATTGGCTCTCAGTTTGTAAGTCCGAGTTGTCGTCGGTAGTAAGAAGAAGAGGCTCTGTAGTTATGTGCATAGAGGCCTAGTAGAGTCCACAGCTATGTGCACGGACCCCTGCAGCTAAGTGCGTAGGGCAGAGTCAGATTGTAACGGAAAGAAGATTAATAAAAGATACGTGGATTTTGAAATATTGTGCATCTACTCATAGATCTATGTGCGTATGCTTCTATTATATTTTTATGCATCTTTTTACATTTTGTGATTGCACACGCGTGTGATGAATGTGAATGATTAATAAGATTAATGGGCCCACAAAATTAAATCAGATCTATAATAATAACATAGTAAGAGTAAAGGATCTAGACAACGCCTCTTCGCGCTCTATAACCAAAACTACGCGAAGATCAGACAACTGCACAGAGCAGTGCAAGCACGCAGGATCAGGTCGCAACCTTTCCAAACCTCATCAAGACATCCCTAGGGTGTGGAAACCTGGTTCCAGCACCCTCCCATACCACCTCGGGTGAGACCTCAGTTCATGCTCTACGAACTGTTGCCAAAAGGGTTGGTAGTGTGGGATTTGTTTGGCTAAATCACTTCTAAACCTGGGTCAGGCCCCAATAATCCAACACTAATGCTCTGAAAATATTCAATAGTGCTAATTTCTAAGGAATACTGATTCACCCCCCCCCGGCCTCAGTATTTTCCAACAAAATCAAACCACTAAAAAGAGAGTAAAGGTAAGACTACAAAAAAAAAAAAATGAAAACTAAAGAAGGAATAATGAAACTTGGAAAACTACCTAGGAAAGGATGAAAACAAACTCAAAAGCAAGGTAAAATATAAGCCATGAAAAACTTGAAAACCTAAACTGATCTGGAGATAAAAAAAAAGGCTCAAAAATGAAAGTGCTCAGAATCTCCCGAAACTGGCATCAAATCGTAGTGTTCATTGTCTTGATTCCAACAATGTTTGAATCGCCTCAATCTGACGTCATATGAAGATGTTATGACATTCTAAATTTTTTGACCAACAACTAAAAACTCAAGTACCAGGGTTGACTGGGCTACTGACTGGGTAGATCGTACAATTGACATCATTAGCTAACTATACAGGGTACGGATGATGGTGGACTAATCAGGGCTCGACACGTGGCCCAGTCATACAGGTGCATGTGGTGCGATTTGATTAGTTTAAGAGTATGAGGTGGCCCAACGAGAGGGAACCATGTGGCCCAATGAGAGGGCGTCACGTGGCCCTTAGTCATTAGTGAAAATTTCTATAAGGGACCAAGGGCCTCAATGGGGTTAGACCCCTAGACCTAATGCAAAAAACTCAACGCACTACTACCAAGCCACACCATTAGTTCTTAACATAAATGGGTGTCCATTTTCATTTGAATTGTTATAGTTTCAGCATTGGGGGAAGGGGTGGGACACTTGACCCCAACCCCTAGTTTTTGTTACCACCATACGACCACAAAAAACGGTAGAGAAGTTGGGTACTAGGCCCCAACCCTAGTCTCGTGCATTACCCATATGCCCACGACGAAAAGGGAATGGCGCGGGGCAGTTAGGCCCTCACGCTGGACCTCATGCATGTCCCATGTGACCACACAGAGAAGCCAATGGAGGGGGCGAGTAGATAGACCCTAGCCCTTGATTCTTAGAAACAAATGTGATCAATGACGAGCAAGTGAGGGAATTTAGTTAGCGAGGACCCCTAACCATATCATGCCACCATATGACCATGATGACCAAAGCGGAGTGCTTAGTTGGTAGGGTAGGTGGTTAGCCCTAATCCCCAACCACATGGCGTTCAATGTGACCCTATTTTGGCACTTAAGGCATTATGGCGCATTTTAACTAAGCGGGAAATTGCACCCTTTTAGGCATAAATCTCGTTGGTACAAGGAGAAATTGTTGCTCAGCATACTATGTAAAGGGCAAATTCATCACACAATTAGTAGGTTTTGCCAATTTGCAAGACATATAACAGAGCTTGTTTCCAAGAGGCATATCTTGCTCAATGTTTAACCTTTCTGAGCTAAAGAAGAGCCTAGATAAGGGTTTTTGCATGTACTGGACTCAATGGCAACCTCAGATTTATGATTTGAGCATTGTATGATGGAATTTTTGTAGAGTCAATTCCATTAGTGCTAGAGGTAGAGAGAGTTTTGAATCAATATGGAAGCATATTTGAGCATGGAAAGAGCCTAGTTAGAGGTTTTACAACCTTTCAGTTTCATTTGCAGCAAGTGTTACTTTAGTAGAGAAATTATTTTCAGTATTTTCTCAATGTGCTTATGAGAGAAATCCTTTTCAACACATCATTGTGAAGTAGTTTTATGTTTATGCATTTTGATTTTAGGTGGAGTAAAAGGACCTATTGAGAGAGAATCCTTTTTCTATTGACAATCATGACTTGCTGTAGGGAGTCATATTTTTGAGTGAGAATTATTTGTAGGAGAATGTTTCTTTGTAGGAGAAACAAGCCAATCTAGAATCAGCAAGCAATCATTTGTTGCTGAAATCAATATAGAAAGCCTAGCCATTAGAGTAGGGCCTGGCGACTTAGCCTAGGAAGGGTGAACTCCGTTATCACTTGCTGGTTATTCTCTTCATTTTTATCATATTGAGTTGCATATGAATTTGTTCCTCTTTTAAGTTAATGTGAAAACTTAACTCATCATCTTTGAAGAGGTTGTAAAACTAATTTTACATTTAAAGACCCATTTTGTTATAACTTGCAAAGTGTCAGAGGATGATCGAGTGTTCCTCCCATTTATCAGATCACGTGGTATCAGAGCAAGTTTTGACTAGATTGCAAGTATGGGCAAGAAAATAAAGCGTGAAAGACTCCAAGAATTGGAGGATATTACTCTATCTCTTTGAATGGAGAATGTCGAGCTAAGTAGATTGCTTGAAGTTGTAGAGGAGGAGAAAAGAAAAATGCACTTGTAGTTGCAACATATAGTAGAGGAACAGTCTGGTGAGTTTCATCCCAAAAGCAACAAAGGATCCCTCTAAGATGAAACCAATCTATTGGCATGGTTCATACATAGGATATGGATCCTATGATTAGAATGATGTTTGCAATGTTTGTTAGCATATGAAAGATTCTCCCTATGTACCAATTGGTAAAAGTGGTTGGCTAGAGACATCATCCCCTTCTTCATTAACATCTGAATCAAAAAAGATGGGTGGTTGGTCAAAGGAGGTAATTAATGTTTTTAGTTCTACTCCTTCAGTGAACGTTGATAACACATCTTTCAAAGTTTTTGAAAAGCATACCAAGGGTATTGGTATGAAGTTGTTAACTCAGATCGTTTATGATGGAATAGGCCTCTGAGTTAATGGCCAAGGCATCATTAATCCTATTGAAGTGATGGAACGACCATGGTATGAAGGATTGGGTTATGACAATGCAGGGTGCTCCAAAATTTCCAGGGAAAAGAAATCATCACTTGATAGTACGTTACACCATGATGGTAGTGATAGTGACAAGTTGTCTTTGCAGAGAGATGAACATTTCAAAGGACATGCCATCTAGTTCTCCTCATCAAAGTCACAACCCAAAAGAGAGGTATAAATGTCATGGGGATTCCATAAATGTTGGTGATTTTGATCATTTATGAAAAATGTTTCCTTGTACATTTTGTGATGCATCTGACCATTGTGTGGCTTGAGTGTGAGCAATGTAAGGTGATGGTAAAAAAAATGGATCAAATCCTTGGGGCAAGATATGAGGAAACTCTCCCATGTTTTAATACTTGTCAATGGGCAAGCGTAAGAATTTTTGTACCCAATGTAGCATGAATAGGCACCATATTGAAAAGTGTTGGAAACTCCATCCAAAACGTTGTGCCAAGAAGGAAGAAGAGGTCATGTGATCCCCTACAAGGAAAGCGATAGGTGGAAAAGTGGAAACTGATGTAGTTCCTGAAGTAGGATTTGAAGCAGAGCATGTGCAGAAAGAGAACCCATAAGCCTGGTTAGGCAAAGAACGGGTTCACTATTTTGTATAATTAATTTGCATTGTAAAATTGTAATTACTTGTTGTATATTCCCATTTGGGTACTTTGTAAAGTGAACTCATGTACAAATCACTTATCTGCAAGAAGTGTATGTTCTTGGACATGTTACGTTATTTTGGCTTTTTTTTTAAGTCAATTTATATGGGAATTTTGTGATGAGCATTGAAATTTCATCCAACATGTCTACAATTGTATCAAGAACTCACCTATACAAATATTTATATGTGAAGCTTGTTTGTTAATTTGATCTTTAGAAAGATTGTGAAGCAAATGACCATTGTAATGTGGAAAAATATAAGCATGTCATTTAAAAAATGAAGCAAGTACATCAAAGAGTACAAATGCAACTTGAGGACAACAAAGAAAAGCGTAAAGCAATGCATGGCAAGCACAATTGCTTATGATTTCCAAGTGGAAAATCTAGTTTTTTTTAGCCAAAGAAGATGGTCTTCGAGAGAATGTTCAGATTCCATCCAATGAAAAAATTATTCCTGAATGTTTAAGAGAATTACAACAAGCCACAATTCTTGCCAGAAGGTTAATTACTTCATGTAGAGGTGATGTCGTACCTTGAATGAGGCTCAAAGACACCAATTCAAGCAAAGCAAGAAGGATTGAGATCGGGAAAGTAAATGAACATTTTACTGACTTAATTTCTGAGTGAAGATAGAAATTTGGAGGTCGAAAAGTTCCTAGTGGGGAGGTATGATCTGAAGATAAAAAAGAGTCTCAAAAATGAAACTACTCAGAGTCTCCTAAAACTAGCGTCAGGTCATAGTGTTCATCGACATGATTCTGACAATGCTTGAATCACCTAAATCCGATGTTATATGAAGAAGTTATGGCGTTCTTATGTTTTTGTCCAATAACTAAAAAGTGAAGAAACAGGGTTGAATAGGCGGTCGACTGGGAAGACTATACGATTGATGTCATCATCTGATTATGCAAGGTACGAATGACAATGGACCAATCTGGGGTTGACATGTGGCCCAGTAATACAGGTGCAGGTGGCATGATTTGATTGGTTGAAGGGTATGAGGTGGCCCAATGAGAAAGCACCACATGGGCCCAATGAGAGGGTGCCACGTGGCCCTTAGTCATTGGTCAAAATTTTTATAAGGGCCTAAGGGCCTTGGTGGGGTTCAACCCCTAGACATGCCGCAAACAACACAATACGTTACTTCCAAGATACACAATTAGTTCTTAACATATATGGGTGGTCGTTTTTATTTGAAGTGTTATAGTTTCATTGTTGGGGGAAGGGGTGGGTCAATTGGCCCCAACCCCTGGTTTTTGTTACCACCATACGACCATGGCAAATAACGGAGAGGGAAGTGACTAGGCCCCAACCCTAGTTTCACGTATTACCCATATTCCCATGGAAAAAGGGAGTGGGATGAGGCTTTTAGGCCCTGGCCCCGAGTCTCATGCATGGCCCATGTGACCACACAGAGGAACCAGCAGAGGGGGCAGGCGGATAAACCCTAGCCCCCGGTTCATGAAAACAAATGTGATTAATGACGAATAAGTGAGGGGGTTTAGCTGGCAGGGGTGATCGGTTAGCCTCGACCCCCAACCATATCATGCTACCATATGACCATGCCGACTGAAGAGGAGGTCTTAGCTAGTGGGGGCAAGAGGTCAACCCTGAACCCTGACCACATGGCGATTGATGTGACCCTATTTTTGCACTTAAGGGGTTATGGCGAATTTTAAATAAGTGGAAAATTGCATTCTTTTCGGCATAAATCCCGTCAGTCTTGGGAAAAAATGTTGTTTAGCGGATTGTGTAAAGGGAAAATTCATGGCATAGTTAGCAATTTTTCCCAATTTGCACGATAGATAATAGTGCTTGGTTCCAAGAGGCATATCTTGCTCAATGTTTAACCTTGATGAGTTAAAGAAGAGCCTAGATAGGGGTTTTTGAGTGTCCAAAACTCAATGGCAGCCTCATATTTCTTATTTGAGCATTGTATGATGGACTTTTTGTAGAGTCAAGTCCTTTTGTGATAGAGGTATAGAGAGTTTTGAAGCAATATGGAGGCATATTTGAGCATGGAAAGAGCCTAGTTAGAGGTTTTCTGTTGACAATCATGACTTGCTGTAGGGAGTCATATTTTTTAGTGACAATTATTTGTAGGAGAAACAAGCCACTCTAGAGTCTACAAGTTGTAATGTACTCATTTATTGCTGAAATCAATATAGCGTGCCTAGACATTGGAGCAAGGCCCAGAGATGTAGCCCAGGAGGGGTGAACTCCATTATCATTTGCTGGTTCTTTTCTTCATGTTTATCATATTGAGTTGCATATGAATTTGTTTCTCTTTTAACTTCATGTGAGAACTTAACTCATCATCTTTGAAGAGGTTGTGAAACTAATTTTACATTTAAATACCCATTTTGTTATAACTTGCAAAGTGTCAGAGGACTATCAAATTTTCCTCCCATTTTCAAATAAAAAACAAGACCAAATGAGAAAATATATCTCAACATAAATAGCAATAATATCTAGTCAATAAGTACATTCTCATTTAACTTGAGTGGTGTGCTAGGTCTCCTAAGGTTTTAATTAATTTTCCTTTATTAAAAAGGGAATCCTAAATCTAAGGAACAATTATGAGTAAAAGATGAAATCACACCAAGATGTTGCTTTCCTTGCAAATATCTTGGTTCAAAGTTAATCCTTAATGATTATCTATTAAATATAAGACTTAAAAAAAGTTTTTTATGTGAAAAATATGAGCAAGAATAAAATCATATTAAAGACAAAGAGACTTCCCTGATGAAACTTGTTTGTAGCTAAAGCATCATCATAACCGCTCTGCCTAACTTGAAAGGGGAGCTAAAATAAAGTAAATTCCAAATATAAGATAACAACAAAGATGATTTTCAAGAAAAACCTTGAAAGCCTACAAAGCTAAAAATCTAATCAAAAAATGCTTAAACAAAGTTGAATCTAAAATCAGAGTGAAAATTACTAATAGCTGAAAATAGAAATATGAAATTTAACTTGAAAAATCTCATTATAGTTCACCTCAATGATCTTAATTTTCTCCAAATTTCATGCTTTAATAAAGTAACCTCTTGTCATGATCAAGATTAAGGATCATTAAAAGAAGTTGCATCTTAATCAAAGTTCTCATATGCCTGTGATCATCAAGTTTATTGAATCTAAACAAAGAAAATCATCAAGCCAAGGATAAGTGCTAACGGGAAAATAAATGGTTTATTGTTGATAACAAGTATTCAACGAGATATATCAAAAACCACCGAACATTTTTCTAATAATTCTTTAATCTTCAGCTCCAATTGAAAATAAAGCTCCAACTTCCTAGAATCTAGAAAAGCATTCTTCTCCAGCTCCCACTGGATGGACACTCCAACGCTTGAGATTCTTTAGTAGTCAACTAAACAGATGCCCCAACACCTAATGAGCTACAACTCACCTTAGCACCACCCTACCACCCTATAGAAGAATCAAAGAAGAATGGACTCCCATACCAGGGAAAATGGTCCACTTTACAATGATATAGAATGATGTAGAAGAAGAAGACACACTATACCATAACCCCAACTATGACTCAACCACCTAATGATGATCCTAGACCTCCCAACACTGCCTCTTCAACTCTTGGCAGATAGACACTTGTACAACTTTTACAAAGATGTTTTTACAATGACTTTGTACAATGATACTTTGACAATGATTGTATGCAGTGCTTCCCACTTGAAGACTTCATGTCGTGAAATTCTTGCTGCTGTTATGCACCTTGATTGTTGCTCTTGTCATGCTACCATTTCTCACTCTTCAGAACATTAGATTATGCATTGAGTCTTCTCTTGATGAATATATAATACCTACAAAAAGTCTTCAAGGAAATACCCATGACATGATAATAGCAAAACTTACCTCATCCTACAGAGCATATGTCAGTGATAAACAAAAACAACAAATTAGAATACAAAGAACCTAATGCAATTAAGAGATGAACATACATATACAGAAGATACTTGCCTATAGCTTACCTCTACTGCATCATTTCGCTACACCTTGTTCTTTGTTTCCCTAGAAAGTCTAGTCCTTTGCATCCCTTGGCAGCACTTGATCTAGTTTTTTTCTTGCCTTCTAGGAGCACGATATTTAATCTGACGTATCTCTATGATTTCAGATCCCCAATATGTGATCTTCAGTCTTGTAGTATTCCTCCGAGTCTTATTTCCAATGCCACAAGTCTGACCTGATTTGGACTCTTCAAGGCGAAATTATGCCCAAGCTCTCACAATGACCTAATTATGGACTAGTTCAGTAGAGAAAACTTGTACAATGTGTCATGTGTCACTGTTTCCTCCTTTAGCTCTAAAATTGATATACAGAAAACTACAGTTCATGCACTATCTACCACTTTTTACAGAATTCAAATCCTCTTCTCAGAGTGATAGTTATGACGATTTTTCCAAGGTCACTTCTTTGAGATGAAATTTGGGAGCCTGCAAAAACCCTAACTTCCACAGATCATATCTCTGAAAATATAGTGAACCAAGATCTGAAATTTAGTCACGATGTTCATTAGGATTGCGAATCAAATGGGTTTTAATTTTAGATTATAACACTTCGCAGAAATGAAGTTCTAGCGAAAATTCCACGATCACTACTTTTGGAGGATATATGAGATTTCTTTTTATAGAGTTGAGAGGGGCTTCTATAGAGAATGTTGGAGGGATTTTAAGAGCTTAAAAATTTGCTAATTATTGACTATTCAATGACCAAAACCAATTATGAGTTCCATGCCACAATCCCATAGGGTTTTAGTTCACAAACTGGGGTTACTAGCTTCAAACATGAATATCTCTCAAACATGAAGAATTACTTGGCGTGCCGTATATCAACGGAAACATCTTGATGAGTAGAATCCATCTAGAAGATCCTTGACTCAAAATAGAGTAATTTTTCAAGTCAAAATTCCTTGCAAGATTAGGGTAGCCCCTGGTGCTGCTTGGGTTGACATCAATGAAAACATTAGATCATATTTAGATCAAAAATCTACCCCTTAGGCATTAATGGCAATACAAGTACTCCCCCTGTGATCAGGGCACCTCTTCCTACTGCCTTCCCTCCCCCTTTGACATCAATGACAAAGGGTAAGTCCCCCTGACACACAACCATCCTACAAACTTGTACACACTTCCACTCCTCCTTTATTTTCTGAATAAGGAAAATCTAATGAGAACTTGGGAGAATCCCAAGCTTCTGGCGAAGATATTCAAATGCTTCACGAGGCAAAGGTTTAGTGAAGATATCAGCGATTTGTTCTTTTGTACCAACATATTCAAGTTTGATATTCTTTTTAGTGACTTGTTCTCTTTGGAGGAGCTTGTTGTTGTTGTTCCTGTACATCTTTTTGATCATTATTTACTTCTTCCTGGTTGACAGTTGCTTCTTGTTCTAGAATTTTCTCTGTACCTTTTTCAGCCTTTGTCTCAAGTTTCAAAGATTCTAGATCCTCATCATTATTCGTTAGAACACTATCTTCGTCAAATGTAACATTTATGCTCTCCACCATTTGTTTTCATCTTATATTATAGCATTTATAGGCCTTTCTTTGTGTGAGTAACCAATAAAGGTACCTTCATCAACACATGATTCAAACTTACCCAACTTTTGATCTTCTCTTTTGATGTAACATTTGCTTCCGAAGATTCTGAAATATTTTACATTAGCCAATTTTCCTTTCCATAATTCATATGGGGTCTTATTGAAATAATTTCTGAGAATACTTTTGTTGATAATGAAGATTTTCGTATCAATTGCTTGAACCTAGAATTTTTCATCTAATTTTGAGTCCTTCAACATTGTTCTACCCATTTCCTGTATAGTTCTGTTCTTTCTTTCAACAACTCCATTTCACTGAGGTGTTCATGCTATTGAAAATTGTCTTTTTATTCCATTTTCGTCATAGTATCGCTGAAATAATTTGGAAGTGAATTCTCCTCCATTATCTGATCTTAAACACTTTATTTTTAAATCAATTTAATTTTCGACCAACTCCTTGTAGATCTTAAAGCACTCAAATGCTTCAGATTTTTTCTTTAGGAAACTGAAGGCTGTCATCTTGGTATATTCATCTATCATTAACATGAAATATAATTCTCCATCTAAGCCTTTTATTCCCATAGGACCACAAAGATCAGTATGTATCAATTCCAGGGGACCACGGATAGGATTGCGAGAATTCTGAGGAAGTACGATGTTCCCGCTACTTTTAGACCTCTCAACACTATCCGTGGCTCCCTCAGGTCTGTAAAAGACCCGATTGACCCTAAGGACATGAAGGGCGTCTATATCATTCCCTGTTCCTGTGGGACCCCTTATATTGGTGAGACTGGTCGCTCTATCACTCAACGGATTAGTGAGCATTCGGCTGACTTGAGACATGGTAGGACCAAGTCCTCAGCCCTGGCTGAACATGCAGGGAAGACTATGCATCATGTATGTATAGAAGAGGCTCAAGTCATTGCCAAAGTTGCGCAGTTTCACCATCGCAAATTTAGAGAGGCCCTGGAGATTGAAAAAAGGCCGAATAATCTTAATAGGGATGATGGCTGGAAGATTAGCAGCTGCTGGGTCCCAGCCTTGTCTTCCTAGCCTCCTCATTCCCCTTGTGTTTCCGTCTTCCCCCTCCTTTAGTTTCGTTTTTGGCGGATTAGTCCTAGTTTTAGGGTATTAACCTTGTCCCGTTTATGATAATATTGGATTTATTAGATTAGATTTTTTGGTTCCATTATTTTGATTACATATGCTTCCTTTACTAATGTCTAAAAAAAACCCTTTTAAACCTTATAAGTAATAGTATATTTACCTAATGGCACATTTAACTTTAATAATAGAATATTGAGTATATATTGAGTATTTAATAAATATAATTCGGTTATTTATATATTAAAGGAGACATTGTTTACCAATGACCATTAGGTTTAAAAGAGAATTAGATAGTAGTATAAATAAATATATATATGATATAACAATAATATTGTTATTCTAGTATTAATAAACGTGAATATTACTTTATTCTAATAATAATAATTTTTTAATAAGAACTCTATTTATTATTGGTATTATGAATTATTAAATAAATATGGATTCATTAATAAACATAGGTGATTATTGAATAAATAATTGAATGGTAAATTTTTTTACCGAAGATAACTAAATTCTAAGATTAACATTTATTTATATTTAAATAATATTAGAATGATAATATTTATAGATTATTATACTTAAAAAATAAAAGAAAATAATAAACATGGATATTATATTTTTCAATAAGTTTAATCTTAGATATTATTACAGCTATTTTTATGTTTATAATTACCTGTTTTAGCTATTATATAGGACCATTATATGTAAATAATAAATATTAAAATAGTATAATTTTACTTAAGATAACTAAATTCTAAGAGTATCGTTTATTTATACTTAAATAATAGTAGAATAATAATAATTATAGATCATCTAATAAATATATGACCATTATATTTAATACTCATATGATTAAATGATTTTAATCTTAGATATAATTTAACTGTTTTAGCTATTTATAGAAATGTTAATAGTTAAATTAGTGGTTTGACCGGGATCCTTAGGTCAAATTAGCCGTTGGCAATATAGCCGTTGGAGTCTCTGCACACTCTATTTAATCAGCTAATCCGGATTGGTTCTTCAACTTGTCCTGACGATGAACCACACTGGTTGGTTCGAAACGCGTCGACAAAAGATTGGTTATGTGATTTTGCCGAAGATTATCTATACGGTGTTCTTTTGTTTTAAATCCAAATTTGTCTGCTTGCCATGCCGACAGGCCTCACATATTGTATTGGAAGGTTTTGAGATTTTTTGCATTTCTTGTACTGCTTCCTTTTTGCTTATCCTGACAAGATTTTCAAAGTTTATGTGACACATTCGTTTGTGCCATAACCAGATTTCATCTTCTTTAGCTAGTAGACATGCTTTAGTTACTTCATCCAGAACATATATGTCACTTGGAGCTTGACTTGCCTTAGCCACAATTTTACCATACCTACCTTTCCTGATTTCACATTTTGCGGTGTTGAATAGCATTTTGTGTCCTTGATCACACATTTGTCCAACACTAAGCAGATTTTGATTCATGTTTTCAACCAATAGAACATTCTTGGCTAGAGCATCTTTGCTTCCGAGACAGATGGTACCTGATCCTATAACATTTGAAGATCCATCATTTCCAAAGGACACGGTTCCATCCTTCTTCTCTTTTAGAGATACAAATTTCTCTCCATCTCCAATCATATGCGTTGAGCAACCGCTATCAACATACCACACGTCTGAGCCTTGAGAGCGAGAGCACAATTATCAGTGTTCTTCTTCTTCCATGTTCGTTCATTCTGTGGCTTCGAAGATTCTTCTGGAGGATTTTCAAGTATGTTGTCTCTATCTATGTGTATAAAGTTTTGACATTTGTAACATTCAATATTACTTCTTAAATGTTTAGATCTATTGATGTTTCGTTGAGTCCTTGGAGGCTCATATTTGACAGATCTCCTGGAATTGTATTGGTTCCTAGGGTACATGTGACATTCTACAGCTTTATGACCAAATTTTCCACATGAATAACAATAGCCATGAAAAATATGTTGGTACCTGGATGGAAATCTTTGTCGGGGAATTGTCTTCCACGACTGTTCTTATGAATCTTGTCCAATGAAGTCTACATGCCTATCAGATCTCATAGGCTCATTGTATTTTGTTGTAGAAGGTCCTACTTCTTCTTCTTTGTAACCGAGGCCAGTTTTGTCATTATAATATTGTTGATTGTTGATGAGTTCTTCCAATGCCCTTGAGCTGTTAGCATAGTTTTGGACAGTTTTTCCATTCTTCACTTCCTTACACAGCGAGACTACTTCAGCTTCTAATGCTTCCCTTTCTCAGTTGTTTTCTTCCAACTTATTTTGAAGTGACCCTTCAATACATTTTTGTTCATCAACTTCAATTTTGAGACCTTGAACTTGTTCTTAAAGAGTATTGGAACATATCTTCTCAGCCTTGAGCTCTTTTATAAGCTTGATTTCCTCCTTAGAAAATTCTTCTATAGTCAACCCTTCTTCTTCTTTGTTTGATACCTCTTGCTTATTATGCTTGGCCATAAACATTACTCTCTCATTGGCTTCTTCTTCACTGCCACTGTCTTCATCGGATGATGAGCTATCTTCTTTAGAGAGAAATTTCCTTTTGTGATCCAAAATGGATCTTAAACCTCTAAGTGTTAAATATTGGAAACAGTGTATCGAAGTCAAAATTCTAAGGAATGGTGAAAAATAGAGATCGCAGAGAAAAACAATACGGAATGGTAGAAACCCAAGTGGAGTGGAAATGATGTATCGTTGAATCAGAGCCATTGGATCTGTCAAGATCAACAGTTAGGATTGAATCGACGATATCACATTGAAGGTGGCTAGCGGAACGTATTGGAGGCAGCCCATTGGGAAGTGTGATCAATGATCCAACGATTAAATGTGAGCTGTTGGATCGGGTGCGCAGATCCAATGGTGGATATCGCATCGCAATAATCCAAGAGGAGGACTTAACCACAGGCCCAAAGACCATGCGATATGCGATTTCCGCTTTATCGCATCGCAATGATCCAAAGAAGAAGGACTAAGACCCGAAGCATTTTGAAAGGCCGATGCGCGATTGCGATATTGATCACATCGCAAAAGGGGAAGGACCATTGATCAGCCGCAATATTGTCGATGTGCCGATCGTCGATGAGGTTGATCAGAGCAATCAGAGATCGAGAAAACAATACAAAGGAGCATTAACCATTGTGACAGCACAGACCCGAAAGGATAATAGGGCAGGCTTTATGAAATTTGAGTTCTAGCTCAAAGCTTTGCAGTCGGATTTTTCAATGTTTCTAATGTATTTCCTGGTATTATTATGTTTGAACAAAAAGTGTTATTTTAGGGGTTTTGTTCCAAAGAAAGGCCAAACGGTCGGGTTCACCCGTGCTTGCCAGTCCTTTCGTTCAAACTGTTTCTATTATGAACAATTGTGCCATGCTATAAGCGGTAATGATGTAACAAAACATGTTATAAAAACACGAATAAAACAGAACAACAGGGAGAGTTCAACAGTTGAGAATTAAACAGAGAAACTATGCCAAAATAGACAGAGAGCCAGAGAGCCAGAGTACAGAGGTGGAAAGCCAAGTAAAGCAGAGCCAGAGAGGTTGTGAAGCCATCCAGGGGGTCTGGAGGTCGTGACACTTTGTTTTAAAGTGTAAACTCTGTGTATTGCCACTGACTGTTGTGTTGAGACTCAGTGTTTGAGCTCACACTTGTAATCTCTATTTTGAAGACATAATATAGAGGTCGCATTGAAATCTTGGACCAGGAGACATAGCCAGGAAGTCTGGTGAACTCCTTTATCATTTTGTTGTGTTGATATGTGTTTATTTATGTCTTTTAACTGTTGATTGTCTATATTATTCACAATCTTATCGATCCATTGCACTAAGTAATATAGGCATCTCCTGCACATAAGTCTGTAATACCTTAGTTTCTATTTAAGATCTCATTTCAGATCAAGTGGTATTAGAGCTTAAGGTTTTTGTTAAGGTTAGACAAGTTTGTGTAGGAATTTGAATGCTAACTAGATTAAAGCTTAGAAGAGGAGAAGGAGAACTTGTTGAGGCTAATCCAGAGATCAGAAGAGTCTTTTCTCAGAGAAGAATGGCAGAAGAAGCTCCATTGGGATCAGAATCTTAGTTTATAGATAGTTTTATGACCATAAGAGCTATGGTGGAAGAGATGTATCTGGAGTTCAAGAAGGGGCGAGGTGAAAGCACTTCAACACCTAAACCAGACAAAGGAGCAGAGGAACCTTTTCTATTTGCACCTCCAGAAGACAAAGGAAAAGGAGGAATGCCTCCTCCACCATCTCCCCCATCATCATCATCATCATCCTCAGAGTCATCCTTTCCACATAAAACTAGCTTTTCTAAGAAGAAGAAGAAAACTTCTTTAATCAAATTAGATGTAAAGTTTGATTTCCCAATTTATGATGAAGGACTTAATGCAGAGAAGCTAGATAGCTGGATAATGCAAATTGATGTATATTGCAGGGTGCAGAACATTGAATCGGAAAGGAAGAAGATCTAGCTGGCTAGCCTTCAACTAGGAGGAATTGCACTGGTATGGTGGGAAGTCAAGACACAAGCTAATCTTCAAAAACATGATAAAATCATTTCTACCTGGAATGAATTTGTTTCTGCTATCAAAAAGCAATTCTATCCTTTGGCTTACATGCAGTAGGTAGTGATGAGTTGGCAAACTCTTCGGCAATTGAAGGGACAGAGTGTACAGAGTTATACTCAGGAATTCAGGAAAAGAGCTTTAACTCTAGGTATTTCATTGGAATCACCTGAGACATTATTGAATTATATAGGTGATCTTCATAGTTATTTAAGACATACTATACTTATGTTTAATCCCACTAGCTTAGATGATGTATCAGTTCAAGAAACACATCTAGAGGCTAGAGGTAATAATGTAAACCCAGAAGTTGGGAAATCATCTAATTCTTTTGTAAACAAGAATAAAGAAAAGAAGAAACTGAAATGGAAGGAAAGGAAAGAAAGCATTGTAAAGAAGGATAAACCTTCATGCACTCATTGTAAGAAAGAAGGACACGATGAGGCACATTGCTGGTATTTTCATCCAGAACTAAAGCCTAAGAAGTTCGGGGGTGATCTGAAAATGGAAGGTACTTTAAAAAGGGTGCAAGGTATCCATTTTCATTTATGTAAATGAGTGCAAAAATACTCCAAGTTTAAATCTGAAAATGTGAGAACTTCTTATTTCTAATACAGAGATAGATTGTAGGGGCATTTACTGGATATGTCACCTCTAAAGAGAGGATGAGATCCAAAAGCTACCTAGCCCTCTACAGACTCTACCTAAAGAAATAAGAGAAGTAAACACTCAGATTTAATTAGAAAAAACCTTGCTTGAACTTGACGTTATGCGGAATTCTAGATTGAAAGAGGTGTATGTCTCTTCTTCTGTTTATGTGTTTTAAGTTTTTTTTTTTTGTTGAAACTTAAGATATATATCAGCAACATAATTCAGCCATAGAATATCAAAACACAACATCAATATAATATAGGATTTCACCCCAACTCTTGGGCTACATCTCCTTTGAGCTTCGTCAACATGACTAGACTCTTTGGGATTAAGGTAATTAAATTATTTTACAAGATCCACACTTAACCACAATGAATACAAAAATGATTCAAAGGGCTGAGAATACCATTTTAAATCCCTTTAATGGCTATCCAATTCCTGCAAACAGCTTAAGGCTTCGTGGATACACATCCTTCTATCAATGCACTAAGCTTCTCTGAGCTTCTAAATGGCACAAACTCCCTCAGATTCCTATTTCTATCATTGAAATCACTATTATTGTATCCAATAATGATCAGACACCAAATGCCAATTGATTAATTGCATACATCAAGCACAACATCCCCAAAAATGGCTCTCCTCCATGGTTTACCCAGGGTTGCCCACGACTTCACATCAACTTCTCGAGCTGTAGAAGTACTCCAATGGTTCTAAAACCTCTTCCAATGAATTCAGAAGGTTGAATATAGTAGAAATAGGCTTTTGTTTCACCTCAAACAGATGAACCTAGCCCAACACAACTTAATCACTGAAATGGCCTTGGTGGCCCTGAAAGCTTCCCTGAAGCTAAACAGTGAGAAGAAAGCCTAAAAAGGTGAAATGAGCTGTAGAAATGGACTCACAGCATAGAAAATAGTTAGAATATACCTTCGTTTCACCTTCAATGGCTGCACACATCCTAATGCAGCTCCCAAATTGATATGGCCCTAGTGGCTCTTGGAACTTTCTTGAAGCAAAATCACCTGCAAATGACCTCTATTGGTTGTGAAGGCTATGCCAATGGATTCCAAATTTCGAAGAGACCCAAAATAAATAAATAAAAATTGTCTCAAAAGGCCTTTCCTAGCCAAAGTTATGGCTCATTTACTCCAACTGCCAGTTGGCCCTGAATTAACTCTAGCTAACTTTAGTTATGGCCCAGTTAGGTCCGCCAAAATTGGTGCCACCGCCAAGATTCTCGCCAAATTTTCTTTGACCGCTAGTTAAACTGTCAATTGGAATAAATGCTAGTCACATGGCGTGGTTATGAACCTTGGATTCCGCACCTAACTACTGGTTCAAGGGTCAGATAAACCATGACTGCCGGCGGGTTAGTAGCATGTGACTGTTTGGTGACCGTTAGCACTTAATCTTCCATGGGGGTGTTATGCCACGGTTCCTGGACTTGGGTCATATGCAGAGAGGGGTTGGACCCCTTTTGGGCCTGCCCAAAATCAATTCAGACGTTAGATATTAGTTTGTTTGCAACCATTTCAAGTTTCGCCCACCTGGTGTAATGGTAAGACTCTGCGCTCATGGCTGGTAGGTTGTGGGTTCGACCCACCGCTCTGCCATAAAACTTTTATATGCCCAAACCTTCATCCACCATGGGGCCACGTGGCAGCCTTCTATTGGCTACCAGAAATGGAATATTCATGAAATATTTCAAGAATATTCTTAGGAATATTCTAAAGAATATTCTTTGGTACATTCTAAGGAATATTCTAAAGAATATTCTATTGTAAATTTTTATTTTTATTTTTTAAGTTCAAAAAATGGAGGATATTGGGCGATTTTAAAATTGGAATAACTTTTTCATACAGATTCTATTTTTCGAACTATTCACGGCACTGGAATCAGGAAGAGAAGACCTATCCAATCATTTAGGTTTGAACTAGTTCCGAGCACTTTCATTTTTGAGCATTTTGTGACACTTGGTCTTGAGCTCCTGACCACACCTCCCAAATGAGAGGCTTTTGGACCCCAAAAGCTTATTGAAAACTTTAAACTGAATTGTATAGCAAATGAGAGAACCAAAACATCCTCTTCTGTTCAGCCAAATGAGCAGTAAAAATACCAAAATCTCCTGCCTTGCCAACTATTGTCATGGTGAATTTTTGCTGAATAAGCTAAGTACTTGTCGAATCTTGACCAAGATTTCTCACCAGATAAATCTGAAAATTACAGAAACCAGCAATGACACTTACTAATGTATGAGTTGAAATCTTCCACTAAACATGCGGGTTTGCCAACTATCACTTTGCCCATCAATGGCACCTCCTTCTCCAAAAGGAAAACTGAAGGTGACTTAGGCCAATAACCACAACAAACTTCCAAAAATGAAGTAGTTGTAGAAGAATGCTTGTACCGGATGTAGCATGCTGAAAGTAATGCAAATGCTCATCCCAAAATCTTGGGATACGTGCTACAAAAACTTCTCAAAAAGAAGTACAATGGTTTTGTTCACGAACAATAAAAGTAAGCAAACCATAATGAACCAAGTAGTGACTCATGCTGAAATTTGAGGCCTCTTTGCTTGCATGCTTTTCCAACTCATGGAATTGTGCAATTCTTTGCACCAATTTCATTCCTTGCACCAAATGACACCAAAGGTACCTTGTGCAACAAGACAATCATCAACGACAAGTTGACTTGAAATGTGCTGAACAATGGACTCAACCATAAATGTAGCAAGTGTGTAAACAACTGACACAAGTCGACAAAACATATGCAAACAATTGACACAAGTCGATAATCAAGGTGTGACACTATCGACACAAGTCAATAAGCATTGTGTGACACAATCAACAATGTAAAAAGTGTGCTCACAAGCGACACTAGTCGACCAACAACAAGATACATTTAAAAACACATATGCATGTATCATGTATAATGAACTATATACAGTTCGACAAATACACCTACAACCTCTATGTACAGGTGTAGCTTCAACTCTTTTTTTCAAAGACCAACAAGTACATCAACCCATAAAACAACATGTGGGTGACAAAGAGCTGAAATGAAAGACATTGCTGCAATAATAGTGAGTACCATACTCATCTTTTACCTCCATGGCGAAATTTTGCAACAACATAAAAAACATGCATACATCCAAAGTTTGTATATGTACAAAAGGAGTACGTCTTACTGTGTCAAGAAGTCCATCCACTTCTCACCAAGCCACTTCCATGGCGATTTTTGCTGCTGCAATTCTTCCTCATGTGAAACTTCCCTTTTCACATCAATAATGGCATCTGTGGTTTCACCTTCGCCAATCTTTTTTTCCTCTTGTTGCATGTGTGTGGGACGACGAGTTGGATGTAAAGTCCAACAATGAGAGACAACATGTCCCCTCTATTGGAAAAAAGTACAAATCTTATGCATCTTTTTTGAAGGTAGTCTTTGCTTCATCCGCTTCCTGTGTGCTTTCTTTCTCATCCAGCATCTCAAAACATGATGGTTAAATCAACCACAATATGTACAACAAATCTTTCTTCCATAAAGCATGTAAAATTATCATGCCTTGCAGAAACACAATCGAATTGATCATGAGAAGATTTATACCTCTTGTGCTACTTTGCATGTTCATCCCTTTTTCCTCCATGAGGAAATGAACTAGTAGAGGCTCCAGTTTTCAATTGCAGACTAACATCATCATTCTTGTCTTGAAAACTGCCTAAAATTGCATGCTTTCCATAAGCTGCATGTCTACCATCTTCTTGCTGCAACAAAGACTTAAAGCAATGGAAATCATCTTTGAAATAAATTTGACATATTTTCCTCATGGAATTTGGAACAAAAGTTCTCTTTGAATTAGCCTCACATGTCTTCATGGCTTTTGAGTCTTTGCCATTAGATTGCACATAACCAAGTCCAAGATTCTTGGGTTGTTCCTCAATAGAAAGGGGTTCAATCATGCCTTGTGCATGCTTTCCTAATCTTTTTCCTTCATAACCCATTTTAATCATTAACTTGGATCCTACTCCCTTTGTATGCTTTTCAAAAGATCCAACACATCTTTCTAAAGAGGAAACTGAAGACAAATCAGAATGGATTACCTCTTTCTCACGCATGTTCTTGATCAAAGCTTCTTGAGCTTGATGAAGCTGCAAATACATATCATGCAACCTTTGAAGAATATCTTCCTTCTCCTGCTTCATGGCCAACAATTTCTCACGAAGCGCCGTGCTTTCTCTTCTATCCTCAAACAAGATCTACACCATATCCTTCAATATAAGGAATTCACACTTCATATCCTCATTGAAGAACCTTGTGAAGGAGGAAACTTCACTTGTAGAAGTTGTCATTATGATGTCAATGAACAAATTAACTTCAATAATGTTCTTAAAGCTTTTCAAATGACAAAGCTTTTTCACCCAAATGTCTTTACAGCCATCACATATTCAAACAGCCAACAACACACAAATCAGGTGAAAATATTGTTCAAGCATCCAACAACAAACCAACTCAAGTGAAAATCTTGGAGTGGTTTAGAGGTCCTTTGGGGTAAGGAAAATATCTTCTATTCCTTTTTGTCTTCTCCAAGAATTAGCTAATCAATAGCTATCCCTAAACTTCAACAAACTCAAACAACATACAGTTTGCAAAATAGTAAAGCAGTCAATCTTTTACACTGCTTTAAACACCTTTCAAGGTGTACAATCAAGCTATTGTGATGTCAATCAAGCAAACCTGCTCTGATACCCACCTGATCTGAAAATGGAAGGTACTTAAAAAAGGGTGCAAGGTATCCATTTTCATTTATGCAAATGAGTGCAAAAATACTCCAAGTTTAAATCTGAAAATGTGATAACTTCTTATTTCTAATACAGCGATAGACTGTTGGGGAATTTACTGGATATGTCACCTCTAAAGAGAGGATGAGATCCAGAAGCTACCTGGCCCTCTACAGACTCTGCCTAAATAAATAAGAGAAGTAAACACTCATATTTAATAAAAAAAAACCTTGCTTGAACTTGATGTTATGCAGAATTCTAGCTTGAAAGAGGTGTATGTCTTTTCTTCTGTTTATGTGTTTTAAGTTTATTTTTTTTTGCTAAAACTTAGCATATATATCAGCAACATAATTCATCCATAGAGTATCAAAACACAACAACAATATAGTATAGGAGTTCACCCCAACTCTTGGGCTACATCTCCTTTGAGCTTCGTTAACATAACTAGACCCTTTGGGATTAAGGTAATTAAATTCTTTTAAAATCTTCACACTTAACCACAATGAATAAAAAAATGATTCAAAGGGTTGAGAATACCATTTTAAATCCCTTTAATGGATATCCAATTCCTACAAACAGCTTAAGGCTTCATGGATACACATCCTTCCATCGGTGCACTAAGCTTCTCTGAGCTTCCTAAATGGCGCAAACTCCGTCAGATTCATGTTTCTGTCATTGAAACCACTATTTTTGTATCCAATAATGATCAGACTCCAAATACCAACTGATTAATTGCTTACATCAAGCATATCAACCCCAAAAATGGCTGTCCTCCACGGTTTACCCAAGGCTACCCACGACTTCACATCAAATTCTCGAGCTATAGAAATACTCCAATGGTTCTAAAACCTCTACCAATGAATTCAGAAGGTTGAATACAACAGAAATAGACTTTTGTTTCACCTCAAACAGATGAAACTAGCCCAGTACAACTGAATCACTGAAATGACCCTAGTGGCCTTGAAAGCTTCCCTGAAGCTAAACAATGAGAAGAAAGCCTAAAAAAATGAAATGAGCTATAGAAATGGACTCAGAGCATAGAAAAAAGTTAGAATAGACCTTCGTTTCACCTTCAATGGCTGCACACATCCCAATGCAGCTCCCAAACTAATATGGCCCTGGTGGCTCCTGGAACTTTCCTGAAGCAAAATCACCTGCAAACAACCTTTTTTAGATATGAAACTTATGCCAATGGATTTAGAATGTCGAAGAGACCCAAAATAAAATAAAAAAATTCATCTCAAAAGGCCTTTCCTAGCCAAAGTTATGGCTCATTTACTCCAACTGCCAGTTGGCCCTGAATTAACTCCAGCTAACTTTAGTTATGGCCGAGTTAGGTTCGCCAAAGTTGGTGGGACCACCAAAATTGGCGCCATCACCAAAATTCCCTCCAAAGTCGCCTTGACCGCCAATTAAACTGTCAGTTGGAATAAATGCTAGTCACATGGCGTGTTTATGCACCTTGGATTTCGTGCCTAACTGCTAGTTTGACGGTCATTTAAACCGTGACCGCCGATGGGTTGGTAGCATGTGACCATTCGGTGACCGTTAGCACTTAATACACTGTGGGGGTGTTATGCCATGGTTCCTGGACCTGGGTCATATGCGGAGAGGGGATAGCCCCCTTTTGGGCCCGCCCAAAATCAATTCAAATGTTAAATATTAGTTTGTCTGCAACCATTTCAATTTCCACCCACCTGGCGTAATGGTAAGACTCTGCACTCATGGCTGGTAGGTCGTGGGTTCAACCCACCGCTCTGCCATAAAACTTTTATATGCCCAAACCTTCGTTCACCGTGGGGCCACGTGGCGGCCTTCTATTGGCTGCTAGAAATAGAATATTCTTGGAATATTTTGGGAATATTTTAAAAAATATTCCTTGGAATATTTCAAGGAATATTCTATTTTTTTTTTCAAAAAATGGAGGATATTGGGCCATTTTAAAATTGGAATAAATTCTGCATATGGAGTCCATTTTTCAAACCGTTCATGGTGCTAGAATCAAGAAGATGAAACCTATCTAGCCATTTAGGTTTGAACCAGTTTTGAACACTTTCATTTTTGAGCATTTTTCAACACTTGGTCTTGAACTCCTGATCAGGGGGTAAGGAGAGAAAGAATGTTGTTGCTATTCAGAAGGACTTGGGGTCAAAATCAGGTGATGAAACAACAGTTACAACCATAGGTATTAAAGGTAAAGATTCTAAAGCATCCACAAGTAATTCTTCACAATCTGTTGATAATGAATGTAATGAGAGGAAAAGAAATGAGCTATTTCATATTAGAGTAATTTCCAAGCATAATAAGATTGATACTTTATTTCATAGTGGATCACAAGTAAACTTGATTTCTGAAACAATTGTAAAGAAGCTGGGATTAGAAGCAAAGCCTCATAAGAATCCATATCCATTAGGTTGGTTGTGTGATAAAACAAAGCTACAAGTAACAAGACAATGTAAACTTAGGTTTGCTATTGGATCAACATTTGTAGATGAGGTTGAGTTAGATATAGTTCCATTGGATATATATGGTATTGTTTTAGGAAGTCCATACTTGTATGATAGGAAAGCTATTTTCTATAAAGCTGAGAATAAGTATCAACTCACTAAAGATGGAATAGAATACATTGTAAGGGCTCATAAACTTAAAGATAACTACTCTCTCATAAACTCAAGGCAGATGAAAAGAATTGTGAATTCAAGTAAGAAATTTTTACTAATGATTGTAAAGGCAAAGGATCCTGAAAATTCCAATGCATTTGAAGGCTGTGATCCTAAACAGAAAGCTGATCTAGTTAAAGTTGTTTCGGAGTATGATATGCTATTTCAAGAACCTAAAGGTCTGCCACCCAAGCGGGAAATAGTACATGATATTCATTTACAATAAGATGCTCCACTACCTAACATTGGAACGTACATGTTATTAGCTTTAGAGAATGAAAAGATAAAGAAGTAGGTCGAGGAGTTGCTCGATAAGGGGTTTATACGACCAAGCACCTCACCATGTGGATCGTTAATCATGCTAGTGAGAAAGAAAGATGGTTCGTGGTGAATGTGTATTGATTTTAGAGCACTAAATAAAATAATGATCAAGAATCATTATCCTCTTCCTCGAATAGATGATTTGTTAGATCAATTGAAAGAAGCAGTTTTCTTTTCTAAGTTAGATTTAAGAAGTGGCTATCATCAGATCAGAGTCGCAGAACAGGATGCCTGGAAGACTGCTTTCAAGACAAAGAAAGGTCTTTATGAATGGTTGGTTATTCCTTTTGGCTTAACTAATGCTCCTGCTACATTTATGCGAGTTATGAATGATGTATTTAGACCATTTATTGATGATTTTGTAATAGTTTATTTAGATGACATTCTTGTTTTTAGTAAGACATGCGATGACCATGTAAAGAATGTGAAGCAGACTTTAGATGTTTTAAAAAGAGAATATCTCTATGTGAAACTGTCGAAATGTGAATTTGGCAAAACATCTTTAAATTATTTGGGTTATATTGTAGGGGGTGGTGAATTGAAGATAGATCCCTCTAAGGTTGAAGTCATTGTGAATTGGCCTAAACCCAAATCTGATTAAGAAGTCAGGAGTTTCCTAGGGACCGCATAATACTGGAGAAATTTTATTGCTAACTTCTCATTGATTGCAGCTCCTTTACATGCTTTAACAAGTTTGAAATAGGTGTTTAAGTGGGGAGGCAAACAGCAGAAAGCCTTCGACACCTTGAAAGAGAAAATTAGTACAGCACCGGTACTAGCACTGCCAGAGCTTTAGCATCCATTTTAGATTGAGACAGATGCCAGTGACTATTCCATGGGAGCAGTGTTGATGCAACACCGAAAGCCCATATGTTATCATTCTGAGACATTTACTTCTGCAGTAGTTAATTATCCTACATATGATAAAGAATTGTATGCATTAGTACAAAGTGTGAAAAAGTGGAAACATTACATAATGGGTAAAGAAACAATCATACATACAGATCATCAACCACTTCAATATTTTCACTAACAAACTAAATCGCAGTAATCAAGACATTATAGGTGGATGGGTTTTCTACAGAAATTTCATCTTGTCATCAGATATAAGAAAGGCATACACAATAAGGTTGCAGATATGTTATCAAGACCAATCATAAATGCATCTACTATACTTAAGCATAACTCAGTAATTCATGAAAGTTACATTGAACAATATGCTCAAGATGTAGATTTTAAATATGTATATGCAACTTTAAGTCATGGAAAACAGGTAGAAGAATTGGATTATTATGTAAAGGACCAACTCTTATATCATTTGGGAAAGCTATGCATTCCACAAACTAAAAGAGTTAACATAATTCGAGAAGCACATACTTCTCTCATATCAGGTCATTTTGGTGTAAGTAAAATAGTTGCACAGTTGCAAAGGTTCTGTTATTGGCCAAGAATGCATGAAATAGTTTCTAGATATATTAAAGGGTGTACTATGTGTGCTACAAGCAAGCCTAGTAATATAAAATTAGGCTTGTACACTCCACTCCCAAATCCTTCTCGTCCTTGGGAAAGTGTTTGCATGGATTTTGTTGGGGGATTGCCAAAGTCTAGGAAAGGTCATGATTATTTGTATGTAGTTATGGACAGGTGCAGTAAAATGTGTATTTTAATACCATGTAATAAGCATGTTACAGCTGAACAAACAACAAAGCTGTTATTTTAGAATGTATGGGTTCATTTTGGGTTACCCACTTCTATTGTATCTAATCAAGACTCTTGATTTGTTGGGAAGTTTTGGTCAATTCTATGTGAGTTAATGGACACCAAATTTAAGAAAAGCACAACATTTCATCCATAAATATATGGTCAGACAGAAGTGGTCAACAAGATAGTGATCCAGTTGCTCAGAGGCTATTGCAGCAAGCATCCCAAGCTTTGGGATGAGCATTTGTGTTATGTGCAGCATGCTTACAACTGTGCCAAACACTCTTCTACTCAAAGATATCCTTTTGAGACTTGTTTTGGTTTTATACCAAAGTCTCCCTTGGATTTTGTCTTTGGTAAAGACATAGCAGTTGATGGACACAATGATGTGGACAAAGCAACCAATTTCATTGAATAAATCTAGGAAATTCACCAGGCAGTATAGGAACAACTGGAAAGAAGTCAAGCCAAGTACAAGGCAAGACATGATAAGCATCAAGTTGAGCATAGTTTCCAAGTTGGTGATCAAGTCTGGCTGTATATTAGCAAAGATAGAATGCAGGGTGAAGGTAAGAAGCTTAAACCAATAAGGTATGGACCTTTCAAGATACTTGAAAAAATTGGTGAAAATGCTTTTCGCCTTGATTTACTAGCTTATATGCAGATCTATTTAGTCGTTAATGTTGAAAACTTGAGATTGTATGAACCTTCAATGATTGAAGATCCTGAAGAGCAAGGTCAGTTGCCTTCTATTGAGGATTTGTTACCTGAGTATCTCAATGAGTTGCAGGAGGACACAATTCTAGACAAAAAGGTGAGAACTACGCGTCGAGGGGATGTTGAGTACCTGAAAGTAGGACTCAAGGGTTCAAATCCAAGCAAGGCATGATGGATAGAAATTGGACAAGTGAAGGAACAGTATCCTCACTTGATCGATGCCTAAAACCAAATTTTGGTGGTCCAAAAGCTTTTCAGTGGGGAGGCATGATCCAAAATGGATCTTAAACCTCTATGTCTTCAAATATCGGAAACAGCGTATTGAAGTCAAAATGCTAAGGAATGGTGGAAAACAGAGATTGTAGAGAAGACCACTACGGAATGGCGGAAACCCAAGTGGAGTGGAAATGATGTATCATTGAATTAGAGCCATTGGATCTATCAAGATCAATAGTCGGGATTGAATCAATGATATCACATTGGAGGTGGCTAGCGGAATGTATCAGAGGCAGCCCATTGGGAAATGTGATCAATGATCCAGTGATTAAACGTGAGCTATCAGATCAAGCATGCAGATCCAACTATGGATATCGCATCGCAATAATCCAAGAGGAGGACTTAACCGCATGCCCAAATACCATGCGATATGTGATTTCCTCTTTATCACATCACAATGATCCAAAGAAGAAGGACTAAGACCCAAAGCATTTTGAAAGGCCAATGCGCGATAGCGATATTGATCGCATCACAAAAGGGGAAGGACCATTGATCAACTACAATACTGCCAATGCGTCGATCGCCGATGAGGCCGATCGGAGCGATTGAATATTGGGAAAACAATAAAAAGGAGCATTAACCATTGTGACAACGCGGACCCGAAAGGATAATAGGGCAGGCTTTATGAAATTTGAGTTCCGGCTCAAAGCTTCGCAGTTAGATTTTTCAGTGTTTCCAATGTATTTCCAGGTATTGTTATGTTTGAACAAAAAGTGTTATTTTCAGAGTTTTGTTCCAAAGAAAGACCAGATGGTCAGGTTCACCTGCACCCGCCAGTCCTTTCGTTCAAACTATTTCTATTATGAACAATTGTGCCACGCTATAAGTAGTAATGATGTAACAACACATGTTATAAAAACATGAATAAGACAGAACAACAGGGAGAGTTCAGCAATTGAGAACTAAATAGAGAAACTGTGGCAAAATGGACAGAGAGCCAAAGAGACAGAGTATAGAGGTGGAAAGCCAAGCAAAGCAGAGCTAGAGAGGTTGTGAATCCATCCAGGGGGTCTGGAGGTCATGAAACTTTGTTTTAAAGTGTAAGCTCTGTGTATTGCCACTCACTATTGTGTTGAGACTTAGTGTTTGATCTCACACTTGTAATCTTTGTTTGGAAGACATAATATAGAAGTGCACTGAAAGCGTGGACCAGGAGACGTAGCCAAGAAGTCTGGTGAACTCCTTTATCATTTTGCTGTGTTGATATGTGTTTATTTATGTCTTTTAACTATTTATTTCCTATATTATTCGTAATCTTATCGATCCATTACACTAAGTAATATAGGCATCTCCTGCACTTAAGTTTGTAATACCTTAGTTTCTATTTAAGATCTCATTCCAGATCATTTTGAATCCTTTCTTCTTGCCTTGCTTGTTGAATTTCTTAAAGCCTTTCTTTCCTTTTGAGTTTCCATCACTTCTATTTGGACATTTTGTTATGAAATGCCCAACCTCACCATAACCAAAACATATCAATGGAAGTTTACCTTTGAATTTTCCCTTTCCAATTTTTAGTTTTCTCGTAAAGTAAGCATATTCTCCATCTGAAAAACCTTCTTCATCATCTTCCTTTTCTTCACACTTGAAGGTGCAGGTGCAGGTCTTTGCCTTTGAAGGTTGTTTGTCCTTATTAGTTTTCTTAGGTGCAACGAACACAGTTTCTAGATGCGAAGTACCCTCTTCTTCATTAAGTCTCATTTCATATGTTATGAGAACTCCATGTAATTCCTCTTTGCTGAGTTTTTCCAGATTTGCATTGTATTCTAAGACCGATACCTTTGGGTTGAATCTTCTTGGTAACATTATAAGAATATTTTGTATAATAGTCTTCTCATCAACAAGCTCTCCCAATCCTTCCAGAGTGTTGGTTATTTCATCAACGTGTAGGAAGTATGCAACAATGTTGTCATGACTCATCTTCTTTCATTCTAAGTTGCTCAAATTTTGCTCTGTAGATTTGAAGCTTTGCTTCTTTGACATTTGAGTCACCTGCATATATATTCTCAAGCTTCTCCCATACATTTTTGGCAGTTTTACAACCCAACACCTTATGATAAGTAGATTCAATAAGTCCACTGATAATAATATTCTTTGCTTTTGCATCATTTACCAAATTCTTCTTATCTTGTTCATTTGCAGTTGGTGTAAAGCCATTTTGAATAGTGTCCCATACTTCATAAACTTGCGCCAAGAGATAAACCTCCATTCTTCCTTTCCAGAGTGCATAATTATTTTCATTAAATAGAGGTACACCATTCTTGGTATGCTCCATGATCTCCTTCCAATTTTTAAACTGCTATTGAAGGAACCAAGCTTTGATTCCAATTGTTGGAGAATACTGAGAGGGGGGGTGAATCAGTATTCCTTAGCAATTAGCACTTTTAAATCTTTTCAGAGAATTAGTTAATATTCAATTATTATCAATGTTTATGCAGTAATAACAGTAAATAAAAGAACACAGGAGGCACAAAAATTTTAGGTGGAAAACCCCCTCGGGTAAAAAACCACCAGACGCTTTTCTAATAATTCTTTAATATTCAACTCCAATTTAAAAGAAAGCTCCAAATTCCTAGAATCTAGAAAAGCATTCTTCTCCAACTCCCACTAGATGGATGCTCCAATGCCCGAGATTCTTCAGTAGTCAAATGAACGGATACCCAACACCCAATGAGCTACAGCTCACCCTAGCACCACCCTACCACCCTGTAGAAGAATGGACTCCCGTACCCTGGAAAATGGTCCACTTTACAATGATATAGAATGATGTAGAAGAAGAATACAAACTATACCATAACCCCAACTATGACTCAACCACCTAATGATGATCCTAGACCTCCCGAAACTGCCTCTTCAACTCTTGGTAGATAGGCCCATGTACAACTTTTACAAAGATTCTTTTACAATGACTCTGTACAATGATACTTTTACAATGATTGTATGCAGTGCTTCCCACTTGAAGACTTCATGTGGTGAACTTCTTGCTGTTGTTATGCACCTTGATTGCTGCTCTTGTCATGCTACCCTTTCTCACTCAGAACATTAGATTATGCATTGAGTGTTCTCTTTATGAATATATAATACCTGCAAAAAGTCTTCAAGGAAATACTCATGACATGATAATAGCAAAACTTACCTCATCATATAGAGCATATGTTAGTGCTAAACAAAAACAACAAATTAGAATAAAAGAACCTAATGCAATTAAGAGATGACCATACATATACAGAAGATACTTACCTATAGATTACCTCTGTTGCATCATTTTGCTGCACCTTTCTCTTTGCTACCCTAGAAAGTCTGGTCCTTTGCATCCCTTGAAAACACTTGATCTAGTTTTTTTCTTGCCTTATAGGAGCACAATATTTAATCTTTTAGTGTCCCTCTGAATCTTCTTTCCAATGCCACAGGTCTGACCTGATTTAGACTCTTCAAGGAAAAGTTATGCCCAATCTCTCACAATGACTTAATTATGGACTAGTTCAGTAGAGAGAACTTGTACGACCTGTCGCATGTCACTGTTTCCTCCATCAGCTCTGAAATTGATATACAGAAAAATATAGTCCGTGCACTATCCACCACTTTTTACAGAATTCGAATCCTCTTCTCAGAGAGAGAGTTATGCCAATTTTTCTAAGGTCACTTCTTTGAGTTGAAATTCAGGAGCCTGCAAAAACCTTGACTTCCACAGATCATATATCCGAAAATATAGCAAAACAAGATCTGAAATTAAGCCACGAAGTTCATCAGGATTGCAAATCAAATGGGTTTTAATTTTAGAATCTAAGACTTCGCAGAAATGAAGTTCTAACGAAAATTCCACGATCACTACTTTCGGAGGATATATGAGATTTCATTTTATAGGGTTGAGAGGGGCTTCTATAGAGAATGTTGGAGGGATTTTAGGATGTTAAAAAATATTAATTATTGACTATGCAATGACCAAAACCAATTATGAGTGCCATGCCAAAACCCCATAGGTTTTTAGCCCACAAACTGGGGTTACTAACTTCAAACATGAATATCTCTCAAACATGAAGAATTACTTGGTGTGCCATATATCGACATAAACATCTCGACGAGTAGAATCCATATAGAAGATCCTTGACTCAAAATAGAGTAAGTTGTCAAGTCAAAATTCCTTGCAAGATCAGGGTAGCCCCTGGTGTTGCTTGGGTTGACATCAATGACAACCTCAGATCATCTTTAGATCAACATATTTTAATTTTGTTTAGAGTTTGATTGCATAATATTTATGAAATTTATATGGGAAAATATTTTATTTGCAATAGCAAATGATGAATATGGGTAATCTATAATTTTTCATTAGGGTGGGTTTTTATTTATCCAAAAAATAATCCTTATGAAGTTTCCTTTTCTTATAGATTGACCGAAAGTCTTTGAAGCAACACATAAATTCATTCCAAATGGTATGGTTCATTATTTTAAGGAAAGAATATACTTAGTCATATTCTTTTGAATCCCTCCTCCATACCCCCACATTTAATGAACCCTATACATTGGTAGATTTAGGGAAGAGGGTAAAACATTAAAAGTATAAGATCTATTTTCTTTAGTCAAAACACCTCTTGTACCACCCCTCTCTCTTTACCCAATTGCCAAATGAAATTTTCCAAATAAGCAAATAAAAAATGTGTCACATAAGAGGGTTGAAAGAACCGAAAGGTTTGGGAAGTACAAGTAAACTCATTGTGTCTGTGGATGCTCACTAATAATGGGGCCATGCTTGTATGGTACTGAGACATCTTTGTCAGGGCTATGGATGCTCGTAGACAATGAAGCAATGTTGAGAAAAATAGGTAAATTTAAATTCAATATATGAACACATATCATTAAAATCCTTATACCTAGATCTTTTATCCAATAGTATGAGAAAAGTGTAAAATAAAATATTTCTGTATTTTTGGATTCATGGTTTATAAGTGTTGGATAGTTGACATGAGTAGGATGGCAAGTGGCACCGAGTGTGTTGGCATTGATGTCAGATGCATAGTGAGAATGGAATTGATGTGCATGGTGTGTCAATCTTAATGGGAGTATTATGATTGCTACATCCCTTTGTAGAGATTCAACATAGTAGTAGGTTAAATGAATAAGTTATAAATCTTATAACTATGATGGTTGGGATTCCTAGGATTTGGAGGATTTATGCCTTGGGAGATCAGCTCATATGCTTCTGGAAGTGGCATAGTTAGATGATTATTAGAAATATCTTTCCAACAATATGTTGAAGTTTGAATTTGGCCCTCAGGAGTGAAAGTTATGGCTGATCAAAGTTGGTATGCCAAAAGTCAACCTAGTGACCTAGCCATGGGCCCCAATAGTCTAGTCAATGTACATTGGTGCTTGAGTATAGGTGACAGAATGGTATTGGAAACCTTAATCTCAAGAGGGATGGTGCTAGGCCACATCAATATGGAATTTATCCTATTGGCTCACAAGTGGTTGGCAGGTGGTCCCATAAGGAAATGTACCCCTTGAAGAAACCCCTTGGAGATTTCTCTAAGATTTGCAGCATGTAATAGAGGCAGATAATAGGTTTGAATCCCATGGTTTTTACATTAAATTTTAATCAATAAATTTATAGGAAATCCAAAGGTCGATATCACTTTTCTTCCATAATTAAGGACAACATGGACGAATGGGAATGAGACACATGGCATGATTTGATTGGACGAAGGAAACATGGTGGCAGCATGACATTAGCATGACATGGCCCAATTAGAGTGTGACACATGGCATGGAAATTTTACATTTTTGGGTCAGGCCAAGTGGACCAAAAATGGGTGACATGTGGCACCACTCATCAAGTGACACGTGGCATCCTTGCAGAGGTGGAATCATCATGACAGTTACACACCACCTTGGGAGAAACTAGTTCTCGAGATTTATAGAGGGTCACACAGGTAGAAAAGTGTTAATATTGGTGGCATATGATGGAGGCGAGAGATAGAATGGTGAGTTGACAAATAATGCTAATAGTTTCGTTTTGAGAAGGACGTGGTGGACAGTTCATCCCAACATAAATTTGATTCGTCCAGGTGTTAGTGCCATGGTCCCATGGGACACATAGCCCTGAAGAAATAAACCCTAGAAGAAATAAGACTTTGGAGGAAAATTCATTGGAAGAAATGATCTCAGAGTTTTTTGAAGGAACGAAACTGAGTTTTTCCCGATAAATAAAAGATGAGGGCTAAATTTTGGTCTAGAACCTGGTTTTTGTGTGTGCGCTACGTCCATGTTCGCAGAAGACTGATGAACATAATTAAGCTCTGGGGGATATAGTGCAAAGTAGAACCCAAGAGCTGGTTGTGATATGTTCACATGTGTAATGTGACCAAGGGGTTGTCACAACATACATTGTTAGTTGTGGAAGTTACGAGCCCTTTCAGTTCATTATGAGGTTTTGTGGGATTAATAGTTGCATGCATATTAGAGAGGTCTTAGCACCTATGACTTGAATGGGTTAGTAGTTGTTTGGTGTGCATGATTTGAATACATAGGTTTTTATTGTTCGAATTAGAGGTGATTGTCGATGAGCACTAGACCAAGACAACAAATTACCCTGACTTTGCATAGAAACTTAATGGAGTGCCAAGACCAATTTGAACAAGCCAAACCTAAGTGCCTCTCATACCACAAAAATATAAATGAGAAAATGGATATGAGATTATTGTGATTAGACCAAAACATAGAAATTCATGCTGATGTACACCTCAAGCCTTGTGTGGCTTAAAAAATACAACGAAGACCCTGCATAAGCTTTGAAGCCAGTTTGATGTTCCTATCAAGGGAGGGCTAATATTAAAAAATAATGAAGATAGATACCAACAAGCCATACTGCAGTTATGAGATTGAACAAGCAGTCATATCCTAGGCTGAATGAGCCATGTTGAAGTACACTAAGACAGTGTGACTAACAGAACAATCTAGCATCATTCCCTACGTAGTAAAGGAACAAAACCATGGATGGAAATAGTGCACATTTGGGGGGGAATCTAACATTGTTGGTGTTCTGTGCAGAGAGCCCTCTTTGTGTGTGAACTACTAAAAAAGGACAAGAGATTCCAATTATGCAAATTGAATGAAGAAGGCCAAGAGCTAATGTGTGATGTTCCAGGGTGAGTAGAGTGAGTAGAGAATAAATGAGGAGAAGGCTGAGTGTATGTTGTTGAAAATAGAGGGCCAAGTTGAAGAATGCAGAGTTGAAATTATGCAAAGTGGGTGCCAAGAATGGTGAGCAATGATTTCCTTATTGGGTGTGGGTTGGAGCCTATAATACAAGGAGTTGGATCTTCCATATAGTGGATGTCTAAGTAGATATTTGAGTTCAATGCCTCTGGTAAGTGGGTTCTTGTATAAATCCATGAAGCTGCAAGTTTTTGGTTGCAATAAATCCAAGAATTTGGTGCTTTAATTGGTGCTTCTAGTAAGTTGATCAAGTATCTATAGAAGAAGGGAGTTGTTGCTTCATGATAGTGGGTGCTAGAAAATAATCTAATGGATTTGATGCTTCCTGTGAGTAGGTGACCATAAATATTGATGTAAATAGAGTAGGATCTCATATTTTACATCATAATACAAACAAATTTTTGCTGGTTTTTCTCCTGGATGGGTTTCCACGTTAAACCTTAGTGTCTTATGTGCATGTTTCTCATGGTGTTTTTGTTCGTCCATTTATTTGCATTGTTTTTATATGATATGATGATGATGGCGCACATGAATGATTTACAAGAATGAAGTGAAAATATAAATTGGCATTAAAGTAAAAACTAGCCTTAATACTGATTCACCACCCCCCCCCAGTATTAAACATCAATTCCAATGACTGGTATCATAGATGGTTCCTTCAGGAACAACTTAACTGCTTGAAGGTAGATCAAGAGGAAACATGGATAATGAAGTTTGGTTTACATCATAAGGAGTACCATTTTTGAATGAGTCCGAGTATGTGCTCTAGAAGTTTAAAATGGAAGCCTACTTAATGGATTTTGATTTAGATGCATGGTACTCTATAATGAATGGAGTAAAGAATGAGAATGGTAGTGAAGCAAGAAGTATTGTCTTGAAGGGACTATCATATTTAGAATCCAATCAAGTACGACATTGTGAGACAACAAGATAAATATGGGACAAGATGCATTGTATATATGGAGGAGATAGCCATGAGGTTCATGAAAAGGTTGATGAACCTTGTTTCTCTGGTAGTGAATGAGACTCTGTAGAAGTTGTTGCGAGAAACGACAAAGAGAAGAAGAGAAGGAAGACAAAGAATAAAGAATACTAGAAAGAAAATGATTAAATGAATAGATATATTCCCCCAAATGTGCAAGTTGATGATCTTCACTCTCATGATGATGACGAAGAATTAGAAAAGAGGCAAGACTACTTAGAAGGTAAGTTATTGATCAATGATAAATGCAATGAAATAGGTCATTTTTTTTCTATATGTTCATTGAAGTTTATGAATAAAGGGATAAGTGTTCATCTAGTAGTAGTGATGAAGATAGACCTACAATAGTATAAATAGTTAATGAGGGTACCTGTAAAGAAGAGGAAAGAACTCTCCATGAAGATAATAAGAGAATTCTTGGTAGTGATGAAGAAGGGATACTTCTCAGACCTATGGAAGATTCCCTGTACACAAAGATGAATCTAGATCTTTATGGTGGATTTGTTAGCACCTTTTATAGTGAAGAAAGGGATCTGAATGAAAGGATATATTTTAGGAAGAGATTTATATCTACTCTAAAAGAGTTCAAGGAGCTATCAAAAGAAAATCTCAAGCAAAAGGAGTGGTTTCAAATTATGAGCTTGAGAATGAAAGGTTGAGCAAATAAATTGTTGATCTTAATGCTCAACAAGAGGAAGCCACTGAATTGAATGGAAAGCTGACAAGTCAACTAAATGAGAAGGAATCCTATAGTGAGAAAATAAAAGTAATTTCATCGAGACATGATCCATAAGAGGTAAATGATCAATTATCTCAATATAAAAAGCAAAAAGGGGGCTCCAAGATTATGGATGAGATTCTTGGCAAGCAAAGATCCCATCTCATCAAGGCTAGTTTGGGATATGATCTAGAATCATGCAGGAATGAAATAGAATATAGATATAGACATAAAAATGAAAATGCAATAGAAATAAATCTTCATTTAATTAATATCAATCAACTGAAATATGCTTAAATACAGAATGGAAATAAACTAACTCGAGCGATGGTAGTTTATCTCTAAGAAGAGATATGGCAACTACATGCCTATGAATTATGTTACAATGAGGCTCAAATTCCTATTTATTATTCAGAAACAATGAAAAACCCTAAACATCCAAAAATCTAACACTAGGAGATGAAGCACCAAAACTATGGGCCCAGTTGGGGTAAATTGGTACATCAACTTCCCGGGGTCATAACTTTGGCATATGATCTATGTTTGATGTGCACGATACCTAATTATAAATATATATCTAGGGAAAACAAATTTTTACTGCAAATGTGAGTCAAACATGAGTGAAATACTCACATTTGACCATTTTCCAAAAAAATGACGTTTAGGGCCTCAAAATGGCTCTGGAAGTTTAGGACCTAAAAAAAATGCCAAAAATAGTAAATTGTACTACAATTAAGGAAATTTAAAGAAATAATGGTGGGGGTCCAAGTGGAATAGGTAGGTGGCCACAAATATACACCTGGATTAGGACACAAGGAAGTTTTAGGATCCAAGAAAGCAAAGATTGAAGGGTTAACTACCCAAGCCAAGGCAGTAGAAGTTCCTAAGAATAATAAAGGAAAAGAAGTTGTTGGACTGCAACAACAGAGAGGAAAGCAACAACAACAAGAGAAGAAAAGGCAGTAGAAAAATTTTAATCAACAAAAATTAGGAAAAGAAATGAACAACCTTAAGAAATAATAACAACATAGAATAACTCAAGGCAACAATTCAAATGGTCATAAAGAGTGATTGAAGAACCAACAAAGGTCACTTCTAGTTCAAAGACAAAAATATAAAGGAAAATGTATCCTCAAGTATCCAAATATCCTATAACATACCCACCTTACCCACCCAGAGCAAGAGGGCCATCATTAGTGGATCTAGCTTCTAGTGTATAGTCATAGGAACGGAACTATGAAGCTTGAAACCTTGTTCCTTTTCGGGAATTCTCCCTTTTGTTCTTTCCTTTTTTTTATTTTTATTTTTATACACAGGGAACAATGTATACCTTCCTTTCACTACCAACCAATAGTCTTCCATGAGCTCACCCAACGATCGATTAAGTGGGGGGGCAGGATCATGTAACTCTTTCCATGTGAAACCACCTTTTGAAATCCCAACCCCTGACTTCTGACTAAGTTGGGGTCATCCCACTCCATGTGCATAGGAATTACCTCCTTCACGACCACCTCACTTCCAAATTTCGACCATGTCAGTTCAGTATGGGAACTATTCTCCTTCACGGCAGCCCAACCTCTGACTTCCGCCCAAGTTAGGATAGGCATGGCATGCCTCATTACCGTGTTTTTTCCTACAGACCCACTGCACAACTCCCAACCTAGTCAAGGTTGGCATCAATGTTATTTTACAATCATAAGGGCATTGGTTCCGACCTCCAACCACCACCATTCCCTTGGGACTTACATGGTCGTCTTGGCTTATGCACTTAGTGGTGCAATCTCAGTGATGAAACTAGGGTTAACATGTTTAGGTTTTATCTCCTAGATTAGGATAAGGTTAAGGCAATCAAATCTTTATAAGGTAGATAATGCACTCCTATTTGCCAAGGAAAATCGCTACCCCTTCCATGCTGCAACTAAGGGACTCTACCCCTATCTCTTGTAATGCAACTCATGAGAGTTTCTCTGATTTCTCATTTGATACATCTCCTCCTAATGTTGATCATTTTGAACTAGCCTTCTCGACCAAGACTATAGTTCAGAAGTCCCGCAGACTTCCAGAATAACTACAGAGCTTGACTCCAACGACTTGAAGTCATTAACTCTTGACATGGTGCTACCCCTACTAAGCTTGGGTAATGGATTCTATAATAAGTTGTTACCCCTCCTATTTTCCTCGTTTCTGAACAAAGAATTCTAGGCATGGCGGTTCTGGTGCCTTCTCAGCCACTAATCACTATGGGCTTGCTATGAACTCCTAAAAGGGGTTCACCTCTCCTAATACACGCCTATAGTACCCATATCTTCATCAAGATTGCTATCAGTTCCTATTGGATTCAAGATTGTCGTTACACCAAAACCTGTAGGTGTTAATAAATGGACGCATCATTAGAGTTAATGGATCCTTGAGAGGTGGTTAAGAACATGTCATGAAACACACAAGGAGCACTAGATTATCCAATTCCCAACAATCTCCCCCCCAGTGTGAGCCGTGTGACTCGAACTCGAGACCTTTAGCCCTGACACCACTTGTTGGAATCATGATTTCCGTTACACCAAAACTCGCAGGTGTTAGCAAACGAACGCATCACTAGAGCTAATGGATCCTTGAGAGGTGGTTAAGCACATGTCACAAAACACACGAGGAGCATTGGATTATCTAATTCCCAACAGTTCCAAGGAACTATGCAAAAACTCTCGGTTCCACACCAACACCACAAGGATGCTAGCAATAGATAATCAATCTGCTAAAGATGCAAAGTTGGCTAATCTTTTTTGCTATACCCTCAGGCTTAACTCACGCTCTAAGGGAGAAATTCCTCCTTCGATTCTCTCTCAACATTCTCTCTAGATAGATACCCATCATTGAGCTAAATATCAAGTGCAATGGGGAAAATCAACCCTTCTCGCACAAGATGAATATATGTAATTGATCATGGATAAAATGGGTTTCTTATCCCTCTGATTCTTTTTAGATTTGTCCCATGGCCCATAGATCATTAGGGGATTTGTGAGGTCTAAAATGGGCCACCTAAGAAAAATGTACAACCAAAATAAAATTTAGAAGAACCAATAGGATTCAAGATGATGATGTCAACCATGGGGGATGATTCACCATTTTTGGAGTAAAAAAGTACAAAGATTAAAAAATAATAAAACTACTTTTTCAACTCGTATTTTCAACTTATATCCCTAAGATTTTACTCAAATTTCGAGGGGGAGTACTCATTGGATGAAAAAATTAATTCCTCATCCAAGGAGTACCCATGTTGCATACTTCCGATGGACCCTACTACATGAAAATTGAGAAATACATGAAAAAACATGATTGCAATCACGTTTTTCATGTATTTCTCATTTTCATGTAGCAAGGTCCATTGAAAGTATTCAACATGGGTAATCCTTGGATAAGGAATCAAATTATGCATCCAATGAGTGTTTCTGGTTGAAATTTGAGTAAACCCATATGGAGATAAGTTGAAAATACGAGTTGAAAAAATAGTTTTGTCTTTTTTCCCTCTAAAATTTAATGATTTAATCTATTCTTATTTTATTATTTCCACTATTATTTTATAATTTCTTTAGGACGCCCATTTTAGACCTCAAAAATCCCCTAATGTTTCCTCTCCAACCAACGGTTCATTGTCTCTTGTACAACTTAAAACTTTTATGGAAAAATAATTCTAAGATGCACTTACTTCAATCTCAAGTCATTTTATTGTTTATTAGGTATCATAGGTTTGGGATGACCTGAACGAAAAATTTTGCTTAGTATTTTTCTTCCTACTCAGAAGTCCTAATTTACTTAGTTTATTTAAAAACATTCTTCATTCATTGATTAATACAAATGCATAGGTAATCCTAAGTTGCCATTACTGCTATATTTTTACAGAGATATTATCATCCAAATAAGCCATAACATCATACAACAAACATAATTCCATATAACAACCTACAATAGTTAGTTATTCACAGATAAGGTAACATGCACAAGGCTAGCACTAAGATAACATTAGGCGATATCATTTAGCAGCAAGCAATAACCTCTGAGGGTAAATACTTATCTTATATTTGCAAGCTAATTGAGTCAGGGACAAGGACTAACCATAGACAGTCACAGTCATAGTGACCTTCTACTATCACCCTCGAGCCAGATTCCAGAATCTAAGGGGGATGCTTGCTTAAGACTAAACATCAACTGCCAACAATGCAGGGACACCAAAGGTCCTCATACATTAATTCCAACAGATGTATGTCATCTATTGTTAACACATGGGTCCATAGGTTCTCCACCTCACCCTGAGCATGCACATAGTAATTCACCCCTTTTAGGAGGCCATAATCCACTACAACCAAGGTCATTCATCAAGTCTCCTTGGTGACTTTCTCTAGGATGGTCTCTTCCCAATTTGTTACAGGGCTCTAGAGACAACCATCTCAACCCACAACTTCCATGGGACCCTTGATATTACAAGGTTGTAGATATTTCATCCCAACCCACAACCTTCAAGGACCCAATTTGTTACAGGGCTCCAGAGACCTATCTCAACCTACAAGCTCTAGGGACCCAAGCTATTACAGGGCCCCAAGGATCGTATCGCAACACACAACCTCTAGGGAACCTGAGAACCAATCCACTTATTTTCTCTTATCTTATCTTCTCTTCTCTTCTCTTCTCTGCTCTTCTTTTCTCTTCTCTTGTCCTCTCCACTCTACTGTGTTCTCTCTTTTCTTTATTTTTCCACACAAACCCTGCTCATTTTCCTATTCCGATGTATTTTATTCACCCCTCCTTCTCCTTCTTCCTAGTAGATGTTATCTTGGAGTTCACATCCCCCATTTTGTTGTCCCCTTCGTCATTTTTATTTTTTTTCATTCCTTAAGAACATGGATTGTGTACTTTGTGTTATTACTCATGTAATCTGTATAGTTTTCCTCATTAAATTTCTGCACCAGTAGATTTTAATGGTTGTCCAGAAACTCAGTTTATTTCTCTGCACAAGACCCATAACTTCCCAAGAAAGTCATCCTCTTCCCCATCTCTAGAATATGTGCCTGTGATCCATTTTTCTATTTTTCCTCTTCATGTCATTTCATCATATTTAAAATTCCTTGTTAAGAACCTTAGGTGGGGCTGCCACAATCCTCTCCCCTTTGTGGGAACACTGCCCTTGATGTTCTTCCACTGATGAGCTATATCAACATTTCAAAATGCAAAACATATTATTCTATGGAGGTTTATATGCATAGCTCTATATAGTATTTATAGTTTATACACGCTTGCTTTACCCAACAAACAAGAAAGGGAAATTTACTTTCATGGCATCATCCATTTCCCATGTGGCCTCCTTTGGCCCAAAGTTCTTCCACTGCACCTTGACTTGTTTTATGGCTCGATTTTGTAGCTTGAGACTCCTCTAGTCTAGAGAGCACGTTGGTTCTAGCTGGCAATCTCCTTCTGATTCCACCTGTAGCACAGACCAATCAATCACGTGATTAGAGTTCGACACATATCTTTTAAGTAAGGAAACATGGAAAACATCATGAAATTTAACTGACGAAGGTAAAACTAGCCTATATGCTACTAGCCAAATCCTTTCAAGGACTTCGAATGGTCCATAATACCACGGTTCCAATTTCACACACATCCCAATTCTCAAGGAGATCCTTGTAGGTTTGACTCTTAAGTAAACATGTTCTCCAACTTGGAATTCTTTATGTGTTCTATATTGATCTGTATAGCTTTTATGTCTCCCTTGCGTCACCTACAAGTTCTGCTTTATGTTCTAAACATGTTGTTCCATGTCCCTGAGAATATCAGGTCCTATATGGATTCAATTAGCTGGGTCACTCTAGCTAATGGAAGTGTTACATCTTCTACCATACAATGCATCAAAGGGGCTCATTTTTATGGAATCTTGCTATCCATTATTGTACGTGAACTCCATAAGTGGAAGATATTATTCCCATCTCTTTGGTTGATGCATCACATACATATTGAAAATGTCTTAAATGATCTGATTGACCATCTTTGTTTTCCTATCTGTTTGTGGATGATAAGTTGTACTAAATGCTAATTGTGTTCCCAATCATGTGAAAAGTTCCTTCCAAAACCTAGAAGTGAACATGACATCTTGATTTGACACGATCTTCTTGGGGATGCCATGCAATCTCAAAATATCCTTCATGAATGTTTGAGCTATGTCACTAGCGTAATTGGTGGATTTGACTGTCACAAATTGAGCTACCTTGCTAAGCTTGTCCACCACTACCATGATTGTGTCATGTTGCTTAGAAATTTTGGGAAATCCTGTAACAAAATCCATATAAATTACCTCCCACTTCCACTCTGGAATGGGGATAGGCTGCAATAGTCAATCTAGATATCTACACTCGCCCTTTACTTTCTATCACTCTATGCACCTTGCCACAAAATCAGCCACTTCCTTTTCAAATTTAGCCAATAATAAGACCTTTTGATGGTTGTAAGGGTCTTTTGATAACCTAGATGACCCGAATAAGGATTATTATGAAATTCCTTCATTATTAGCCCTTTTACCTTGCCATTGTTAGGCACATAAATCCTGCCTTTGAACCAGATTAAGCCATCCTCAAAGAGGATATAGCCCTCATCCTTAATGTTTTGCAAAACTTTATCTCTCACTTGCTGATATTTCTCATCCTAAAGTCCAGAACTTCTAATTTTTCCTGCCAAATTTGTTGTATCAGAGAATATTCCTACCAAATGTGTTTCCTAAATTATTTATCTCAGAGCATCAATGACCTTGTTCTCCTTACCTTTTATATACTAGATTTCAAAGTCGAATTCAGTGAGTGTGACCAACCATATTGCTTTCCTAACATTAAGCTTCAATTGTCCATACAAATACTTAATTCCATTATGGTTTGTCAGGAGTGTGAATTTCCTACCGAGGAGATAATGCCTCGACATCTTTCGAGCATGAATGATGGCAGCCAAATCTTAAATCATGTGTGACATAATTCACCTCATGGTCATTTAACTTCCTAGATTTTTAGCATACTGCTTTCCCCTCTTACATCAAGACTCCAGTCTCCACCAAGTCCTTTTGTCAGGGCATCTATACATACCAGGAAATCCTTGTCAGGATCTACAATTCTCAGTACTAGTGAATTTGTGAGTAACTTCTTTAGTTGTTCGAAGCTCTCTGCACATTGTTACAGATCCATTTGGGCACATCAACCCCAACTTATAGATCAGTACTATTAGGGCCCATCATACCCTAACTTAGCTGTTATATGCCCTAAATGAAGTCAACAATCAGAATGCCTCCTTCCCAAGAGATTCCATGACTAAAATCATCCAAAAACTTCCACTAAGAAGATCAGCTTAGGAAGGCCTTTATCAAGGTGCCCTACAATGTAGTTCAGTACACTGCTAGGGTGCATTGCAACGCACTTGAGCCCTCTTTCACCTGTGCTGGGCAAATTTGAGCGAAATTTCATTGGGGTTTGGGAATATTCTTATCCATTGGATGCATCTAGAAGCTTCCCAAGTTTATCCACTCCTTTGGGCTCGAAATTGGATGAGGAAGGGAGTTAAGGAACATCAATCGCTTTATCCCTTCCTCATGGAACTAAATTCTAAGTTTGGGAGGGCATTCATTATCACCATTTATGGCATAACTTCCTTCATTCACCTATAAAAATACCACTGATCTAAGTGATCATGAGCTGGAAATTATTGAATTAAAGGGAGGTGCTATTAGTATGAGACTTGAGTTGGTTTCAAGTATTGTAATGATGTCAAAATTTCTTGCTTGTTATGAGGAGAGGATGGGATTGAACTGGAGGAGTGACACTGAATCAAGCAAATTGGGTTGTAACTCTTCCTTTTACTAATAAAGTGTTCAAAGCTTTTCCCATATGTATGCATTGTTCATTGATGCTTTCATATGTGTATTATGAACTTGATTCCATTCTATGTTTAATCAATAGATCATTATCATATACTTTGATCGATTTTTGTCTTTTATCTGTGTGCAGGTATTTTTCAAGTGGATTAAGTGTGGAAAGGAGTGACATAATTGGTCAAGGGAGATAAAGAGTGAGTGAAAGCTACAGGTAGGCTTCTTTACTATCTTATTTAATCTATTGGTTATATAAAAGGTAGAGAATGATTTGAACTATTGTTCTAGACTTAGCTACTAGTCTAGCAGTTTAAGCTTTTATCCGTAGACACTAAAACTTCCTAAAACAAATTGGTGACCATACTAGGGATCGATCATCCATCTTAGTATCTTATCAGCCTCTTAAGACATTTCTACATACTGTACTTGTGGTCGTTGATTGAATTTCAATATGGTTTCATAGAAAATTGAGTCAAAACTATGTCAAATTACCTTCAGAAATGACTTACTGTCACTAGCACAGCCCAATGAAGGACACAGTGCACTGCAATTCACTTCCCGCATAGAGCCATTGCACTAAAGTGCATTGTCTCTCACTGCAGCATGCACTGATCCCTTGAGGGTCAGTTTCCCATCTAGGAACTAAAGTTTTTTGCCAATTTTCTCCTATTTGAATGATTTGCTGAATGTCAATGATGTCTTGTCTTTGAAAATAGTTTTTCATCTCCTTACCTAGCCCTACTTAGACTAGGATTGATAAATGTTTCTTATGTATTTACTTTGTCATTTTCAATCTATAGTCGAAAGTTAGTTTTTGGTTGATTGATCTTTGTCGAAAGAAAGTGTCGTAAAATCGTCTTTTCCTTCGAAAGTTGAATTGTCGTAAAGTCTTCATTCATGAAAGATCAATTGATTGATGTATGCATATAATTAGTCTTTTCGTTGAAAGTGTCGTAAAGTCTTCCTTTCCTTGAAAAGAAATTGTCGCAAAATCGTCATTTTTATGAAAAGAGTTTATTGATCGATTGTGCATTAGTTTTCCTTTTTGTTCATTCACATTAAGGGAAATCAAAAAGAAATACATGCATGTTGCATTGAAAAAGTTTGTGTTCTGATAGGAATAGTGTAGGGAATTTGCATTTAGATTTTGCTCTTTGCTCTTTGATCAAAATAAGTCTAATTGCTCTATCCCTAAGTAGCTATGATTTTCATTGTTAAATTGAATGGTTAGAATGCTTATCATGATAGTTGCATTCCTAGGAATTTCAGAATACATCACGTGGTGAACTTGAAAGGAAAATTCCTAAGCAAGATCAACTTAAAATAAACATCAATTTACCTAATGGAGCATTGTCATTAACGAAAACATTTATTGGTTCTAGGCTAGAGACGTGTTCCGGTGTCATAAAACAAAGCAGCTGCCGCTAACTTGTCTGCATTACATCCCGAGTGTGATACCTCATTCCACATACGTGAGTATATTGTAGCTTGTCCACGTACCTTCAAATATATAGGGCGGTGTTACAGTACGTAGAGTATATGGGAATGCTCTCACTGTGCAGTTTTGCATTAGACAACGCTTATATAGACTGGGCCTCCACGTACCTTTAATTGCAAAAGTGTCCTCAGACACGTAATTTTATTAATCAGAAAAAAACAATTACATATTTGATTTTTCAAGAGTTTACACCCAAACAACCAAACACTCTTGCAATGAGCTATTTATAAGCTCAATGTCCTAACTACCTCTAATTATGGATCACTTATTAAATAACAACTATCCATTTACAATAAATGCTATTCAAAACAACTAGCTAAAAAATCTCGTAAAATAGAGCCTAAGATATGACACATTTGGAGAGTCATATCTTGTTACAACAATATACTAATTCTAAATGTCTCCATTAAATAATTAAACATTCTAGAATAATAATTATTAATTTAATATCTTAAATTAATAATTATTTTATTACAACTTTATAACCTACGATAATATTTTATTTTTGGATCATCTAACATTCCTTCCTATGATCCAAAGATACATTACAATAGATACCAAGTTCATCGCTGAACTTAGTAAATTTTATTCTGCCAAGTGGTTTCGTGAAAGTGTCGGAGATCTGATCTTCGGAAGGACAATAAACTGGCTTGAGGACATCTTTGGCAATGAGAGATCTAATATGATGATACTTTTGAAATTACCGAAGAATCCGCAGTAAAAACCATTTTTCCATCAATGTTTCAAATCCCAACTGGGATCCATCATCAGGACTGCTTGAATGCTTGAATGATGATACTTGGTGTCCACATGCTTTGTATTTGAATGAAAAACTGGGTTCTTGGCAAGTTTGATGGCTGACTGGCTGTCAATGAATAATGATGTAGCTTCTGCCTGAGAAATGCCCAATTCCTGCAAAATTCTGCGCAACCAAACAATTTCACATGCTGCTTCCCATGCTGAAATTTACTCTACTTCTGCTGAAGAAGTGGCCACTGTAGCTTGTTTCTTACAACTCCAAGATACTATTGCTGACCCTGTGTTCATTAAATAACCTGATGTTGATGCTCGATCATCAATACTTCCAGCAAAGTCGGCATCAAAATATCCACCAAGTACAAAGTTTTTAGTCTTTGCGTAAAGAAGACCAAAATATTTTGTTCCTTGGATATATCGAAGAACTCTTTTGGCTGCATTCCAGTGGCTCTCTCATGGTTCCTACATAAAACGTGAAAGAATACTGACTGCATAAGATAGATCAGGGCAAGTATTTGTCAAATAAATCAAGTTGTCAATCAACTATCTATAAGTAGTATTGTCCGTCTTCCCCCCCTTCAAATTTTGAAAGTTTCAAGTTTTGCTCCATGGGGGTGAGAACGGGCTTGCAATCTTGCATGCCAAATTGTTGCAGAACCTCTATTTCATACTTACTCTAAGAAATGAAAATATGATGTGGAAGTTGGAAGACTTCAACTCCAAGATAGTAGTGAAGTAATCCCAAATCTGTCATCTTAAAACCTGCATGTAACTCCTTTTTCAGTTGTGCAATATGATCATCATGGTTGCTAGTAATGATCAAATCATCTACATACATAACAAGAATTACCAAATATTTTCCCTGTTGTCGCACATACAAAGTATCATCAAATTCACTTTGTTGAAAACCAACTTTCTTAAGGTATTCATCCATATTTGCATACCAAGCTCGGGGAGCTTGTTTTAGTCCATATAAAGCCTTAATCAATTTGAAAAATTTATGTTCTTGCCCTTCAATTTCAAAACCTAGTGGTTGTGTCATATACACTTCTTCTTGTAAATCCTCGTTGAGAAAAGCACTTTTCACATCCATTTGATGAACTTTCCATCTTTTCAGAGTGGCCAATGCAAGTGTTAATCAGATGGTGTTCCATTTAGCTGTAGGAGCAAATGTTTCCTCATTATTAATGCCTTCCTGCTATGCAAAACCTTTTGCAACAAGTCATGCTTTATACTTTTCAAGTTCTCCATTTTGATTATACTTAATTCTGTAAACCCATTTTCATCCTATGGGTTTAACATTTTGTGGAAAATCAACAAGTTTCCAAGTGTTGTTATCAATTACTGCTTGATATTCTTCAACCATAGCTTGTTGCCATTCTTGATGTTTTATTGCTTCTTTGTATGTGGAAGGTTCAGTAAAATCATTTGCTATCAAGGCAAAATTGTCTTCACTTCTATGTGCCCTTCTGGTGCCCGTTTTATTCCACTCATCAAACTTTACATATTTCAAAATTTGAACTGCCCATTTCGGTAATTGGCGCTCACTTGTTTGCGATTCTAAAAAGTCTCCATTACTGTAAAGAGGATTAATATAAATTGATGTTCTTCATTCAGGTGAAGAGTTTGGAGAATCATTGTTAGAAGAACTGATGCTGCTTGGAGATGCGAATGAACTTCTAGAAGATCCAGATGATGTTGTTGAAGTAGATGGACTGGATGACTCATCTTCAGAGGAAGGAAAATCAAGTTCATACCAATTTGGTGAAGTTGGTTGACTTTGAATTTTTCCTTTTCTTTTACTGCCCTTAGTTTCTAACTTTTGAAGAAGACTTTTGATTTCTTCAACACTCTTACTTTCTGTTTCATCAAAGATTACATCCCTGCTTACAATAAATTTTCCATTGGTCAAAAGATGGTACCCTTTCTTCTCATCAGAATAGCCAATCATTGTGCATTTTAAACTTCTTGAGTCAAGCTTAGTTCATTTTTCTTTCAGAACTAAGGCATAACATACTGATCCAAAAACTCTAAGATGTTTAACTCAAGGTTTGAAACCAAACCAAGCTTCATAAGGTGTGATTCTATCTAAAGAAGCAGTGGGAGACCTATTTCTTAAGTAGACAACTGTATGTATTGCTTCTGCCCAATATGTTCGACTTAACCTCTTGAAAGTTAACATGGATATCGCCATTCCTAAAAAGGTGTGATTCATTCTTTCAACTACTCCATTTTGTTGTGGAGTGTAAACATTTGTAAGATGTCGTCTTATGCCATTTTCACTGCAATAATTTTTGAATTCATTTGAAGTGAATACTCCCCCATTGTCTGTCCTGAGAGTACCTATCTTTTATTTGACTTCATTTTCAACAAGTTGGTGAAAAATTTTAAACTTCTCAAATGCTTCTGACTTGTTCTTCAAGAAGTAAACCCAAGTCATTCTATTGAAATCATCAATGAATAGTAAGAAATATTTGCAACCACCAAATGAAGTTTGTAGTGGTCCACAAACATCACTGTGAACTAGTTGTAGCCGCCTGTTTGCACGCCATGAACTTGTTGGAAAACTTTCTCGACTTTGTTTGCCATAAATGCAAGCTTCACATTTTGCATTTTCCTTTTTGAAAGTTGGCAGTCCCTTAACCATCCCTTGTTTCTGCAATTGAGAAAGACTCTCAAAATTTAAATGTCCATATCTTACATGCCATAGTCTTACAGGTGAAATACTTGTAGTCACTGCCCCTACAAAATCAGAATGCCTTGGAATAACTGTCCCTTTCATCCTTAATATTTTTCCATCCTAAGCCATCTTCCATAATCACCTAATGTCCTGCTTGTCGAATTGTGACTAAAGAGAGAAAAATTTTCTTAAAAGTTGGTACATACCATACATTGGAAATCATTTTTTCTCCAATGCTAGGGAGAAAAAATTTAACTGCTCCTTTTCCATAAGGAGTATGTTTTGTATCATCTGAAAGAAAAATGGAATTAAGTTGGCAATCTTGAAAATTCCAAAAAAATTCACGTCGACAAGTCATGTGCTGAGTTGCCCCTGAATCCAAGATCCAGTCATCTTCATAATCACTTCTAAGATGGGATGAAAGTTGTGATGCTGGTGAGGAAGTAAAAACATATTCTGAGTTATCATCATCTTGATCATTTGCAAATTGCGCTGAATGCTGCTAAAACTTGGGAATTTTATTAAGAGAAGTTCGACAATCTTCAGCATAATGTCCAACTTTGTTACATCTTCGACACACAATTTGACTTAAGTCTCTTCCTCGATTTTCCTCTTCCTTTGCTTTGAATTCTATGTTGAGATTGTCCTCTACCTTGATTATTATTTCCTTGTCCTTGAAAATTGCCTCTTCCTTGGTTGTTTCCTCTACCTTGAAAATTACTCCTTCCTGAACTGTTGCCTCTATTAAAGTTGTTTCCTCTGCTTTGGCTTCGACCTCGACTTTGTACATTATGTGCTACTTGATTCTGATTGAAATTCCCTCTGCCTCTGCCTCGAGAACTGTCTACTAATGATTTACTAGTGCTGGCCTCTATGAAAAAAACATCTTCACCAACTTTCTTCTTCTTCCCAAAGGTTTTATCATGTTGGGTCAACATTTCACAGAGCTCATCAAACTTTAGTTTCTCTAATTTCCTAGTTAATTGTAGAGTCTCCAAAAAATGTGTGTAGGAAGAAGGAAGTCCAGCAATTACAATTGTGACCATAAAGCTATCATCTATTGCTGGAAAACCAGCATTAATGATTTCCTGCCTAATATTCTTAAGTCTTGAGATATATTCAAGAACATCACCTCCTTCAGTAAATTTTTGTTGCAACAATTTTAATTGTAGATCAACTTTCTTTGATTCAGGCTCAGTATCAAAGAGGTCTTTAAATGTTCTCAAAGCAGACCATGCATCTGTAGCATTTTCTATATGGACATAAATTTCATCATTGACAAAAGATTTAATAAGAGCTAAGGCTTTGGCATTCTTAACTTCCCATTTTACTAGTGCAGTTGCATCTGTGGGTTTATTTGGATTAATTTCACCATCACATTTACCCTACCATAATTCATTGTAAATGAGAGTGCTTTCGATGAGGCAGTGCCATGTTTTATAGGATTTTGTACCTTCAATTTTGTCGGAATCAGAGAACAAATTAATTAACTTGGACATTATAGTGTTGAAGATTCGCACCAAAAATAAAATAAAAAAATGTCAAGATGGGCAACACAACATGTAACACACCACGTAAAAACACGATCTATCAGGGCTTGGCCTTAACCCTCGTATAGTCATTGAAACAGGGGAAAATTGACTAAGCTTTGCACTTGGCTCTAGTCAATTTCTCAAAACTTACAAGGTAACTTTCAAAATTTGACTTTTACAATGATGCTCTTGCAAAACTTGGTAAAAAAAAAAAGTTACCCCCACTCAAAGTAAAATTACTTTGAGTTACAATGTGATGATCCCAAATTAGAATAAAAAAAAACTTCTTGAAAAAATTACCCAACTCACCTTATTTCTAAAAAAAAAAACATTATTTTTAAAATAATAGAAAATTTCTTATCTCTCCAATTTACAAATTACAAACAAGGGAAAAATCCTTATCACTCCATTAACATTGGTATTCTTTTAAACTCATTCATTTAAAAGAACTTTGTAAAAATCTTAAACCTGAATTAAAAAATTCATTCTTCTTTGTCTTCCTGCCATTGTTGCAATTTTCTGCGCAGATCCACTTGCGCTCTCATTGGATATCATATAATAATCCATTTCCCTATAACCAGTGCTTTTGTAGACCTTTAACAATTACAGAAAGAATAGGTGTCAGTTTAAATCTTGAAAATCTGCTCTGCGCAGAATGCCTTGGAATCTTTTAGCGTTCAAGCTCTGGTGGCCTGTTCATCATTAGATGGGCTCTCAAGGATTAGCTGGCAGGCTGGCTTCGCTGGCTTCACTGGCTTCGCTGGCTTCACTAACTTCGCTGATTCGCTGGCTTCATTGGCTTCGCTGATTCGCTAGCTTGGACAGATTTGCAACTAATAAGCTTAGTTTCTTCCAATAGTGAGGAGAATCCCAAGATTCCTGCATGACTTAATCGAATCAGTTTAACCACTGACTATCTCCATTGAACATAAATAGCTATGGTTGAAGAATTAGAACCGAGTCAATCTGGAAAGCTCGATATGTGTGAAATATTGTTTGGAAGGAAATTACAGTACGCAGCTATGGTTGAAGACCACCCAACACTCTAAGAATTGTAATAGTAGAACGATAGCTAAATGCCCATGTTATAATTTCCCACAGAAACAACAAATATCATCGGAAGTGCGGCTCGGTTCTGAAAATCAGCTATCTGGGTCTCCTAAGTTACTGCTCAAAACTACGTGAGAGTTTAGGCGAGGTATAGTCATAGATAGAGAACTGAAAACTGGGTCGAATTGGGCCAAATCAAGTTCAAATTGGACCAAATCAGGGTTAAATCGAAAGATTTTTGCGTCTATTTCCGCAGCCTTGAAGCGGGGATCGAGCTCTCCACACTCTGACCAGGAATCAAAGGAACAATCATTCGTTGATCAATTCAATGGAGTTTTCCAAAAACTTGTAGAGATGGAATCTCCTCCTCACATCCACTGCAACATTACTGTAGCTCTGATACCACAATAATTGTAGAAGTGCCCTCAGACACGTAATTTTTTAATCAGAAAAAAACAATTACATATTTTATTTTGCTAGAGTTTACACCCAAACAACCAAACACTCTTGCAATGAGCTATTTATAAGCTCAACGTCCTAACTACCTCTAATTATGGACCACTTATTAAATAACAATTGTCCATTTACAATAAATTCTATTCAAAACAACTAGCTAACAAATCTCTTAAAATAGAGCCTAAGATATGACACATTTGGAAAGTCATATCTTGTTACAACAATATACTAATTCTAAATGTCTCCATTAAATAATTAAACATTCTAGAATAATAATTATTAATTTAATATCTTAAATTAATAATTATTTTATTCCAACTTTGTAACCTATGATAATATTTTATTTTTGGATCATATAACAACCTTCAGGTATATATGGGAGGACAAATCTAGGTTGTTATCCATCCCTAAGTAGCCGAGTCGGCCGCCTTGTAAACTATGATACACTGAACACATCATTCGGGGAGATTGCTTGCCTGTACTTCTTGGTTCGCCAGGAGGTATTCTGCAGTTCACAATTGCTTGGTAAACCTTTTGCCTAGTGTACCCCTTTTTGTTTATTTCTTTTTTGATAATAAAATTAATCACCAATCATGGAGGAAAATCAACCCATACCTCGTCATTCGCGGAGAACAGTGAGAAAACTACCTTTGCCTCCCAAAGCGACACCAATTCGGGCAAAACGGGCTCACTTAACTGAGTCTAGTACATCAAGAACTCCTAGTTCTTCATTTGAGTTACCTGAATCATCTATTTCAGTAAGTACAGAGACTCCAGTTACTCCAACTATTTCTGGTACATCCGTTCTTGAAGAGGAAGTTTCACAATTACCTGAGGAAATTAGCACCGATCCTAGTGAAATAGTAACTGAAGTTGTTCAACCACAAGTTGATCCTCAACTTGAAATTTCTCAACAAGAAAGTAATTCTAAACTTGAATCAGTTCAACCAAAAGTTAATCCAGAATCTATCCCAGTTCAAACAAAATTTATATCTGAACTTGAAGTTGTTCAGGAACCTCTTTCTGAAACTGTTGTTCATTTACTCGAACATCTGGACTTCTAATTTGAACATTTAGAAGTTGTCACTTTACCAGAAGATGATCAACCAATTACCCCTCAGACATCAGTAACTATTTAAACTTCAACTTCATTAACATCATAAATATTTTATGGACCAGACAGTGAAGTTCTTCCACTAGGTTTAATTGCTATAAAGGAGGAATTGGAAGAAGATTCCACACCTGAAACCTTGTTTCACTTTGGAACTGAGCTTTATCTTTACCCTAATACTCCTGATTTTTTCGCTTCATTTGATCTTGCTTCTTTTCAAGTACTGATCGAATATTTAGGACAAATTTTGGGTCAGTTAACTATGGCTGAACAATTGAAAACATCTCAGATTGTTTCATCTGATGCAGTTGCAGCAGAATCTTCTGTTGTAACGTCTTCGATGTTTTCTACCACACCTAAGTCGCACCTGTATGGTGAATCGTCCATCCTGATTGGTTACCAATCATTGTCTGGAACCCACTCAGGGGTTGCTTCTACACATGGTCATCGCCCATGTCCTCAACCGGAATTTTACCTGGTTCTTCTCTAATGGGAACTCAACAGTATGATCTTGCATATCAGTATCAAGCTGGGAAATTTGGCCAACAAAGACCTATGTATCCATTAAATAATGGAGTGCCACCATATGGAGAGAAATATGCTTATTCACCGTATCCTCCTTATTCTGGGGGACTACCATATGATAATATCCCATAGTATTCAGGTCAATCTAGAACTAGAGTTTGTCAATGGCAACCAACAATGCCAATTCAACCAAGGCTTGTGTATCCAACACAACTAATACAAACTGTGTCAGCTATTCCTACTACACTTGTTGTTACTATTGTACCACAGTCATAAGTTCAAACTGTTGTATCTCAACCAATACAAACTGATCCTTTTTTCTTGCAATAACAAGTTTCAAGTCAAGAAGTTCAAGTTTCTCAAGTTGTTGTACAACAAGCACTTGTTTCTGGAGTTCAGCAACAACCTTAGATTAGTATACCCTTATCTGGACTGACCCAGGCTTACACTGGTATATTTTATTCACAACCTGGCTAACCTTTCATTGTTGTGTAGCAACAACCGTTAAAGTAAAAACAGTTGTATCAACAACAACAATAGTTGATTCAACAACCATGGAAGCCTCAATTTCAACAACCCCAATTCCAGCAATTCCAACCCTAGTTTGGACTTGTTCCACAGGCTCAACCTGGTTTTGGTCAATCTCAAGCTTACGAAGGCCCTAGTCAACAAGGCTTTGCAGGTTATGGACAACCACACATTCAACCTGGTTATCAACAACCACCTTATACTGGTTTTGTTCAACAACCATACCAAGGTTACTAAATGCAGATACCCTATGTCGGTATGCAAAGACCTATTGCTCAAGAAATTCCATCATATCCCGGGTATGCTCAACCTAACTTGAATCGACAGTTGCCATTTGTAGAAACTTTAGAATTACCAGATTTAAATCGGCTCACTAATGATCCAATCTTATATGCACCTTGGTGGCCGGTAATTCTGCATAAGTTACCATCTGACATTCCGAAATTTAATGGAAATCCTGGAGAAGACCCATAAAATCATGTTATGACCTTTCATTTGTGGTGTTCATCAAACTCCTTAAATGACGATTCGGTCATACTTCATCTTTTCCAAAGAACACTTACTAGTCCAACTGTTAAATGGTACATTGAATTACCAAGAGCTTCTTTCGATAATTTCACCACTTTAGCCACTACATTTTTGACCCACTTCTAGTTACCTATCAGATATGAGACTAGAACAAAACTCCTAACCAACTTTAAACAGACTACTGCTACCCATATATCAGATCATATTCATGAGTGGTGGCATCATCGTCGAATGGTTAAGACATATGTTCCCGATCAACTTTTAGTTGAGTGGTTCATAAAATCCTTGTTGCCATCAATCACCGAGGATGTGGCAAAAGGTGGAGTTGTCACAGAAGAGAAAGTCATTGCTTGTGCCCAATACTTGGATTTGATTTACACATAATCTGGCACGCTTTATGATAGAATTCCCAATGCAACTTGACCAACTTTCACTGTTCTACCTCCTCCATGGTCGAGGAAGGACTCGAATTCCCAATGCAACTTGACCAACTTTCACTGTTCTACCTCCTCCATGGTCGAGGAAGGACTCTCATGCTGATGACGGTGTGATCGGTTCTTCAAGCACACAGTTAGCAGGAAGACCATCTAGTCAAACTCTTGTTGTTTCCAATCAAACTACCAATGCATCACAAAATACTCTTGCCTTCGATATTAACGCCATGTCATCTGACAAAGGCAAAAATCCAAAGCAACCAGCAGGCAAGAAAAAGGGGAAAAACAAAAAGAAACAAGAAAATTCCCCTCTAGAGATATCATCTGATTCCTCTACTTTGGCAAGGAAACCTCATTATCCATGTCTGATATATAATGACGAGCATTTTACAAGGGATTGTCCACATCGCTCTGAGGTCTCTAAACTTTTAAAGACTTCAAACACATCGGCAATGTTGACTGATCCGTTTCCAACCCGAAGACACATTTAGTTGCAACAGACCATGATTCCACATCCCAAGTACTCAAGTTATCCATCACAAAGCCACAAAACAAAGTTTTGGTATCAACAAGAAACAAGGATTATGGAAATTTGTCGTGTCGAATAATCAGGCCACTGATCAAGCTAATCCTTCGACTTCGAATTCATCTGAAGTTTTCCCACCCATTGTACCTGAATTGACAATAAAACCACCAAAGGGAGTTGTGCAGAAATCAACATTCAACCCTTGGGCTCGAGCAGCTCAAAATTATAACATAGTGGAAGATCTCGCTTAATCGCCTTTTGCTATGTTGACACTCGAGGTGTTGCAAAATTGTCCCTCCCAAAAGCAGGCTTTAATGTCAGTAATAGGCGGAATAGATCCTATGGATTCAAATCTTGTGGTTTTTAACCATGCAGGATATTCACCACAGTTACTGGCATAATTAGCTTTCCTAATCAATGTAAAATCTCTTAATAAGAATGTTCACCAAACTATTATTGATGAGGGGGCATCTACTTGCAACATGTCCATGAGTTGCTGGAAAACACTTGGTTCACCGCCGTTGTCATGATCACCAACTATGTTGAAAGCTTTTGATGGAAGAACATATACTCCATGTGGGATTTTGAGTAACCTGCAAATCGAACTTGGGGTCAAAACAGTTACTGTTGAACTTGAGGTAGTTGACGGGCCCCTCGATTACAACATTTTACTAGGAAGGCCTTGGGTATATGCTATGGCTGTTGTGGTTTCCATGTACTTTCATACTATTGCATTCCCTTTTAAGGGTGGAATCACAATCATTTATCAGCTAGCCTTCTTTGCCAGTAGTTCACAAGCTATGAGAAGCATTCCATTGGTACATGGACCCCTGCTATCACTTCAAAGTGTTCGAGTAGGTCTCTTTAAAGATCCTTCCCTAATGGGTACTTTTACCCTCCCATCACCATCTAATTTGGTGAAAGTGGCAAGAGTAGAGACTTGCAACATGATTTACTCCACCTCATCTGATTTAAGGAGGATTACCAACCAAGTTGAAGTTGATAGTAATATGGAGGTGTTGCCATTAAGCCCCATTGAATCATCATATAAATAAATCTTTCGGGCTTGTGCGGCAAACCCAAATCCGCACTCAACATTTTTATGGGTAGATAGGTTGTTAGAATATGGTACGTTTTTGGATCCTTTTTCACATTTACATTCTACGAATGAAGGAATCATCCAATCAATGATGATAGGAGAGGAACCATGGGAATATTATCATCATCGTTTTGATCTTCTAGATGACATCGAAGATTATTCAAATGAACTAAACCACCCATCAATCGTTGATTTCCTATCGAATTCTATTAGAGTAGATACTGTAGATTATGAGCGTAATTTGTCAGACATAGAAGAAATGATTTCTATAGAAATTTCAACCAAGCCTAACATTGTAGAAAACATTCATGTCGGCAAATCTTGTTCTCAATTGGAACTTGATAATTACTGTGCTCTTTTTCGTGAATTTAGAGATATTTTTGCATGGTCTTATGAGGAGATGCCAATAATTGACTCAAGCATTGTTGAACATGAGATTAAGTTGACCCTGATGTCAAACTAGTACAACAACGGCTTCAACCTGTTCATCCTAAGAAATCCGTTGCCATTAAAGCAGAGGTTGAAAAACTTTTGTGTGCTGGCTTTATTTTCCCTGTACCTCTTACTGAGTGGGTATCTAACATTATTCCAGTTATAAAAAAATAAGGGACAATTTGAGTGTACGTTGATTATAGGGATGTAAATCAAGCATGTCCAAAAGACAACTATCCAACACCCTTTATCGACCAGATTATTGATGAATGTGCCGGATGTGAAATCTTCTCATTCATGGATGGATTTTCTGGCTACAATCAAATCAATATCTGCCCACAAGACCAATCTAAAACAACTTTCATTTGTTTTTGGGGCACATTCACCTATTGAAAGTTACCTTTTGGTTTGAAGAATACAGGGGCTACATTTTAGAGGGCAATGAATTATGCCTTCCACGACATCAAGCACATTGTTCAACCTTATCTTGATGATTTCCCTGATCATTCACGAAAGCGGCTTGATCACCCGCAACATTTGAGGGCAATATTTTTAGGGTGCTGACACTACAAGATACAAATCAATCCACATAAGTGTGTGTTTTGTGTTGGCTTTGGTCGATTGCTTGGTTGTGGTCTCAAAAAATGGAATTCGACTCGATCCAATTAAGGTTCAGGCAATCCTTGACTAACCTCCACCTTTAAACTTATTACAGTTACAGAGACTTCAAGGGAAGGCAAAATGTTTGAGCAGGTTCATTCCAAACTATGCTAAGTTGGCTAAAGGTTTTACTCATCTATTGAAGAAAGGGGTACCCTTCCATTGGGATCAGGTTGTGCCCACTTCTTTTGATGCTATTAAAGATTTCCTGATTAGAGCATCTGTTATGAAACCAGCTCAAGAAAAGATAGAAAAGATAGATCAACGCCTTAGAATTCAGCCTCTTCGAGGGGGCAACCTCCTTTACATTACATAAATGAACAATTCTTGGATGATACAAATGAAAAGACATCCTTTCTATATATAGGAGTCTAAGGGGTCATAACATAATCAGAGCTGACATAACAATAATAATGTAAGGGCACAATAATAACAATAGTGGGCTTCTATGGGGCACATTAGTAACAATGTGGGCACTACATGGGTACATCAATATAACAAGTGGGTTTTAACAATAACAATAAGGGGTTACACTAGTAGTATAGGGGCCTAACATGCCCCTCTCCTTGAAAAAGCGTTGTCCTCAACGCTTGAGTAGTTCTTGATGCTTCTGTATAAAATTCTTGTCCTCCCATGTGGAATCTTCAGCGGGTAAGTTCTTCCACTTGATGAGATACTCTGAAATTGATCGATTTCGTAGCTATCGGGTTCTTGTTTCTATGACTGCTCCAGGGTTCAATATGATTTTTCCTTCCTTTTCAATATCTAGAAATATTGTTTGAACTGGGATCTTTTGCAACTTTTGAATAAGTGGCCATACTTCTTTGTCCTTCTTCCATTCATCCCTTGCTTCTTTTATCCAATCTGGTTGGATAATAGAAATAGCACAAAACAATGCTTCCACATCCTCATCCTTGAAGAGTCTTCCCATTCGGTAAGGTCGCCATTTTTTAAGTGCATGTAGTATTGCCAACATTTCCTTCTCATAAATAGCTTGCTTTAAATGTAGCAGTAAAAATACCCAATTGCCTACATCAAAACATTTTTCACTATGATGTTGATCTACCTGTTGTTTCATTTGATTTTGCACCGAAGTGGCGTTATCCTTTAAAAGCTGAAGAACTTGTTGTTGATGCTCGATGTGATCTTTCACTGCTTGAACCTTTTTCTTCTTGATATGTCCTTCTATCTTTAGAGTTTGTGGACTGGTAATTTCTTCCAATCCTTTACAAGATATGGTCGGATTCATTTTTTGACGCTCGATGTGATCTTGCACTTCTTGAACATTTTTCTTCTTGATATTCCTTCTATCTTGATAGTTTGAGGAGTGGTAATTCCAACCAGTGAATTACAAGATATGGTTGGATTCATTTCTTCTTTCTTGATGTGATCTCTCATTCTTGCACCTTTTTCTTCTTGATATGTCCTTCTATCTTGAGAGTTTGAGGAGTGGTCATTCTTGCCAATAGTTTACAAGATATGTTTTGATTCATTTCTTCTTTCTCTGGGGTTGGGTCCTGGCATATATCCTCTTCTTTTGATGTTTCTTGATCATTTTATTCCTCCTCTTCATACTCTATGTAAAATAATTTCTTCTTAGCACACTTATGACCTTTAGTGCATTTGCTATCACAATTGTAACAAAGCCCTTTTTCTCTTTTTTTCTTCCAATTGTTGTGGTGTAACCCTTGTAGGTTGTGGAAGGCTAGGAGAAACAACACGTCCATCTTTAAAGTTGTGAGGGGTAGACTTCCTTGGTTCCATAATTTTACTTTCAAATATGTCACAAAGCCCTTTTACTCTTTCCAATTGTTGTGGTGTTTCTCTAAAGAAGGTGTTTCTCTTTGTATTCTCATAATGTGCTATCATTTCCTCCGTGAGAATTGACCACGTAACAAGTTTTTTATGAGAACAAAGCCCTTTATACCATAAAAATTGATCCGGCTCTAAATATGAAGATGCAATACATACCTTTTGTAACAGTGGTACACCATGTAGATCAAAATATTGCTCCATCTGAAGTATCCAATTTACCGGATCCTTGCCATCAAACTTCCTCATATCGATTTTTGAAATATGGTGGGTCTTCGATCCAACATTAGAGTCTATGGAATCATGATTAACATTTCTTTTGTTCACATCATGAGTTTCCTTTACAACCTTTTCACCATTAGTAAGTATTTCTTGTAGAAAATTTGTCAAATCTGTCTTCAAATCTGCCATGTCTGTCTTCAAATATGTCCTCAAATCTGCCTTCAGATCATCCATGTTAGCTTCCATGCCCTTTATCTTAGATTCCACGCCATTTATCTTAGCATCTGTTAGCTTTTGTGAGCGTGACATTTGTTGCACTTGTTCTTGTAATTTTGATATATCATGTAGCATTTCTTCCTCTTCTTCATGAGTCATGCTAGAGCTTTCAGGTTCCTTACTAGGTGTTTGAATTTTGTTTCCTCGGGGCATCAGCTACCAATAATAATGCTTTACTATGCCCTTTGAATTCCTTCAAACCAAGCTTATGCAAAAATTTTAAAAAAAAAAACTACACACCTTTTTTTACTTTGTAGAAGCCTGATATTGAATCTGATGTATCTCTGTAATTTCAAATCATCCAGTTCTGAAATTGTGACCTGTAGTAGCCTTCTATGTCCTCTTTCCAATGCCACTAGTCTGATCCAAATTGGATTCTCCAAGAAAGAGTTATGCACAATCTCCCGCAGTGACCTGATTATAGACTAGTTCAGTAGAGACAACTTGTATGAACTGCCACGTGTTACTGTTTCAACCTTTGACCCTAAAAAATATATAAAAGAAAACTACAGTCCGTCCTCTTTCTGTACCTTCTTACGAAATTTCAATCCGATGCTCAGAAAGAACGTTATGACGATTTTCCCCAGGTCACCTGTTTTGAGTGTATTTCAGGAGTCTGCAAAAAGACCAACTTCCTTAGATCATATCTCCTAAAATATCGCGTGAAAAGCTCTCAAATTTGGACCCAAGGTTCAGCGCGATTTCTTCTCAAATGGGTTTGTTTTGAGACTTCTGAAACATCACAGAAAAAAATTTATAGCGAAAATGCCACGATGACCTGTTTGGAGCAGCGAAACCCTAGAATCCAAAGCTCTGATACCAAATGTTATGAAACCAGCTCAAGAAAAGATAGAAAAGATAGATCAACGCCTTATAATTCAGCCTCTTCGAGGGGGAAACCTCCTTTACATTACATAAATGAACAATTCTTGGATGATACAAATGAAAAGACATCCTTTCTATATATAGGAGTCTAAGGGGTCATAACATAATCAGAGCTGACATAACAATAATAATGTAAGGGCACAATAATAACAATAGTGGGCTTCTATGGGGCACATTAGTAACAATGTGGGCACTACATGGGTACATCAATATAACAAGTGGGTTTTAATAATAACAATAAGGGGTTACACTAGTAGTATAGGGGCCTAACAGCATCATTATTGTATGCCCCAAACTATCAAAAAGACTATTACCTGTATCTTGCTGCTGCAGATACAACCATTGGCATGGTGTTAGTCCAAGAAGAGAGTGGAATTGAACATCCTATTTATTATTTGAGTCATAATCTCAATGATACAGAAAATAAGTATTCCTATGTTGAAAAGTTAGCTTTGGCAGCCATTCAAGCTGTGCAGAGATTTCATCATTACATCCTCCTACGTAAAACTACTATTATATTGAATTGCAACCCTATGACATACATTTTCTCACGTCAATTGTTGGGGGGAAAATATTCCAAATGGATAGTTATTTTGCAAGAGTTTTATTTGGAGTTCATCAAATCTAAATCCAAGAAATCTCTTTTTTTCGCCGAGTTACTCTGCGACCTTCCCTCATCCTCCAATGATTTGACATCAGAAGCATCAATCTTGGATGAGTCTCTGTTTCTTATCTTTTCAAGTGATCCGTGGTATGGAGATATACTGGTCTATCTCCAAACCCAAGGTTTCCAGCCTAATACTTCTCACTATGAACAGTGATGTACTTGATACCAAGCCAAATATTATTTGATCATTGGTGATACACTTTATCGTCATGGTGTCGATACAATTTTACGTAGGTGCCTCATTCATGAGGAAGCCAAGAAATATTTGAATGAATTTCATTTAGGTGCTTGTGGTGGACACTTATCTGGATATGCTACCGCGCAGAGAATTCTCAGTGTTGGTTACTTCTGGCCAACCATATTCAAAGATTGCATTATTGTTGTTAGAAGATGTTATGCATGCCAGATATATGACCGAAAAACTAAATTACCACTTGCACCTTTGCATCTAGTCATTGTTGTTGGCCCATTCGCCAAATGGGGCATTAACTTTATGACATGTAACCCCACCTCGGCTGGGGGGCATGGGTATATTATAGTCGTCGTTGACTATTTTACCAAATGGGTTGAGGCGATGCCAACATTGAAAAACAATGGAAAAATAGCTGCTTTATTTTTCTTCAACCATGTGGTTGCTAGGTTTGGTGTACCACAAGCCATAGTTACAGATCATAGATCGCATTTTCGCAATCACATGATGGTTGAGTTGATCGCCAAGTTAGGACTGTCACATGGTAGTTCTACTCCATACTACCCGCAAGCTAATGGACAAGTTGAGGCCATCAACAAAGTCCTTAAGCGCATGCTTCAAAGAATGATTGGAGTTCATAAAAGAAATTAACATTTAATCCTGTGCTCGACTCTTTGGGCATATCGAACCTCAGTGAGAAATGTGACCGGATTCACACCCTTTCAGTTGGTGTATGGTTTGGAAGTAGTCTTACCAATTCAATGTGAAATCTCGTCTCTCAAACTTACAATTGACCTGCTACCTGACACTTCTCACTACAAGAAAAAAGGACATTGGTGAGGGGTGAAAAATGTCACCATAAGCTCATTGGTGATGGTCAAAAGAGCCTTTGTCACCAAAAGTGGCGTCACCAAAAGTATAGGTGTTGTAGTGACATTCAAAGTCCATCACCAATAATGATTTATAATGATGGATAGTGACCATCACCATTTCATATGAGCAATGGTGACGGACCATAGCCTCCATCACCAAAAACTAAATGTCACCAAAGGTGGCGTCGCCAAAAGTATAGGTGTTGTAATGAAATTCAAAGTCTATCACCAATAATGATTTATAATGATAGATAGCGATCATCACCATTTCATATGAGCAATGGTGACAAACCATAGCCTTTGTCATAAAAAACTGAACGTCACCAAAGGTGGAGTCACCAAAACTATAGGTGTTAGGGTGACATTAAATGTTCATCATGAATACTGATTATAATGACAGATAGTGACTGTCATCATTTTATATGAACAACAACGATTTATTGTGATGAATCTTTCATGTCCATCACTTTTGGTGCATATATATGGTGACGTTTGTTGACCCTCGCCAAAAGCCGCATTGCCATAAGTATAGGTGTTGTGGTGACATTCAAGGTCTATCACAAATAATGACTATAATGACAGGCATTTACCATCACCATTTCATATCAAGAACAACGATTCATGGTTACAGACCTTTGAGGTTCATCACTATTGATGCATATATATGGTGGCATTCGTTGACTGTCACCATTTCATATTTTTGTGAGGGTTGAAAAATGTCACCAAAGCTCATTGGTGATGGTCAAAAGCTCATTCCTTATGGATCATGTCAAGGCACGATGGAATCGAACCATCAACCTCCTACTTGTAAAGCAGGTTCTTTTCCATTGAGCTAGCACCCTTTAAAGAATCATACTTTTAAAAAGTAGACCTTGAAACTTCATAAATTGTAAATTCTACATTGGCAATAAATATCATCAAACACTTGAAATAAATTTTGAGAATCACAAGAAATTTCAGATTTGTGCTTTAATTAAGATGTTGTTAATAAAATGAAAACAATGAAAATATGCCAAATCATAATGAATATATGTTTCTTTGCATTTAAAGATCGCTCAAAACCATCAATATCAATAAACATGTTGTTGGTATTCTAGTGTTGGCATTGATGTCAATAAGTTCTTGGTATTCTTTGTCATATGATTTATGTCAACTTGATGATGGTAGTCCTCCTTATGATTGTGACGAGAATTTGGTTTGTTGCAGTGATCCGCTTGCTGTCTTTATTATTTGGCATTGATGTCAACATGGTTATGACCTAGTGGAGGATACACCTAGCTAGTGCAAGAACTGAAGGTTGAGTAGAGATGTGTAGAAGATAGTTGGATAGGTTGATGATTCTTTTTTGGGAGACTAGGTCTTCATGTCCCTAACTTGTTGCAAATGTTTCATCTTTTGTTACCAATTGTATAGCATGTTATTTATGTCTTGAATTTTGTACAGGTGTTGGAGGAGGTTTGACAGGTTCTAGAGATGGTGCAAGAGGCCCTACAAGTGTTGGTGATGATAGACAAGATTTGGAAAAGGTTGGCTACTAGATGGAGGTCATATGCTATAGGTTATAAGTTTCATGAGTTTGATGCCCTTGTACTAATACCTATGATTAGTTTCATGAGGTGAAATTTCATGTGGAAGGTGAGAAGGATGTTCCAAGCATCCTCCCGAAGCAGAGCTGATAGACTTGATGAGGAAGGAGGCCTAAGAAGGAATAACACATGCTATCAGTGGAACCCTAAGTGTTAGTAACTGAGGTGTTGGCTTAAAGGAAAGTATTATAACTTAGGTTTGCAAAGCAAAGGAGAGAATCACCCTTTCTAAGTGATTTTCTCTGGATTCCTCACGCATCTTAATTATTTTTATTAGTTTTTACAATGGTATTTGTTCAAGATTTTTTGATAAAAAGTCAGAAAAATTTAACCATCATCTAGAAGGTGGTTAAAGTGGAAATATCTCTAATTCAATGAAGAGGGTGGCATATCAAGTCAAGGATGAAGATTTATTAAATATGTTGGATCATTCTCTGAGTGTATGAACAAATATTTGTTGAGCTCGGTACTCTTTGGTAATTATTGAGATAATCAATTCAGATAATCTATATATTGGAGAGAGATAAATGATAGATGGATTGGTTGTGCTATGTGTTGAGTGAGTGTGTGAGAGGAGAAGAATGAGAAATATGTGATGGACATTATGTAGAAAATATGAAGCAATTTGTAGAAGTCGCAGTGGGTAGTAGAAGCATATTTCATCCAACATTTTATCCAAAGAGTGAGGAGATGAAGTAGAGACTAGTTGAAAATATTTTTGGTGATTGGTAGTAGCTTATGTATTCTCCAATTTATTTTTTGTGTGCAAAATTTGTTTGTGAGTATATTTATCTATTGGAGAGAGGATTTTTTCTTATTTGTTTATCACATTATTTTATTTAGTGTTTGTATTGATTGATTCTATTTTTGGGGACTAATATGTTGTTGTTGAGATGTGAATTTCTTCTTGGGGTTTAGTTTGAAAATGAATGAAAGCGTGGCTCCGTTAGTTTTAAAAGGGTGTCAGTCCTTGCTGGTGGTAGCCAAAAATACAATATTTTGGGAGTTGTATCTCCATACATGGTGGTAGATGGTTTAGTGGTAGTTGGGTGAGGCTCATTGGGAGTGGTTTCTTCCACTAGGTGGTAGCTTATAAAGTCATGTGAGTAGATACTTCCTTGCTGGTGAATGTTGGCAATACTTATCATAGTGGAAGCTAGCTAAATTGATGTAAATGATTTGATTATATTAATAAGATAAATAGAAGTAGCACAACAACAACAAGGGTGGTTTTTTTGTCCCAGAGGGGGTTTTCCACCAGAACTATTTTTGTTACATGTGTTGAATGTTTTTATGGTTTTATGCTTATGGTTTATACCCTGATCTCTCCTTATGTGTTTCAATTTTGAATGGTTTGTTGGGAAAAATACTAATAGGGGGGCGGGGTGAATCAATATTTACAAATCAATAATTTTTTACATTTCATATTCATATTCCTATACGTGACTTTACTGAATGGAACCTACGTGTGTACGTAACTGTTCTTAAGATAATTAGTGTATATTCAATGAACTTATGATTCAGTTAATCCATCATATGTTTGTCTTCAACCAGTGCATTAGTCCTTAATTAAACATTAGATAAAAAATAACCATGTGATGTATTAACAAAATAAACCATCACACATAAACAACACACATGAACACCAAGATCTAAGGTGGAAATCCAATCCGGAAGAAAAACCACCTGTTGTTGTCGTCTTTCTGTTCTTTTTAATATAAAGAAACAATTGTTTACAACCTTGACTGGCACAAATTCATACCAGTATGCAAGCACCCACCTGCGGAAGGTTGCAACCTTCACTCATTCTCCAGCTTCTACTAGAAGGGAGCTACAACCCCCTAGCTCTTGTACTGATATGTTTACTAGTACATATGCACCGACCTATAGAAGGCTACAACCTTCACTTGTTCTCCAACTACTACTAGAAGGGAGCTACAACCCCCTAGCTCTTGTACACATCATGAGAGATGCTGAAGGGGGATGGTTGCTTCGTTATGCTGATATGTTTACTAGTACGTAGGCACTGACCTACAGAAGGTTACCACCTTCACTCTTCCTCTAGGGACCATGTTTCATAAATTTTAGACTGGATCCACCCGCTTCAAGACTTCATAACTTGTAGGCCATGTTTCATCAAATTTTCATACTGGACCCATTATCAACACTTAAGCTCAATATCAAAAATAAAACTGTAACTCATCACTGTAACACATTCATCCATCATTGATACATTTGAATCAATCAATCACTAAAACCCAATCATCAATCTCTGACATAACTGAAACCCAATCATCACTTTCTGAATCAACCAATCATTGAAACTTCTGACACAACTGAATCAAACAATCACTGAAACCTCTGACACAACTGAATCACCCAATCATCAATTTCTGATACAATTGAATCAACCATTCACTCAAAACCCAATCAACCGACACTTAATCAAAATTCAACCAATCAATTGGAACAGTTAGATCACTGTAACCAATACACAGAACTGAACTCAGAACACTACATCAACAACCAGAACCAACTGCAACCTCAAAAATCATATGTCAGAATGTATACGCTACTTCAATGAGGACAACCTGCATGTATACGCTACTTTCTACAACCCAAGCTGCGTATAACTCTAAAGATATTGAATCTTCGAACTTTTGAACCAAAAACTGTACCAACAAAAGACATTATGAAAATATATTGTAATATTATAGAGTTATAAATAAATAGTAGCAAAGATCACCCTTCTTACTCAATCAATCAGTCACATAGACTCAATCTCCTTATACAATCAGTTTTACTTTAGATCTAATGAAGACATCATTGGAAAACAACAGTAAAACAATAGCACTTATAAGATATATTAGTCATTTTTGAACAAAAATCCTTTCCTCTCAATATGCTACTTGGAAGTTCCGAATCCACATGTATATGCACCTTCACCGAGGCGAACTTGCGTATAGATCTGCAAATAATGACTTATAACTTTGCAACTTTTCAAGACTTCAGATATACCCAGATCATAACATTTAAAGGATAAGACATGAGTTAGCACTCAGATCTAGCCTATCCATTTTCAAATCATACAATGATAAGTTATTTCAGGTCTCATGATCTTGATCCATCATTAGTGCATAATCATTTCATATCTATTAGATCTTATCAATCATCAAGCACTCAGGTGCATACTTAGTTCAGATCAAGAAAATTATCAATAACCCATAACATGCATATTTGCTTTTGATCTAACTCTTCATAAGCTTTTCATCACTTGCACCCACTCACACTTTGATCTTCACCTCCTTGTATATTTTTAGCCTTTTCAATACCTCAGGTCAAAACCATAGTTATCCTGATGGTATTCTTTGACAAGATCAATATTCTTTTCCATGCTCGTTAGTATGGAACAATACCATTTTAGGAATCCTTGGTATTCTTTAACCTTAATTTTCCATCCCATACGCACTTTTCCTTCCATGAAACTGCATGCATACGTATATGCGTCTTTTATTCTATGTACCTGCATGTATACGCTACTTCGACTAGGTTAAACATATTATACAAATTAAAACATTCTCTTTCCTCAATTTCTTGATTCTGATCTGCAATCCTTTGTCCCATCATCCTGTTCTTCTTTGCAATAACTCTGTTACCTCTAAATTGTCCTATTATAATGTGAGTTGTCATCACTTTATCATTTCTAAACTGATTCCTTTGAACTGCCCTGCATTTTGTCACATCTGTAAACACAACTTCCATGCATTCTGTCACATCCTATTTATACCTTTATCAAGTAGTCCATTCATCAAATAGGTTGTCATCAAGGACAACTCATTAGGTAGGTTGCTATCAAGGAAAACACCTAATTCCCTGTATCAAGCTTCTGATTCTGATCCGTAAACCTTTGACCCATTATTATGTTCCATCATTCTGTCACCTCTAATTTGACATGTAGATTCATCTAGTTACCATAGACTTGATCTGTTACAAGTGAGTTTCCATTAAGGACAACACATGCATCATCATGCCAAAAATCTCTGACTTTGGACTTTATGGCAACGACTTTGGTGTTTGGTCACCACAACCTGTAAATAACATCAAGACAAGAACTAAGCTTTTCAAAACATCAAGCTACTCACTAAACACCAAGCTACTCTCCCCCTTTGACATCAAGGGCAAAGGGATGACCAATGTTAAATGAATAATTCCATATCTGAATTGTTGAATATGAACACTGATCATGCTCCCCCTAGGCACATGCAAAATTCTAATCAAACTCCGCCTTAGTACATGCTGAGATGCACTATATTGTCCATGCTCCCCCTGGGCACATGCAGAGACTGCAGAAGTATTTTTCAAAAGAATAACATGACTCTATAACTCAACTATGTGAGTATTACCTTCGTATCACCAATGACTCATACATATATCAATCACCCAACCAAGTGGGGATACATATTTGACTCATCCACCCAACCAAATGGGATTACATATTTGACATGATCTCAAAAGTCCATACATGAATGAATATGACAATTATTACATCATAGGTATTTACATGACCTTTACATCAAATGATATACATGATATCTATAACAAAGACCAAAAACCTAAGAAAGACTATGATAGTTATCAACAACTATCATACATCATATATGATCTACATCATATGCATCTGTCAGCAACATCAAGAGTAACAACATGTATATGTCCATCATCAATTCACAAGACATGACAATGTAACTTTAATATCATCAACCTATGATAAAGTATGCCACATAAAGATATAAACTCATCCTTTTGATCTTATCAACATCAACTTGCTCCATTTCCTTAGTAGAAAAATCTTTAACATAGCCTTCCATAAATCAACTACATATATGTCATATCTCCAAACAGTAATAAAAAAACCATTCACATCATATCATATGTACGTGAAATCATCATAGTCATAAACCATTACCATAACATCATCATCGTAGCAAGAACTGCATGATCTTTCCACAAGAACCCTCAATATATCAACCATGTATCATCACTAGGGATTTTTCTAACATCCCACATCTGATAAGCATCAACCATGATAATCAACATATGTGAGTATCAAACCTATCATCATAAAGTAAGAAGTCATCATCATTATGTGACTAAGTAAGCCATGTCTCCAAATAGCCATGTCTTCATGAAACCTGCAATAACACCATTCTCTTGGCCAATTTTCTTCATACAAGAGGATCTTTTATACCAACATCACAACTTAAGTAATCATCCATGTATCTAGCATAGCGATAGAAATATGTATCTAGCTTCTCATTAATGTGAAAGGAAAACCATGAGCTCACAGTCATTTTGTCAAACTTTCTTGATACCATCAAGTGCAACAATCCTCAAACAATATACCATGTGAGAGCCAAGAACTATAGGAATCCTCATGCACCATATGAAATTTATGCATCTTTGAAGGCATGATGGCAGCAACATAACAGAAATGAGTGACACTTAACATCATCAAATAATGAAGATGTGTACTGAAGCTTTGTTCTTCTCCTCGAACTTATGAAGATCACCATGTAAGCAACATAACTATATGCATAATCAAAACAATCATCCACAAATTTGATCAGAAGCATCAAAACAACTAAGTTGCTCAAGAAAAGTATCATCTTTGATTTCATCATAGGCAATTCATAACTGCATCATGATGCATCTTTTAAACACTTCAATAGCATAAGAATCCTCACCATTGATAAGAATCATTATGTACCAAAGAATTATAGACATAATGCCAATAATGCATTATTAGAAGCATAACATATTCTCCCACTAAACTTGTGCCAAATGTTCATTGTCAGATCTAATTATTGCATATGTCAGTAAGAATCATCAAGGCATCATCATCAACCATTTATACATAAAGTCATCAACAACTTATGAGGGTAAAAAGTACTTCTAAATAACATCCACAGTCTGTAATCATCAACCATCAAAATAGAAAAGACAATTGATAATTGTCTAAACCATATTAGATCCTTTTTCTGAGTCTGTCCCACTGCTTCTTCATCAAACCAAAATATAGCAACTATGAAGTTTCTAACTCACGTATATATGTGACTTGTGTTCATAAGATCTACGTATGAAAATTGGAATATTGAAATTTCATATTTTCAGTTCCCCCTGAGTTTGTTCTGACTGTACCTGGTCCTAGTATCTTTTCTGAAACATCAGTTCCAAGAATATCATTATCACGATGGTTCTTTATCAGAGACTCCATTTTTCTCTTGTCTCCATTCATGTGATAATCACATCCACTATCATCTTTGTCTTCGAATGAGCAGAGAGAAAGATCACACCTTATCTAATCTTCCTTTTCTTGATTCTTGGTGGATTCATCTTTTTCATATTTTCTGATATAAATGTGCTTATTTGATTGCTTACCATATTGTCTACGATGATCCATAGACTTGTTCCTGCATCCTTTTTCTATATTCCCAAACTTGTTACAAGCATAACATCTTATATGTTTCATATTCCTTCTATAGAAATCAATGGCTTTGTGACCAAACATATTGCAAGAAAAACAATATCCCTTAAAGTACCTGGAAGCTGATGATCTTTCTGTGAGACGGTTATTAGCTTGAAACATTCTACTTCTACACCTAGCTGCAACATGTCCAAAATTATGACAGATAGAACATTCAAAATTATTCATCAGAGGAAATAATTGATTAACACTTCCATAGTTAGGAGTAAATTATTTTCTTTGAAGACTTTATTTCCTTGGTTGTTGATGGGGTTGACCTCTTATCTCCTTGTTGAGCATTTCAGGGATTGCATTAGAATTCCTTGCCTCAGTTTGAGAGCTAGATTCACCTTTAACAGTTTCATGAAAACCAAGACCATATTTGATGGTAGGAGACCTTTGACTACTAAGAATATTATTCAAAATCTTAGTACTATATTGAAATAGTAAAAGTTTATCCTTTTCTTCTAATTTACCTTCTAGGATATTTACCTCAACCTGATATTTCTCTTCCTTTTCCAAATACTGCTTCTTCATGATTTCTTCAACTTTTCTTCCTTCTTCCACTTGTTGCCTTAATTTGAGAACCTCATTTTCTTGTTCTCCAAATGCTTGAAGTTGTTCTTCATTCTTCTTATTTGAATTTTCAAGATCTTCCTTTAGAAAGAAGACCTCACCTTCAAGACCTTCACAGTAACTAGTTCTTTCTTTAAGTTCCTTGGTTGTTGTATCTTTTTCATTCACTTCATTTCTAAATGATGTCACTTCATCGTACAGCCTTTGACATTGATCTTCCTTTTCCTTGTACTGCTCCCTTATTTTGTTTCCTTCCTCCAACTAAGTTTTTAACATGGTAACCTCTTCTTTGTAGGTATGCTCCCTTTTGTCAAATAGATCTAGTTGATCTCTAATTTTATTTGTGAGCCTTTTAACTTTTGTCTCTAGTAGATTTCTTTCACTTTCACCCATAAGAGAAAATTTAGATTCATTATCTTCAATATTGCATGAATAGAGAAATGTATCACCAGATGACCAAAAATTAGTACCTGGTAGTTATTTTTTTTGTTCATCTTCAATATGAGGTGATTCTGAATATGAATAATTTCTTCAACCTAATAGCCAATTGTCTCTCCTATTGGTCACTGTTCTTTTGAGATGTCTTCTTCTTCTGATGTGGTTTCTTCTTTTGCTTCTTTCCCATTGTTACAACGGATCTCCTTCAAGCGATCAAGCTTCTGTCAAAGGACTTGCTCTGATACCAATTGTTGGGAAAATTACAGTGGGGGGGTGTTGCAGGGTGAATCAATATTTACAAATTGATAACTTTTTTACATTTCATATTCAGATTTCTATACACGACTTTACTAAATGGAACTTGCGTGTGTACGCAACTGTTCTTAAGACAATTAGCTTATATCCAGTGAACTTATGATTCAGTTAATCCATCACATGTTTGTGTTCAGCCAATGCATTAGTCCTTAATTAAACATTAGATCAATATTAACCATGTGTTGTATTAACAAAATAAACCATCACACATAAGAAACACGCATGAACACTAAGATTTAAGGTGGAAACCCAATGCGGGAGAAAAACCACCAGTTGTTATTGTCTCTGTCTTCTTTTTAATATAAAGAAACAATTGTTTACAATCTTGTACTGGGGCATACTCATACCAGTACGTAGGAACCCACCTGTAGAAGGCTACAACCTTCAATCATTCTCCAACTGCTACTAGAAGGGAGTTACAACCCCCTAACTCTTGTACTAATATGTTTACCAGTATGTAGGCACTGACCTCTAGAAGGCTACAACCTTCACTCGTTATCTAGCTGCTACTAGAAGGGAGATAAAACCCCCTAGCTCTTGTACTGGATGATATGTTTACTAGTATATAGGTTCCAGCCTACAGAAGGCTACCATCTTCATTCTTCCTCCAGGGACCACGTTTCATAAATTTTTAGACTAGATCCACCTGCTTCAACACATCATAACTTGTAGGCCACGTTTCATCAAATTTTCATACTAGACCCATTATCAACACTTAAGCTCAATATCAAAAATCAAACTGTAACTCATCACTGTAACATATTCATCCATCATTGATACATCTGAATCAATCAATCATTGAAACCCAATCATCAATCTCTAACATAACTGAAAACCAATCATCACTTTCTGAATCAACCAATCATTGAACCTTCTGACACAACAAAATCAAACAATCATTGAAACCTCTAACACAACTGAATCACCCAATCATCAATTTTTGATACAACTAAATCAACCATTCACTCAAAACCCAATCAACCGACACTTAATCAAAATTCAACCAATCAACTGGAACAGTTAGATCACTGTAACCAGTACACAGAACTAAACTTAGAACACTGCATCAACAACTAGAACCAATTGCAACCTCAAAAATCATATGTCAGAATGTATATGCTACTTCAATGAGGACAACCTGCATGTATACACTACTTTCTGCAACCCAACCCGCATATACATCTAAAGATACTGAATCATCAAACTTCTAAACCAAAAATTGTACAAACCAAAGACATTCTGAAAATCTACTATCATATTACAAATTTCTAAATAGATAGCAGCAAAGATCACCCTTCTTGCTCAATCAATCAGTCTTCTAGACTCAATCTCCTTATACAATCAGTTTTACTTTAGATCTAACGAAGACATCATTGACAAAAAACAGTAAAACAACATCATTGATCAGATAGATCAGTCATTTCTGAATAGCAATCCCTTCCACTGCATATGCTACTTGGAAGTTCTAAATCTGCATGTATACATGCCTTCACTGAGGCGAACCTATGTATATATATGAAAACAATGACTTATAGCTTCACAACTTTTCAAGACTTCAGATATACCCAAATCATATCATTTAAAGGATAAAACATGCGTTAGCAATCAGATCTAGCCTATCCATTTTCAAATCATACAATGATAAGTCATTTCAGGTCTCATGATCCTGATCCATCATTAGTGCATAATTATTTCATATCTATTAGATCTCATCCATCATCAAGCACTCAAGTGCATACTTAGTTCAGATCAAGCACAACATCTATAGCCCATAACATGCATATTTTCTTTTCATCTAACTCTTCATAGATTTTCATCACTTGCACCCCCTCACACTTTGATATTCACCTCCTTACATAGTTTTAGCCTTTTGCAATACCTCAGGTCAAAACCATAGTTATGTCGACGGTATTCTTTGACAGGATCAATATTCTTCGCCACACTCATTACTATGGGCCAATACCATGGTAGGAACCCCTGGTATTCTTTAACCTTAAATTTCCATCCCATATTTGTTTTTCCTTCTGTGAAACTGTGTGCATATGTATACGCATATTTTATTTTGTGTACCCGCTTGTATACGCTACTTGGACTAGGTTAAATAACGTATACAAATTAAAACATTCTCTTTCCTCAATTTCTTGATTCTAATCTGCAATCCTTGTCCCATCATCCTATTCTTTTGTGCCATTACTCTGTTACCTTTGAATTGTCTTGTTATAATGTGAGTTGTCATCACTTTATCATTTCTAAACTTATTCCTTTGAACTTCCCTGCATTTTGTCACATCTGTAAACACAACTTCCATGCATTATATCACATCCTATTTATACCTTTATTAAGTAGTCCATTCATCAAATATGTTAACATCAAGGACAACTCATCAAGTAGGTTGCTATCAAGGACAACACCTAATTTCCTGTATCAAGCTTATGATTATGATCAGTAAACATTTGACCCATTATTATGTTCCATCATTATGTCACCTCTAATCTGACCTGTAGATTCATCTAGTTAACTTATGCTTGATCTGTTACAAGTGAGTTTCCATCAAGGACAACACATGCATCATAATTCCAACATGGTTTAATGAATATTTAATTGGCGAAAAATATATAAGTGTCTTCACTACTGATTCACCTCCCATCTTAGTAGTGCTCTACATTTATAACATTTGGTATCAAAGCTAAGCTCTCAATTTTAGCTTGATTGTTGGAGAGTAGATATGGGGTGTATTGGCAAAATCTTTGCAAAATTTTCGAAATGGATCAACAAGGAGTTCTAATTCTTCACAAAGGTAAATTTGCAACATGGAAGGTAAAATTGGATTTATATTTGTTGTCCCTTGATGAAAATATTTTCCTATCAGTAGATTATGGAATAAAAATGAATTTAATGATATGCATAAAGAGATTATCTTGTGTGGGATTTGAAGTTCTTATAATATGTATGTAAGACATTTTGAAACTGGAAAATAGATATTGAACATGTCGCAAAATTTGTATTATGGAGGAAACTTGTAGATTTAAAAGAAGGATGAAGGACCCTGCCACTCACATGTTGATGAGATGGAAAAAGCAAAGGATTCCACACTTATTGCAATGGAAAATCAAGTCTCCTCACAAGAAGGAGATGGAAGCACAACTCACTCACAAGATGAAGATGAACACACTAGTGATAGAAATGATGGTTCAAACATTGATCTAGAGGGATGACAAGAAGAGATCAACAACAAATATGAAGTATTGGCATGGTTGGAAGAGAAATCCAAGATAAAGGCCGTATAAGCGGAGATCAAAAGAATCACAGCTGAGAATAAAGATCAGTGAATGTTATTGTAATTTTTTTAAGAAAAGGAGTGTTCCTACAAAGAATAAATTTCATGCTTGAAAACTCAGTTGGAAGAAGAAAAATCGAAGAAGGAATGAAGAAGAAGTACAAGGAGATGGAAGATGAGTATCAAAGACTGAAATCTGAAGCAACTTCTGCAACATAAGAACTAGAGAGGATCAAATCTAGTGCTCAAGCAACTTTAAGAAATTCTAAAAAAACATTAGAGTAGCTAGTAGAAACATGAAAAGGAGAGTCATAGTAAAATCAACAACCATGCAAGAACCAAAATAACAAGTGAATAAAGAAGCAAAATAGCAAGAAAAGAATGGTATATTTACCAAGAAATGTAAAATGTTTTAATTGTTGAAAATGTAGACATATAGCAACAAATTACAGTAGTGAGGAGACCAAATCCTCTAAAAAAAGAGCTACTAGGGGAGAAGAAACCTCAACCAAGCATGCAAAGAAGATTTCCATTTTCACGAAGATCACCATTAGTAAGGCATAATAGTCCTTTTTATGGTTATTGTTTCTCATGCAATGATTTTGGCCATAGGGCTTTTGAATACAGAGCACAAACAAAGAATAGAAATGATATTAGCAAAAAACACCAGTCCATTCCACAGTTTCTTGGTTAGATAAGGTGTTATGTGTGCGACAATTTTGGCCATAAGGCCAAGGATTGCATGCTTCCCATATGTCACAAGTGATCCAGTCAAAGAGAGAAGAACATGCAAGGCCAACCACATAAGGACAAGGATGATCAACCCCTGAAAGTTTGAAGGATAAATGAGAAATAAGATATTCCCACCAAAAATTGAGGACTGCATGGTATCAAGGGGAGCATATGTCCACATATTGAGTTGCATGAATATCTTTGGAGGTGTAGCTATATCGAAAATAAATGCATGTGTTCAAGGGAAGTTAACGAGATGCTTATGTGGAGCTTGTGGTTGCTCATGGTTTTTATGATTGAGATATTGAGTAGAGCCATCCTATATATTGTATGCCTATTATTTCTACTACATATAGAGAGCTTATGTCAAGGCTCATAGAGGCCCTATATTTGATACACATGCCATATATTGAATTTATGTTGATGTTGTTGCATTGAACATATATTGTTTCTCATTGATGTCATGCACTTATGTTATAACATTGAATTGGGCATGCATAGATAAGATCAAACTTGTGTGTAGATGTAAAAGTCATGTATTTTTATTGTTTTATATTGTTGGTGAACTACTCATGGAGATACCCATGGTGTCTAAAATGCGTCAAATCAACTATGTATGGGCTACTAGGTGTCTAAGTCATGTCTTGTTTTTTTATATCATTGATGTAACCCTATTACATTAGGCGAATGATGTAATCTTGGGTCCAAAGAGTCATAGGTTAGAGATAGGTATGCCTTTAGTGGAGTCATATGCTAGTCTTATGTACTTATCACAACCATGTATTTTATACATGAAGCTTTGTATATGTAGGACACTTTATTGTATATCGTTTCTCAAATTTAGTTGCAGTCCAATTTCATGAAGTGTAGACTCTTTCCATTGGAAAGGAGGCTTATTACAAAGAAGTGGATGTGTTGCTACAACAACGAAGAGAGTGTGGTTTCAACTCCATTACATTCTTAGGGGAGAGCATGTTTAGTATCAAATATTACCTATCATTGGCTAGAGACATGTTGGTAGCTAAATTCCTTGTTTTACATGCTTATCTTACAAAAAAGACATATTTAGCTTGTATCGACATCATGTTGAGTATGATATGGGGAGTACTTCTCTCATCCAACACATTCAATGGCATTGTTGTTTAGCATTGGTATGGAACTTTACCATTGATCTCAAAGGGGGAGAGAATTCAGAATGTATGAAGATCAACTTTAGTGTTGTGGAGAGTGTGTGTTGAAAAATATCATGTTGGAAAATGTAACTATGTTCGGTCTTCAATAATGTACTTGAGTCATCATGTAATGTACTTGTCAAAAGAATAAAGAAAATAATTTTATTATTATTATCGTGACTTATTAAAGTATGGGTTTCATGCTTGGGTCACCATGTTTTAGGTCAAAGTCCCCATTGAGTACTTCTAGGATTTATTCTAAGTCTATAGAGTTATTGTATATTTAAAGAGACCCTTCTTGGGCTTTTGAATCATGTAAAAAGGTTAAGTATTGAGTCAAATATGAATTAGGTAACCTACACACCATGTTAGCCTAGAAGAAGGTCAAGTCAGCCTAAGGACCCTATTCGACCCCACAAGAAATATATAAAAGCAAGATCATCGAATTCGTTTGGAGCATATTCTCTCATCAACTTCGAACTCTCTTGTAGTTGGGAAGAAGTGCGAAAATCTCTTATTGTTGGGTAGAAGTGTGAAGTTCCCTTGCAGCTAGTAAAAGGTGCGAAGTCTATTGCCAGGAAACCAAAGTGAATGCAAGTTTCAGGAATTCTAAGGAGACAAGGAAAATCAAAATTTTGGTGTCTCTCTCTCTCCGTTTCGTGCCCTACATTGGGAGATCGAAGTCTTCCAAGTTTCACTATTGCTAGAAGCTGCCAATTGTCATAAGTTGTTGCATAGACAAAGTTGCGGGGAAGAGGTTGAAATTCTAGGAGGCTGACTTGGTGTGGAGGGAAGGTATGGTCTTGGTCTAGGGTGAAGAGTCTCAAAGAATACTATTGAAAGAAAGAATTATCTTGACTGGGTTTTCCCCTCGAGGGGGGTTTTTCCCTAGCATGTGCCTAAATCTAGTGTCTATTGTTTTATGTGTTGATACTTTTGGTAATTTCTTGATGAACTAAATAAAGAAGATATAAAGAATCGTAATAATAAGAAACATCACAATTAATTATCAAGAACAAGAAAATCTTTACTACCTTTTTGATTTTATAACATGGTATCAGAGCTTTGGTAAAGAAGTATGAAAAAGGTAGTCTTAAGCACTTGATCCATTCATAGGTACTATCTTAGGGAAGGAGTCTATTATATTCAAGGAAGATGTCTAACTCAATCAAGGGTGAGAAAAAACTTGAAGGAGCCTCTAACTTCAGGTCCCGGAACAAGAGCATTGACCTAATCCTCGATAAGAACAAGGTGTTGGACTTGGTAAACGAAAATGTAAAGAAGACTACAGAAGAAGCTAGTGATGTCAACAAAGTGAAATATAGGGAATTAGAATTGGTGGCCATGAATCTGATGGTAGAAGGGATAAAATAAAATCTTGTCCCATTCATAGCTAGCATCAATCATGTTCATGATAAGGGTCACTACAAAAGGGTGCTATCAATGTCATAAGAAGGGTCACTACAAAAGTGAATGTCCCAAGAATTCGAAGAATAAGAAAAGAGGAAGGGATCAATCCAACCTTGTTGTAGAAGGAGACTCAAAGAAATTCAAGCCTGAAGAACTAGATATTAGGGACTTACACTATTAATTCCTTTGCTTGTATCTTTATATATCTTTTTTTATATGTTTTAACATATTTTGGAAAATACAATATTGTATTATAAGTCTGTAGGCATCCCTCAAGATTTGGAGGGAGCCCCCAAACAACCTCCAAAGATAATTATTTCACGTCTTTTCAATTTTGGGTTCATGTACTCATTCAATTTTTATTATGTTAAATACTAATCACCTTTCTCCCTCTATTGTCTTTATTACAGAAAACATCTACAAGAAGGAGGATCTCTCAAGATAAGGTTAGTCAAGAAACAAAGGTATGCTTTAAAGACATTGATTGAAAGTATTATTCATTCAATGATCTATTACTAACTTTGTTGTGACTAGTTGTATTGAATATTAGTGATTCTTATTTGGGTGATTCATCTTTTGATAAATCTACCCACCTCACTCATACTCTTGATTGATTATGTAGAACCTTGGATAGGTTCTGGAGAACCCTAATCGAAGGGTATGCTAATGTGAATGTCTGAAACCCTAAACCACTTAGGGATGTTATGTAATGCTAGTTGAAGTTTTATTGATGTCATGTTTGGGATTTTTTTATGATCAGGAAAACCTAACTTGTTAGGGTGGAGAGATAAGGTCTAAAATCACAAATCTTTAAAGTTTTAGTTATGTTGGGTTTTCTATGTTTCTACATTTGAACCCTAACTCATTAGGGTTTGGTGGAATGTTTGAGAAAGACCCTAATATTGTCTTAGAAATGATTTCCTTGATATGTGTGTTTTTGTTTGATCAAACCCTAGTCTAACCATGTCTAACTTGATATTGTTGTGAAGTTGGGTTTGATATGAAATGTATTTGCATGATGATGAAATCTAGGCATATATAGATATGTCCCTTTGATTGAAATCTTGGGTTGGTCTAGGAAAAGATGTATTAATGTTGTCAGACATATGATATGATTATGAATGATTATGAATTCCTAGATATGTGTGTTGACCTACTAATTGATGGTCATAAGTCTTAGGATTTAATGGAAGTCCTTGTTTGAGACTTTAGGATGATGATATTTGGAAATCTAGGGTTTTGTAGCTAAACCCTAATGAGGTTAAATTGTCTCATATGTGTGGTATAACAATCTAAAATCTACTTAAATGATTGTTGGAAAATGAAAATCTAGGGTATTACAATTAAATCCTAGTAGTGACATTATCTAATGTGTGTAATATAACAATTTGAGATATATGTATTTAATGATTGTTGAGATTGTGGAACTATAGGGTTTTGTAGTAAAACCTTAGTCAAAGTAAAATCTCTAAGATATGATGATTTGATATTTGTGTAAAATTGTTGAGATTGTGAAATTGAATTCTAGGGTTTTCAATCTAAACCTTAGTCGAAGTAGAAATCTTTGATATATGATGACTATATGATAATTGGATATTTGTGAGAGATTGTTGAAATTTGAATTTTTGGTTGAGATTGATGATTGATCAGAAATATAGGGTTTGCGACTAACCCTTGTGGTAGCTGGTCATATGGTTGATTGAAAATATAGGGGTTGGAACTAACCCTAGTGAAAGTTGGTTAAGTTAATGACCAAGTTGTGATTGAATTTGATTGATTCTTTTGTATGAAATCTAGGATTTGTATGAATCCCTAGTGAGAAGTCTAACATATTTGTTTTGAAAGGTTGTTAAATATTGTATAGATATATATTTTTGTGAATTGTTTCTAGGGTTTGATGTACATTGTAGTAGGGTATGTCATACCTTTGGAAGACACAATGAAACCCTAGATGGAATGAAAGTTGAAGTAGTCTAGGATGTATGACAAAGTCCCTAGCAAGATGTTGAAGAGTATATGTCTCTCGTCTGTAATTGAGTTTGGGTATATTATATGTATAAAGATGAAATTCTTCCGTGATTCTCATATGGCTAGGATCATGTTTCTATAGATTTGGTTGTACTTTCTATTTAAGTTGTACTGTTACAAAATATTCAATATGGTGAAGATGCTCATTGATGTGATAAACATGATGGGGATGATAATAGATCTAATGAAATGGTTGGAAGCCAAAAAATATTCTCCAATGACAAAAGAAGAAGTAGAACTCCCTAAGTTAAGAGGGATTCTAGATGAAATCTCCCTAGGTTAAGAGGGAGTTCGAATGGAAGGAATCTCCCTAGGATAAGAGGATGGTTGAGAATATTCCTTGTATAGGAATGATTATGTCCTCTCCATTTAAGAGGGAGTGACATATATGATTCTCTGCTTCATGAGTCATGCATTAGACCATGAATAATAGCCGTAATTTTTAGTGAAGGAAATTGGAGAATGCATTTTGAAGTGTTGTTGAAAGAAGGAAAACAAGATCTGATTGAACAATATGTTGTTGCATATGAAGTAGGAAGAAAAAAATGTATGATTGAGGAATCTCCTATCAAATATTTGGTTGATGACCCTACTATGGAAAGTTGAGAAGCAACATATGTTGTCTGGAAGACCCAAAGGTTTCTATTTGATTATGTACATGTGAAAGTATATTATTGATTGGGTTTGTGCTTATACAGGTGAATCTCTCGAAGGTTTTCATAGCAAGTTCGTTACCAATCAAGTTTATTGGGAGAGATTGGTCATTCTTGATCTACTAGATTAAGGGGTGTTGAGGCTTTGCAAGTGATGCATTTCCTGGGAAGACATGTAGATGACACTTTGTGTTGATGTCTCAGTCCCGAAGTGGGAAAGGTGGTGTATCAAAGAGCTATGTTTTGATACACACCTAGATTTTTGGGTTGATGGTTAGCAAGTAAGCCTAATGGTACCTACCGGGGCTGAAAGATTAAGTCCATCTTAGTCCCACCTAGATAGATTTACTTGGTCAGGAATATAGTCCATGGAATTATGGTGCCTAAACTATTAAGTGACTGATTGGATAGATTTCCCTGGTCAAGAATCTAGTCCATGGCATTGTGGTGCCTAAAGTTCTTCATGGTTCATATAGTTTGAGATCTTCCATTGTATTTGTACATTATGAATACCTCCCTAGTTAAGAGGGAGAGTTGGAAAATGTAACTATGTTTGGTCTTTAATAATGTACTTGAGTCATCATGTAAATAAAGAAAGTTATTATTATTATTATTATTATTGTGACTTATTAAAGCATGGGTTTCATGCTTGGGTCACCATGTTTTAGGTCAAAGTCCCCATTGAGGACTTATAGGATTTATTCTAAGTCTATAGAGTTATTGTAAATCTAAAGAGACCCTTCTTGGGTTTTGGAATAATGTAAAACGTTAAGTATTGAGTCAAATATGAATTATGTAGCCTCCACACCATCTCGACCTAGAAGAAGATCAAGTTGTCCTATGGATCCTATTCAACCCCACAAGAAGCCTATGAAAGGAAGCTCATTGAATTCATTTGGAGAATATTATCTCATCAAGTTCGAACTCTTTTGTAGTTGGGAAGAAGTGCGAATGTCTCGTATTGTTGGGAAGAAGTACGAAGTTCTCTTGCAGCTGGGAAAAGGTGTGAAGTCTATTTCCGGGAAGTTGAAGTGAATTTGAGTTTGGGGAAGTCTAAGGAGACAATGAAAATCTAAAATTTTGTCTCTCTCTCTTTTTTTCGTGCCCTAGATTGGGAGATCAAAGTATTCCAAGTTTCATTGTTGTCAGAAGTTTCCAATTGTCGTAAGTTGATGCATAAATGAAGTTGTTGGGAAGAGGTTGAAATTTTGAGAGGTTGACTTGGTTTGGAGGGAAGGTCTCGTCTTGGTCTAGGGTGAAGAGTCTCAAAGAATACTATTGAAAGGAATAATTATCTTGACTGGGATTTCCCCTCAAGGGGGGTTTTTCCTTGGCATGTGCCTACATCTGGTGTCTATTATTTTATGTGTTGATTCTTTTGGTAATTTCTTGATCAACAAAATAAAGAAGATATAACAAATCATAATAATAAGAAACATCACAAGTAATTATCAATAACAAGAAAATATTTATTGTCTTTCTAATTTTCTAACACCTCAGAGGTTAGACATCTACTTGAAAATATAATGTTGAGGTTGGCATCAGTGCCAAAGGGGGATATTGTTGGCATTGTAGTGTTGGAATTGATGTCAACGGGGTCTTAGTACTATTTGTCATATGATTTATGTCAACCTGATGATGGTATTCCTCCTTATGATTGTGATGAGTGTTTGGTTTGTTGCAGTGATCCGCTTGTTGTATTTGTTTGTTGGCATTGATGTCAACATGGTTATGACCTAGTGTAGGATATGCCTAGCTAGTGCAAGAACTGAAGGTTGAGTAGAGATGTGCTAGAGATAGTTCAAAAATTTGATGATGCTACTTTGGCAGACTAGGTCTTCATGTCCTTAACTTGTTGCAGAGGTTTTATCTTGTGTTTCCAGTTGCAAAGAATGTTATTGATGTATTGAATGTTTTACAAGTGCTATAGGAATTTTGACAAGTTCTGGAGATGGTGCAGGAGGCTTGTTTATGGGAAAACTAGTGTCTTTTCGATTTGCTAGTCCCACTAGGATTGGCAGCTATCCTAGAAACAAACAATCAAAGCAATTTATGATTTCCTTTATGTATGATAGATAAGAGAGGAGCAAAGGGACCAACCTAGATCCTCCGCTTGACTCCTTGCTTGATTCCTCTCTCCCTTGATAGAGCTTTCACCTCTTCTCCTTCTTATCCCGCTCAATGAATACCTGTAGAGACAAAGTAACAAAATACCATCAAAGAATCTCAATCTATTATATCATAAACAATGCAGAATCAGAAATACATTGATCATACAATGGCATTCACAAATACAGGATTGTATGGAGGAAAACTCAAAGAACTTTATTAATAGTAGAAGGGAGAATTACAGCCCATCTGTCTGATCCAGCATCATCCTCCCAGCATCAAAGCCCTATTCACCTCATGAAAAGCAAGATCACCCAACAATACAATGCTCTTTCTCAAAGACAAACTATCAGCACTTCCTTACAAATTACAAAATTCCATCCTCTAGATCTCTCAGATGAGGGATCCATTTATAGATGTCTGCAAGGGTGTGAGTCATCTCTGGGCTTTTGATTAGTGTCATTCCACTTTTTGTTCTTTGTTCCACTTGGAGATTTCTTGGATCTCTTACTCTTTCCTGGGTGAATTCAGAGAGGCAAGTGTCATATGAGAAGTTTTTGGAAGATTCCATGAGAATCCGCTTAGCAAACTGTCTCGGACATTTGTCCATCGTCGCTCATCACACCCCAAAGAAGGACTCTTCAATATGCATCGCACTTGGCTAGTGTAGAAGTCAGTATGCATCGCACCTTGACAGTGGAGCAATCAGTATGGTCCAGTTTTGGCTAGTTCTGAGTGGTTTTTCAGGTGGAACTTTTGGGGAATGATGTAATCAGTTGACCATGATCCTTTAGGGTATGAAAGAACACTTTTAGGAGTTAAAGAGCCCTTGGTTTATCGACATATAAGATTGGGGTTGCAGTGCCCAAATATGTCTATAACAGTTGTCCCCTAAAGCATGAAGTCATAAATCTTTTGATGTCGGGTGAAATGCTTTATCATGAGGATCCGAGGTATTCAAGCTAGAAGGTGACCTGTATAAGATACAATACAATACATCATCATCATATTATTTTCATGATCTAGCTGAGGCGGGCATTCCCATGCTCAGCTTTATAAATTCATTTTCATGTACATAGGACAGATAATTGTCTGCAGTTGCAGACTAGTGATTCTTCATATGAAGAGTCATCTTCCCTGGCTTAGATGACTATCTGTGCAGCTTTTGTGTACATTTGATGTCTTTATATTCCTGAATATATCGCAGCCCAGATGGATGAAACTAGATCCGAGGTCTTCAAAACTCATTCAATCTTTGCCCGATGTACAAGTCGATCCATGTGAAAAGATGTTCTGAAGTTGAACATGGAAAGACACCACCTGATTACCAGCCAATAATGTAAGTTGTTAATAGGCACGAGAGGAATCACCGATAATGATAATGACCCTCAAGGTACTACATTACAATTTATGTGGTGTGAATATATGATCTGATGTCGAATACCACGCAAAATCTTTCGGTCGAAATCCATTGATGGAAACTTGTCACCAGAAGTGAGAAACTTGCCATTGAGGCATGCAAGCTTCAAAGTACTAAAAGGGTTGTTTCTAAGTCAAATTCTTGGATAATGAGCTGATGTCGAAAAGAAGTGATCTGTCGTAGGAGGGCCTTAATGTATCCCACATCTACAACATGAAACAAATCGAATGATTTTCTGGAGGTGAAAACGATCAATGATACAAGGTTCGGGAATGGCGGTCATGAAAAATGGAGGTTGAAGGTATTGCAGTGGATGAGGCATTAACTGGATGGTGAATTCTTTGAATGACTTCTCTTGAACATATCGGCGACACTAAAATGGATTGGTAGCGTTAACCCCAAAAAATGGATGGTATGGAGGACCAATGGTGATATGACCAGCGAACGGAATAACCCAACCCGACTCAATCATGGCAATGGAGTGAAAGTGTCATGTTCAAGAGCGACTTGCTACCATAAAATTCTTCAAGTTTTCTTCCCTTTTCCCCAATCATTGCTGACTAGTACATCTTTATTTTTGTCAAGCTTGAGGAGGATAACATATGCTTGTTCTATAATTTGCCCTTCGGGAAAACCTGTCGCTATATTTTAGCGAGTCTAGTGACAGTGAAACTCATTCTTGTCTGGGTGGACAAGCTTGTCACTATTGTTTTAACGAGTTTAATGACAAAGACAACTCGGTCCTTTTCATGTTTAGAGAATTTGAAAAGGGACTAAAAGAGAAATCCAGTAGTTCTTTTCTGTAGCATAATCCCTTAAGTCCGAAAAATATTAAAATAATACAAAAGGGATGACTTTTCCAATCACTTTAGTGAGCCGAAAAAGACAAGCGCTCGAACTTTTTCATGAGATAATCCCTCAGGTCTGAAAAATTTAAAATACACAGGAGGGATGGCACTTACAATCACTTTAGCGATCTAGAGAGGCCAATTGCTCGACAATATTTTCATATTTTGCGAGTCTGAAAAGGGTTTAAAGTTGACTCGTTTTTGAGGAACGAGTGGTATCCGGGGTAGAAACTGGTTCCAGGTAATCTTGGAACTTCTCAAAACATGGTGATGTGAAGAGGGTGGCTAACAAGACCACTCATCGCAATTGTTCCTTAAAATGGTAAACAATCAAGTGGAAGTGTATGATCAGCCAAATGGATGGAGGTGATGGAGGAAACACAACAAAGGTTGAAAAGGCTGATATAATTTGCAATCACAAGGGTTATTTACTAAAGGTGGGTTCATTTTTTAATGAGCTTGAACTCTGGGGGAACATATGCTCATTAGTAGGTTTATTTTTTAATGAGCTTGAATCATACGATAACATTGATCATTAGAGTGCGGGTTCATTTTTTAACGAGCTCAAACCTTGCGGAAAGTATGCTCAGCTGCCTTTTTATGTAGGCTAGAAACGACCAAACTACAAAGCTAAAAAAAACTATTAAAGCTAAGTAACTGCTGAGGTTAGGTAGGATGGTTTCATCAACTTGTTTAGACAAAACCCTTCCTTTACTTCGACCGTAGAATAGACAAAAGTGAATGGTGGTCAAACCAATCACCTGACCTCAGGAGTTCAAATACTAGAAAGCTAAAAATTCTAAAAGGCTAAAAAAATGAAATTGGTCATTCTTCGCTTGCATAAAAAGGTTTGCATGCCCCCAAGCATTGAGAAAAGGAGAGTCTCTAGTAACCATATGGGAATCACTGTAGTTAAGCAGGATTGTTTCTATCAACAGTTAGACAAAAACATTTCCTTGGCTCTGTCCGCTAATTAGACAATGGTGAGTGGTGTGTTAGACCAATCACTTAACTTACAGGGAAATTCATATGGTAGGATGGTTTCATCCACAAAATAGAAAAAACACTTCCTTGGCTTCGTCTATAGAATAGACAAAAGTGAATGGTGTTTTGGACCAATCACATAACCTACAGGGAAACCTTATCTTTTTAGCTCGGTTCGTCCACCAGATGGATAAGGGTGCATGCCCCCAAGCTTCGTTACATTCACCGGACTACTCACGGTAATTAGGTGGATGAAATGAAGGTTGAAGAGTCATTCTCGACTCAAAGTGACCATTTAGGGATGATGTTTGAATTGGCACTATGTTTGAACCGGGAAGTGAAAGTTGGTCAATAAGCTGGACAATTTTGACTTCATGTGGGAAACACATCACTCGAAAGAGTGTGGAAACAATAGCCTCCATGCTATAAACATAGTCACGTCCAAGGAGTAGATTGTAATCTAACAGCCCTTGGACCACCATCATGTTCAAGTGAACGGTTTTCCTTCTCAAAGTTATCGACAACTTAGGAAGGATCCTTAATGGTCTATTGGTTCCTTTGTTAAATCTTGATAAATTTTGTGTACCAAGCATAAGCGATGGTGAACCAAGCGCTTTCCAAGTAGATGAGGAAAGGATGCTCACTAAAGCCCCTTCATCTATGATAGTGCTAGAAACTATGATCCGGAATGGTATATTATAAGGAAGGCGAGATCTTGCTAGTCAATTCCAATCAAAGGAAGCGATTAGATTGCTTGGAGGGGGTACCGAATAAACGAGTGAAATAACCCCTTGAGTAGTGGGAACTAGAGAATTCTCTTCCTGTTGTGAAAGAACAGGTGGATTTCCCCCAAGTTCATCGGACTCTGAAGTGACAAAAAGAATTTGAAGAGTATCGTTCTCACTCTCTTTGGGAATGATATCATCTAAAGGTGGACCTTTTGAAGGCAAAACTAGGTCAACTGCCATTTCAACCTGTTGACTTTGGTCTGATGTGGACTCAGAGGATTCACTTTCAACAATAGGTTTTTCGACCAACGGTTTAGTTAAGTTAGGTGGATTTTCAACTAGTAAAGGATTCGGGGAGAGTTTCCTATATCCAGATGGAAGTCACTGTGATGAAGCAGGACGGTTATGCAAGACTCTTTTGGCCTCATCCAAAAAAGGACAATGGGGAAAATGATGGTCCCCTTCACATAATCCACATGGAGTTCTGACCTTTCCTTTCTGTCCAGGAATTTCATTTTCACTAGTTGATGGTGTATTGTCAACATGATCACCAAAGGTTGATGACACCGGATGGTGCGAACGGGGAGACCATTCTCTCAAGATCCACGGAATGTAAGGACAATATCGATGAAATGGTTTCCTTCGCAAATTAGACAAGGATATTTTGGAGATTTAGTGTGCATATTTTCACCAGATGATTCATGGTTACCCCCTTGCTTAACTAACTTCTTCTTCTTCTCCTTCCCTTTCTTCTTCTTCTCATGCACTTGGTTACTAGCATCACTATTTTCACCAAGCGAAGATGAAGAAGGGGAGGGAGAAACAAATGAAGAGGAAGGTGAAGGGTCTACTCCAGTATCAGCTGGATGCTGATTCAATTGCTGAGGAATCATGTTATTTTGAACCACAGAGGTTGAGAACAACCACACTGGCAGGCCAATAGTTAGACCTGGCAGAGACAATGTGGCCATATGAGGTGCACCAATATTTCCCCAAGATGTAAAAGGGCTAGGAATCCCCTCAAGAGGGATTCCATGATTGGTAGACTCCATTAACTCAACCTATGATCAACGAAAGAATAGGGATGTTATTCCGAATTTAATAAATTTTAACGACACTTCGACACAACTTTGATTTTTCAATTTTTAAGAGTCGAGAAAAAGCTAAAGATGACTCTAGTCCCCTTCGATTTTTAATGAGCTTGAAGTGACAAGTGCTCAGATGGACCTTTTATTTTAAGGAGTAAAAAAGGAACGAAAGTGACTACTCTGGAGATCTAGACAGAGGGATTACCAAACCAATCGCAAAACTGCAAAATACACCTTGGTGATAAATTAAAGAGAAATTACCAAGGACTTATGTACAACAATCAGTCTTCCTGAATGTTGTGTTCAATGCATTGAGGTCGATAGGGTGGCAGACACGGCTTCCTAGGGATAAAAGATATAAACCTATTGTGGTCTCCCAATATATACTCGACGATAAGGGGAGCACAAGTTCGTGCTAGCACTTGTCATATCAAAGAGGAGGAATCACCCAACCTTCGACGAAAATGATAGTTATTAGATTTTACAATGCCAGAACACGTCTCTAGCCTAGACCTCTAGATGTGTTGTGTTAGGTTCCAAAGCATTGTTAAGTTCAACTAAATTTATTTTAGAGTTAATCTTGCTTAGAAGTTTGCATTTCAAGGTTCACTATGAGATGTATATGTAAAATTGCTAAATATGCAATCTAAAATGATAAACAATCATTGTTTATTTTTCAGCAATGAAATTCCTAGCTACTAAGGAAAGAAGATTATGGTTCTTTCAAACAGAGAACAAACAACACACACTAAATGCACTTTTCCTAAATCATTTTTCACACATAGTCTAAATGCAAATGCAAATGCATGTATTTTTTTTCATTCCCTTAATGTGAGAAATGCCAAAAAATAAAAACTGAGTATAGATATCAAATATTTTCTTTAAAGTGACATTTCAACAATTTCTTTTTCAAAATGAAAGGAAGACTTAAATGACACTTTTCAATTTCGAATAGAAAATGCTTTTGACACTTCAAATATCAACAAATCCAATCAAAATACATGACAAAAAGTCCAATCAACTATCCAAGGAAGGAAGATTCAATGACACTTCTCTTTTGATACAATACGACAGGTACGACACTTTTTTGCACCAAAACGACAATTCGATTTAAGAAACTTTTCAACAAAGGATTGCAAATGATGGACAAATAAATAAAAACATTTACTAATCGTAATCAATGGGGGCTAGTCTATGTAAATCAAGGATGCTTCAGTAATGAGATATTGTTCATAAGCAACAAAACAATCAAACATAGCTGAAAACAAGGACAAAAAACCCAAATTTCAAGGAAATAAATTGGATTACTCAGTCATCGCACCTGCGCTTCACAGAAACAGGGATGCATCTCACCTACTACACTTGAGAAGTGCGATGCATACTGGTTTCCAATGGTAGACAGTGCAATGGGCCAGGGAGCGCAACTGAGATGGTTTTTGGCTCAAATTTGCAGTTGAATTTAGTGAGTTAAGCTGAGCTATTATGGAGCTACCAACAGGGCATCTAGAATGTTTGTAAGTTATATGTTCAAATCATAAACTAAAGTGGAGATTGACTGAAGCAACATTCATCTACTTTTCAATTGCAGAGCAAGAGCAGTTCGAAGGCTATCTGGCTAACTTCAGATTCCGTCTATAGTTTATAAAACAAATAATCAACAACAAACAAACAAACTATTCGATCCCCAGTGGAGTCGCCGTTTTGTTTCTAGGAAAACTAGTGTCTTTTCGATCTGTTGGTCCCACTAGGATTGGCAACTATCCTAGAAACAAACAATCAAATCAATTAGCGATTTCCTTTATGTATGATAGATAAGAGAGGAGCAAAGGGACCATCCTTGATCTTCCTCTTGACTCCTTGCTTGATTCCTCTCTCCCTTGATAGAGCTTGCACCTCTTCTCCTACTTATCCCGCTCAATGAATACCTGTAGAGACAAAGTAACAAAACACCATCAAAGCATCTCGATCTATTATATCATAAACAATGCAGAATCAGAAATACATTGATCATACAATGGCATTCACAAATAACAACATTCACAAATACACGATTGTATGGAGGAAAACTCAAAGAACTTTATTAATAGTAGAAGGGAGAATTACAACCCAGCTGTCTAATCCAGCATCATCCTCCCAGCATCAAAGCCCTCTTCACCTCATGAAAAGCAAGATCACCCAACAATACAATGCTCTTTCTCAAAGACAAACTATCATCACTTCCTTACAAATCACAAAATTCCAGCTTCTAGATCTCTCAAATGAGGGATCCATTTATAGATGTCTGCAAGGGTGTGAGTCATCTCTGGGTTTTTGATTAGTGTCATTACACTTGTTGTTCTTGGTTCCACTTGGAGATTTCTTGGATCTCTTACTCATTCCTGGGCGAATTCAGAGAGGCAAGTGTCATTTGAGACGTTTCTGGAAGATTCCATGAGCATCCACTTAGAAAATTGTCTCATACATTTGTCCATCCTAGCTCATCGCACCCCATAGAAGGCCTCTTTAGTATGCATCGAACCTGGCTAGTGTAGAAGTTAGTATGCACCGCACCCTGATAGTGGAGCAGTCAGTATGGTCTAGTTTTGGCCAGTTCTGAGTAGTTTTTTCAGGTGGAACTTTTGGGGAATGATGTAATCAGTTGACCGTGATCCTTTAGGGTATGAAACAACACTTTTAGGGGTTAAAGAGCCCTTGGTTTATCGACATATAATATTGGGGTTGCAGTGCCCAAATATGTCTATAACAAGGCCCTACAAGTGTTGGTGATGTTAGAGAAGATTTGGAAGAGATGAGATACTAGATGGAGGTAATATGTTGTAGGTTATGATTTTCATGAGTTTGATGGCCTTGTACTGACCTATGATTAGTGTTATGAGGTGAAATTATTTGTGGAAGGTGAGAAAGATATCCCAAGCATCCTCTTGAAGCAAAGCTGACAAACTTGATGATGAAGGAAGCCTAAGAAGCACTAACGCAGGCTATCAGTGGAACATAAAGCATTAGTAACTTGGGTTGTGACTTAGAGGAAAGTTTTATAACTCAGATTTGTAGAGAAAAGGGAGCATTACCCTTTCTAGAAGAATTTCTCTAGATTCCTTATGCATCTCAATTGTTTTTATGAGTTTTTGTGATGGTATTTGTTCAAGGTTTCTGGATAAAATGTTGGAAAATGTTAACCATAATCTAGAGGTGCTTAAAGTAGAAATATCTCTCATTCAATGAAGATAGTGTCAGATCAAGTCAAGGATGAATATTTATTCAAGATGTCAGATCATTCTCTAAGTGTATGAACAAATATTTTATGAGATCAATACTCTTTGGTATTTTTTGAGTTAATCACTTCAGATCATCTATATATTGGAGAGATATCAATGATAGATGGGTTGGTTGTGCTATGTATTGAGTGAGTGTATGAGAAGAGAAGAGTGAGCAAGCTATGAGGGACATTATGCAAAAAATCTGAAGCAATTTGTAGAAGTTACAGTAGGTACCAGAAGTGTATTTCAGCTAGTATTTTATTTAGAGAATGAGGAGATTAAGTAAATATTGGTTGCAAATATTTTTGGTGATTGGTAGCAATTTGTGTATTCTCCAATTTATCGTTTATGTGAAACATTTTTTTGTGAGAAAATCTATCTATTGGAGAGAGGGTTTTTGCTGATGTGTTTATCAAATTATTTTATGCTATGTTTTTATTGATTAATATTATTTTTGGACAGTAAATTGTTGTTGAACCATCGAGTTGTCCTTGGAGTCAAATTTAAAAATGAATGAAAGCGTGGCTCTGATAGTTTGATAGGGGGTGGTGGCTACTTGCTGGTGGTATCCAACAAAACAATATTTTTGGAGTTGTATCTCCATTTGTGGTGGCATATAGTAAATTGGTAGTTGGGTGAGTTTTGTTGGGAGTGGTTGCTTCCAGTAGGTGGTACCTTGTAGAGTTGTGTGAGTAGAGATGTCCTAGCTGGTGGATGCCAACAATACTGATCACAAGGGTAGTGAATCCTTGATAATGGAGGCTAGCTAAATTTATGTAAATGATTTGATTATATTAATAAGATAACTAGAAGCAGCAGCACAACAACAAGGGTGGTATTTTGTCCCAGAGGGGGTTTTCCACCAGAAATATTTGTGTCACATGTGTTGAATGTTTTTATTGTTTTATGCTTATGGTTGATGCTGTTATCTCTCCTTATGTGTTTATTGTGAATGGTTTAATGAATAATTAATTGGTGAAAAATATATAAGTTCCTTGACTACGATTCACCCCCCATCTTAGTAGTGCTTTGCATTTCTAGCACATGTTAGAGATATCCACCTATTTTCCTTCATGAAAACTAATTTTGAAATGAATCATGATGAATGTAAACTAGATTGAAATATATCGATACTTTACACCAAGTCAGATTGACCAAGGGTCACATAATCAAAGGATGAAAACTAACTTCAAATGGATGCCAGGATGGGAAAACATTCATGTATTTTGACATAGAATTTCTAGTTCCAGATTGGGATGATTAGGAGTGTGCCAAAGGAAATGAAAGAGACAATGGACGATGGACAAGTGATCTAGGTGGCTCTAGAGACAAATAGGGCTTATGAATGCTCGAAAATCAAAGTGCTCAGAATAATTTTGACCTAGGACCAGAGCGTTGTTCTCGTCGTCCTAATCGTGGAGGTGTGAACGGTTCGTCAATTCGACCTCATATGAGGGAGAACGAGCCAGTCAAAGTTTTGGTCAAATTTGGGTTTTGGGCCCGGTTTAAGTGTCCTACAATTTGACCGACCCTAAGGCATGAAACCTAGCTCCCAAAATCAGTCGAAATTGTGGCCTCGTTAATTTTCCCAATATCCCTTATTTCCTAAAGATTTGAAAATCTCCCTTATGTTAAATAAAAAATAATATATAGATATATATGTGTATATATATATATATATATATATATATATATATATATATATATATATATATATAGATATATATATATATATATTGGTGACGAGCCACCACCCCCACCACCCCCACCGGCCTAACTGTAACCGCAACCTTACACCAAAAATAAATATATAGCTATTTTGTTATGGCTGAAGCCCTCCAACTGTCGCAAATATATAATAACATATGTTATTAATGGGGTGGGCACGGGCCACCTCCGATGGACCCGGACCACACCCCTAAACCCTTACACTGCCATATATGGATCGTTCGGGGCTGGCGGGGGTCAAATCTGCCCAGCCCACATGGTCGGCCCCCAAGTGGCCTGCCCCATAAAGGAGGGTACCACCGTAAAGAACGCCCCCCATAAAATGACGGGACCACCATGAATCACATAACCCACAAAAAACCCTTAATGTGATGAGTGCAGGAGCTATGGGGCGGGCCACCCAGTGCGGACCCGACCCCTATTTCAAATTCATTTCGTTTAAACAACCAAACTATAACGTGCAAAAAATAGGAGGGGCAGGGTTTGACCACCCGACCCCTCCTCAACTAATGCCTCAACTTAACCACTGCACCAAACAGACTTGTTTGGAAACTCTGCCCACAAATTTTTATATAAGCCTTCATTTTTCAGTGCACCCGGGGGCAGATGGAGGAGGAACCAGGAGTGAGCACGGATTTCGAGACAGAGGAGGCAGAATATTCTTTGATGCCCAAAGATTCTCTGGGGAGGTAAAAATTATTTTTGTCAAAACATACTCAAGTTTACAGTTGTTTTTCATGATTTTCCACAAGGATCACAATGGCGAAGTCAGATTCGCCTTTTGAGTTGCAGATTTCCAGTCCACCCATCGAGCAAAATCTTTGAGGAATCTAGGGGGACTCTAAAATATTCCTTGAGCCCCAGATTCTCAATTTCTCAGAATTAAAAAATTGGACAGTCGATTTTGCACTATTCGACGCCACAAATCTGATGGTGCATTCATATTTCTCATTTGCTCATTATGTTCTTCAACCACTTTTCTAAGTGGAATGCAGGGATCAGTATTCATGTGCAAGCAACCATTCCCATGCGATTGATGTCATGAGATTGATGGCACGAACAACTTCAGCAGTTTGAGATTCACTTCTTCAGATGGCCCTTGGTTGTGAGGTATATGCAGTGTTTTCATGTACTTCTTTTTCTATGCATTATGCTGCACGGATCCCTGTTTGATGCTTGATGTGGGATCTTATTTATTACTTGTTTTCATGATTCCTGCTTGATGTGACGTGGAATCGTCTATGTGATGTACTTGTTGTCATGATTCGTCATGTTTTTTGAGACCACTTTTTGTATGTTGATGTGATACTCATGTTGTCGTCATGAATGTTTGAATTGAGATCCCTTTTATGCCATGTTGGCGGGATGCTCATCATGCATGAGTTTTATGTCATAATGATAGGAGTCTTTTGACTGAGAGTTCCTGTAGTAGAACATCTCTTGGAGCCACTCCTGCGTGAGGGAATTTTTCCTTATATGATAACCTCTTATATACATCACTATTGATAGCACTTAATGCAGTGGCCTACACCATCTTGACACCGGGGCCCGGAGATGTAGTCCCTCCTGGACGAACTCCATTATCAACAACTTATGTTTTCATGTGCTGATGATTGATATGTTCCTCTTATTTACAACATGTAGATGTATTCACTTATGTTCTTTTAAAAATGCAAATTAACACATCACGAAAGTAAAATATCTTGGAAGGGTCCTTCGTCACACACGGACCTAGATCAAGTAGTATCAGAGCGGTCTTTGCATTGATATGAATTACAACATGAACAATGGAATGTGCAGTGACAAAGTATGAAAAAGCAATGTATGAGACCATGCTCAAAATTTCCAAAAGAGTGGAAATAATGTATGAAACTATACAGAAAGAGATAGAGGAAAAGGAGTGATTGTAGCTTCAGTTACAAGCCACGAAAGAGGCTCTGGAAGAACTAAAGCATAACAAACATAATCTTCAAACAAAGAACGTTGAATTGAATATGCTTCTACATGAAGAGAAAGAGGAGAAACATAGTTTTCTATGACAGCTGCAAGCAAAGGACGAGGCCTTGGAAAAGCTGCAGCGTAACCCATGTGAGGTAAAATGTAATTCTTTGAATTCATGTATGTTTCTTGATGATGATTTCGCTTTTTTTGAAAATCATACCACAGGAATTGGCTCCAAACTATTGAATAAAATGGGGTATGAAGGAAAAGGCTTGGGCGTGAATGGCCAAGGCATTGTCAACCCCATCAAAGTAGAAGAATTACCCTGTCAGGTAGGACTTGGGTATATCAGAAATTAAGTTGGGGAATGCGCCGCGATAGCTAGCGAACCACCAACAATAGATGATGGGTAATCCTCATCAGTTCTTTACAAATCAATAGAGGAGGTAAATGATGTTGATTTCCTTTTAGTTTTGTTGCCACATAGTATGATTTCTATTGGAGATTTGAAGATCCAAATTATAGGGACAAGCATGAGGCTCCTTAGAAGGACAAGGCACAAGGAGGAAGAAAAACTTGGCATTAATAACCAAGGACTAGCTCAACCATTGGAGGTTGTGCAGAGACATCAATCTGTAGGCTTGAGATACACCAAGGGTGGATGCTCAAAGGTGTCATATTCTTCCGAGACATTGTTTAAATCGCCGAGGAAAGAGAATGATGGGAACACATCCCCATCATCCCATGGCAATTTCCATTGTAGGGAAAGAGCTGAGGCAAGCTCTCATCGTCATACTTACACCAGAGACATCAAGGAAAGGTATAACCACTTTCAACATGTGAATGCTCATTTCGATTATGATCATGTTGTCAATGATGAACAAAAAACATGGCATCGAAGAACATGCACCTTTTGTGGATTACATAACCATAAATTTTCTAAGTGTTGGAAAAGAATGACAACACACAAAAGGATGAGGCATGAAAGACCCTCTCAACAGCAGGTTAAATAGATCTAGAGGAAGAAAACCTATTGTAGTCATTGTGACAAAATTGGCCATCAAAGAGCCACATGTTGGAGGCTCCATCCAGAGCAGCGCCTTAAAGACAAAGCGTCAGTGTATGAACCAGGTGAAACAATTGTTTGACAATCAAATGCACCACAAGGAGGCGACCCATTCACCTTGATAAGTGAAAATTGGTTTTGAGATATGTTAGCATCTCATGGTCGTGATTTTCTAAATCATTTGTTGTATTTTAAAATGTAAAAGTGATGATGTGTTTTCCATCACTTGTTAGGCAACAATGATGTCTGGTCTTATTTTGAGTTGCATGGTAAAATGTGAAAGTGATGTTGTGTTTCCATCACTTGTCAAGGGAACAATAGTGTTTGGCCTTATCTTTGTAAATCATGTGTTGCAGTGATGAAGTGTTTCCATCACTTGTTGAAGCAAAAATGATATGTTGGCCTTGTTTTGTAGCTCGAGTATTGCATCCATCTTGTTGTGAACTTGACCACCGAGTATAAACTCATGGCAAGTGTGGGACGCTTGGGTCATTAGTTGGTCATGAGAGTCAAACATGTAATTTGCAAAACAATGTACTATAGGTTGTAGAAGTAGCAGGTGTCGGCTTATCGCCTAAGGCTACGAAGAACAAAGGTGAAGGAGATGGAAGGAAGATCTTTTAGGACACTTGTGATGCAAACAAGGTACAGAGAAGTTGCAAGCTATTTTTCATGCTTTTGGAGGACCAAAAGTTCCTCAGTGGGGAGGATTGATCCAGGTGGCTCCAAAAACACACAGGACATAGAGGGCTTATGAATGCTTGAAAATCAAAGTGCTTAGAATGATTTCGACCTAGGAATAGAGCGTAGATCTCATCATCCTGATCGCGAATGTATGAACAGTTCATCAATCCGAGCTAGTATGAGGGAGAACGAGCCAATAAAAGTTTTGGTCAAAGCTGAGTTGTGGGCCAGGTTTAAGTGTCCTACAATTTGACCGACCTTGAGGCATGAAACCTAGCTCCAAAAATCAATTGAAATTGTGGCCTCATTAATTTTCCCAATATCCCTTATTTCCTAAAGATTTGAAAATCTCACCTGTGTTAAATAAAAAATAAAAAATATATATATTGGTGATGAGCCACCACCCCCGCCACCCCAAAAACCCATTGCATAACAAAATTTTGTTAAAGAAAAAGGTTGATGGTCCATGACCCCCGCCAGCCTAAGCGTAACCACAACCTTACACAAAAAAAACAATATATATTTTTTTATGGTTGAAGCCCTCCAACCATCGCAAATATATAACAACATATGTTATTAATGGGGTGGGCACGGACCACCTACGGTGGACCTGACCCACACCCATAAACCCTTACACTGTCGTATATGTATCATTAGGGGTTGGCAGGGGTTGAACCCACCCGGCCCACATGGCCAACCCCCAAGCAGGTGACCCCATAAAGGATGGTACCACCGTAAAGAACACCCCCCATAAATGACGGGACCACCATGAATCACGCAGCCCACAAAACAACCTTAATGTGATGAGTGTGGGAGTTATGGGGTGAGCTACCCAATGTGGACCCGACCCCTATTTCAAATTCATTTCGTTTAAGAAGCCAAACTATAATTAGCAAAAAATAGGAGGGGTGGGGTTTGACCAAATAATTCCTCAACTTAACCACTGCACCAAATGGACTTGTTTGGAAACTCTGCCCACAAATTTTTATATAAGCCTTCATTTTTCAATGCACCTGGGGGAAGATGGAGGAGGAACCAGGAGCAGGCATGGATTTCGAGACAGAGGATGCAAAATATTCTTTGATGCCCAAATATTCTCTGGGTAGGTAAAAATTATTTTGCCAGAACATAGTCAAGTTTACAGTCGTTTTTCATGGTTTTCTGTAGGGATCACAATGGCGAGGTCAGATTTTCCTTTTGAGTTGTAGATTTCCAATCCACCCATGGAGCAAAATATTTGAGGATTCTAGGGGGAATCTAAAATATTCCTTGAGCCCCAGATTCTCAATTTCTCAAAATTCAAAAAATTGGATAGTCGATTTTGCACTGTTCGACGCCACAAATTTGATGGTGCATTCATATCTCTCATTTTTTCATTCTATTATTCAGCCAATTTTCTAAGTGGAATGCAGGTGTCAACATTCATGTGCGAGTAGCCATTTCCATGCGATTGATTCCGTGAGATTGATGGCACAAACATCTTCAAAAGTTTGACATTCGCTTCTTCATATGGCCCTTGGTTGTGAGGTATATGCAGTGTGTTCATGTACTTCTTTTGCTATGCATTGTGCTACACAGATCCCTATTTTATGCTTGATGTGGGATCTTGTTTATTACTTGTTTTCATGATTCCTGCTTGATGTGACGCAAAATCGTCTATGTGATGTACTTTTTTCATGATTCTTCATGTGTTTTAAGATCCCTTTGTTGTATGTTGATGGGATACTCTTGTTTTCGTCATGCATGTTATAGTCATGCATGTTTGCATTGAGATCCCTTTTATGCCATGTTGGGAAGATGCTCATCATGCATGCGTTTTCTGTCATACTGATAGGAGTCTTTTGACAGAGAGTTCCTGTAGCAGAACATCTCTTGGAGCCACTCCTACATGAAGGCATTTTTCCTTATATGATAACCTCTTATGTACATCACTATTGAAAACACTTAATGCAGCGGTCTACACCATCTTAACACTGGGGCCCAGAGACGTAGTCCCTCCTAGATGAACTCCATTATCAATGGCTTATGTTTTCATGTGCTGATGATTGATATGTTCCTCTTCTTTACAACATGTAGATCTATTCACTTATGTTCTTTTAAAAATGCAAATTAACACATCATGAAAGTAAAAGGTCTTGGAAGGGTCCTTCGTCACACCCGGACCTGGATCAACAAGACAAGAATTAATTGTTGTTATCTGATGTGAAATAGGTTTGTCTCGGATTAAGTTTTCTGTAGGCATGTGTTTTCATCAAATGAGGGTGTGGGAGGCTTTAAAACAATGCCAAAAAAAATTATGTCTCTCCCTGGTAGAAAATTGAATTTTAAACAATAGGAATTCTCATCCCGAGAACTAACAATGAAGCATCATTTAATGAAAAAGTCACATTCATGCTTCCATAGTTAAGTCATTTTTATGATTTATTTATTTATTTATGCTAGAAGAATTAGGAGTAATTTCCATGACATTAAAAGTGTTGAAATGGAATTTGAAAAGATAAATAATCCAAAATGAAATGTATTTATGGATTCATCCAAAGAACTAACCAAATCACAACCCGTTGAACACAAAATTTTGATGAGCACCGTAATACTACCCTGAACATGTTCAACAAATGAACTAATGTTTGGTATGCTCTAAACCATCCGTCACCAAGAAAAATTAAAGGCGCATCACTTGCTTATTTCATACCTGCATTATCTAGTAAGAAAAATAAAAGCAAACCAATTAATCCAAACTACTCGTATTCCTATCCTACTGTAATCTATAGGAAAAATTATGATTAAGTGAAATCATATTTCTAGTGGAGCTAGACATATCGTTTTAAACCTACAATCATATATACATAAGGAATTAGCAACATAAATAGAATTATTATTGAAATATATGAACTTATGATGACGATGATGATGATGGTTAACGTCCGCTGAGACCAAATAATGGTCTATCGGACCTAAAGAAACAAATTATCTATTTTGATTTAAGATTTTATTCCTATGCTCAAAAAGCTTGGAGAGAAGCCTCCCGAGCTCATTATAATTTTGACATTGTAAAAGGCTAGGAAGGTCAGTATTGTAACAAAGATTGTGAAACTGAGATCTAATGTGGTTATACGCGGGGCACTCTATTAAATATAAATGTACATAATATATTTAATATATTATGTACATTTATTTCTAATAAGTTTAGTGTCAGGACAGGAGGTAACTCCATAATGCGAATTGTGATTTTTCATTAAGATTGCTCATGGATATATACATGGAGGGAGAGACTCTTGGGCTTCACCTCCCAATGTCTCTTCATATTCCTAATCTCCTTATTTTCTATTTATATTATTTACATAAATTTCCTAATCCCAAAGATTAGGTGTCAACATTCCCCCCCTTAATCTGAAGGGATGTTGGTGAGTCCAAGCATCATTCTAAATCTTTTGAACTTTTCTCTTCCAAGCAGTTTGGTGAAGATGTGTGCAATTTGATCATTGGTGGAACAATGGCATAGATGGATTGTCTTGGCCTCAACATGATGTCAAATTAGATGGTATTTTGTATTGATGTGTTTCATTTGATCATGGAACTTTGAGTTCTTGTCCAACTTTATTGCATAAATGTTGTCAATCATGAGTGGAGTTGAATTCACTTTTGTCACCTCCAAATCTTCTAGAATTTTGCTGAGCCACACAATATCCTTTTTTGCTTCAGCTGTTTCCACATATTCTGCCTCCATTGTGAAATCTACTAGAACTGATTGTTTGCGTGACTTCTAGGAGACAACTCCTAATGCAAGACTCATAGCATAACATGAAGTAGATACCCCAATTTCTTTATCTGCATCAAAGTATGAATCAGAGTATCCAATCAAGCTGAAGTCAACCACCTATGTATACTTAAGTCCAAAGTCTTGAGTTCCCTTCAAGTACCTTAGAACTCTTTTTGCAACAGACCAATGTCCCTCACAAGGCTTTTACATAAGCTTGGAGTGGATTCCAATAGAAAATGAGATGCCTAGTCTGGTAGTAGTCAGGTAGTTGAGACTTCCTGCAAGCTGTCTATACTTTGTTGCATCCTCAAATTCTTTTCCTTCAATGGATGCAAGCTTCAAGTTATGTTCCATTGGAGTAGTCAAAGGATTGCACTCATCCATGCCAAACTTGTTCAACATATCTCCAATGTACTTCTTCTGAGAGAGGAATATAAACTTCAGATGTTGAGTTACTTCAATACCAAGATAGTAGTGAACGTAGCCCAAGTCATTCATTTCAAAACCTTTCCTCAATTCTTTATTTATGGATGAAATGTAGCTCTAATTATTCCATTTCATCAAAATATCATCTACATACACCACAATATATACAATTGTTTTGCCAACTTTCTTGACAAACAAAGTTGCATCATCAAGATCATAATGTTTGAAGTTGAGTTTCAAATGATGCTCAGTTAACCTTTCATACCAGGCTCACAGTGCTTGCTTGAGGCCATACAAGGAGTTCACAAGCTTGCATAATTTGTGTTCTTGCCCTTCACGACAGATCTTTCTGGTTGGGACATTAAAAAATCTCTTTTAGATCTCCATTCATGAAAGAAGCTTTTACATCCATCTGATGGAGTTTCTAACTATTTTGAGCTGCCAAGGAAAAGAGTGTCTCGATGGTAGCCCATTTTGATGTGGGGGAAAAATTATCCTCATAATCGACACCTTACTTTAGTGCAAAACCTTTTTCCACAAGACTGACTTTGTGCTTGTCAAGTGAACTAGCAACTTTATACTTGTTCTTGTAGACCCACTTGCAGCCTATTGGTTTGGTTCCGAATGGGGGATCAACTAGCTTCCAAGTGTCATTATTTATCAAGGAATAATACTAATTTTTCATCACTTCTTTCCATTCATCATGAGAAGCGACTTATTTGAAGGAATTTGGTTCAAAATATGTAGACAAATTCAGTTTGAAATCATAAGAAATATCCATATCAACAAGTGAATCAGAATCGTCCACATCACCTCCATTTTTCCTGGTTGAATTTCTTGTTCCTGTCTTCCCAACCTCGTCAAGATGAACACCTTCAAGTGTCTTTGTCAACCATTTTGGAGGACCTTTCTGAGATGGCCCAGGTTGCTCAGTTGATAGAGTTAGGGATGAGTCAAGATTTAGTGTCCCAATTCTATCAATCACATCACTCAAAGTATCATTAGTGGATGGAGCTTCATGTGGGGGAGAGAGTGCTTCAGAAGAAGATTCCATGGATTGATCCAGTATATGAATCCCCCTTCAAGATGTCGAATCTAATTATCAAATTCTTGGAATGACTTTGCATTTCTAAATCTATCCAAGTGATGAAGCTATCGCTCAACAACATAATCAAATTTGGAAGATTCAAGAAAGATCACATCTCTAGATAAAAAAAAATTCTTATTAATTTCATCATAGAGATGGTATGATTTGGAGGTATTTGAATATCCCAAGAAGATACACTTACGAATCCTTGCTCCAAGTTTGTTTCTTTTTTCCTTCGGTATCAATGCATAACAACTGAAACAAAAGGCCCTAAGATGCTTTACCGAAGTGTTGTAGCGGCTACAACTACCCTCCAAATATTTTCCTTAGCTTTGTTTTGGAGCCTCCCTATCAACCATCCTTAGCAGCATGTCTTGCACTATCAAATACATAGGCTTCAACTGAGTTTCAGTAGCTCAAAATCCTGTGCATGTCAACTTTTTTGTCTCCCACCCGCAGGCTGTCATTCCGGACTTAATCAATTTTCTAGCTGAGATGTTCCCTCTGAAAATTGCACAATTATGGAGGGGAACCAGCATTCCCTCCAAAAATTGTGTAATCCTGTTAGGCTGCCTGCTAGACTCCAAAATTGCACAATCCATCCAAGCATCCCTCCCTGAGGAAATTGCGCAATCTGGTTAGGCTGCCTGCTAGACTCTAGAATTGCATAATCCATCCAAGCATCCATCCCTTAGGAAATTGCACGATCCAGCCCAACACTAGGCTTCAACTCAGAAATTGTTCAATTCTGAGAGGAAATGATCTGTTGACCCTAGAAATTATGTAATGCCTGAGAGACAACCAGCCCTGCTCAGCCCACAAACTGCACAAATCCATTTCCCAATCTTGCAGACCGCTGCATGTGCCTTCAAGTTGACTCGTCCCCTCCGGACTGAGCTATCTTTATTTGCATGCATGGGTTGCTTTTCCCAAAATAGAAAAAGGAAACATGAAAAAGGCATCCCTATATTTTAGGGATCTATTTTAGTAGCTGGAGGTTACATGCAAAGATTGTTTATAAACCTCCCGCCAAGTGTCACTTTTTCCTAGATTTTTGGCATGCACATCGTAACCTCGATCTTATGAGAACTAATTTACCGGATGCTACAGATCTCATCCCTCACATGGATCTTGCAGCTCTAACATCCCACATCACATCTAGGAGTCTTCGGTACATTCAACTCAGGTTTTTCAAGGTAAGTATGCTTTTCATGTCTTGTGTTGTGTTTTTGTCATTTTTTATATTTCACTTTGTGTAAGTGTTGTCTACTTGATTTTAATGAATTCTTGCTATCCTTTTGATATATGTTAGCTTGTAGAAGCACTATTTCAGTTTTTCTTTGCATCTCACTGTTATCACATACATGACATTGTTTTTGCACTAGTGGTTGCCACTGCAGCGACTCGCTTCACACACATGCTCGCTTTCCCATTTTCTAAATCTTTCACTCATTGTTTTCATGCATGATCATTCACTCTTACTTTCACTCATTCTTTCCATGCATCCAAACCTTTTCATGTTTTTAGTCGCCCATCGATGTGTCTGAGCTGCCTTGAGCCAAACCTTACCTAGCCCAGACAAAAATGTGTATTTCTAGAAGTGAAGGCTCAGCCTTCCCTCAAGAAACTATGCAAACCTAGCAAAACCTGACCTCCAAGTTTGCTCTACGTAATTCTGGGAGGCAGTTCCCTGCTGACCCAAAAAATTGCACAATGCAGTCCATGGGCTCACATGTCACTTCTGATTGAAATTGTGCATTGTGCAGTTTCAATCCTTAGCAGGCTAGACCAGACTATGCATTGCATAGTTATAGTAGTCAGTCATCCTCCTGATAGCCCGAACTGTGCCTTGCACATTTTTGGTAGTAAGTCGCCCAGCCTCTTGGTGAAAATTGTTTAATCTTCACAGTCAGTCATACAGGTATCTTACATGACAACCCTCCAATTTGTTTTGGTTTTCAACTGATAGATTTCTCACCATGAGTGTTGCTACTTGTCCAGGTATCATAGGTGTTCTTCTGCTTCTCAGCAGTACATGTACAATGGCCTCTAAGAGAGCAGAGTCAAAGGACACCTTTGAGGGTGCAACTAGAGATATAGTTGAGAAAGTGTCTATGATATTTCCTATCTATGAAGACACCAAGCCATTTGTAGACAAGGTTATCAAAATGAAATGGAAGCAACATCATAAGGAGCAACACCATCAGCAGCAGTAGAGGGTATCAGACCTGTGCATGACAAATGTAAGAGGAAGGTTATCGACATTGTAGAGGTGGAACAAAGCTGCAAGTTCAAAGAATATCCAATCATGATGAAAGCAACTTTGGAGACTAAGGCTATATGGCGACTACACGAGAAGGGGATCGAGCAAAAGTGGAGAGATGATCCGGATTTAAACAGGAACGCAACAAATTACAGAGATAACCATATACACAAAGATGCAGCGGAAATAATACTTCATTTCATTAATGGAAAATACTGAAATATGCTTACAAACAGAAATGGAAATAAACTAGCTAGGGCGATGGTAGCTTATCTTTGAGAAGAGATGTGATGGCTACATGCCTCTGAACTGTGTTACAATGAGGCTCGAAGGCCTATTTATTGTTGAGAAACAATGGAAAAACCCTTAACATTCCAAAACCTAACCCTAGGAGATGAAACGCCAAACTGTGGGCCCCGTTTGGGGGTAAGTTGGTACATCAACTTCCCGGGGTCGTAACTTTGGCATATGATCTCCGTTTGACGTGTACAATAGCTCATTAGAAAGATCTATCCGAGCACTATCATTGTTGGAATAGGAAACACCAGTCCATTCCATGGACTCATGTTGCCCCCGGATTCCCCAAAAAACGTCGTTTAGGGCCTCAAAACGGCTCCGGAAGTTTAGGACCCGAAAAAACTGCTAAAAATAGTAAGTTGTGCTACAATTAAGGAAACTGAAAATGCTGAGAAAGACAATGGTGGGGGTCCAGGTGGACTTGGCAGGTGGCCACCAATATCCACCTGGATCATTCCTCCCCCCTTAGGAAGCAATGGTCCCCATTGCATTGAGCTCCTCCATGAGATGAGGAAACTTCTGCTGAACTTGTTCCCTGGTGAGCCACTTGCCCTGCTGAAGGAGTTGGCCCGCTTTGACAACTCGATACAGTTGGATATTCTGTTGGTGAGTGTTCTTGATCTGTGTGTCCATGATCCGATCAGTTGCAGCTTGTTCCATGCAATTTGGATTTAATTCTGTGGGTTTGAGCTGTTCTGCAATGTCGGATGTGTCTAGCAATGGTGGAAAGTATGGCCGAAGGCGGTCCACATTGAATACTGGGTGCAGGCCAAGGAATGGGGGAATGCTGAGCTCAAATGCATTGTCTCCCATAGCCTTAGTAATGGTGTAAGGACCATATCGGAGTGGTCTCAATTTCCGATAGGCTCCAGTAAGGCGTTCCTTTTGCAAATGCAACCAGACTTTGTCGCCCACCTGAAAATTGTGTGGCACCCGATGTTGATCATGTCGCTGCTTGTACTTGGCATTTGATTTCTCAAGAATGTCATGGATCTGCTGGCGAATATGTTGGATGCGCTCAATGAAGCTGGTGGCCTTATCTGTTTCGGACTGGACATGAGCTGAATTCATGTGAGTAGCTGCAAGTGGCATGGCCACATCAATGGGGCATAGTGGCTGGAATCCCAAACCCACCTGAAAAGGGCTATGGCTAGTGGAGCTGTGAAGAGCTCGGTTGTAGCTGTGTTGAACGTAGGGGAGGCTCTCGTCCCATGTGCGTGGATGCTTTGAGTTATACATGCGCAGAATGTGCACAATCATCCTATTGACAACCTCTGTCTGGCCATTAGTTTGAGGATGGAAGGCTGTGGACTTCATGAGTTTGGTGTCCAGCATTGACCAGAGACTGGACCAAAAGGTGTTGAGAAACCGACTGTCCCGATCTGAGATGATAGACTGTGGGATCCCAAAGTGCACCCACACTCGTTCAAAGAAGAGTTTAGCAGTGGCTTCTGCTGTGATATTCTTCTTGCAGGCCATCATAATGGCCATCTTTGAGAACCTGTCGATGACCACAAAAACACAGTCATTTCCATGCTTAGTGGAAGGAAGGCCTGACATGTAATCCATGGAGATGGATTCCCAAGGTCGACTAGGGGTAGGCAACGGGGTATAGAGGCCTTGCTTCTTAATGGTCGGTTTGGCAATGGCACAGGCAGTACATGATCGGATGTACTTCCCAACATCCTGTCGAAGATTCGGCCAATAGAAATAGTTTTGCAGTACTGCCACTGTTTTCTTCTTCCCTTGAGGGCGTATCATCAGGAAAACAAATTTCCTGGTTTTGGAAATGATCTTACTGCATTGTTTTGCAGTAATCAAAGAGATGGCGGCAGGTGGTGCTACCTCTGGTATCCTGAACAACTTATTTCCCAATGTAATAATAACAGCACGGGGCCTTGATTCATACACAGCATGTCGCTTCCACAAGTATGGTTGTCCTAGTAATACATCACAAACTTCAAGGGGAGCAATGTCACACAATACCTCATCTGTGAAGGGCTTGATGTTGTATGGAAGGCGACACTGCTGGCTCACGCGAAGATCTCGCCCTTGGTGAAGCCACCCAATGGTGTATGGTTGTGGATGTGCTGTGGTCGGTAAGCCCAACCGCTTCATGACCTCTGCCGAAATGAGGTTCTTTTGACTCCCGCTATCAACAATGAACTGTATCGGGGAGCCCTTTACCCACATCTGGGAGTGGAAGAGACGCTCCTCCTCCTCTGGATCTTCGGGTTCATTTTTCTGGATCTTTGCGGTAGCAACAGTGGTGCTGGGATCCGCATCAATGATCTGCTTCCCTTTTTCATACCCCTTATCGGGTTCTGACTCAGAGTCAGAACATGCATCTGATTCTGAAACCTTTAGCTCAGCCACCAGTGACTGCTTGGCCCGACACTCACTTGTGTTGTGAGTGGAGCTCTTATGGAACTCGCACCATTTTCCAGTGTCCTTTCTCGGCTTCGCGGCATTGCTCTTTGCTTGCAGCTTCGGCTGGTTGTCTTGGGCTGTCCCACCTTGGCTTTGTCCTTTGTTCTGTGGTTTAGGGGCACCTTTCCCCTGCTTTGGATTCGCAGATCCAAAGTCTCGCTTCTTTTGTTTAAACTTCTGCTCGACCTTGACGGCATACCGGTATGCTGCGCCGAGAGAGGGGATGTTTAGGAACTGTATTTCTTCCTGGATGTACTTGTGCAGGCAGCCACGGTATTTGAGTATCAAATGTTGCTCCGAATCCTTGATACCCAACTTTGTGCGAAGGGTATGGAAAAGATTGGTGAACTCCGGCACATCTTGGTCCCTTCCCTGCCGCAGCGTGGTCCACTTTATGTATTCATCCTCATAGCTTCCGATAGGGTAGTACTGCTCCTTGATGGCATCTCGGAACGAATCCCAGGTGGGTGCGGCTGAAAATAGTGAGCCAGTACTTTCATCCTTCTGCTCGGAGTAGGTTTCCCACCAATCCTTGACGTGGGGGGCTGCTTTGAGAAGAGCAAAAACAATCTTTTCCCGACTCGAAAATTCATGAACAGAAAAATAACCCTCTAGCATATTTAACCATTTATCTACGGCATCGGCGTCTATCTGACCCTCGAATATGGGGATTTCAAAATTAACTTGTACCTTAAAGGGTGTGGCGTTTCTAGAGGAGCTGCTGGAAGCCGATGCACTGCTTCTGGGTAGCCGCTGAAGGATCTGCGCAAAGCTGTCCATCATCGCGTTCCGTTGTCGCTCGAGCGCTTCTTCGAGCAAGATTTTGATGGGATCTCCTGCCCCCTCGTCTTTCTTCTCGTCCGCCATGGGAGGCCGTCGGGATTTGCGAGGCTGGTCTTGCAAAGGTTCAACCAGTTCAAGCCCTAACTCCTTATATCCCGACCTTGTTGGGGACATGCAAAGAAAAACAGAGAAAAAGCAGACCGCTCTGATACCACTGATCCGGATTTAAACAGGAACGCAACAAATTACAGAGATAACCATATACACAAAGATGCAGCGGAAATAATACTTCATTTCATTAATGGAAAATACTGAAATATGCTTACAAACAGAAATGGAAATAAACTAGCTAGGGCGATGGTAGCTTATCTCTGAGAAGAGATGTGATGGCTACATGCCTCTGAACTGGGTTACAATGAGGCTCGAAGGCCTATTTATTGTTGAGAAACAATGGAAAAACACTTAACATTCCAAAACCTAACCCTAGGAGATGAAACGCCAAACTGTGGGCCCCGTTTGGGGGTAAGTTGGTACATCAACTTCCCGGGGTCGTAACTTTGGCATATGATCTCCGTTTGACGCGTACAATAGCTCATTAGAAAGATCTATCCGAGCACTATCATTGTTGGAATGGGCAACACCAGTCCATTCCATGGACTCGTGTTGCCCCCGGATTCCCCAAAAAACGTCGTTTAGGGCGTCAAAACGGCTCCGGAAGTTCAGGACCCGAAAAACTGCTAAAAATAGTAAGTTGTGCTACAATTAAGGAAACTGAAAATGCTGAGAAAGACAATGGTGGGGGTCCAGGTGGACTTGGCAGGTGGCCACCAATATCCACCTGGATCAAGAGAGAAACATAGAAGGAGTTGGAGGAGATAAAGCGACAACTTAGAGAAGAACAAGAGCTCCATAGACGAGAGAAGCAAGCGCAGTAGGAACAGGTACAACAGGAGGCACAACATGCGCAAACTCATGTAACTACGCCCATACAAGATATAGACCCATCCCAGCAGCTAATATAAAGTAGATAGGGTGAGTAAAGCTGTCGATCACATGCACGAGTGTTCAGGAGCATGGATGCCACTGTGCGCACGCATGCGATCCTGTCCATTGGCACACTCACCAAGGCGAAGATAAAGAACCAAGTCCGCTAGAGCTAGACATGTATTTTGACGAGTTGCTGTGCATAGCCACCAACACACACTTGGAGATCAAGGCAGGCACTATGCATCAATATGTTGCAGGTCTAGCTACACTCAAAACTATGATGCGCATGCTATTAGACGAGTTATATAGATGTGCTAAATCAGTGTACCCGGATGCAATGGAGGCAAGAGTTTGCTTCCATCAATAAGTCACCATTGAGCACACGGAGAGCACCACATGCTACCAAGGTTGGCATTAGTTTACCATCGTCGATCATCGCAATGATGTCAAAGGATTAGTCTTCCCACAACTATCTGAGTATTTGTCTTACATGTGTACATGTGCAGATTGTAATGTAACATCTTGTAAAAGTGAAAGTCTAAGTATCGATGGTCGAATGTAATAGTCATATAGTAGTTGAAGAGTCATGAGAGTAGGTGAAGAGTCACAAAGGGGAATGTCAAGGGTCACCCCACCCTTTTCTATTTATAGAACCTCATAACTCATGTACAGGCTTTGGGAGCCAAGCTTCCTATAGGTGTATCTTAGAGAAAGCTTGGAGTGTATTGTAACGAGTCTTGGCTTTTCCACAATGCAGAGCTTGTATATCTCTCTGGAGGAGCAGGCAAGAGTGACTGTAACGTTCCGTTGTTGGGACTAGTAGTTGGACATCGTTGTGTGTATGATTGGAAATTTCACTTTCTTAATATAACAAAGCCAACATGTTTCATGCATATGCTGTTATTGTATTTCAGTTGCGTTGGTTACACTAACGATATATGTATATGTTTTCTTACAAATGTATGTATGGACTCTTACTATATATATATATAGATATATATGTATGTATGTATGTATGTATGTATGTATGAATCTGGTTAAGATGTGTTGTTGGTATAACCATCACTCTGGATTGTTGGTTCACCTGCCTTTCAGCTTGTGATGTATCTTTGCTCGTGTGTTTCCTTTAAATATGGGTGTTCCACAGGTTTCCAAGGGGTGCATTTATCCCACTTTTTGTTGGGATGGGGTCCCCTGGGGTTAATTTTGGGGAAAAAACCCAAGTTTTATGTAAAAGGATGTAAAATCTCCACAAATTGTGGTCACAAAGTGTGTAGATAATTAGAGACTCAAAAAGGGTTTTACCCTTCTTTATGTAAGTTAAGTCGGCTTGTAAGATCTACCCATGCTCCGTAGACCATGGGATTGTATAAATAGGTGTGTCTTAGGATATATAAGGCAAGCAATAGAAGATGAAGATGAATGTAATGGGTTAGTAGAAGGAATATGATTGAAGTCTTAGAGTAGAAGGAAGACTCTGCAGTTGTGTGCACAAAGGCTTAGAGTAGAGTCTACATCTGAGTGCATGGACCCCTACAACTGAGTGCGCAGGGAAGTTTGAGTCTGTAAGATGAACTGAATATTAATAAAGAAGATTGTTGTAGAAATACCCATGTTTATCTCTTTATTTCTGTTTATATGAGTGTGGTTTATGTTGTAATGGGTTTATGAAATAATGATGTATTGATGTGCAACTTTACATGATTTATAATGTTATGTGAATGTAATTGATGTTGATTGTTTACATGAATATTATCTTGTTGTATGTTAAAGTTATCAAACGCTTAGGCTGATCTGAGTAATTATTGGATTAAGAGTAATGTTTGGAGCCCGAAAATTAGCCTATTCAAGGTCCGCAAAAGACAGTCGTAGACCTTCGTGGAGGTCTAGAGGCTGATTAAATGGAGTTATATCGATAAGCCATAAATTCTTAACAATCTGTGCGAAGGAAGATTTAGGGCATAAAATGACATCATGTTGATCTCTGGGTGCGGAAACTTGGTTCCAACATCCCCCCATACTGCTTCGAGTGAGACTTCAGTCTGCGCTCCGTGGATTGATGTCGAAAGGGCTAGTAGTGTAGGGATTCGTTTGGTGCAAACAACTCTAAACTTGGGTCAAGACCCAATAATCCAATAAATGGTTCTGTTGCTGGGATCAGGATCTGCATAAAGATATGTGTGATGTTGCATCATTGGAATCTGACAAAGAAATAAATTGAGAAGTGGTTGGATAGAAATATCCATGAATTCGCTACACAAGAGAATAGAAATTCATGCTTGAAAAAAGAACAGTGGTTGGACAGGTATCTATACACAAAAATACATGAAATATTCTTCTGCACCTTCCTAATCGAACTGTACAAGTGGAGCGCTAAATTGGCAAACGACCAAGTAAGGTGGAGGCTTGATGGTCCAATAGTGTGGACCCTGGAGCTAGTGCAAAGGTTGGAATCTTCTAAAGATAAGATCGCACGCGCTGTCAATCATTGGCTTGATCGAGTCATAGGAGGATTTGTGACAGAATTCATAGTCAATACCTCAGTCAGCTACAGTGAAGCAGGGTGACGCTTTTTCAAAGGATGCGAGGTAAGTATTTGAAATCTTTGAATGCTTGGATTAAAATTCTCTTGTGTGAAAAGTGGGTTATGCTACTACCTTGATGTTTATATATATGTGAAGTGGACAAATCTTTATAAATAAAGAAAGAGTGGGTCCTGAATATAGTCCATTGATAGAGCCTCCTTCGAGTGATGACGAGGGAGTAGTACATACCTAATTGAGAAGCATTGCATAGTTGATAAAGTAGGGTTTTTTGTAAATATCTCATCTGCCCACACCACCTCCGCCTTCACCTCCACAACATACATCTTCGCCCACACCACCACCACCATTCCATATGTTGAATACCATGAAGTTTCCCATTTTCAAGGGCTTGGGAAGTGTGGACCCAGATCATTTTTGGTTCTTTGCGAAGGTTTTATGGATGACACAGAATATTATAGATGATCATATAAAGAAGGTGCAGTTGATTACTTCTCTACAAGATTGCACGTTGACATGGTACATTAAACACTACGTCGATAACACATCGGCATCATTAACAGACACTCAGACTATGTTGAATAAGGAATTTGGTAGGCCCAAGTCTGAATCACAATCAGTCGTTGGATTCAAGGAAATCATGATGAGGCCTGGAGAAACACCCTGGAAGATGGATCAGAGACTGAAGTGCCATATCCGCGAAGCTAACATGAATCTCACAAATAGTTAGCACTGCGAATGGTTCATAGCCTCGTTTCTGCCCCGCCTAAGGGTTGCTTTATCGCAACAAAATATAGGGACTCGGGTGGAAGCATTGGAGATCACAATGAGATTGCATGAGACACCTATCCATGACGTTACTTTGGGAGTTCAACAGATTCATGCAGAGTTGCGGAACCTCTGCTTGGAGTTGCAAAGCTTGAAAAAGGAAAAAGTTTCTCAACCAGAGGTGCACGAAGAAGTTTGGTGCCTAAAATGTAAAAGCCAAGGGCATGATAAATATCACTGCCCTGTTTTTGTTAATTACATTACAAGGGGGGCCATTGCCCCTGAGAAAAAGGGCTACCGTGGGACCAAGTACAGGGCCCACGTTGTGGTGCGCTATCTATCAGGTAGCTGGAAAACATGTAACGAACAATTGTCACTTGCTACAAAAATTTGTACAGACACTACAACAGTTATTCTGCAATTTTTGTAAATCTTTGGGCCACGATGAGCGTAACTACCGTAGCTACGAATTCATGATGGAAAGAACGCCTGTGTATCGAATGCAAATAGAAACTCAGCCTCAAGATCAAGGTGATGGAGGAGTGTGTGTATCAGGGGTGCAGATAAAGCCAAGGAGGAAGAGGACCTGGTAGAGGTCAAGGACAAGTTATTTTCTACAATTACGGAGTGCCAAGACATTACACACATGAGTGTATGAGCCAGACACGATCGTCGTGCCGATACTGTACTCAGTTTGATCGCATAATAGGAGAATGCCCTAAATTGATATCTAAGATGCAGGAGAAGAAGGCGTATCCTTAGCAGCCTACCCAGAATCTACAGATGATGATGGCCGAGCCCTGAGAGGTGGATCCTAATGTGAATATTGTGCTGCGAAGTGGAGTGATGACTGGTGATGATAAGGGAATGGGTTCACAAGGCTCTAGAAAGGGAGGTTGGGTTTGATCTAGAGCGCATGAAGGAAACATTCATGGAAGCAAAGAAAAGCTTCGTTGAGGCCTCTACCTCAAGAAGTCAAGACAAGCTATCTGAAGAAGTTGACCCCTCCATGCTTACCACTTTCTTGGAGACTTGTATGAAGTTGTTGCATGACAGCAAGGCCGTGAAAGGGCTTCAAGAACTGATAAATAAGTGTGCTAGTAAGGAAGGTGCTCCTGAAGGACACTGTGCAATCAGAAAGATAGGAAAACACAAGACAAGAACAGGGCATGAGATGAGGCTTACCGCGCAAATAGGAGAGTACGAGATGGATCAAGTTATTTTGGATCTGGGGTTGGATGCAAATGTTTTTCCTAAATAGACATGGGAAATAATGGGGAGACCTGCACTATAGTGGTCTCTAATTCAATTGAGAATGGAAAATCAATAGAATATTATCCCTATGGGGAGATTGCATGGAGTGACCATAGATATAGAAGGTGTGAGCGCATTGGCTGATTTTGAAGTGATAGAGATTGTTGATAACAACAATCAACATGAACAGGGTGATCAATTCGAAGAAGCAGACGATGTTGTTTGAAAGGAAATTGCTCCATGTAGTAGTTCCATTGGACCCTGCTATACTGAACTAGTCTGTGACTATGAGGAAAGTGATGGTGATCTAGATCAGATCTAAAAAATAACAGTGCAAGAGCAAGATTGGCTTAATCTAACAGGTGATGGATGAATCAGAAAGGATCATGAAATTTCTTGTATGATAGATTCAGATGAAGAGTTGGAGCATTGGTAGAATAGATTGCACGAATTATCTACGCTGCACTGTAATATGATGACTAAATCACTACGCTGTGTGTCATTGGAGGTAAGAAATTTACCTTATTCAATTTGACTGATGTATATAAATTTTTAGAAGCATTTGAAAGGGAAGTACTGGAGAAGCATCGCTTCCAAGCGTTTGATTTGGCGCTGCGTGCTACGCCTGCAAGATGGTGGGGTATGCATAAAGACAGTTTTGATGAATGGCGTGAGTACAGAAGAATGATGAGATTACGGTTTGGTCACCCGAAAGTTCGGCTAACCGAAAAATATGATGGAAGAAATGATTTGTGTGATCATTTAGCAAAATGGACTAAGGTTTATGGAACAAAGTCACAACTAGAGTGGGTGCATTTTTTTGTCAACTTTGGACATCAGTCTTATGAATTGGTACCTAGAAACAGAGCTCTGCCACAGTACCGCGGAGTGGAACATCTTGAGGGAAGGATTTTTGATGACCTTTATCTTTGAGGATGGGTTCAAAAGCATCAACGAAGTGTTGCAGGAGGTTAAGGCAACAATATTCAGAATATCGTAGGATCCTTTAGAATTGATTGAACCGAATTGGAGCACCCAGTTGCGCCATGTGTTGGAGTGCTATAATGTGACCGCTGAAGAAGATGATGAGGATCCAAGGAATATTAACATCCTAGAGGCCGAAGGCCACAACGATAGAAAATCCAGACATCATCGCACTATTGGAGACTAGACAAGTGAACATTGGCACAGAGGCAGAGCCGAAGTTTGCAAAGATTGGAGATTAGTGGGATGATGCTATAGTAGATAAAGTTGTTGAGTTGCTTCGCGAATATCAGGACTTATTTCCTACCAAATTTTTGGACTTAAAAGGCATCATAAGTGACTTGGGAATGATGAAAATTACTTTGAAACTAGACATGAAGCCCGTCAAGCAAAGGCCATACCACCTTAATCCCAAATACAAGGAAAAGGTTTGCTTGGAGTTGGACAAGATGCTTGCAACGGGTATTATTGAACCAGTGGAGGAATCTGATTGGGTGAGTCCAATGGTCATTCAAGAAAAGAGGCATAAGGATGACATAAGGATTTCTTAGATCTTAGGAAACTTAATGATGCTTACATTCATGATCTGTTTCCAACGCCTTTCACAGATGAGGTACTGGATAATGTTGGAGGGAAGGAGGCCTATTCATTCGCTGATGGGTTCTCTGGATACCATCAGATAAAGATTGTGCTAGAAGACAGGAGTGAGACCACCTTCACGATAGGGTGGGGATGTTTCTAGTATAGTAATGCCTTTTGGACATAAGAATGCACCAACGATCTTCTCGCTTGTAGTCATCACGACATTCAAAGAATTTATTCACAAGTTCTTGGAGGCATATTTTGATGATTGGACAGTGTTTGGGCTAGTAAAGCACCATGTTGCCAATTTTTGCTTGATGTTGGATACATGCCAAAGGTATCAGATTGCGCTAAACTTGAAGAAATTTTTGTTCTGTGTCCCTTTCGAAATATTACTGGGTCATGTGGTATGCAGGAAACGACTTATGGTAGACCTTGCTAAGATCATGGTAAATAATTAATTTGGAGGCACCAAGAACTGTCAAATAGATGTGCGCAACACTGAGCCACACTGGGTACTATCAGAAGTCCATCAAAAGTTATGCTAAGATTACCGCACCTATGTAAAAGCTACTGAAGAAGGACGCTACATTCTATTGGGATGAAGCATGTCAACACAGCCTAGATGTACTGAAGGAGAAAATGGTCACTACACTGATCCTAGTCCTGACCAATTGGAAGAAGGAATTCCATGTGCATGTGGATGTCTCATGTATTGTGTTTGGGGAAGTGCTGACACAGGCTGGTGAAGGAGAACTGGATCATCCTATAGCATTTGTGAGCAGGAAGTTGTCTAAGGCTGAAAATAATTATTCGACGATAGAGCATGAAGGCTTGGCTATGGTGTACGTGCTCCAGAAATTCAGACATTACCTGCTAGGTGGACATTTCAAGATGTACACAGACCATTCTGCATTAAAATATCTAGTTAATAAGCCTGTGTTGGGGGGGGGGGGGGAATATGCAGATGGCTACTATTGTTTCAAGAGTATGATTTTGAGGTAATTGTCAAGCCAGGGTAATTGAATGCAGGCCAAACCATTTGTCGTGCATTGAAACAAGAGAAGAGCCTACTAATTTGGAGGAGGGGCTGCCTAATGCACAACTCTTAGCTCATAGTGGATAATAACTTCGCAGATATTATCCATTTCTTGACCACAGGAATAGCTCTAGAAGGATATACCAGTTAGCAAAAGAAAGATTTGGTGGTATGCATAGGAGACTTCTCTGTAATTGTAGGGAATTTGTATAATATGGGATCAAATGAGATACTTTGACGTTATGTTCCTAATTTTGAATGGAACAGTATCCTCATTGAAGCTCATGGAGGAGTTTCGAGAGGGCACTATGTAGGAAAAGCAACAATTTTTGTGTGTTGGGTTGTGGTGGCCGAGGGTTCATAAGGATTCTAAATCCTATTGTAGGGCATGTGATGCATCTCAGAGAATCAGCTAGCCATCGTAGAGGGATGATTTGCCTTTGTATCCATAGGTGTCATTGAAACCATTAGAAAAATAGGCTATTGATTTTGTAGGACTGATTCAACCTCCAGGCAAGAAGATAGGTGTGTGATATATCATTACTGCGACCGAATATTTGACTAGATCGATGGAGGAACATCCTGTGAAGGACTGTACAGGGGAAACAACAGCAAAATTTCTATTTGAATATGTGTTAACCAGGTTTGGTTGCCCAAAGGTACTAATGACTGATTGTGGTATGCATTTTCTTAATGAAACAATTAGCGCGCTAACAGATGAGTTCCAGGTTTACCATAAGATAAGTACGCCATATCATCCTCAGGCCAATGGAATAGTTGAGGCTTTTAATAAGATATTGGAGAATGCATTGATGAATGTTTGCAACGTGCATTGGAATGACTAGAACGTGCACGTACCAACAATGTTATGGGCTTACAAAACTACTTGTAAAAAGCTTATTGGTCAAACACCTTTTAGGTTGGTCTATGGCGTGGAAGTTATCATGCCTATGGAGTATATCGTGCCTAGTCTACACATCGCGGCTTTCACAGGAATGGCAGACTGTGGAGCCTTAGAAGAAAGGCTCACACAACTAATAGAGCTCAAGGAAGATAGATTTTTGGTTGGATTCCATCAGCAAGTTCAGAAGGAACGTGAAAAATCTTGGCACGATCGGCACATCAAACTGCACACCTTCAAGGTAAATGATTTGGTTTTATTATATGACAGTAAGTTTGATAAGTTTCCAGGAAAATTTCAGATGCACTGGTTAGGCCATATGTTATCAAAGAGATTACAGATGGTGGAGTAGTTTAGCTTGCAAAGTTGAATGGAGATCCATTTCTGGGAAGGGTAAATGGAAGTTGATTGAAACACAAAAATGGGGGATCTAGCCTAATGAATACATGATGGTAGCACATTCTTAGCACTCCAGGTAGCTGCAAGGAGGCACAGGACTATAAACTACATTGCCCGGTTTGTAGAGCTATACCACAGGGGGCCTAGGCGAAAAAGGATGATGTCACAGTACCAGAAGAAGCGTGAAGGGAGATGTGCTATAGGGGGAGAGACCACGTAGCGCAGACATAAAGTAACCGTTACAGTCACTGTTCATGATTTGACTACCAGAAGACGGTTAAGAAGAGTAGGGGGTGGAATTTAAGGCATTTAAGGCTGAAATCTTCGGAGATATACTGCCAAATAAGCATTTATGGATGGATTTAGGGGGGAACAGTCAAATTTGAATTCGAATTTACTTATAAATTACGTGTGGTCATCTAGCAAAAAACACTTTTCATCCTTAGAATTTATGTGTTGAGCTATCGATTGTTTATGAATCCTTAGGTTTTCACTGATTTAGTCACTAGTTCTATATTTGATAAGTTACCTGAGGATACCCAGCAGTTTATTCTCAGCACAATGTCCAGACAGGGAGAGACTGTTAGTACTGGAGGAGCTGTCGCCTCTTAGGGAGCTACTCCAGAGGTAATGAGTAGGGAGATTTCCGTTGTTGTGCAGATGATGCCGAGATTGCCTGGTCCGAAGCCTACACTAGTGAGACAAGTGCCCAAACCTAAGAAGGACAAGCAGAAGAAGCCCATGTAAGTGCGCGGGTCACTGAAGAAGCATGCTGCTACACAGGCCCAAAGGAAAGAAAAACCGAGCGCTAAGGATAAGGGGAAAGTGCTGGATTTGGAGGCCGACGAGGGCACGGAGGACATAGACACCGAGGGGGTGTATCCTATATCAAAGTTTCCAGATTATATCCCTCCGCACAAGGGAAAATTGAAGGTCCATAAGGACCCAGATGCAAGAAAATTCCTCCTCAATACACCCTTGTTACTGGAGAACATCAATTTTGAAGGTCCGCGCTTGGCACAAATTCCCCATCTCAAGATGGAAGACTGGGATCTGGCGGACCATGAGAGGTTCCTCCACTTGGCAACAGAGAACTATATGAAGAGGGTGTTTTACAAAGAATCAAGTATCACTGCACTGGAGCTTATGGAGTGAATTCATGGAGTGAATCAGACAGGGTTGTTAAACCTGTTATGGGTGCCCCACTACCACTGCTCCAACATCAACCTCATAGTGATCAAACAATTGCTGACCTTGGTACATGAAATATGCTTGTGGCTGAGCACCCCGATCCCTATCATTGATATGCTAATCCATTGGATCATGTTGTTGTTGCACTCAAGATTGAATCTGGCCAAGGAGTTTGGTAGAAAGACGAGTGAGCGCGACCTTGCAGAGAAAATGAAGGACAAATTTAAGCTCGTGAATAAGTTTCTTGGGTACTCTATCACCTCAATCACCAACCCTATGGTTAAAATTTCTACGCAGATCCTTACTGGAAAAATCATGAGAAAATGCTCCACGGACAAGGTTCCAGTGCCAGTAATATCGCTAACTGCACAGTGCATGGAGGGCGTGAAGTTCAATTAGGTGCACTACCTTTGTAGCGAGCTCCTTGTGAACTATCAAGAGGCGTAGGATGAGAGTAAAACATTCCACTATTCATTTTTGTTGCTCTCCATTGTGCTCGTCACTTGGGATATGCTAGAGGATAGTCAGTTTCCTCCCATGGATAAGGATTTACTGAAGGTTGCATAGTTTGCATCCCTCTAGGAAACAAAGGATGCCACGCGCATCACAGAGACCAAAGTCTTCTGGGTGCTGATATAGGTGAGCATTCGCATGGCCATCAACCATAAGCCAAGGTTGTCACCAACCGTGTTTGAGCAGCTTTTAAAGTACGCAGTGTTTAAAGCTGGCTTCCACCACATATACATCCGGGCATGGAAGGATCCACAACAAAAATGATTTGACCTACCTTACCTTTGTACATAAGACACTATTCAGAAGGTTATCAAGCGTTGGCAGACATATTGGCATACTCCATCCGATCTAGTTGTGGGCACCAGCAAGTCCGTGGAGAAGAAAAAGAAGGAAGCAGCCAAGTATAAGGTCCAGTAGTTGGCTGAGAAGTAGAGAAAAGAGGCTAAGGAGAAGGCTCGGGTGGAAGCAGAGCACGTCGTGAAGTAAAAGGCCAAACAAGAAGAGAGCAACTCCGATAATAATGGTAATTCTCCTTCACCCCAAATAGAGGAGGAGGAGCAGTTAGAGCAGGGTGGTGGTCAGGTGGAGTAGATCACTCCCTTCCAGATCAAAAGGTACAGGGAACAAGAAAAGGAAGGGCCATGGAAGAAATCAAAAGTGACAAAGCCATCGATGGATCCCATTACTTTAACAGATGGTGACCTAGATGAAATAGGCTACAAGGTATGTGATACCACAGTAGAACTGTTCCAGTAGTTCGAAAAACTGCACCAGCAAGTGCTAAGTACCATCTAGAAGGATTTGCATGAGCTGCAGATTTAGACAATTAGGATCTAGGTAGGCACAGGGCAGATCAGCACTGCATCAACAAGTTTGGCATCGAGGACCACTCAGGCAGTAGAGATGGTTTGATCATTGGATCTCTGGAGTCGCATTGCCTGACGGATCCTTGAGCGTGGAGGTGTCTAATGACAAGGTCATCATAAGTTCTCTGATGAATATAGGCTTCACCCTGGCTACACTCCCTAATGAGTACCTTCACACGCTATAGGCATGTGTGAAAGTAGAGTTCAGAGTTCGAGAGAAGTGCACACTAAACCTCATAAGCGAATATAGAGTGAACAAAGAGCAAATGTTCACCGAAAAGATAGAGGGGCTAAAGGCAAAGGAAATAATTCAGGCGCAGAGCGCCCAGCTGGCTGCTGCAGTGGCAGAAGCATGCAGAACGATGGTAGAACTGCATATCCCTAAGGATGCACTATTGGAGGAAAATATTTGAAAACCTGCTATGGGCATGCACAACGCCAAGGCAGAGGTGGATAGAGTCCAGTTTGAGTTGAACTTGAATATAACAGAACTGGAGCTCAATTCATAGCCTTCAACCCCGCCAAAGGTAAGGGAACAATGTGAAGTCGCTGTGATAGATGGAGTCGTGACGGTGGATGTCGCAGTGGTGGACTGCACCGCGCTATTTAAGCAAGCTATGGAGGTAGTCACGACCTTGCAGGAAGATCCCACCCTGTAGATCCTAAATATAGAAGTCTGCGAGCTCCAATAACAATATGATGAAGTGAGGGCAACGACACACACCGTTGCTACAACACAATTCCTTGCCGAGATGCAAGAAGTGAAGCAGCTGCTTACACAGGTGGAAGAAGCGCAGAAGAAAGAGGTCGTTTTTAAGGACAGATTGGGGCCTTGTTTGGATGAGGCCTACATCGTCTCTGCCGATATTTGGGAAAAATTGGTGATCTTGCATAATAAGCAGTGGAAAATCAAGCAGGACAGTGCAGGACCAGCCACAGAGTAGCTGGTGGAACAAATCAAGTAGGCAGCCATGTAGAGCACAGCTGAGGTAGCAATTGCACAAGTGGAGCTGGGGGATCATAGTAAGACATCCATGCTAGCTGAGTGACTCGAGGGTGAGTCACGATCTTTGTGTTGGGGGCCTGTTGGGATGGGTCCCCTAGGGTCAATTTTGGGGCAAAAGCCCAAGTTTCTGTAAAAATATGTAAAGTCTCCACAAATTGTGGTCGTGAAGTGCGTAGATAATTAGAGAGTCAAAAAGGGTTTTGCCCTTCCTTATGTACGTTAAGTCGGCTTGTAATATCTACCCATGGTCCGCGGACCATGGGATTGTATAAATAGGTATGTCTTAGGATGTCTAAGACAAGCAATAGAAGATAAAGATGAATGTAATGGGTCAGTAGAAGGAAGATCATAGAAGTCTTAGTGTAGAAGGAAGGATCTACAGTTGTGTGCACAGAGGTCTAGAATAGAGTCCGCAGCTGAGTGCGTGGACCCCTACAACTATGTGCGTGGGGAACTTTGAGTCTATAAGCTGAACTGGATATTAATAAAGAACATTGTTGCAGGAACACCTGTTTTTATCTCTTTACTTATATTTATATGAATGCGCTTTATGTTGTAATGGGCTTTTGAAATAATGATGTATTGATGCACGACTTTAGATAATTTATATTGTTATGTGAACACAATTGATGTTGACTATTTACGTGAGATTATATTGTTGTATGTTAAAGTTATTGAACACTTAGGCTGACCTGAGTAATTGCTCGATTAAGCATAATCTTTGAAGCGTGTAAGTAGAATATTAACCTGTTCAAGGTCTGTGAAAGATAGTCGTAGACCTTGGCGGAGGTCTAAAGGATGATTAAAGGGAGTTAAAGGCTTCTCGATCTACACGAAGGAGGATTTAGGGCATAAAACAAAATCATGTTGATCTCTAGGTGCGGGAAATTGGTTCCATCATCCCCCATACTAATTCGGGTGAGACTTTAGACTACGCTCCACGGATTGATGCCGAAAGGGCCAGTAGTGTATGGATTTGTTTGTCACAACTAACTCTGAACATGGGTCATGACCCACTAAGCCAACACTTTCTGTGTGTTAGAACCCTTCATGCACCTTCCTTGGATTGCCGCATTGGTCACACCCTTTCTACCAACAAGGACATCCTACTTTCCTATGTGCACAACTGTGGTCAAGGCGATATCATACAACCCACTGCTGGGACTCCTACACCAAACGGTCTGAGGTCTAGTTGGGACTTCTTATCAGGGAGATCCCCTGATATGTTGGTGGGTCTAGCACCATCAAAATTTTGGCACTAGAAGGAGGGTCGACTGACAAGTTGAGTCCTCACATCTGTTTTGAATCTATGCATATTTATCATGACTAACTACAAAGTTTCTATTCCAAAGTGTATGTCTTCCAGAAATGACTTTGAAGTCTCGGAATAGCTTTGGGATAACTTGTCACATAAAACATACGATGGTGGAGGCTACATAGCCTTTGTTAGGCACGTGGTCAACATTATAGGCTCATGCAAAAGACATGAAGTCTTTGAATATTACATGATGTAAAGCCCTATCTTAGGGTCTTCTAACAGATCTAATTTCTCTGGAATTTAAATGAAATAAGAGGAAATAATTTACTTTCTTACAAGACTTTTAAACAATGAAAATTTTACCATTTACATTCTAATCCCTATAACTTATAGTGAACATTTCATTTTAATAATTTACCTGAGTAATCTATGCATAGAGGAATACCTGTACTGGTGGCTGGTGGAGATGCCCTTGAGCTGCTGCTCCTGCTGAAACGCTCCTCTTGACTAACCCAACTGGATTTACCTCCCAGCCAACTAGGAAATAAATCCTAGCCCAGGAAACCTCCACAGGTTCCCTAGCCCTCCGAGCCCAAGTCCAACCAGATGTAGTGTGTTAGTGTTCAAGAAAAGGATAAACAATATTTCCCTCCTCTCAACTAACCCAAGAAACCTCCATAGGTTCCCTAGGTCTCCAAAATTACTCTTAACCAACTGAAAATCATAGCCAACACCAAAGACCCAAGCAAGACCCCCACCTCCCCTTTCTCCCTTCCTCTTTCCCCTTTTATACCCTTCCTCACTTCTCCACCTCATCCACCTCTCATTAATGTCATTAATTTCCACTTCATCCTTATAGTTGACTTCTCTTCTCCCAAGTAAATCTGAGAGTACATTTGGAAATGTGATATGAATATAAAATTGGGTAATTAATGGGAGAGTACATTTGGGAATGTGAGATGAATATATATATTGACAATTAGTTGGAGAGGACCATGTCTTCTCCTAAGCAAATGTGAGAGTACATTGGGGAATGTGAGATGAAAATATATATATCTATATCTATATATATATATATATATATATATATATATATATATATATATATATATATATATATATATATATAGAGAGAGAGAGAGAGAGAGAGAGAGAGAGAGAGAGATAATTTGGAATAATGGAAGGAGACTATATCCTACCTAAGATTCAATTTGAGAAGGCAAATTGGGAAAAATAGAAATAATGAATTTTATATTAGTGAATAAATTTATAGTTTCCAAAATGAAAGTATTCACCAATATTTCTGAATATTTTCAGGTAATGTAAAAATTAACAAAATTTGCAAGATAAGATTTAAGTGGGGCATTACATAAACCCCTCCTTTAGAAAACTTCGTCCCAAAGTTAGAATGAAAAGATACAAGGAGTTCGAAAGCATAGCAAACCAGAGAGAGTTATAGTAGTAAAATTTGACAAGTCAGACAATGACATTACTTCCCATCAAGAGTCTCCAACTGATATATATCCTCCTATTCATCCTGACCTACTTCCATTCCCACCCTATCCATCCACTGCTACTTTATTAGTGGTAATGACCATACTAACCACTGATAAAACCGACATGGTGGAAGTGTCGAATACATCAACCTAACTTCTCCAATAGGCAACTAGCAATTGTCATCACACGTCTATGGGAGCGTATCCACCACTGCCCTCCCACGATTCCAGGTTTCGGAGGATACACGGTGGGAAATGCCTCCACCCCTCCTTACAACTAGGGTCAATGCCCTAACATGGACCACACTATAGAGCTGGTTACAGTCAGGTCATCTTGCCACCTATCATTTGTATTTTACTTGTGTCATAAGAGTGCATATCAAGTAGATACCAAATGTAGTATAAAAATATACATTATACCTTCCCCATGAGATGTCTCGACCTTCCCTCGATGGAATAGTAGATCTCAGCTATCATATAGTTTATTCCCCCTATGGGTTAGCTCTCATTCATGCATTTATATAACAACAAGATGTATAATCATCACATTATTAAGTCTAGTATCCATGTGTCATTTTTGTGGTTCATACTGGAAACAATCATAATTTCACTACATCATTCATTAGATAAATCATATCCACTTAAGCCATACATGAAACAACAATAGCTCTGATAAGTTATGTACTAGATAAATCGTCACCAAGTAAGTCATACATTTAGGCCATACATCAATCAATACCAAATCTATCAATCATATCATGTGTCCAACCAATGCATCAATATTACATAATGTTCATAAATAATAACATGGAACTGCAAAATAGAGCCTTAGTATGTGTAGCTATCTAAGTCAAAATGGGCATCACAGATGCTCATGTGAAAACCTTGTGAAACACCTTAATAACAATTAGAGTTGACATAGATTCAACTGTCCACCATGGAAAATAGCATTTGAATCCGGATATGCTATAAGGTGGTACTAAACCAAAATATTGGCAAGCAACAGATTAGTGCACTATCAATTCCACTAGAAGGTGCTAGTATAAGTTTCATGCATATAATTTCTTTAATACCTCAATGAATATAAAAGTCCCACTCTTCCAAGCTGTTGGTTTTTCATCTTCCAAGCCAATTAGTTAAAAGTAAAAGACTCCAAACTTTAGAAACTGTTCCCAGCATGATTTTCATACTTATTGAGAGAAATGTCCTCTAAATGTCAAAGGTTCAAATTTATTATATATTTAATCATTGTTTAGTACTAATAATAAAACAATTTCATGATATATATTACAACTCACAATATGACCAGACAAATGAGAAATAATTAAACGAATGGAATAATTGTCTTTTCCTTGCTGCTATTAGTATTTCCCTTCTAAATGGTACCACATCTCTAAAGATGCCTACTCCTTTCACAAGTGGCTAGTGACCACAAAAGTTGCAAAGAAAGTTGAGGGTCCTTTTATCCAAAACTAGAGACACATTATTTTTCATGGCATTTTTATTAAACACTACAATAAGGGTAAAAGTGTATTCTAATATTTTCACTAGTCTTTTATTGACTAAATAAGCTTTCATTCTAAAATCCCAAATTCTCTACGAATTGATCTTCTCATTTAATTTAGGATCATCAAAAACAACTATCACAATAAGCCTTACACAAGTCCATGGTATTCAATCTATGTTTTCACTAGAAAATTCCACCACCCATAGAATAATCATTAACGTGACATATAGGATATTTCAACACATCCTAATCTGAATTCCCATGCTTCATAGAATATGCAATGAGACTAGAAAAGTCATGCAAAGGTTCAGTTTACCAATCATGTATGTTTACCTGACTAGATTGCTCTGGCTTTGGCACAACCTCAAATTATTGTGATAAATACAAGCAATAATATTGACACTTTGGGGTTTAGGTAATGTTATCACAATAATGGTGATAATATCGCAATAAGTATACCTAGTCTTAAGGCTTGGAAGGGAGAGAAATTTTGGCTATGGATTTGTCTTCATGTTAAAATGAATTTTTAAATATGTGCAAGGTAGTTTTAGTATCATTGTGTTGATGATCTTGATGAATTTGTATAAGCACAATGGAGAAAACCTTTCTCTAGGATGTCACCATGATATTGTGGGCTTTAAAAGTTTCCAAACAAAGTTGTGTTATATTTTCCATCTATCTGTGCAGGGAATCAAAGCACCACTGCTAAGGATCACATCCAATTCACACTCAATCCAATGCAATTGTAGGGGAAATCGCTTACTCTAAGCATTACTGTTATGGACTAACACTAACAACAGAGTTGATGCTTGGAGCTCAGAAACATCTTAGGATGGAGGATGAGATGTTTCTTTATGCTAGAAAACTTTCATACCATGATGGCCTACATACAAAGCTGTTTTTGTAGGAAGTGACAAGGAACAAAATTTCCCAACTATGTCAGTCTACACTAAAAGGACTGCGAATAAGGTTACAAAAAGAAAAATAAGAACCTATAGAGTATAGGTTTAAGAGATGGGAGAATAGAAGAGGTTATCTCCCTAGACATAAATAGACATTGTATCCCACTGTACGGTTCATCAAGAAGTTTTCTATTCCAGTTTAACTTTTTGTTGATTTCCTAGGAAAGAACATGCTTTGGTTAACAAAAAAAAATACTACTTTAAAAGTAGTGACTTGGCATGAGACATAACTCTGAAAATCTTGAGCTACATATTGATGTTACTGACTAATTAATTGAAGACAGTAATTTAGGACTGAACGTGTGTCATCATAACGAAAGTTGTACTGAGATTGCTCTTGCTAGCTTTCAGTCCTCAAATGTCTTACATGGGTCATTATACAATATGATGGCATACTGTGTTCTGAGAAAAAGTATTGAATCATTTCAAACATCAAGACCTTATTACTTCTTGGATATCACACAGATTTTGAATTTTTGGCAAGAATCTCCTGTGATAAGTAAGGTTTCTTACTATATCGTACAAAAATCAACAAAGCAATAATAGATGCAGCTAGCAATTCTATCATGGGAGTGAAGTTTCTTACTATTCATGCAAAAATCAACAAAGTAGTAATATATGCAGCCTGCAATTCTATAATGAGGTTAACAAATATAGAGTAAGAATTTGTTGTTTTCTTGCCAATTTCAGGGTTATAGATCAATCGTTAAACAACCTTAAGAGGCATCTTAAGTGGCCAAACTCTTGGAATAACTTCACTGGAAGTAAAGTAATATTGTGGTGCAAGTTTGCATGGTTGGGTTGGGCCACTGTCTCCATTTGAGGCATTTCGAACAGTCTCATTGGTGTTGCACATAAATGGGACATATAGGTCCCACTGGGCAGAGCGCTTGAGCTGTTGTCGAGGATTTCCTATCCCATTGGCTTTTAACTACATCAAAGAAGGTGGAGGTCCAGTCCCTCAGACATTTTTTGGAGTAACATGCATTTATCCAACTCTTTATATGGAGAGGCTTGCAAATGGAGGATAAACTATAAGGTCTGAACGAGCTGAGGACAAGACATTGCATCTTTACAATCAAAGGCGCACACATATTGTGGAGGATATCGTTTTGAAAGTAGAAAATGAACACTTACCACTGGGTTCAATCAAGGACAAGGATGAAGGAAAAAAACTTTATAACGTTCTTGAAAATGTTACTGAGCCTGAATTAATAATGGCATATATGACTTCCACACAACTTGTTGCTTTTGCAACTTATCAATCTAAACGAGAGGCAGCTGAGTAGGCATCCCTAGAGAAGCATATTCAAAAGGCTTTGGTAGATGCTAATTTGGACTCAAGGAAAGTAATTCCATTAATGAGATTAAGAATAACTGGCTTGACCCATAAGGCTAAAATCAATTGTAAAGGGGGTAATAGAGGTATATTAAAGCGTGAATGTTTGGTTACAATTTGGAAACCAACAGAAAATCAAGTTATTGAACTTAAAGAAGGGGCCATCTATTGTGCATATGGCCTTGTTCCACTTGGTTGGAAAATCAGGCGATAATTACAGTCATGATTTAATTCAATTTCAAGCAAACAAGTCCACATTATGGTGTCATATTCCACAGTCAATTTGCAAAAAAAATGAATTCTTGTATGCTCCGAGGAGTGCATTGCTACTGTCAGATTTGGGAAAAGTTCCACTGTACAGTGAGTTTGATACTATTGTTCTTGTTCTGCATGTTGGAGAACCTTATTCGTATGGCAAATGAAAGAGACAGTGGTTGTTTGTTTCTGATAGTTCTATAGACTTTGACAGTTCATGTGAACCATCAGAATCCATCCTTACTATTGACTTTTCCTTACCATGTGATTCATTTATTCCTGTAGATCACTCTCTTGCAGAATTCAGAGTGGGATTTTGCAATTTGTGGAAACAATACCATTGATGGAGTCTGAAATCAGACATCTCAAACTAAAGAGTAAGAAACAATATCACAATGGTTTCATAAACCAAAATTTTACTATTTTTCCAAACTAGAGAAAAATAACGGCTTCAAAGAGAATTGTGGAGAAATTCAAAGATTCTAGGAACTATGTTGGAGACCTTTACCATCCTGGGAAAATGCACTGTCTAGCTGAGGATTTTTTTTTTCAAAAAATATAAAGAAAAACTCTTTCAACCATTCCACTAAAAGACAAGAATGAGTAGGAAGAGATCCATTCAAATGATGTCTCAAGTTCAAAGAAAATAAGTCCCAAGAATGAAAAATGGACATTGGTTACAACTTAGAATGGAGTCTAATGGGATTATCTCCATGACCTTTCTCAAGGACCAGTAGCCTATTCTGAAAACTAAGAAACAGGTATTTGATGATTCACAGATGCTACAGTGTCTGATGGACAAATCAGTGGAAGAATTCTGGATCTCTTGAAGAAGTTATTTCCTATCCAACAAAGAGAAAAAGAGTGATAGAGGTCTATTATCCAAGGAATGATAAGAGTTTGTACTTTTGTGATACAAGTTTGCCCTTCTGTGATATGGGACAGCTCCTCTGTAATGCAAATATATATTACTCTGTGGTTCAAATTGTGATCCCTTAGACTGAAATCCAAGTCATCTCCTTACACAACAGTGATGTGAAGGCTTCTACGAATTTTTGAGGCTACAAACCTGTGACTATTACCCTAAGATGACAATCCTGTAGTTTGATGCTAGTCTCTTCTTGACTTGAATGCGAGGTTCTGTAATGGCATATGTTCTGAATGTGATGCAAGGTTCCTCACCATGTTACAACAGAGACGCAAGTCCTTTGGACTATGTTATGATTTATTCTCGTCACATAGTAAAGATTGATGCAAATCCTTATACTTAACTAGACTATGGTTCTACTCTAAAGTATAATTGATTTCTTAGGTTAACCCTATGAAGCAAGGATCTGAATTCCTACTTTGCCCAGTGATCCAAATCAACTTTAATGCAAGTCATCTCACGAGACACGACTGTAATATGAGACTGTAATCTAAGTTGTTCCTTGATCCGAGTTACTCCTTACATGCAATTTTGACATGACAGTCATACGAGAAGTCTCTTCTACTTGGACAGTGATGTGATCTAGTGATGCATATAGTATTGTTCCTTCCTTGGCTTCAACTATAATATCGATCCATGGACAGAGATATGTAATACCTATAATACAGTGTTGCGAATTTACCTTTTGGTCATAACAATGATACAAAGAGACATAAAGACTAAAGCAAGCAATTTTGACATAAACATAAGCAAATCCTTTTGGGTTATACAAGTCCTCTTCTTAGATATAATGCAAGCCTTGAAGCTAAGCATCCAAGTGTGGATGGTTCGAATTCCTGAGGCGGGGTTTATACAAATCTGTAGTCCTTCAATAATGTGAGTTCTTTTAGATCACATAATAGTAGCATTTCCCTGACATAACAGTAATGCAAAGACTGATAATAAAGATCAGAAGGTCTCCTCTTCCTACTCTTGAAGTCTATTCAAAATTCCAAATCCATTCGAGTTCAGCTAGCGATCTAAGATGCCTCTCTGTGGACCATCCAAGCTCTACAAACACGGTGATGCAAGATATCCAAGACATGACAGTGATAGCAACCTTGGGTTACTTCTAAGGATTAAAGCACTCTTGATGAAGGAAGTTGACAACCAAAGATCTCTGCAAGAATGAACAAGGTAAGATTGAAACAGGTATGTATTGCTCTTTTGTCATAATGTGCATATAATCTCTTGATAGGTTGCTTGAAGAAGGCTAATATATAGATCCCTAGCATTTGGAGTATCCTCTTGCATATAAAGCGTGGTATTTCTGGGTTTTTCATCTAACCCTTTAGAATACAAAATTGGAAAGAGGTTGTACAACATAGGGTTTGCATTAAGAATCTGTAAATAGAGAACCTAGGGTTTATGAACCTTAGCAAGAAGACCCCAGAAACCATAGCTCTTGAGAATGACAGGACTGACATCATACTGAGATAAGTACCTTCTTGATTCTGCCCTCTTGTTTTTGTATATTCTACTGTGTATTCTGATTTGCCACATTTATGTATGTTTATAGATAAAGTAAGACAATTTTATTAATGTCCAACCAATGACAGCAATAGTAGGTCAATGGTACTCAAAAGTAAAACCAATCTAAGAACATAGGAGTGCAAAAGGAACTCCTAACATGGAAAGCAAAGAAGCTAAAGAGCTAGATAATAGTAATAATAAAAAAAAAAAAAATGAACACAAAATTGATGTCAAACATTAAATGTTAGCGTTAAAGCTCATCAGGTCTAAAAGTAGAAGCAGAACGAGGGGAGGAAGAGGACTTCCCGAGTAAGCTCATTGAAATGTGAGACTCAATACACTGTCTGATTGTCTCTTCCAGAGAGAAATGTGTGTTGAGGAGACCAGTGAATGTGTGATCTTGGGAGAACAGAACTGTTACATATCATATTTGGCATTTACAGTGACCTTGATTGTCGACACTCTTACATGCAGTATTACATAACTGCAATAAGCCAGCGTTGCGTAATTTTGCATAATTTTACTAACTTAGAATTAAGTAGTCTTCAACTCTGTTGTCAAACAATAATCGCCAGTCATAATTTATAATTTTTATATTGTTGTGAGTCTGCTTTGATTTTTGATATTTGCAATATGAACCTCGATAAGTCATCATATGTTTTAGGTGTCATTGCTTCTGCATCGATCATAGTATGAACCTTATCCTACATGTATAGAACATTATGAATGATTGCCAGTTGCATCAACAATTTCTGAAATATATCTGTTTTAATCAATGCAGTGTTGTTCTAAGTTTTTTGAGACTAATGTGTGAATCAGATCCCTGCTTTTGCTGCATATAAACTTTTCGATGTTTCCAAGGGATTCTTCCCGAGCTCCTCGGTGAGTTGCTAGTGACATTTACAGATGGTTGGTTCCTCAGTAATGTCTCTTCTTCTTCCTCTCCCAGGGACTGCAAGAAATCCCCAATAATCGATCTCTGGACCGGACTGAACTTTCCATACCAAACCACATGAACATTTATATCAGAGCTCAGCAGAGGCTCATTATGGTAGATCAGCTGCACTGTTGGTACCTCCTCAGCCATAGACATAAACGATGACATATCTGAACAAAATCCAAACACAGCCATGAACAACCACCACCCATTCATGCCATTAGATGCCCCCATGATTCTAATGACAATGTTCGCAGAAGAATTATCAACGTAGCATCTCCTACCCAAATCTATCATAAACCAATCCTCAACAAATATACGAGTAGCAGCATTAAGTCCAGTCCCTGCCCTTAAGAACCAACAAAAGATTACAAGACCAATCTCAGAGCAATTATAACAAGCTCGAGTTTTGGTCTTGAAAACCACATAATTTCTTGCAGAATTTCTTCACTTGTAGCATCTAACATAAATGCCATTATAGCCTGTTGAGTTGTTTATTTTTATGCCAATTTTACTACCATTACTTTGTGCCACTTATCAAGGTTCTGTGTAGAGTTCCCGTGGACTGTTTCAACCTGTTATCTATTCCAGTGACTTTCTGTTACATTGCTAACTCAATTTTGTGGTTCAGGAACTAGAGCATGGTGAGTTTGTTCGTGTCAGGACTATCCATTTGAATGGAAAGCCACGCGTTTTTACTTTGAAGCAAGATCTACACTACTAGCCTACATGGGAACTGACCTTTGACCCTGAGACTACAGCATGGCATCGGAGAACCATCAAAGCTTTGGGGGATAATTCTTAATGAGGTTGGTTTCTAAATTTGAGCATTTCATTTCACTACATCTCATTGTGCCTCTGCCTATCCTTTGAAGCAAAGCATTGTGTATCAACCTCCAGTCAACAACTTGTTGTGGCTTTGTCGTAGTGATGGAAGGTGCAGAGAGTTTGTATAGTGCTTTGGAGGCTTCTATACCATGCCTACACTCATGTCAGGCAATTAACCATGTAATATAAGAGTGAATAGTTTCATGGATTCCTTGTTTTGCTTAATAATTGCTACAAAAACATTGGAGTAACAAAACTGTTGCCTTGAGCATAAGCAAATCCCAAGAGCAAGGAAGTTCAAATTTTTCCACCTCGATTGCAGATATGCAAAAGAAACTCTCCATGAGGCTATATGATGCAAAACATCACGTAAGCCATAGATTAAGGGTTAAATTTTCTAATGCTTAACATATGCTCTTAATCATAGCTTTGATGTTTCTCTAGTATCATATGTGGGAATTATACCCTCGAATCAATATAGTAAACTCAATAAGCATTTCGGATTAGCGGCACTAATAATAGGAAGAATGTAGCTTTTGAAATAAGAATAAGCTCTAAAAATAAACTCCGCAACATTCCTCGGAATCTTTTGCAAACTGTATATTTCTGGAAATTATATAATCCAAGAGTTGATCAATCACGATGCTATAACTAAAATGGAAGGATTATCAAAAGCTATAAAATTGATAATGTGATAATTGGCAACAACAATTATTATATAGAGTTAAATATTCTTAGTGAACACATTGTCCTTCGCATGGATGGACATGGTGCAGAGTGTCAGCGTATTGCTTTTTATGGCGATAAAGAGGGTATCTCTTTCTTTTTCGTTTTCTTTTTTCATTCTAAAAACAATTTCTTTTATGAATATATTTAGGATTACAAGTCCTTATGAGGGTTACAATGTTATGAAACCAACTCAAGAAAAGATAGAAAAAATAGATCAACGCCTTAGAATGTAGCCTCTTTGAGGGGGCAACCTCGTTTACATTACATAAATGAACAAGTCTTGGATGATTCAAATGACAAAACCTCCTTTCTATATCTAGGAGTCTAAGGAGTCACATTATAACCTAGACGACCTAACAATAATAATATAAAGCCACAAAAATAACAATAGAGGGATTCTATGGGGCACAGTAATAACAATATGGGGATAATAGGGGCACAACAATATTAATAAGGGATGCAACTACAATAGTAATGAGGTAATCACTAGTATTATAGGGACCCAACTTTCCCCTCTCCTTCAAAAAAGTGTTTTCCTCAATGTTTGAGTAGTTTTGGATGCCTCTGTATAAAATTCTCATCCTCCCATGTGGAATCTTCAACAGATAAGTTATTCCGCTTGATAAGATACTCCGAAATTGATCGATTTCGTAGCTCTCGAGTTCTTGTTTCTATGACTGCTTCTGGTTCCAATATAATTTTTCCTTCCTCGTCAAGTTCTAGCCATATTGTTTGAACTGGGAGCTTGTCACCTATAACCTTCTTTAAACATGAAACATAGAAAACTGGGTGCAATCGAGAAGTTGCAGGAAGCTCCAATTTGTATGCCATAGTACCAATCTTTTGCAACACCTTGTACGGACCATAATACTTTGGTGATAATTTATTATCCTTCTTAGCTTGCTTGAGGGACATTTGCTTATATGGTTGTAGCCGTAGGAATACCCAATCACCTACATCAAAACTTCTTTTGCTACGATGTTGATCTATCTGTTGTTTCATTCTATTTTGTGCCAACATGAGGTTATCCTTTAAGAGTTGGAGGACTTGTTATTGATGTTCGATGTGATGTTCCACTGCTTGAACCTTAGAATTTTCTCTTAAATATGATGTGATGGATGGTGGTTGATATCCATAGAGTGCCATAAATGGGGTCATTTTTGTTGTTGTATGGAAGGAAGTGTTATACCACCATTCAGCGAGAGGCAACCATTTGACCCATTGTGTTTGTTTATCAGATACAAAGCAACGAAGATATCCTTCCAAACATTTGTTTACTATCTCAGTTTTCCCATTAGATTGAGGATGATAAGATGAGCTATGAGCTAACTGAGTATCAAGACAAGAAAATAATTCTGTCCAAAAATTTCTAGTGAAAATGGGATCTCTGTCACTTACAATAATCTTTGGGTTTCCATGTAGCTTTTGAATTGTTTCCATAAATGCAGTAGAAATTGTACCGGCTTTAAATGGATGTGATAATGCACAAAAGTGTGCATACTTGGTAAGTTTGTCAACTACCACCATGATGACACTCTTTCCCTCAGACTTGCGTAAACCTGTGATAAAATCCATTGAAACCTCCCCCCAACGTTGGCTTGGAATGGATAAAGGTTTTAATAGACCTGGTGTCTTAATTGTTTCAACTTTATTTTGTTGGCGAACAAAACATTCCACCAAAAATTTTTGAATATCCGATTTAAGGCCATCCCAAAAAAATTCCTTCTTAACCCTATGGTAAGTTTTTAAAAATCCTAAGTGCCCTCCTAAGGGAGAAGTGTGCAATTCCATAAGAATCTTTTGTTTTAGTTGGGAATTCTTACAGAGGTATAAGCAATCTTTGTACCATAAAGAATCATTTTTCTAGCTAAATGTATCAGACGTACCGGAATCTTGTTGTAACTTTCGAATAAGTGCCCACACTTCTTCGTCATTCTTCCATTCCTCCCTTGCTTCGTTTATCCAATCTGGTTGGATAAAAGAAATGGCACACAACAATGCTTCCACATCCTCATCCTTTCTTGAGAGTGCATCTGCCACCACATTTTGCTTCCCTTTTTTGTAGATGATTTCAAAGTCATAACCCAACATCTTTATGACCCACTTTTGTTGCTCTTCAGAGGATAATCTTTGTTCTAAAAAGTATTTAAGGCTATCATGATCTGTTTTTACCTTGAAGTGTCTTCCCATTAGCTAGGGTTGCCATTTCTTAAGTGCATGGAGTATTGCCAACATTTCCTTCTCATAAATAGCTTTGTGTAAAAACTTTCCCTTGATTGGACGACTTTCAAAAGCAATGGGTCTTTCATCTTGCATTAAAACAACACCAATTCCATTTCCTAAAGCATCACATTCCACAATAAAGGTTTTTGTGAAGTCCGATGTAGCTAAGACCGGTGCCTGGCACATTGACTCTTTAAGATGTTCAAAGGCCTTTGTTGCTTCTGGAGTCCATGAAAATGCATCTTTCTTCAATAATGTTGTTAGAGGTGCTGCTATTCTCCTATAATTCTTAACAAACTTGTGATAATACCCTATCAACCCGAGAAATCCTCGCAGATGCTTTATGGATGTGTGGATTTTCCATTCCTTAATGGCTTTAATTTTTCTAGGGTCTACCTTAACTCCTTCATGAGATACAATATGACCTAGATATTCCACCTCTTTTACTCCAAAGAAACATTTGTATCTTTTTGCATATAATTGTTTCTCCTTCAATAGTTGTAGCACCCTGTCAACATGTTCAACATGATCCTTCCAAGACTTGTTGTAGATTAGTATATCATCAAAAAACACAAATTTTCTAAGCAATGGTTTGAAAATGGAATTCATCAAACCTTGAAATGTTGAAGGTGCATTGGTAAGGCCAAAAGGCATGACCAAAAATTCATAATGACCCTCATGAGTTCTAAATGTTGTTTTTGGAATGTCTTCAGTATTCATTCTGATTTGATGACATCCTGAACGAAGATCCAACTTGGTGAAGTAAATTGATCCATGCAATTCATCTAGTAATTCATCAATGACGGGAATGGGAAACTTATCTTTAATAGTGAGCTTGTTAAGCTCCCTATAATCTAGACACATGCGCCATAATCCATCCTTCTTGTGCACTGATACTACTGGAGCAGAGAAAGAACTTTGACTCGGTTGAATTATACCAGCCACTAGCATTTCTGCAACCATATGTTCAATTTCACTATTTTGGGCATAGGGATATCTATACGGCCTGATGTTTGGAGGAACACTTCCTGGAATCAGATGAATAGCATGATCATGATCATGAATATGTGGGAGACCTTTGGGAGTCTCAAAGACCTTGGAATGATTGTCCAAGACTTTTTGGAGATTTGGAGAAATATATGATTCCAATGTGGAAACATATAGCGAACATAATTGTGCAATTACACCCCTTTGTTCCTTTTTTAGAAGCTTTGTCATACCGTTAGAGCTGATTATCTTTCCTGATTTCCCTATAATACACATTAATTCAACTTCCTTTCCTTCGGCAGAAAATTTTATGAAAAGTTCTTGAAAATTAAAAGCTATTGTACCCAAGGATTGTAGCCATTGGACTCCTAGTACAACATCAGCACCACCCATTGGAATGGAAAGCATTGGGCTAGTCAATACATATTCTCCCATGGATAGCTTGATATTATGGCACTTTCCAAAGAAATTTATCATTCCTCCATTTGAAATCATCACTTGACACTCTAGTGCTAGATATAGGAAGCAATTCAATTCTTTTGCTACCTTACAATGAATAAAATTGTGGGTACTTCCTGAATCAATCAACACTATTACCTTTTTCTTCTTGATTTGTCCTTCTATCTTGATGGTTTGAGGAGTGGTAATTCCAGCCAATGCATTACAAGATATGGTCAGATTCATTTCTTCTTTATCTACGCTTTGTTATTGGAGTATATCCTCTTCCTTTGACCTTTCTTTCTCCTTTTCTTCTTCCTCTTCACAATCTATGTAGAATAATTTCTTCTCAACACACTTATGACCTTTAGTGTATTTTCTATCACAACTGTAACAAAGCCCTTTTGCTCTTTTTTCTTCCAATTGTTGTGGTGTCAACCTTATAGGTTGTGGAAGGCTAGGGGTAACAACACTTCCATATTTATAGTTGTGACTAGTATGCTTCCTGCTTGCCATAATTTTGCTTTTGATTTTTCTTGCTAACCTGAATGCCTTCTCTAATGAATGAGGTTCCCAAAGGCGAACATCATGTTGGATATTATCCTTTAAAGTCCCTATGAACACATCAATCCTATGCTCCTCTGGAATATTTTTTACCCTTATGTTCAATTTTTGGAACTCCTCAATATGCTCCATTATTGAACCTTTTTGTTTGAGACTTATCAATTGGCTAAAAAAAGTGTTGCTTTTTGTATTCTCATAATGTGCTATCAATTCTTCCGTAAAAATTGCCCAAGTGATAATTTGTTTACGAGAGCAAAGCCATTGATACCATACAAGCTTATTTGGTTCCAAATATAAAGTTTCAATATGTACCTTTTGTGTGTTTTGCACATTATTGAGATCGAAAAATTGCTCCATCTGTAATATCCATGTTGCGGGATCCTTGCCATCAAACTTCCTCATTTCAATTTTTGGAATATGGTGGATCTTTGATCCAACATTAGAGTCTATGGAATCATGATTAACATTTTTTTTGTTCTCATCATGAGTTTCCCTTACTACCCTTTCACCATTAGTGACCATTTCTTGTAGCAACTTATTCATATTTATCTTCAATTCTTCCATCTTATCATCCATGCCATCCATTTTAGCATCCATGCCATTCATCTTAGCTTTCATGCCATCCATCTTAGCTTCTACACCTTTCTTTAAACAATCCATCTTAGCTTCTACACCTTTCTTTAAACCATCCATCTTAGCTTTTACATCTTTCATCTTAGATTCTATTGCTTTTTGTTCAAGTGACACTTTTTGGACTTGGTCTCGTAATTTTGATATATCATGTTGCATTTCCTCCTCTCCTTCATGAGTCATGCTAGAGCTTTCAGGTTGCTTACTAGGTGTTTGCATTTACTTTCCTCGGGGCATCAATTACCAATATAATGCTTTACTATGCCCTTTGAATTCCTTCAAACTAATTTTTCAAACCAAGCTTAAGCAAAAATTTAAAAAAAACTACACACCTTTTTTCACTTTGTAGGAGCTTGATATTGAATCTAATGTATCTCTATAATTTCAGATCATCTAGTTCTGAAATTGTAATTTGTAGTAGCCCTCTGTGTCCTCTTTACAATGCCACCAGTCTGATCCAAATTGGATTCTCCAGGAAAGAGTTATGCACAATCTCCCAAGATGACCTGATTATAGACCTTTCCAGAAGAGAGAACTTGTATTAAGTGCCACGAGTCACTGTTTCGACCTTTGGCCCTAAAAAATATATACAAGAAACTACAGTCCGTCCTCTTTCTGTACCTTCTTACGAAATTTCAATCCAATGCTCAGAGAGAAAGTTATGATGATTTTCCATAGGTCACCCGTTTGGAATGTAATTCAGGAGTCTGCAAAAAGACCAACTTCCTCAAATCATATCTCTGCAAATGTAGTCCGAAAAGCTCTGAAATGTGGACCCGCGGTTCAGCGCAATTTTTTCTCAAATGGGTTTTTTTTTAGCTTCTGAAACGTCGCAGAAAAAAAAGTTATAGCGAAAATGCCACGATGACCTATTTGAAGCAGCGAAACCCTAGAATCCAAAGCTCTGATACTAAATGTTATGAAACCAGCTTAAGAAAAGATAGAAAATATAGATCAACGCCTTAGAATTTAGCCTCTTCAAGGGGCAATCTCCTGTACATTACATAAATGAATGATTCTTGGATGATTCAAATGAAAAAACCTCCTTTCTATATATAGGAATCTAAGAAGTCACAATATAACCCAGTCGACCTAACAATAATAATATAAAGCCACAAAATTAACAATAGAGGGATTCTACGGGGCATATTAATAACAATATGGGGATAATAGGGGCACAACAATATTAATAAGGGATGCAACTACAACATTAATGGGGTAATCACTAGTACTATAGGGACCCAACATACAAGCTATTTATAGTGGAATTTGGGGTTTAGTGGGCTTTGGGTCCAGATTTTGAATCAAAGCATTGATAGCATGTGTAAGGCCCTATCCTAGGGTCTTCTAATAGATCTAATTTCTCTGGAATTTAAATGCATTAAGATGCAATAATTTACTTTCTTACGAGACTTTTAAACAATGATAATTTTACCATTTACATTCTAATCCCTATAACCTATAGTGAACATTTCATTTTAATAGTTTACCTAAGTAATCTATGCATAGAGGAATACCTGTACCGGTGGCTGGTGGAGATGCCCTTGGGCTGCTGCTCCTTCTGAAATGCTCCTCTTGACTAACCCACCTGGATTTACCTCCCAGCCAACTAGGAAATAAATCCTAGTCCAAGAAACCTCCACAGGTTCCCTAGCCTTCCAAGCCCAAGTCCAACCAGATGTAGTGTGTGTGTCCAAGAACAAGGTAAACAATATTTCCCTCCTCTCAACTAACCCAAGAAACCTCCACAAGTTCCCTAGGTCTCAAAAATCACTCTTAGCCAAATAAAAATCACATCCAACACCAAAGACCCAAGCAAGACCCCCACCTCCCCTTTCTTCCTTCCTCCTTCCCCTTTTATGCCCTTCCTCTCTTCTCCACCTCATCCACCTCTCATTAATGTCATTAATTTCCCCTTCATCCTTACAATTGACTTCTCTTCTCCCAAGTAAATCTGAGAGTACATTTGGAAATGTGATATGAATATAAAATTGTGTAATTAATGGAAGAGTACATTTGGGAATGTGAGATGAATATATATATTGATAATTAGATGGAGAGGACCATGTCTTCTCCCAAGTAAATGTGAGAGTACATTGGGGAATGTGAGATGAATATATATATTGATAAATAGTTGGAGAGGACCATGTCTTCTCCCAAGTAAATGTGAGAGTACATTGGGGAATGTGAGATGAATATATATATATATATATATTGATAGTTAGTTAGAGAGGACCATGTCTTCTCCAAAGTAAATGTGAGAGTACATTGGGGAATGTGATATATATATAATTTGGAATAATGGAAGGAGACCATATCCTACCTAAGATTCAATTTGAGAATGCAAGTTGGGAAAAATAGAAATAATGAATTTTATATTAGTGAATAAATTTATAGCTTCCAAAATGAAAGTATTCACCAATATTTCTCAATATTTTTAGGTAATGTAAAAATTAATAAAATTTGTAGGATAAGATTTAAATGGGGCATTACACATGACTTGTGCGTTGTTCGTCTGCATGCTTTGATGGCACCCAATGCATTGGTGTGCCATGTTGCCCAAAAAATCTATTCATTCTCTTTCTCATCTGGTCCCAGAGATAGACTTTGCTTTCAATCACTTTGACCATAAAGCACTCAACAAAGAAATTCTGGAATTATGGAAAGCACCTGATGAATCTGTTGAACAATTTTACATGCACTTTCGTAATCTTTCATACTAATTTGTTGAAGATGAGATTGATTGGGGATTCCTCGATGGAAGATTTGAGTATCTTCTTTACATATCCGAAAATACACAATTCTTGAAATAATCTACTCAACACACTTCAGTCATGGAGCTGCACAATCACAAGAAGGCACAGTTGCTGTCACAAGTGATTGCTTTCCTTCATCTCATCAAACAACTCCACCACCACAAAGTGTTATGCAAGAACATGTACACACATATATTAAACTGTCACATCCTCCCACCCCACCTTCTCTTGATATTTGCTCAGATTTGACTTGCAAGACTGCTGGTTTTCATGTGGATTCATTCCCTCAACCTCCGTCCTGACGTTCCATTAGTCCTCTCGATTGTATTGTCTTGTGTTCTTCCATTCCGGACTCCACACTTATTGTGAACAAGGATCAAGTTGTTGACGGAGTTGGTGTTGTGCAGCCAACCTATGCTATCATTCATGATGAGTGTGTGCGGGAATCTAAATAAGGACTCATGGTGAAGGATAACTCCCTTCCATCTGCACCTCATCCACTTTATCCTAACATCCCTTATGATTCTGCCACTATTGATTTCCCCTGTGAGAACTCATTTCTGGATGTTTATTCTTCCGATCATTCACAGGACACATCGGATGTCAATCTTTCATTACATTTTGGAGAGGAAACATATTCCACTAAAAATCCTTCCAGTATGTCATCTATCATTTCTGAAAACATAGAGGGTGAACATCCTTTCTTCTCATCTACCCCTATGCACGATTCATGAAATCATGAGGATGTTGACAAACATCCCGAATTTTCTGATCATGGCTGTCATGATCTCTCTAATTCTTCTTTCGATCATGATGTTGATTCACTCATTGTTTATATGTATAAGCCACTGATCTCCGATGATTTACCTCTCGACTATGTCGAAACCCCATAGGATATTGAAGCAATTCAGCTTGAGTTGATGGTTATGTTAGTCCCTAACTGTCCTAAGGTTGGTTTCACTTCTGATCAGGAAATTGTTGAAATAAACAAGGCTCCTCATCACTCTCGACTTTGCATTGAAGATCATCCAAACACCCAGATTTCGCTTCTTCCACTCAAATTACACGATCCCATCACTCTTGCATTGGAGGAATCTTACACAACAAGCACACTTGAGTGATGTAAGTTGTCTACCTTCCTCACGTTTTCTTGCATGTCACAGTTAAGAGAATGTCTATGCTTAACATCTGCACACAATGTAGCACATCACCATGGCAAGTCCATAAAGTGCATGTCATGCGCTTTCACTCATTTATTTTCTGTGGACACACTTAATCCCAGAGTGTGTTTGTCTTCATCGTTATTTCTTTCATTTTTGTTGTTTTGCATGACTGCTCTTTTCGCGAACCACACCTTCACCAACATGGGTTGACCAATGCATTAGTGGCTGCATTGCAAGTATCACTTCATGTGATTAGGTCCATGCACCGTTAGCTTAGGAGTAGGAATAGTGTTTGCTTCTTGTTGTTTTTCTTGCATGCATGTTTTCTTTCTTGTTTGTTTGTCTGTTTTCTTAATCACTTTTCTTTCACATTTTTTCTTTTTCTTTTCTCTCTTTAGTTGTTTTTTTCTTGTTTACGTTCATAGATTAGTTTCACATGAACCATGTGCAACTCTTCAAACAAGAAGGGTAAAGTGCAAGAGGACTTGTATAATTATCAATACTTGGTTATCTGTCATCCTATCTCTATATGAATAACTTGTTGTCTTCAATCCATGATACACCAATGGAAAATATGTTCTGTTCGAAGTGAACCTTGATGAAAACACAATGCTTGCATGCTAACTAGTATCACCTACTCTAGTCGGTTTTTTTTTGGGTTAACCCTTGTCATCTCATTAAATTAGAGTAAGGTGAGGGGGAAAACCTTAACAAGTATGTTAGAGGTATATACAAAATACTTCTCTGAAGGAACAACCTCTTCTTCTCTCAATAAGTTGGGATCCCTCTTCCACCTCTGAAATGAATAAGTTCTCTACACATTTTTTGCAAAAATGAAAAAATGCAAATATGAAAAATGTTGAAAAAATGAAAAATGAAAAAGGTGAAAGAAGAGAAAGACTTCCTACACAGAGAGGTGATGTAAGTAACTCCACTAGGGTACTGACCAGGCTGCTGGCAGAGGAGAGATGCTTGTGTTCCTGTGTGACTCCGTCGGGGTACTGTCCAGGCCTACTGGCAGTGGAGTAACACCAGAGATGAAACTTAAACTCTGAATATCATATTTCTTGTACACCAATATACCCCCCATCCCAATTGAAACAACTCTATTCACTTGGCTTGGAATGTGTGCTGACTGAACAAGAGCATGGAAAATGCTACATCTTTCAATCAAGCTAGTGTGGAAATCAAGATGATCAGAGAACTGAAAAATAATTCTAGAGGAGTTAGACTTTCCTTTCACGAAACAATGTCCATTCAGAGAGCTGGAGTTATACCACTGTGTCGCAAAGTGTTATAGCATTGCAACCACCCTCCAAAATTTTTCCTTAGCTTCATTTTGGAGCCTCCCTACCAACCATCCTTAGCAGCATGTCTTGCATTGTCAAGTACATAGGCTTTAGTTAAGTTTCAGTGGCTCAACAGCTTGTGCATGTAAACTTATTTGTCTCCCACCTAGAGGTTCATTCTAGACATATCAATTTTCTAGCTCAGATGTTCCTTATGAAAATTGCACAATTCTGGAGGGGAGCTAGCCTTCCCTCCTGAAATTTCACAATCTTGTTAGGATGCCTGCTAGACTATAGAATTGCACAATCCAACTAGGCAACCATCCCTCAAGAAATTGCATAATCCAGCCCAACACTGGGCTTGACCTCAAAAATTGCGCAATTCTGAGAGGCAATGACTTTCTAACCCTATAAATTGCACAATTCCTGAGGGATAGCTAGCCCTACTTAGCCCAGAAACTGAGAAAATCCCTTTCCCAATCTTGTAGACTACTGCATGTGCCTTTAGGTCGACCGGTCCCCTCGAGACTAATCTACCCTGATTTTCATTTATGGGCCGCTTTTCCCGAAATAGCAAAAGGAAACATGCAAAAGGCATCCCTATATTTTAGGGATCTAGTTTATTAGTTGGAGGTTACATGAAAAGATCGTTTAGAAACCTCCCTCCAAGTGTCACGTTTTCTTAGATTTGTGGCATACGCATCGTAACCTCGATCTTATAAAAAATAATTTACTGGATGTTGTAGAGCTCATCCCTCACATTGATCTTGCAGCTCTAACATCCCACAATGCATCTATGAGTCTTTGGCACATTCAGCTCAATTGTTAAAGGGTAAGTCGGCTTTTCATGTCTTATGTTGTGTTTATGTTGCTTTTTGTATTTCACTTTGTGTAAGTGATGTCTACTTCATTTCAATAAACACTTGTCGTTTTGATGTGTGTTAGCTTGTAGCAGCATTATTTTAGTTTTTCTTTGCATCTCATTGTTTTTGCATACTTGACATTGTTTCTGCACTAACGGTCGTCATTGTGGCAACTCGCTCCACACACGTGCTCACTTTCCTGATTTCTGAATCTTGTACTCACTATTTTCATGCATGATCATTCACTCTTTCTTACACTCAGTCTCGCCATGCATCCAAACCTTTTCATGTTTTCAGTTACCCATCGGTGGGTCTAGGCTACCTTGACCCGGACCCTGCCTGGACCAGACAACAATACACATTTATGGAATTGAAGGCTCATCCTTCCCTCCAGAAACTATGCAAACCTAGTTAACACTGAGCTCCAAGTTTTATTTATGCAATTCTAGGAGGCAGTGCCCTGATGACCCAGAAAATTGCGCAATGCAGTCCCTAGGCTTACATGTCACTGCTAACTGAAATTGTGCATTGTTTAGTTTCAGTCCTTAGTGGGCTATACCGGACTGCAAATTGCATAGTTCGAGCAGTTAATCAACCTCCTAACAACTTGGACTATGCCTTTCATAGTTTTGGTAGTCAGTCTCCCAGCTTCCCAGTGAAAATTGTGCAATCTTCACAGTCAGTCACACAGGTATGTTGCATGATAGCCCTCCAATTTTTTTTGGTTTTCAACTAACAAATTGCTTTCCATGAGTGTTGCTATGTCTCCAGGTATCACAGGTGTTCGTTTGCCTCTCAGTAGTATAGGTACAATGGCCTCCAGGAGAGCAAAGTCAAAGGACACCGTTGAGAGCACAACTGGAGATACAGTTGAGCAAGTGTCTATGAGCTTGCCTATCTATGAAGACACCAAGCCATTCATAGACAAGGTTATCAAGATGAAATGGCAGTAGCATCGCAACGTGTAGCACCATCAACAGTTGCAGAGGGTAGTAGACATGTGCGCAGCAAATGCAAGAGGAAGGTTGTCGACAATGAAGAGGTGGAGCAAAGCTACAAGTTCAAAGCAGATCAACTCATGATGAAAGAAGCTTTGGATACTTAGACTATGAGGTGACAACGCGACAAGACGATCGCGCAAAGGTGGACAGAGAAACATAGAAGGAGTTTCAAGAGCTGAAGCGACAACTTAGAGAAGAACATGAGCTGCACAGATGATAGAAGCAAGCACAGCAGGAATATATACAACAGGAGGCGCGACCTACACAGGCTCATGAAATTGTGCCCATACAAGATATATACCCATCCCAGCATCTCACACAGAGCAAACAAGGTGAGCAATGTTTTCGATCACATGTGCAGGTGTTCAGGAGCATGGATGTCATTGTGCGCATGCATGTGATCTTGTCCGTTGGTGCACATAGCCACCAACACACACTTGGAGATCAACATAGACACTATGTATCAGTATGTTGTTGGTCCACCTACACTCAAGACTATCATGTGCATGTTATCAGATGAGTTGGATAGAGGTGCCAAATCAGTGTACCTAGATGAAACGGATGAAGGAGTTTGCTTTCAACAGGATGTCACCATTGAGCACACGAACACCACCATGGACTACCAAGTTTGGCATTAGCTTGCCACCATCGATCATCATGAGGATGTCGAAGAGTTGGTCTTCCCACAACTATCTAAGTCTTAATGATACCTTGCATGGCTTGCTCAAGCCTATTTTGTCTCACATGGGTACATGTTTAGATTGTAATGTAACATCTTGTAAAAGTGAAATACCAAGTGTCGATGGTCGAATGTAACAGTCATGTAGTAGTTGAAGAGTCATGAGGGTAGCTGAAGAGTCACAAAGGGGAATGTCAAGGGTCACCTCGCCCTTTGCTATTTATAGAACCTCATAACTCATTGTATAGGCTTTTGGGAGCCAAGATTCCTATAGGTGTATCTTAGAGAAAGCTTAGAGTGTATTGTGACGAGCCCTAGCTTCTCCACAGTGCAGAGCTAGTATATCTCTTTGGAGGATCAAGCAACAGTGACTATAACATTCCGTTTTTGGGACTAGTAGTTGGACATGGTTGTGTGTAGGATTGTAACTTTCACTTTCTTAATATAACAGAGCCAACACGTTTCATGCATATGTTGTTATTGTATTTCAGATGTCTTGGTTACACTAACGATATATGTATCTGTTTGCTTATGTATGTATGTATGGACTCTTTCTATATATGTATGTATGAATCTGGTTGAGATGTGATGTTGGTTTAACCATCACTTTGGTTCGTTGGTTCACCTTTCTTTCATCTTGTGATGTATCTTTACTCGTGTTTTCCACAGGTTTCCAAGGGGTGCACTTATCCCACTTTCCATGTGTTAGAACCCTTCATGCACCTTCCTTGGCTTGCTATGCTGTTCACATCCTTACTACCAACAACGACATCTTTCTTGCCTCTGCACACAACCATGTCAAGGCGATACCATACGACCCATTGGTGGGACTCCTACACCAAACGGTCTAAGGTCTAGTTGGGACTTCTTACCGAGGAGATTCCTTGACATGTTGGCAGGTCCAGCACCGTCAACAGGAAGGAATATGGCCATACCACATTTCATAAGGATTCTTGTTTCTAATAGCATTAGATGGACACCTATTCTTTATATATACAACACATAGAACCGCATCAGCCCAAAACATCAATTTTAAATTCTTGAAAAACATCATGGAACGTACCATATTTAATATTGTCCTATTCATTCTTTCAGCTACTCTATTTTGTTGGGGATTGCAAGGCACAATTTTTTGATGTTTGATTCCATGCTGGAAAAGATAATTTTCAAATTCATTTGAAGTGTATTCTTTTCCATTATCAGTGCGAATAGAGCTAATATGAGATTGTGCATCATTTTCAATCCATGAATGAAAGCTCTTGAATGTTTGGAAATCATCAGATTTGTTCTTCAATAAATAAACCCAACACATTCTCGTGTAGTCATCAATAAATTCATCATATATGTATTTCCATTTGCAGAAGGAACATGCATTGGGCCACATAAATCTAAATGAATGAGTTCAAGTTTTCTATGTGCTCTAGAATGTGAATCATGAAAATATTGTTTGCTACACTTGCCTAGAATACAAGCATCACATTCCTTAAGTTTCCTAGGAATTGTAGGCAAACCAGTAACGCCACTTTTCTTGAACATACGGAGGTTGTCATAATTCAAGTGTCCAAATATAGCATGCCATAAAATACTTGATGGAAATGTACCTTCATCACAATGAGAACTCTATGAGAAGTTTTGTGCATGAGCATATGTACCTTGCAGCGTCAGAAGTCTTTCTTCTTTTATTCGCGTCATGACAATTGAGCGATCCGATGCTTTTCTGACCTCAACCTTGCCATCAAACATATGAATGGAGTGTCCTTGGTGGCGGATGTGGACTAAGGAAAACAAGTTTCTCCTCATCTCTGGGAGATATAAAACATCATGTGGAAGAAAGTATGGAAGACCAGGCAATTTGAGCCTAATTGTGCTAAGCCCTGATGGCTTGAATTTTTATTTTCCTGCAAAGTATACTGCACCATTAACATTGTCAATAAATTCTTCAAAAAAATCTCTTCTAAAATTCATGTGGTAAGTTGCCCCTGAATCAAGTAACCAATCATTTTTCCAAGAAGCAAGTGAAGCATTAAACAAGTCTTCAACTACTCCAATATTGCAATGTGCCACAACATATTGAGAAGATTCAGGTGCTTTACCTTCCTCTTTTTATGGGTTTTACCTTTGGCTTAATTTATTTCCTACTCAATTCTATCCTAAGGCAATTTATATGTGGATGCATCGTGTCCATCTCTATTTCAACGTATGCAATGAAGATCGTAATTACCCCCCCCCCCCCCCCCCCCGCCTCTAAAATTTCTTCTTCCTCTTCCTCTTCGACCACCTCTTCCTTGAGAAGAACCTTGAGCATGATTATTCTCTCTATGTGCAAGACACAAAACTTATTAAGGGGACTGATGAGTTTTCTTCTTCCCAAAGGCCTTATCTCTCTCTGCAAACTTCTTCTCAAGGGAGTCAAAGGTAATCTCCTTGAGGTTTCCACTTGCTTGCAATCACTCAATATAATTTGAATAAGTGGGATATAGTGCCTTGACATAAGATATAAGAGGAATGTATATTTGAACACCAATGGTTTTGATATTATGCATAATAGATCTTACTTTTGATGCTAAAGCAAAAGGGACATCAGTTTTTAATTCAAGGTTGAACAATTTAATCATCAATTGGATAACTTTAAGTTCATAGTGTCAGTCATAGAGTTCCTTCAAATTCTATAATGCTTCAAAATAATTTGAAAATGGTGAAATATGGAAACTCACCTCTTCATTTACAGATGCCACAATCAATGCATAGGCCTTGTTGTTCTTGTTTTCCCAAATGGCGATCTCCTTATCTAAGGTGGGATTTGGAGGTTCATCATCTCCTTCTCCCACACAAACTCCTTTCCACAACTCATTGAAAATTTGAATGTGTTTTATCTTCTGTGACCATTCAGGATAGTTATCTTTCCCAGAGAGAACTACTCCAAAAACAAATACCAATGAATGCATCTTAAAGTTTGTGTACTATGTAAAAAGTATACTCTACTGCCAATATATATAGAAAAGTTGTAGTCCTAGTGGTAAAAACAAATGTAGTTCTGGTGTAAAATTGTAATATGATATTTATGGGACATAGGTAATATTTGTGGTAAGTGGTATGTGGGGAAGGTAGTATGTGGGGGAAGTATTAACCAATGGGGTAGTAATAACACATATGGTTGAAAAAAAAGAGAACGCATATGGTATCAACGCATATGGGCAAGTAACATTTGGAATATGTAATGGTGAATGGACTGTGTAATAGTATTAGAGTAAAAAAATTTGTAGTGGTATATAATTGTGGTATTGGTATGGCAGCCCGGTGGAAGTGTATGGGAGGTGTACCACTATACCATGGTGTGCACCAACATTTTTAAAGAAGCATATCACCAAATGTGGAAGGGATGGCAGCATGATATGGGTTAAAACTGTTGGTGCATATGAGGGGAGTCGACTATGGAGAGGGTGGTTTGGAGTTTTGCTGCATAGAGGGGAGGTGAACCAATGGAACAATGGGAGACAAACCAGAACTGAGGTCGATGCAGGTTGGTGCTGGAGTATTACTAATAGTGCAGTGGGAGATCATTGAAGTGTAACTAAATGATACCAATGCAGATTCAACTCCAATCTGCCACAAATGCGCTATTATATGCAACGTTTTTTATTCATAATAGTGATGCTTAAATGCACAAAATCCACACCAGAGCATTGTATTACATAGGTGGTAATAACACAGTGTAAGGTGACTATGAATTTCTGGAAAAATTCACCGAGAGGAGGACTGGGTTTCGTTGCAGGAGGAGACAGTATTAATCTTCGGCTAAATACACAGTGGGGAGAAAGAGGATTGAAAATGGAGTGGAATATGCATTCAACACTAACACAGATACAAAATGATAGAGAATATGGCAGACTATAGATATGGGGAAGACTAAAAAAAATTGCAAAAGGGAGTTACAAGGGTATGAAAGCTAAAAATGAAGCTGGCTTTGATACCATCTCGGGCCAGGAGGTAACTCCACAACGCGAATTATGATTTTTCATTAAGATTTCTCATGGATATATATATGGAGGGAGAGACTCTTGGGCTTCACCTCCCAATGTCTTCATATTCCTAATATCTTTATTTTCTATTTACATTATTTACATAAATTTACTAATCCCAAATATTAGGTTTCAACGTTTAGGAAAAGAAACTTATATACAAGAAACCTTGCTTCAGACAAATTCCCCAACCATATTTCAATTAGACCATAAAAATTATGATGGACATCTGTTAAACACTGGAGGTGATTCTAAGAAGGAGAGGATAACATACCAAAACCAAATGATGTACCTTTAAATGTTGTATCATGTAAAAAAATGTTTGTGCTATGTACAAGAGGAGGAGTATTAGTAGAAATCTTCCACAAAACTGACTTTTTCAAACAATTTTCAAATGGGTCATTGAATTTCGAATGCAAATCTAATGAGTATCTCAGACTATATTTAGATAGATAAGATGGTTGGAAAAATTGAAATGTTATACTCTCAAGTGCCACAGTCTGTGGAAGATTCATTTGAGAAGAAAGAATAAGCTGGTAAGATATAAATATCAACTAAAATTAAAAATCTTGAAATTCTAGATGTTCATAATTTAGGCTTTGAAATTCATTTTCATGTTCCTCCACTATTGCACTTGACAAGTGTTCAATGCTTAAAAGCTAAAAATACCAACACAAAATATAAAAAAAATGAAAAATAAAAGTGGCATAAATGCTTGAAAAAATCCATAACAAGTGAAGAATAACCAATAAAATTACATCATCATTTACATTATTGACACAAGTAATGTTATAGGATAATTGGAATTCAGTAATAAGAATTTCCTTACAAGTATCCGTTGAGATATTGTAATTTAGATTAATATTGGAATTTACTTGTGAATGTGAACAAAATTCAATATTATGACCAGAAATCAGAACTTGAATAAATTTATTGTTATCACCTAAAAAATGATCACCTAGCCATTTCTAACTAGGTGGATCAAAACACATAATGTAGGATTAATTTTACCATAGTAAAATCACTTTCACCATGGGAAATAATTTAGTAAACAATTTTTATTAAATTATTTCTGATTAAAATTAGAAAACACCATGAGAATAATTGAATAAATCATTATTTATTTAATTTTCTCTAGGAATAATTATTAAATATTTATTTGATAATTTCTCCTTGTCACATTTGACTAAATCACCTAGGAATAATTTTTTTTTGTTAACTTTGGCAGAGCTGCTATCTATATTTCCAAATCAAAATTTACATCCATCCATCATATGTTCCAGGTGGTTAACCTGCCCGAAGGAAACTAGGCAACCACCTGTCTGCATTAAATCCAGACCAAAATTTGAAAATGTTCATCTCCATGTTTCTAACATGTCTGCTCTTCCGAGCTCTACTCATTACCCTAACTCTTATGCTATGATAAAACATCAGAATTCAGTTTTTAATATACAAAAAACACTAACAATACTAACAAATTTAACATGTTGTATCAGTCCTCATCTGAGGATATAATCGGGGCAGGCGCCTTGGCACTTGATCCAGGGATCTCGTTTCTCTGGTCCATTACCCATTTCATCTCCCTCAACATCTGTTCCATTCTTCCTAGGATAAGATTGTTGTGGGAGGCCTGAAGTTGTACCTCCGCTATTTCCTTAATAAGCACTGACTTCATGGTTTCCAACTCTTCCTGAATCTGGCTCCTTAGCTGCTCATCCTTCTGCCTCCTTTCCTCCTCTTCTTCCTCGCGGACTGCCTGATTCATTTCCATAGCTCTAGCTACCACATGCTTCATTATCCAATAATGTTGAAGTGACTTGTTAAAGAGTGAGTTACGGCTGCGTGTATTACCTGGGTCTGGCACTATGGCCTCCCACTCTCCCCTGGGGACCTCCTGGTTTGAGCTGATTGATCTCAGCTCTCTTTCCCATCCATTTATCTGCTCCCGAATTTTGGGAGAGTTCCCTGCCATGTATGCATTTATCATGTACATAAATCACCTAGGAATAATTAAATAAACCATTATTTATTTATTATTTCTTAATGCTATTTTTGGAATAATCGTTAAATCACTATTTAAAAATTATTTCAATTTCACGCATTTATTAATCCTCGCGAAATAATTAATAAATCATTCTATTTGTTAATTATTTCTAAATAAATATATTTGACAATTTTGAATATCTTTTCCTTCTCAAAAAAATATAATAAAGTATTCCTAACAGATAGATCTTGATTTGGTCAATAATATTTTACTATTTTCCATTTTTGAGATCAACCCAATACTTTGTTATAAATAAGAGGGTTTTCCATTCATTCTTCACCATGATCACCATCATCATCACCATTATCGTCATTTCACATTCAAGCTCCCATTTGAGTTATACCCTTTTGTTTTGGGGTTTTCACATATTTAGAGAGAGAAACAAATTTTTGAAGCACAACAACATCAAAGGACCCATCCCATGGAGGGAGATTTGCAGACCCTTATTGTATATCTCCTTCACCAAGTGTTTTTTAATGAAAATATTATTCATTTAGAAGTCTTCTTCTATTGGGTTATTGCATCAATTATTTCTCGTTGTTATTTTGGATTGCATGTGATCTCTTTTTTGTACGGTTTCTTCCTTTATCAATGTAGATTTGAAGCTTGAACAACCATATTTTTGTTGTTAAGGTCACTTGTCACGAGTGAGTTAAGTGAAGTATTTTTTGTACACATGCTAAGAATTTTCATACTAACAAATGATGACTCCACTGGTGTAGTAATTCATATCCTTGGTGACTATTGTTTAAGGGGTTTTCAATATTTTCTTCATCTATTTTTAGCTTCTCAATTTCTATTTTAGATATACTTTGTTTTCTCGAAAAATTTTAGTTTCTGTTGGTTTTTTGGATCTTTCCGCAAGTCACAGGTATCAGCCGAGTAGGAGACAACACAATCTGGTAAGATTTTCTGATCGAGAGTCTTAGGAGAAAAACACACTTTTCAGAACCTTTTCTGCATTCTGGAACACATGTTTGGCCCAGTTTACTGCGTTTTGCATTGATTCTAGGTTAGTACCTGCGTTTTGTACTCTTTTTTTTTCAGAATTTTTCTAGAATTGTCGGCTGTGTTGTGTGTTGATTGGGAAGGGTTTCTTTTCTCTTTTTAGTCTCCCCTAGGCCTATATTCTCTCTTCTTTTCTCTTTGAGGAAATAAAAAGTCCCCTAGGGTGTAGAGTACACCTCCACCTTTTTAGGAAGAGATTTACTGAGTTGAGGAGTCTAAGGTTCAACATTTTCCAACCACTAATTTTGAGGGTCTAATCTATTATTTTAAAACCCTCTAGGATAGGTTTATTCACCATTTAACTCCTTTTAGAGTTTAGTTTTTCCTTTCCCCCTTAGGATCCCCTTGAGTATCCTAGGTTTTGGAGCTTCTTGCCTATCCTTGGCAACATTTTCACTACCATTTACAACATATTAGTGCCTCTAGATCATAGTCCCTTTGACATTAGATATTTTAGGTCATTTTTGTGTCTTTGAGTAGCTTGTTTTCCTCATTTTTTTTAGTTTTTGATAACCTTATTGGGTGGAGTTTTGCGTGCTTTATTTTCTCTTTATTTTTTTGTACATTTTCAAGATTATTTACATTTTTTTAGCACTTTATTTTCAGCATCACATGGCATCATAAAACATGCTCAAGTAACTCATCCACTTGACACATTATTTTCACACACTTACACCATGAGAAAACACGAGCTTGATTAACAGCGCCAAACCAAGACTTGAAACACTACACGTTAATAATTCAACACACATAGATTAATCCCACTTAGGCACTAGGGAAAAAACAATCTATATAGTTTAGGTGTAGGATCGGTGGGATAGGCTTCCAATAACACCCATCGATCTCTTACATTGATACATATAATTTGACATATTAGGGAGCTTAAAATCCTTCACCATTCCACAGTCCAAAGCTGAAGTGAGTCAAAAACCCGATTCAGAGGGGGTTAGGCTAGGTCATCAAGTGAGTGGTTCTCCTTAGGGCTATCCAACCTGTGGCAGAGAATTTTGTGTGGTGGTTGATCACCAAGAAGCTCAGGCCTCAACCACCCCCATGGGACAAAGGTAACCATAGTGACCAATATTAGGAAAACACCCTATAGGACTGGATGTGGGCAACAATTGGTTCTCTAACTGACCTTTCTCTGGACAACTCTACTTGCGGGGATCAAATTTCATCAAGTAAGAATTATTTTGGAAGGCCATTTGAAACAATAGATTTAGGACTTGTTTGAGGATTTATATCACCTATAGGCTAGAGGTCATTTTTATTTGATAGGACATGTTTTCTTGAATTAGAGTATCATATTAATATAGTTAGTTTACACTTGGCACCACTGCACTAGGTCTTTGCTTGTTTTTTGTTGCTATTTTTATCCTATCATCACCCTTTGGTTTATTAAGTCATCCTTGTCTCGACATCATTGCACACCATAGAAATTTTTCATGGAGACTTCATGGCCTTCGCCCCTAGTTTCCTTTAGGACATCTTACTCCTCCCCATCGAGTTAGAGTTCATCCTCCTAGTCCTTCATTGATTCCTCATTCTGAATTTTGTTTTGTTGATTCTTCTACTTCTTCCTTTGATTCTGTATCTTTGCAACCCCGTATCACTACTATGTCAGGAACCATTGTGGGTGTGGAAGACCTAGGTGGTAACCAAGGTTGTAACCACAGTAAACCCATAATCGGAACCTCTAACGATATGGTCACACCAACTCCATTTCTTTTTTTTATGGATGGTTTGAGCCTTCTTGATTTCAACCAGCTCATCAATGACCCTCTTCTCAATGACCCCAATTAGACTATTATGTCTACCAAGGTTCCTTTCGATATCCCCAAGTTTGAAGGTAATACTGGAGGAGACCCCACAAATCATGTTCGCTCATTTCATATATGGTGTTCATGTAATTGCATCACTGAAGACTCCATTTGTCTTTGTTTGTTCCAAAACACCATTGCTGGAGTTGTCACCCAGTGATATGTGGACCAATCGCATGCCTCCCATTCCACCTTCACGACTCTAGCCAAATATTTTCTATCATACTTCCAGTTACCCCTCTAATATGACATTGGTACCTAACTCTTGACCTCTTTCCGTCAAACTTCTACCACCTTCCTATCTAACCATGTTTACGAATGGCATAGAAGGAGGAGCATATGTAAAGCTCCTGAATTTGAAGACCATTTCTACATGGATTGATTCCTTAGATCACTTTTGGCCCGCATTGGTAAATACATCACCTCCCACTTCCCCTAGTAGTAGGAAGATGCACTCCAAGTAGCTTTGAAATATAACCTGATCTATGCACAATTAGGATATGTTTATACTGTCATTCCTAGCCTACCTTGGCCTAGTGTTGCTAATGTGTTGGGGGAATCTCATGTCACTAATGGTATCATTGGATCCCTTTCACACTATTAACCTCCACCATATGCTCCACCTCTGATGAGTTATGGTCTACCCCAATGGGAGACCAATTCCTCTTACACCTATCCCCCTCCTAATATTTCACGTGGCAACACTTATCCAGGTCCAAGCACATCATATGCATATCCCCACCTAAATCAGCAGATTCCAGGGCTAGCTATTATTACACATGTTTATCCTAATGTTCCCCCTCTCCTTACTATTTGTACGCACTTCCTAACACTACATCTCCTTTGACACTAGCAACCCATCCCTCCATACCTCCTCTACCTCTTCCACAATAACAACCTCCTCCTCAAGGTCAAGTGTATGGTCAACAGAACACAACCAATCACCCCAACCCCAAGAAATAGAACAAGGGAAAAGGTAACTCAAACTAGCCATCTCAATGTAACCAGGGTAAATAGGGTCTCCACCTAATGCACCTTAGGGAAACCAGCCTAATCTCACAACCCAGCAATAGGGCGGACAAACCAAGAAAAACAAGGCTCTTCATATGAACAAACCTTATACTTATTGTGGCGTATTTTACCATTATACTCATGAGTGCTCCCTTTTACCTCAAATGCACCAAGTATGGGAAGCTCAAGTAGTTGCTTCTCGAGGACCTCAACCCATTGCTCCACCTCCTCCTCCTCCTGTTTCATCTCAATCAATTGTGCTTACCAATATTTTTCCTCATTAAGGATATGTTGTTGCTCAACCTACACAAGGTCATGCAGCTCCCCAACCTTCACAATCTGGAAACAAAGGATGAATTCCCATGAAGTCAATACCAAATAAGTCAACCTTCAGACTCGGTCATGCTAATATGACAAGCCTCCTGCAAAGTCATAAACCAATTCCCAACATCAAGTTTCTACTAAGCCTTTGTCATCATCAAATAGTACCTTACAAATCCCTCCACCTACAGTATAGGTTGTCCCTAAGATCCCCAAATTTCCATTATGTTGAAACAATGCTTCCTCTAAAGCCACCCATACCTATAACATAGTAGATGAATTGGCACAATCTCTTGTTGCCATGTCAACGCTGGAAGTCCTCCAGAAATTCCAATCCCAACGGAAAGCTCTACTATCTTATTTGGGAGTTGTGGATCCTTCTTATGATCGTATGATTTTATTTTCCATTGAAAAAGAATAACCTCCCCCCCTTCCTTCATCTATTTCCTTTCAAATACTAGTCTCCATAAGAAACACCATTGTGCAGTAGTGTATCATAGACGAAGGCACATCCACATGTGTGATGGATGTTAGTGTTTGGAAGCCACTTGGTTCACCTGACTTGTCCCCATCCACCATCACTCTTTGTGCTTGGGACAATCATCCCTCACAACCCCTTGGCTTATATCGCAATTATCCAATTATTGTTGAAGGTAAGACAGTCTCCATTAACATCGAGGTCATTGATGCCCCATTAGATTATAACATCCTTTTGGGTCGTAGTTACACCTATGCCATGTTCGTTGTCACATCTGTAGTCTTTCGCAAGATGTGTTTTCCTCATAATGGAAAGATTGTCACTATTGATCAGTTGACTTACTATGATCCTAAGTCTCAGACTTCCCCCAGTCCACTATCTCATCAATGACTAGCAATAAGACTATCCCGTCCCTCACTAATGTTTCACCTGGAGTCTACAAATATTCCATGTTGCTTGGTTCTTATTATAGTCCACCACTTACCCCCTCGAAGCCTAGCTCTTCCAGTGTTTGCATGCTTCAAGCATCACGGGCTACCCACAAGCGGCCTAGTACGCCTTCACAATAGAAAACACCTTCACAACCTGCTTCTCCCAACTCAACCCAGTCTTTAGGTATCATTCCTCAAAGTACATTTCATTTTTCTGGTATATCTCCTAGTCATTTCCAGTCTGAAACCATTCCCTCGGGTCTTAACGATCTAGGAGCAGTTCCCTCAAGTAATTACCCTTCTTATTCCTGCCACCAGGAATATCTGCTACACCCATCATGGTTATGTTGAGTTTACCTAACATCACCTTAGGGATCCTAGTCTGGTACATTGATCCTCTCGCAAAGACTCCTCCTGGTTAACTCAAATCTTATATTTCTTTGACCTCAGTTCAACCCATTTTTCCTTCCCCTTCCTTTGATTAAGTTCCATAACAACCTCAGCGAGAAGCCATTCTAATTGCGAAAGCATCTAGTAAGGGGGGAAAGCCCAGAAAAATGGAACCAAAAATAAGCACCCCAAACAACTCCAGCTCCTCCTAAGATGCCAAAGCCTACTCCTCCATGCACTTTGTGTGATGTTGTTGGATATGCCACCAATAATTTTCCTGATCTCCCTAATATCAAGAATGTGGTCTCTGATACCTTTCCTGACTCCAACATTCATGTGGTCCACATAACCTTACATGAGTCAACCAAGAAGAACAGATCCTTACACATGAATCACCCTTGTGCTTCATGTCATAACTATGGTCATTATTCTCATCATTGTCCCTGTCTCAAGATTTTTGCAATAGTTCAAGTTCTTTGCATGTTGGAGGTTTCTCATAGTGATTCCACTTCCCTCTAACTATGATCTTTGGTCCTACTCTTACGCTATAATAGGAGGAATCTCAACCACCCATCAAGATTCCTCCCCTTGATGTCAAAATGACAGATAGTTCAAACCCTATTCTCTACTTGTCGTCATCCATGGGATCGATCTATTGGGACTCTCTTGACATTTCCTATTGTGATTCAGTCGAACCTTCTTCGATGAAAAATTTGGTCTCAACATCATTAGATGTCACATCTACTATTCATTTGTTTCTGAGTGTTGACGATGGGCATCTGAACCTTGTCTCTCATGAAGATGCCTCACATTGTTCCTACATCATGTGGTCTCTCTTCCTCCCAGTGTCCTCCCATATTTCATTATGATGAGAAAGTCATGGAATCCATGACCACCCATGATTATCCTTGGGACGATATGCACCATCATGCATACTTCCACAACAAACTCATGATCAATATGTTATGGAATCCAAATACTTTTGCAACACCCCCTCCTCCCAAGTCCACCTGAACACCAACCAGCCGAGAAACATGTAATGAGAGAGGTTACCATAAGGTATTCAATCTCCTAGTAACCTTAAGGAAATGGAATCGACATAACCCATTGAACAAACCCATCCACATCAGAAATTACACCCCAGGAGACATGTCAACCACTCAGACATCCTGTCCCTAGGTCCCACTGATGTTTTAAGCCTTTTAACTCAACGTTTCTCTCATGCTATAGGAAAGACAATGACCAACAACCCAAATTCTCTCTCATAGGCCTATGTACCAATGATTGTGGACTTTTCTTAGTAGACCTGTGCCAGCGACCCCAAGATTTGAGCCACTTTTCTAGCCCAGAATCTCGACCTCTTCCCAAAACTTGCTACAACCTTCAGAATCCATCAAAGACATGATAACAATGCTGATAAATAAAAAATCAACCTTAGGACTAGGCCTGAGTATCCCCATCTGGGACTGACATTCTATCAAACACTTGGCATCAATGCAACCTACAGGTCTAGGATACAAGACAGAGCATAAATTATTGAAAGAACTTATGAAACATAACCATTAGGATCACCTCCTTCACCATTGAATTATTATATCATCAATTAGGTCTCATATCCATCCATTTAACAATTACAATTAAATACATGAAATAACCATGACATGAACCAGTCACATAACCATACCTATAACCAACATTAAACCATATAAATATCAGAGATAGGACAACCATTAAATCCATATATAAACTAGTGAAAAAGTAAGAGAACTTAGCTTTTATTAATCGTAGGCAAATCTGACCAGGTTTGGGACTTCCACATACTACCCGACCATAGACATGGCTGAATCAAATCTCTCTTTCAGCCAGTCACCCCCATGCCATATTCCAAGCATGAATGTGGGATATCATACAACAACCAATGGATTCCTAGGCCTTTGGGAATGAACCTTGAGACCACTTCTGCCTTGGATTCTGAGATCCATCCAACAAACCAAAGCTCAAAACCAAAATAAACATCCCAACACAGTGGCATCTAGAAAAAGGCAAGGCTAGGCTGAAAACCATTGTCACAACCCATCAAAACCATACACCAACATGCAAGGCCATGCATGTCCAGACCAACTAGGAAATCACACATGCAAAAGGTTGCCTACAAGTATTCCTATTGAAGCTGCTTGATCCTGCTCTTCTTCCTTGGTCCTTTCTTTCCTTCCTTTCCTTTTGCTTGATTTTCCTTCCTTGATCCAAAGCTAGAGTGCTCCAAGAAAACTCTAAGTGACCAATAGTGATAGAGAGAGAGAGAGAGAAAATAATGAGAGAGCTCTAAACTTGAACTGACAAAAGGTTCACACTTACTAAGCTTGAGCCAAGAGCTTAACATTGTCTAAGAAACTTGCCAACTGATCCTCAAAAGCCTTTTTCAGAAGGAGGCCTCTAATTAATTCATTTTCCATTATTTTCCTTCAATTTCCTCCTCACATGCAACGTGTGACCTTTCACCTTACTTTTCTCCTATTTTCCTTTATTTTCGTAATTAAATGTGCCAAAAATGCCTTTGCCAATTTTCCTTAGCCAAAACACACATCCAAGGATGCCCACTAGGATATCTTTGCCAAACATTCATCTTGGAATACGTGTCTCTTACCCGTGGTCATATTTTGCATTTATTTACATTGTTACATAGAATTTTCACCAAGGTTGTTTCATAACCCTCCCCCTTGGGGAACACCGTCCTCAATGTTAAACCACACCAATACCTCAGCAAAATTGCTGAAAAAAACATACAACCCATGGAGCTTTATAACTTATCTCGTTTCAATATTTACAATGACAAACCTTCTCAAAAGAAAATCATCATGACAACATGACCAGATAACAATCATACTGCATACTAGAGCTTTATAACACAACTCATTACGGTATTTACAATAACTACATATACACATATGAACATTTTCTAAACCAGCAAATAAAGAATACGATGCCCGTATCAATCAACAAGGGAATCTAGAGGATCACACCTCCACCCTAAAAGTAATACCAAGATTCACCTCCTTCCTAGGAAGTCTAGAATCCAATGTCACAATCAAAGTTGCATCCAATGTCTAGCGCTACAATCCTGCGCCATGTGTCCGCTTAGTGAACAGTTACTGGCTCATTGTTCCAGGGCGCACACCATATGGAAATGCTAATGACCAAAACAAATACATCCATGACCTTACCTTCTCTGCTACATAGTCCCTCAGGAAATCCAGTCACCCCCTTTTTGCAGTCACTCGCCTTCCAAGATCCCCGAAATCTCCTATCCCAAGTGATCCATCCCTTGGAAAGGGTTCCTCGAATTGATCAACAACCAAGGCATATATCTGCCTCAAAACCATCATACCTGTCATAGCATGCTCATGGAAATCAATGGACACTATTGGGTACTAGTGTCCCACAATAGCCCTGCTCCTAAAGTTCTATACCAACATACTATTGCATGTTCCAATTTATTTTGTTATGTTGCCAATTATTTTAGTCAATTTCAACCACCCAATCAAGCATGTTCATGCATTCCTATTCTAAGCACATAATTTACATTAGATTCAAATAAATTGAAATAGCCTCAAACCATACCTCATTGGTAGTTCGTCAATAAGGTATACTTACAATCATGTTTGCTTCCTGTCACAACAAGTCAAACTAGCATCTTTGACCAAAACATCATGTATAAACATATCACATCTGGTTAGCTCAAAACACAGCCATCATAGATTAGCATCATAAATCACATGTAACCATCATAAACCAGAATCAGAGATCACATGTAATCATCATATACCATAGTCATATGCATAATAAAACTGAAATAAGATGTTGATACTTATCCTTTCATCAATCCTTATCTCTTACCTTTATTGTTATTTCATACGCACTCTCGATTAGTTTCCCCACCAAACAAACACCTAGTGCCTTCTCCTCAACCTTGTGCACATACACATAGTGTGCATCACACATATACAGCTAAACACGTCATACAACACCATGGAATGCATGCATATACACCAATACCATATGTACCACATGTACACAATACCACCTACACATTGCAACCACCTACACAATGTGTGCACATCATCACATGTACATGACACCACCTGCACAACATGTACACTGTGCCACATGTACACTGCACCACTTGCACAATGTGTACAAAATACCAGATGTACACATTACCACACACACAACATGTACGCGACACCATATGTACACAATGTCACATGCACGACATGTACACAACACCACCTGCACACAACACCACTTGTACAACTTGTACACAACACTACATGCACACAACACAACTTGTACAATCATGCACAAAATACCATATGTACATAGTGCCACATGTACAACATGTATGAAACACCACATATACATAACACTGCATATCCAACATGTACATAACATCATATGTATATAGAACCGCATATCCAACATGCACAGAGCACCATATGCACACAACGTCACATATACATCATGCACATAGTACAATATGTACATAGCACTGCATATCCAACATCTACATGAACATAACATCACGTGCACAGCAATAGTACCACACATCCATAACCATACTATCTCTGCCAAGAAACCTTACTTCTAGTGTCTTATCCATGCTTGTCCCAGCATGTCGCAGACCACACTGCTTTCATTTCGTTGTTGTATCCCTCAGTATGACCTATCCATAACATAGACATAATATTAACTCATAGCCATATGATACTGACTTTGTATATTTGTCATGACTACTCATCCCACTTTATTCCTCATAGCCAAGAACCTCTTCATGCCATTTTCCTATGTAAGAAATCATTCCTCCACAAGGATGATTCATGATGACCTTGTTAGACAATGACATAGATACGTGGACACAAACGTACATATATATAAACAATAATATAAAACAATCATGGTATTGTCAGACAATGACATACATACACACATATATATACATATAAATGTTAGCATTAATAATCATGATCGATGACAACCCTGTCAAACATGACATAGACACACGCGTACATGCATATATATATATATAGATATATCTATCTATCTATCTATATATATCTATATATATATATATATATATATATATATATATATATATATATATATATATATATATATATATATATCTATCTATATATATATATATATATATATATATATATATATATCTATATATATATATATATATATATCTATATATATATATATATATATATATAGACATTGGCATAATCATGATGATAACATAATTACCAAATATCAAGGTCAAGGTTAAGAGAAATCCCTTTATTCATGCACAACATTGAGAAAAACGGTTCCCAACATAGCCAAGGCATCCAACACCTCAGATCCATTTACTTTAACCTTTCTAGTTACCTTTCTCATGTTTGTGTTTCCACTGTCCATTTACCATAATGGACCCAACTAGTCCAACCGACTATCATAGTCTTACCTTCCGATGTGCTTACTCATGCATAGAGCTTCGTCTAAGTCTTACATTACTTGTTGGGTACCAAACAACTCGCCCCAAGATCCATTAACTTTCCTCTTTCTTAACCAATTCCCAAGACTCAAAACATAAAAGGCAACTAAAGAAACAACAAGAAGAAAACCATGGAAAACCAACAACAATATGACACTTCGAACAAAGTGGCATAGATATGCACCAGATACACTTAAAATTGCAAATAAAGTGCAACAATTGAAAAATACCAAAAGCACAAGACTAATAACAAACACCATGACTCAATCCCCATTGTTCCCAAGAAAATCTCAACCTGAGCCTCCTTCAATATTTCATGGCAGTCTCTCTTACCATGCAACTCCCTGCATCATACTACCATAAACACATAATTGTCAGCATATAATTAAGCATAACAATACATTGGTCATCTTACCTTGTTGTGTCATGCACATTGCCTTGTAACTGAACACATCCATGCCATCTCTCAAGGGACTCCAATCCCCTTAATAGATCCACCTCTAGCTAATGTACATGTCAAGTACATGTTCACGAGTCTAGCACATATCCACATAATGTCAAACAAAATTAGGGTTAAGACGACTTCCTGTATGCAAAGCACTCATTCGTTTGGAATTATGGTTTCCAAACGTAGCCAAAGAAATTCTTGTCCAATTCCTTCCTTTTACCTTTTTACTTGGTTGCAATCGAGGCTTACTAGTACTGTCACATCACCTAACTATTAGTTATATAAGCACGTCAAGTGTTACCTTAACACGCTAATAACAAGCATGTTTCCTTACAACTTGCTCACACATGTCAATCTCACTTTCTAAATATCAAAACAATCATATCTAACAACTTGAAATCAACCTTTACCAAGACTAACAATTATGTCATAATCCATAGTCAACTCATTTTCCTTAGACACATTGCTACAACTGTCACCTACTAAACTCAAGTACATATCAACTGTCTCAACATATATTTGTTAGTACAATCATCTTAAAACAAAATCATTTGAACACATACTCATATTATGCAATTCATCAAATGTTCAACCAACTTGCAAACATACAATATTAAATGAATCAACTAGACGATGTAATAGACACCAAACATTCAAACACCAAATAGATGACATAATCAAATAATCAAGCACCAAATATACAACATAAGAAAATTTGTACCTCATTGTATCTCAAGGGAGGCTATATTGTCTGCACAATCAAGCTAGTTAGCATGATATAACTTCACAATATATTAACCCAAACATAAATAAGATCATGATATCCAAATAGTCACTAGCTATCATGTTCACATCATAACTCATACACAACTATCATTTATGCATAGAAATCACATATGCATGATCAGTCTAGATCAGTACAACATAATGCAACATGATACATCGACTCATACATGAATGTTGTAACCCTAACCATCTGCATAGGCCAATCCAACTTAGTGTGATACATATAACATCAAGATATAGATCCTATAACCCTAATCATCAAGCTAACTATCATTTAACAACAACAAGATACTTCATCCACAACATATAACACAATAATCAGGTTATCTAATATTAAAAAACAATAGTGATGCATACAACTACAAGTTACTATCATTCTTGACTATTCGACAGATGTGCATATAACTACACTATTCAACTAACATCTATCTTGAATTTAACCATAACATCAAAAGACATGTTCATAAACCTAATGTTTATAATAATCATTGACTTATATACCTACATGCCAAACATACAATACCTGTATGACGATCTACTTTTATCCCAAAGTCCAATGCTACAACCTCATTATGATGATCTGCATCTCCTACTCTATCTCAACCAACACATTAGCATCATAACATTCCAATAGCACCATGATGACCTAAATTGCATACCATGACTTCACAAGGCATGTTTTACCTACTATTCACGCATAACTATAACCAAGACCATACATGCATGACAACTGAATATAGACATATAACACATGAGTACCAGACGATACTCAGATCATTCTAGCTAGAGTCCAGTCATCAATGCATGACCATATCAAATACACAAACCATGACCTCATGCATGACAACAACCATTACTCCATTGTACACATTGCCACATGCAACCAGCAACATGCATAAGCAACGCCTAATCTACTACACATACGCATGAACGCATGTAGTGGAACATAAGCAATCAATTATTGTAGCCAACCTACAAGACTGATACCTATAATCAAACATAAAAGAATGCAACCTAACATACAAGGATGTAATCAAGCTGCGTATAATCATGTAACTAGTCATATACTCCTGACAATGTTGAAGAAAGTGTAACTAGGTTCAGTCTTCATAATGACATGATCTTTGTAAAAGATGTAATAAAAGGAAATAAATTATTTTTGTATGCCTTGATACATGGGTTTCATGAGAAATAAGTTTCTCTAGTTGAAAGACTTATTCTTGATGTCTTTAGGATTTATTTATATGTCAAAGAGTCATGTCATGTGTGTAGAAACTCCACATGAGTTTATGTAAATGTAAACATGTCCACAAAGTTGTGTAGAATCCCTCCAAAGATAAAGCATAATCCTCCAAGAAGTCTGCAAGCGAAAAGGAGAAGGAATTCTTCATGTCGGCTCCAATCTGAATTAAAATGCATACATAAAGGTCACATCGGCTCAAAGGAAGAGACAAATCCATTCACACTCAAGTCGGCTCAAATAGGAGTACACACTACTATAAATACCCACAAAGGGTTAGCACAAATAACACAAGAGAACTTGCAATTTGTCTCTGAATTTTTGGGTAATTGAAGAGTAGAATATTTGCATTAAGGTAGGATAGATCTAGGGTTCAGCTGCCTCCTCGGATGTGTATAAGGAGCAACAGAACCTGTTGGAAATAATACTGAGAAGGGGTGTGGATCAGTGTCATTGAATCAATCATTTTTCATTTCCATAATTAGATTCATATACGCTACTTCAGTTAAGGGAACTCGCATGTACATGCAACTGTGTTTAATGCAACTAGCGTATATCCAGAAAACATATGATTTAGTTAATTCATCATATGTTGATATTTTAATCTGTGTATCAGTACTTTATTAAGCATTAAACAGTAACCATATGCAGTTAATAACAGAGTGAACCATCACACATAAGCAACACACATGAACACCAAGATTTAAGGTGGAAACCCAATGTGGGCGAAAACCACCTGCTACCGTCATCTCTATCTTCTTTTAATAATAAGAAAATATGTTTACAACATTGTACTAGTGCATACTCATACCAGTACGCAAGCTTCTAGCTGCAGAAGGCTATAACCTTCTCATGTTCTCCAGCTTCTACTGGAAGGGAGCTACAACCCCCTAGCTCTTGTACTAGCCGTTATGTTTACTAGTACGTAGGTGTTGACCTACAGAAGGCTACAACCTTCTCTCTTCCTACAAGGACCTTGTTTCATAAATTTTCAGACTGGATACTCCTGGAACACAACATCATTCTTTGAAGGGCCACATTTCATCTAATTTTCATACTGGACCCATCAACAACATTGAAGCTCAAAATCAATCACCATTGTAATACAACTATCAAATACATCTGCATCAAACAATCACTAAAACTCAATAATTACTTTCTGAATCAACCAAAATTAATCAATCACTGACAACCTTTGTACCTCTGACACAACTAAATCAACCATTCATTCATACTTTAATCAACTTCAACAAATCAACTGGAACAGAGAGATCACTGTAGCCAGTACACAGATTTGTACCTAGAACACTGCATCATCAATCAGAACTAGTTGTAACCTCGAAACCATGCATCAGAGTGTATACACAACTTCGAAGAGTTGAAATAGCGTGTATACACAACTTCATCAAAGCGAACCAGCGTATATGTCTACAAATACTTACTTATAACTTCACTTCTCTTCCCAACTTCAGATATACCCAGATCATCATATATAAAGGATAATACATGTGTTATCAACCAGATCTAGCCCATCAGATCACATAATGATAAGTCATTATGATCCTGATCCATTATTAGATCTCATCCATCATCACTGAAGCAAATCACAATCAATCAATCTGAACATTTAGAATACTTTCATTAAAGCACAGTCACCAGAACACAAAACAAAACACAGAATTCTGTAACGACAATCAGATCCATTTGTAACTTCAAATATCATATTTCATAATGTATACACTACTCTGAGGAACTGAACCAACGTGTATACACACTTTTACCAAAGCCAACCAACGTATACATCTGTAAATATTAATTCATAATTTTGCAGATATTCTAGTCTTCAATTATACCCAGATCATAATATTTACAGAACAACACATGCAAGTATATAGATCTATAATAAACATGATAAAACCATATAAAGATAATTCATTCCAAGCCTTAAGTTCCCAATCCATCATTAGATCTTCTCCTCCATCAACCACTAAGGCTTCTCCTTAGCTCAGATCAAGCAGAGCATCATAAACCCATAACTTGCATACTGGATCTCACACTTCATCAAATATTCAATGCTTATCTCTCTTGGCCTAATGATCTTCTCCTCCTTATATAGTTTTAGGCCTTTCTCAATACCATGGACCAAAACCACTTAGGACCAATACCCTGGACCAAATACCTACGGTCAATACCTCGAACCAAATACCTTGGACCAATACCATGGATTAAAATACCATGGACTAAATACTTCGAACCAAAAACTTAGTTTTCCAAGGTATACACGCTTTTCCTTTTGTGAAAGTGCATGTGTACGCTATACGCTTCTTTTGTTCTTTTGTCAAGGTGAACCTGCGTATACCCCTCTTTCTTCAATTAGTGTAGTCTGATCTGTAACTTTGTGTTGTTAACTGGTAGTATTGTGATCTGCCATCTGAATGAGTTGCTTTCTGAACTGATTCCTTGAAGCTGCCCTACAATTCATCACATTTTTAAACACTCCTATCATGCATTCTGTCACATCTGATATCTCTTCTGTAGATTCATCTAGTTACCATATACAAGAGAGTTGTTCTGCTGCAAGATTGTTGCCATCAAGTACAACACATACATCATAATGCCAACATAACCTAGGTTAATCTCCTCTTGGAATACCTGTGACTTGAAGGTGAAGTCCTCGGATGGATAAAGCAAAAAAGGCTTAGTATTAACGTGTGATCTGGGCATAAACATAATTTATGTGATGATAATCTTGGTGTATTTATGAACAAAAGATGTAGATCTCGGATGGAGGATCTCGGCATACCTGTAGGTGCAGTCATGTGTCAATATCAAACGTATGGAGCAAAAAGGGTTTAAGATGAGGACACATAATAGTCTCGACATTATCTTAAGTCTTGTGACAACAACATCATCATATACACTTTGCTTCTTGTTTCTAGGAAAACTAGTGTCTTTTCGATCTGCTAGCCCTCTAGGATTGGCAGCTATCCTAGCAAACAAACAATCAAAGCAATTTGGAATTTCTTCTATGTACGATAGATAAGAGAGAAGCAAACGAACCAACCTGGATCTTCCGCTTGACTCCTTGCTTGATTTCTCTCCCCCTTGATAGAGCTTGCAACCCCTCTACTACTTATCCCGCTTAGAGAATACCTGTAGAAACAAAATAACAAAACACCATCAAAGAATCTTGATCTATTATATCATAAGCAATGCAAAATCAGAAATGCATTGAACATACAATGGCATTCACAAATAACAACATTCACAAATACACGATTGTATGGAAGAAAACTCAAAGAAATTTATTAAATAGAAGGGAGAATTACAACCCAACTATCTGATCCAGCATCAAAACTCTCTTTACCTCATGAAAATCAAGATCACCCAACAATACAATGCTCTTTCTCAGACACAAACTATTAGCACTTCCTTACAAATTACAAAATTCCAGCCTCTAGATCTCTTAGATGAGGGATCCATTTATACATGTATGCAAGGGTCTGAGTCATCTCTCGGTTTTTTATTAGTGTCATTCCACTTGTTGTTCTTGGTTCCACTTGGAGATTTCTTGGATCTCTTACTCATCCCTAGGCGAATTCAGAGAGGCAAGTGTCATAGGAGAAGTTTCTAGAATATTCCATGAGCATCCACTTAGCAAATTGTCTCGGACATTTGTCCATCCTCGCTCATTGCACCCCATAGAAGGCTTCTTCAGTATGCATCACATCTGGCTAGTGTAGAAGTCAGTATGCATCACACCCTGACAGTGGAGTAGTCAGTATGGTCCTGTTTTGGCCAGTTTTGGATGGTTTTCTGGTGGAAATTTTGGGGAATGATGTAATCAGTTAACCATGATCCTTTAGGGTATGACACAACACTTTTAGGGGTTAAAGAGCCCTAGTTTATTGACATATAGGATTGGGGTTGAGGTGAAATGCTTTAACATGAGGATCCGAAGTTTTCGAAACTGGAAGGTGACCTATATAAGATACAATACAATACATCATCATATATAATTTTCATGAGCTAGCTGAGGCGAGCATTCCATGCTAAGATTTTATAAATTCATTTCATGTACATAGAACAGATAATCGTCTGCAGTTGCAGATAGGTGATTCTTCATATGTAGAGTCATCTTCCCTGGCTTAGATGACTATCTGTGCAGCTTCTGTGTACATTTGACGTCTTTATATCCTTGAATATATTGCAGCCCAGATGGATGAAACTAGATCCGGGGTCTTCAAACTCGTTCAATCTTCGCTCGATGTACAAGTCGATCCATGTGAAAAGATGTTCTAAAGCAAAACATGGAAATACATCGCCTGATTACCAGCTAATAATGTGAGTTGTTAACAAACGTGAGAGGAGTCACCGACAATGATGATGATCCTCAAGGTACTACAGTACAATTCATGTGGTGTGAATATATGATCCGATATCGAACACAACGCAAAATATTTTGGTCGAAGGCCATTGATGTCAACCTATCGCCGGAAGTGAGAAACTTTCCATTAAGGCATGCAAGCTTCAAAGTACTGAAAGGGTTGTTTCTAAGTCAACTTCTTGGATAATGAGCTGATGTCGACAAGAAGTGACCCGTCATAGGAGGGCCTTAATGTATCCCACATCTACGACATGAAACGAAGTAAAATATTTTTTGGAGGTGAAAACGATTAACAACACAAGGTTCAAGAATGGCGGTCATGAAAAATGGAGGTTGAAGGTATTACAATGGACGAGACATTAACTAGATGGTGAATTCTTAGCTGAATGACTTCTCTTGAACATATCGGAAACATTGAGATGGATTTGGTATCATTAACCCCAAAAATGGATGGTGTGAAAGACCAATGGTGAACGGTGAACGAAATAACCCAACCCGACTCAATCATGGTTATGCAGTGAAATTGTCATGTTCAAGAGCGACCTGCTACCATAAAATTCATCAAGTTTTCTTCCGTATTTTCCCCATTCATTGCTGAGCAGTACCTCTTTATTTTTTTCAAGATTGAGGAGGATAACATATGCTTGTTCTATAATTTTCCCTTCGGGCAAACCTGTCGCTATGTTTTAGCGAGTCTAACGACAGTGAAACTCATTCTTGTCTGGGTGGACAAGTTTGTCGCTATAGTTTTAGCGAGTTTAACGACAAGGGTAACTCGGTCCCTTTCATGTTTAGAGAGTTTTAAAATGGACGAAAAGGAAACTCTAGCAGTACTTTTTCATAGCATAATCCCTTAAGTCTAAAAAATATTAAAATAATATGAAAGGGATGACTTTTTTATCACTTTAGTGAGCCGAAAAAGACAAACGTTCGAACTTTTTCGTGAGATAATCCCTCAGGTCTAAAAAAGATTAAAATCTATAGGAGGGATGGCACTTTCGATTACTTTAGTGAGATGGAAAGGCCAATAGCTTGACAATTGTTTCATATTTAACGAGTCTGAAAAGGGCTTAAAGATGACTCATTTTTTAGGAACGAGTGGTGTTTGGGGTAGCAACTGGTTCTGGGTAAGCTTGGAACTTCTAAAAACATGGTGATGTGAAGAGGTTGACTAATGAAACCGCTCATCGCAGTTGTTCCTCAAAAGGGTAAACAATCAAGTGGAAGCGTATGATCAGCCAAGAGAATAGAGGTGATAGCAGGAACACAACTAAGGCTCAAAAGGTAGATGGAATGGTAATCACAGAGGTTATTTACCGAAGGTGGATTCATTTTTTAATGAGCTTGAACTCTAGGGGAACATATGCTTAGTGGGATGCGGGTTCATTTTTTAATGAGCTTGAACCTTGCAGAAACTATGCTCAAAGTTTAAATTTCCTTTTTGTGCAAACTAGAAATTACCAAACTAAAAAGCTAAAAAAAACTAAAAAACTAAGGAACCACTGAGGTTAGGTAGGATGATTTTTTGTCAGCATTTTAGACAAAGCACTTCCTTTTCTTCGTCCGTAGCATAGACTAAGGTGAATGCTTTGTCGGACCAATCACCTAACCTAAGGAGTTAAAAACACTAAAAAGCTAAAGAAACTAAAAAGCTAAAAAGCTAAAAAGCTAACAAAACTAGGAAATGAAATTGGTCATTTTTAGCTTGCATAAAAAGGTTTCCATGCCCCTAGCATGATGAAAAGGAGATTCTCCAGTAACCATATGGAAACTTACTGTGGTTATGCAAGATGGTTTCACCCACGGAACAGACAAAACACTTGCTACACTTCGTCCACCAAATAGACAAAGGTGAAAGGTCACCGAGACCAATCATATAACTTACAGGGAAACTTATCTCTATAGGAAAAAATTATCCTTTCAGTTGGGTTTGTCCGCCAAATAGACAAGGGTGAATGCCCCCTAAGCTTCGTTACATTCACCAGACTACTTGCAGTAATTAGGTGGATGGAATGAAGGTTGAAGAGACACCGTTGATATAAAAGGACCATTTAGGGATGATGTTTGACTTGGAGCTATGCTTGAACCGAGAAATGAAAGCTGGTCAATAGTGACAATTTTGCCTTCAAGTGGGAAACACATCTTTCGAAAGAGTGTTGAAACAATAGCTTCCATGCTATAAAAATAGTCACGTCCAAGGAGTAGATTGTAATCTAACGGTCTTGGGACTACCATCACATTCAGGTGAACGGTTTTCCTTCCTAAAGTTATCAGTAACTTAGGAAGGATCCCTAATGGTCGATTGGTTCCTTTATTAAAGCCTGACAAATTCTGTGTAACAGGCATAAGCGATGGCGAACCAAGCACTTTCCAAGCAGTTGAGGAAAGGATACTCATTGATGCACCCTCATCTATGATTGTGCTAGACACGATCATTTTGTAAACTTGTACTATGATCCGGAATGGTACATAAGAAGGAAGGCAAGATCTTGCTAGTCGATTCCAATCAAAGGAAGTGACTAGACTACTTGGAGGGGGTACTGAATAAATGGTTGAATTAACCCCTTGAGTAATGGGAACTGGGGGATTTTCCTCCTGTTGTGAGGGAATGGGCAGATTGCCCCCAAGTTCATTGGACTTTGAAGTAACAAAAAGAATTTGAACTGTATCGTTCTCACTCTCTTTGGGAAGGATATGATCTTCTGAAGGTAAAACTGGGTTGACTGCCATCTTGACCTATTGACTTTGGTCTGGTATGGACTCAGAAGATTCACTTTCAATGATAAGTGTTTTTACTGACAATTCAGTTAAGTCAGTCGGATTTTCAACTAGTAAAGGACTTGGGGAGAGTTTCCTGTATCTAGATGGAAGTCGATGCGGTGAAGTAGGATGGTTATGCAAGACTCTTTTGGCTTCATCCAATAAAGGACAATAGGGGAGGGTATGGTCCCCTTCGCATAACCTACATGGAACTTTGACTTTTCCTTTCTGTCGATGAACTTCACTATCACTAGTTGATGGTGTATTATCAACATGATCAGCAGAGGTTGACGACACCAATTGGTCTGAACAGGGGGACCATTCTCTCAAGATCTGAGGAATGCCCGGACACTCTCGATGGAAATGGTCTCCTCTACAGATTATGCATAGAAATCTGGGTTTAGGAGTTCTAATGCGCAGATTTTCACCAGCTGATGCATCCAAATCTATGGTTGCTTGTTTGCCCCCTTGCTGAATTGGCTTCTTCTTCTTCTCCTTACCTTTATTCTTCTTCTTAGCCACTTGGTTATTAGCATCACTACTTTCACCAAGCGAAGAGGAAGAAGGGGAGGGAGAAACAAATGAAGAAGAAGGCGAGGGGTCAACTTTAGTATCAACTAGATGCTGATTCGATTGCTGAGGAATCATGTTATTTTGAACCACAGAGGTCGAGAACAACCATACTAGTAGACCAATGGTAATTCCCGAAAGGGACAAAGTGGCCATATGAGGAGCACTAATATTTCCCCAAGATGTAAAGGGACTAAGATTTCCCTGGAGAGGGATTCCTTGATTGGTGGACTCCATTATCTCAACCTAAGATCAACGAAGGAAACAGGGATGTTATTCCAATTTTAATAAATTTTAATGAAACTTTGACACAACTTTTCTTTTTCAATTTTTAAGAGTCAAAAAAAAGCTAAAGATGACTCTAGTCCCCTTCGACTTTTAATGAGCCTGAAGTGACAAGTGCTCAGATGGACCTTTTCTTTTAAAGAGTCGAAAAGGAATGAAAGTGACTACTTTGGAAATCTAGACAGAGAGATTACCAAACCAATCTGAAAACTGCAAAATACACCTTAGTGATAAATTAAAGAGAAATTACCAAGGAGTTATGTGCGGCGGTCAATCTTCTCGAATGCTGTGTTCAATGCATTGCGATTGATAGGGCGGAAAACATGGCTTCCTATGGATAAAGGATATGAGCCTATTATGGTCTCCCAATATATATGTGACGGTACGGGGAGCACAAGTCCGTGCTAGCACTTGTCGTATTAAGGAGGAGGAATCACCCAACCTTCAATGAAAATGATAGTTACTAGGTTTTATGACGACAGAACACATCTCTAGCCTAGACCTCTAGATGTGTTGCATTAAGTTCCAAAGCGTTGTTAAGTTCATTGAAATTTATTTTAGAGTTGATCTTGTTTAAAAGTTTGTCTTTCAATGGTTCACCGCGTGATGTAGATTTAAAATTTCTAAATATGCAGTCTACAATGATAAACAATCGTTGTTTATTTTTAGCAATGAAAATCGTAGATACTAAGGAAAGAAGATTACGATTCTTTCAAACAAAGAGCAAATAGCACACACTAAATGCACTTTTCCTAAATCGTTTTTCGTACACAGTCTAAATGCAAATGCAAATGCATGTATTTGTTTTCGTTCTCTTTAATGTGAAAATGCCAAAAAATAAAACTAAATGTAGTAAAGATCTGAAATATTTTTACTCAAAGCGACATTTCGACAAATTCTTTTTCAAAATAGAAAGGAATATTAAACGACACTTTTCAATTTCGAATAGAAAATGCTTTCGACACTTCAAATATCAAATAAATCAAATCAAATATATGACAAAAAGTTTAATCGACTATCCAAGGAAGGAAGACTCAATGACACTTCTCTCTTTGACACAAAATGACAGATACGACACTTTTTATACCAAAACGATATATCGATTTAAGAAACTTTTTGACAAAGGATTGTAAATGATGGACAAATACATAAAAAAAATCTATTAATCCTAATCAATGGAAGATGATCTACCTGATGCAAGGAGGCTTCAGTAATGAGGTACTGTTCATAAGCAGCAAAACAACTAAACAGAACTGAAAACAAGGACAAAAAACCCCATATTTCAAGAAGGGAAATACGCTTAGTTAGTCATCGCAACTGGGTTTCAAAGAAACAAGGATGTATCACACTTTTCAGACTCCGGAGGTGCGATGCATACTAGTAGACAGTGACAGACAATGCGATGGGCTATGGAGCACAACTAAGATGGGTTTTGGCTCAAATTTGCGGCTGATTTTAGTGAGTTAAGCTGAGCTATGATAGACAGTAAAGAGAAAAGTGCAGAGGTATGATCTTGAGAGGTTATTGAGCTACCAAAAGGGAATCTAGAATGCTTGTAGGTCAAATCTTCAGTTCATAAACTAAACCAGAGATTGACTAAAGCAGCATTCATCTACTATGCAATTTCAAAGCAAGAGCAGTTCGAAGGTTATCTGGCTAACTTCAGGCTCTGTATATAGTTTATAAAACAAACAAAAATAACAAAAAAACATCTATTCGATCCCCAGTGGAGTCACCATTTTGTTTCTGGGAAAACTAGTGTCTTTTTTATCTGCTAGCCCTCTAGGATTGGCAGCTATCCTAGCAAATAAACAATCAAAGCAATTTGGGATTTCTTCTATGTATGATAGATAAGAGAGAAGCAAAGGAACCAACCTAGATCTTCTGCTTGACTCCTTGCTTGATTTCTCTCCCCCTTGACAGAGCTTGCAACTCCTCTCCTACTTATCCCGCTTAGAGAATACCTGTAGAAACAAAGTAAAAAAACACCATCAAAGAATCTTGATCTATTATATCGTAAGAAATGCAGAATCAGAAATACATTGAACATACAATTGCATTCACAAATACACGATTGTATGGAAGAAAACTCAAAGAACTTTATTAAATAGAAGGGAGAATTACAACCCAGTTGTCTGATCCAGCATCATCCTCCCAGCATGAAAACCCTCTTCACCTCATGAAAAGCAGATCACCCAACAATATAATGCTCTTTCTCAGACACAAACTATCAGCACTTCCTTACAAATTACAAAATTCCAGCCTCTAGATCTCTCAGATGAGGGATCCATTTATAGATGTATGCAAGGGTCTGAATCATCTCTGGGTTTTTTTATTAGTGTCATTCCACTTGTTGTTCTTGGTTCCACTTGGATATTTCTTGGATCTCTTACTCATCCCTGGGCGAATTCAAAGAGTCAAGTGTCATAGGAGAAGTTTCTAGAAGATTCCATGAGCATCGACTTAGCAAACTGTCTCGGACATTTGTCCATCCTCGCTCATCACACCCCACAGAAGGCCTCTTCAGTATGCTAGAAATCAGTATGCATCGCACCCTGGCAGTGGAGCAGTCAGTATGGTCCTATTTTGGCTAGTTCTAGATGGTTTTTCAGGTGGAACTTTTGGGGAATAATGTAATCAGTTGACCATGATATTTTAGGGTATGACACAACACTTTTATGGGTTAAAGAGCCCTAGTTAATTGACATATAAGATTTGGGTTGAGGTGCCCAAATATGTCTATAACACTTATGCTACCTCGCATACCTCGAGGAGAATGATATAATTGGTTACAATATTGATGAGATCAAAGATACAGACCTAATCACTTTCATCTCATTGCAATGAGAAATATCACAATGATAAGGAGAAACAATCTTGATGAGTAGTGAAATCTATAGTCTTGGCATATGTATATTATATATAAACATGTAGAGAATTGTGAAATCAAGACATATGGAGGAGCAATGATGTGGTTTTCAAGATGTGCCAAATGGTGCAGATGAGGAAACTGTAATGACAACAATTGTTATGATATAGAATCATAAAGGAAATTGTGATGAGAATAATGATCAGTGAAAAATATCATGATCTTGCTCTTGAAATATCATGATCTCAATGAAGAAGCAAAGATCACCTCTGTGGAAATCTCAAGGGACAATGATAGTGCATCAATGATGTCCATAATAATGAATATCTTAGTGAGGCAGAGGAGCAGCAAGGATGATGATTCCAACAACAATGAAGAAGAGGATTGATGTCTTGGTCATGGAGAGGCAGATTGTGTCAAGGGTCATGGTCTTGGTATTCATCAATGAAATATCTATAAGAATAATTTTGCGTGGGTTTTCCTCTCCAAGAGGGAGAGGTTTTGGCCCTGGCAGTAAGCAAAATATTTGTGTTCTTGTCTCTTTTATTTTTTATAGTAGTTTGATGAAGTAAACACTCACACTAATAATGAATGGAACATCAAGCTAAGATTAATTGTATAAACATTTCACAAATTGTTATCATGTAATGAAGAATCAATTTAATTATGCATGCCCTAGATTCTTCAACATGGTATTAGAGCGATTGGTTCAACAGTCAAGGAAAAGGGCAGAAAAGAGACATTCAGAGGTCAAGGCATCAAATTAGCTGAAGGATCTACAATCAAAGAACAAGACCTAGATCTAAGGGGCAGTCTACATCATCAAGTCTACAACAAAGGGTTTTGAAAGACAACAATCAGAGAATGAAATAGTCAGATCTCAAGATGCATAGCAACAACTTTGGTGACTCCCACAATCCACATCATGGCATGATCTCAACATTACAGTGATTGATCCTTTCAATAAAGAACAACTCGGATTCTCACTCAAAGAAGCAGATCATCTACAACATGATTTGTATGAACAATACTCGATGAAGAATGAAGGTGTTTGTTGATAACACTAATTGATGGGTCTCTATATCATGGAAAGAAATCACAAGAAGATGCTGCATAGATTCCTTATGTAGCCCAAATACATAAATCAAGATAGCTCGAAGGCAAAGGAGGCAATCTGCATATCAAAGATCTCAGTCAAAGGAAGCACCAATATGTCTACTCCAACTACTGCCAACTTGATAAAGGTGAAGATTTCATCTTCACAATCAAGTAAGTACCCTTTTTTTATATATAATCAAATTTGGTTTTATGACTTCATGGATGCAAGAAGACCTATATATATTGAATGGGTCATCAAGGGTCTTGCATGGAATGAGAAGGATTTTCATTATCCTTAGAGAAGTCAGTACATCAAGGTCTCCTTTGAAGTCATGAGAAATCTTAATGTTCTATAAAGTAAGAAAGGAGACATGAGAAGAATACATATACTCTCTGAAATATAGTGCAGAAGGTGCCAAAGAATGAAGAAATATCTTCATGAGATCTCAATTGAGAGATTTGAGAAAATGATGAATAGATAATCATCATTGGATAAGCAAGGTGAAAAATGTCTATGAACAAGAAGGTCACCTTAATCAACAGTTTATGATCTTTATGCCAGATAGTGAACGATAAGTTGAAAGGACTCAACTATGTGAAAAGGAAAGGTTAACAAGACAGAACAACAATACGAAAAGATTATGGAAAAGGACTCATATCATCTGAAGGATAGAGGAAGCTAAGGGGAAGAGGGAGTAATAGATCTCCAATATGAGTGAGATGGCATCCCTCTCAAAAGGATCTTATCATAATTCCTTATAGATATGATCATAGTAAGAAGATGCATTGTGGCATCATGAAAAACAAGAGCTCGTATGAATCATAAAGGATATAGCTCTTGAGAATCTCATTGTACATTGAAGGAAAGGAAGAAGTCATCCAAGACAAAGGGAAAATTTGACAGATGGGGATATACTAGATCCTGAAGAATCTCTGATAGAAATATCAGCAGAGGGTCTCCTAGTCTGGGTAGGCAGTAAGTGCTTCATCAGGAATTCCAACATATGGAAATCATGAGATGAAGGACTAGTAACATGATGAAGCAGATCAAGGGATTAAAGATCCGTTCAATCAAAAAATCTATTGAAAGAAGCCTGAAGGGAAAATGAGGTATGTATGATTGTATTTATATTTATTATAATGTCATGATATATGGTTGTAGGTAAAATGGATTGAGCATGATCAAAAGGGAAAGGATCTCCTCCTCTGAAAGGATGCAGTAAGACATAAGTCAAACTAGATGAAATCAACATAATATGTCCTCATATGAAGTATGAGGTAGTTGACTACAATTGAAGAACTCTGAAATATCTTGGGAATGGATGATGTGAGGATGGAAGAGATCGTGAAATATGCAACCATGATGAAGGAAATCAACATCCAAGGGATCAGATAGATTTGACCAAAAAATCTCCCAGAAAGATGTGAAGACTCTGATGGAAATCTGAAAAGATAAATACCCTTGAAAACATATATCTTTGGGAGATGTGTCAAGAAGTATATAGGATGTTGATACCTACAATAAGATGTGATTGGTAGAAGACCATCACCAAAAAGGTAATATGTGATTTTTTTTTTGGTTTCCGATCTCTTAGAGAAAGTCTGAGTATGTGTGTAGGGCCAACGTAAGGAGAGTTGTGAAGGATGTCACAACTATGTACCTTGTGATCTAGAGTAATCACTGTTGAATGAAAGTGAAGACAGATAAGCTTATGAAGGAAGCCCTGGATGTAAATCCATGGAGGATACTTTCTGAGAAAGAAGGAATTACATGATGGAAGAAAGTGATGGATGGAAGAACCCTACATGTGAAGAAATTGATGACATTGAAGTCTTGGATTGTCAGTCAACTAGAAGACATTATAAAGTATTGATGATAAAGTCCCTAGTTGAGAAGGAGAGTTAGACATGACATTCTTGTCTTCAATATGGAAGAAAGAATGCAGGATTTTGTAATCATTTGGCATCTGACACTCTTTGAGGATGTGGTAGGGCATCAAAGATAAGAGTGGACAAGAGGACTGATATTCTTGAGGGCTAGGAACCCAAGATGAGAATAGTCCTAGTAGGGCATACTCGAAGAACACCTAGGTGGGTATGACCCTAATAGAGACAATGCTGATGTGTGTCTATCATTCATTGGTCTCACCAACATTTTTCTCTAATCTAAGTGAGAAATGGAGCTATTAGTCAAGGCCTTGCTACATGGAAACAATGTTGGTTGAAATGATGCTATAGTAGATGAATTGCAAATATGATTCTTCTTATGAGAAATTCTTCAGATTGAGAATGACCATGTACCATTATGAATACCTCCCTAGTTAAGAGGGAGTGTTGAAGAATGTGTAACTAGGTTCGGTCTTCATAGTGTCATGATCTTTGTAAACGATGTAATAAAAGGAAATAAATTATTTTTGTATGCCTTGCTACATGGTTTTCATGAGCAAGAAGTGTCACTAGGTGAAAGACTTCTTCTTGATGTCTTTAGGATTTATTTATATTTCAAAGAGTCATGTCATGTGTGTAGAAACTCCTCATGATTTTATGTAAATGTAAACAAGTCCACAAAGTTGTGTAGAAGCCCTCCAAAGACAAAACATAATCCTCCAAGAAGTCTGCAAGTGAAAAGGAGAAGGAATTCTTCATGTCGGATCCAATATGAATTAAAATGCATAAATAAAGGCCACATCGGCTCAAGGGAAGAGACACATCTGTTCAAACTCAAGTCATCTCAAATAGGATCACACACTACTATAAATACCGATGAAGGGTCAGTGCAAATAACACAAGAGAAATCTCAATTTGCCTCTGAATTTTCGGGTAATTGAGGAGTAGAAGATCCACATTAAGGTATGATAGATCTACGGTTTAGCTGCCTCCTTGAATGGGTATAAGGAGAAGCAAAACCTAGGTTAATCTCCTCTTGGCATACCAATGATTTGAAGGTGAAGTCCTCAAATGGATAAAGCAGAAAAGGCTGAGTATTGATGTGTGATCTGGACATAAACATAATTTTTGTGATGATAATCTTGGTGCATTTATGAACAGAAGATGTAGATGGAGGATGGAGGATCTCGGCATACCTATAGGTGCAGTCATGTGTCAATATAAGACATATGGAGAAAAAAGGTTTTAACATCAAGACACATAATAGTCTCGACATCATCTTAAGTCTTGTGACAACAATCTCGACATATAAACTTTGCTTTTGATACTTCACATACCTTAATGACAGTGATATAACTGGCTACAGTATTGATGATATCAAAGATGTAGACCTAATCATTGTCATCTCATTGTAATGATAAATATCACAATGATAAGGAGAAACAGTCTTGATGAGTAGTGACAACTACAGTCTCGACATATGTATATTATATATAAACATGTTGAAGATAATTGCAAAACCAAGACATATGGAGAAGCAGTGATGTGGTTTTCAAGATGTGTCAAATGGTGCAGACGAGGAAACTGTAATGACAACAATTGTTATGATATAGAATCATAAAGGAAACTGTGATGACAATAATGATCAGTGAAAAATATCATGATCTTGCTCTTGAAATATCATGATCTCAATGAAGAAGCAAGGATCACCTTTGTGGAAATCTCAAGGGACAATCATAGTGCAACAATGATGTCCACAGTAATCAAGATCTCAGTGAGGCAGAGGTGCAGCAAGGATGATGATTCCAGCAGTAATGAAGAAGAGGATTGATGTTTTGGTCTTAGAGAGGAAAATTGTGTCAAGGTTCATGGTCTTGGTATTTTTCAATGAAATATCTATAAGAATAATTTTGCGTGGGTTTTCCTCTCCAAGGGTGAGGTTTTGGCCCTAGTAGTAAGACAAATATTTTTGTTCTTGTCTCTTTTATTTTTTATAGAAGTTTGATGAAGTAAACACTCAGACTAATAATGAATGGAACATCAAGCTAAGATTAATTGTATAAAAATTTCACAAATTATCATCATGTATCAAAGAGTCAATCTAATTATGCATGCCCTATATTCTTCAACAGACAATGCATCCCACAAAATCACATCAAGTTCCTCATGACAACCTTACTACAGTCATTATAAACATGATGCAATGCAACAAGCAGATGGAATGAAAGTGTAAGAGACACACATGTAATTGACATGCATGCATGACCAAGCACCTTCAGCCAAGGAGAGTGAAACCTCTCTTTGATACCACTCTGTAACACCCCCTCCTCCCAGGTCCACCCGAGAAGCCAACCAGTCGAGCAAACATGTGATGAGAGAGGTTACTATAAGGGATTCAATATCCTTGGTGAACTTAAGGAAATGGAATCGAAAGAACTCATCCAACAAACCCATCCACATCAGCAATAACACCCCTAGCAGACATATCAGCCACTCAAACATCTTGTCGTTGGGTCCCACTGATGTTTTAAGCCTTTTAACTCAAATTTGATCTCATGATATAGGCAATATAGCGGCCAAAAACCCAAAGTCACTCTCATAGGCCTATGTGCCAATGACTGTGGACTTTTATCAGCATACTTCTGTAAGTGACCCTAATATTTGAGCCACTTTTCTAGCCAAGAATCCTGGACTCTGCCCAGAACTTGCTAAAACCTTCAAAATCCATCAAAGACATGATAACAATGCTGATAAATCAAAGATCAAACTCAGGACTAGTCCTCATCATCCCCATCCGGGACTGACCTTCTGTCAAACACTTGGAATCAATTCAACCTATAGGTCTAGGATACAACACAAAGCATAAATGACTGAAATAACTTATGAAACATAACCATAAGGATCACCTCCTTCTCCATTAAACTATTATATCATCAATTAGGTCTCATATCCATCCATTTGAAAATTACAAGTAACTGCATGAAATAACCATAACATGAACCAATCACATAACCATGCTTATAACCAGCATTAAACCATATAATTATGAGAGAGAGGACAACCACTAAATTCAAATATAAACCAGTGAAAAAGTAAGAGAACTTAGCTTTTATTAATCATAGGAAAATCCAACCAAGCTCAAGACTTCCACATACCACATGACCATAGACATGGTTGAACTAAATCTCTCTTTTAGCCAGTCACCCCCATGCCATATTGCAAGCATGAATGTGGGATATCATAGAACAACCAATCCAAGAAAAATAAAGGGAATCTAGAGGTTAAACAACCTCCACCCTCAAAAAACCATGATCACACCAAAACCGGTGCTCCAATAACACTCAAACCAAACTTGGAATGCCATTTAGAATCCATCACTATCCTTGAGGAGTTTTCCATCTCCTTGTCTCTCATGCTTTACCGCATTCCAATCCTGGATCACTAGGCCCTAAACTGAGATGAGTCTCTCAGGCTTTACCGCAATCCAAACCAGATCACTAGGCCATAAACCAAGACTTCTCCCTCAAGCTTTACCATGTACCCCACAAAAACTGGTCAAGGGATTCCTGTATCCTGCCAAAACCAGTAAATGGATTCCTAGGACTTTGGGAATGAACCTTGAGACAACCTCCATCCCATATTTTGAAATCCATCTGGCAAACCAAAGCTCAAAATGAAAATAAACATCCCAACACCATGGCATCTGGAAAAAGGCAAGGTTAGGCTAGAAATCATTGTCATAACCCAGCAAAACCATGCTACTGATAGCAAGAGAAACATACACCAACATGAAAAGCCATACATGTCCAAACCAACTAGGAAATGACATATGCAAAAGATTACCTGCAAGTATTCTTGCTAGAGTTGCTTGATCCTACTCTTCTTCCTTGATCCTTGCTTTCCTCCATTTCCCTTTGCTTGCTTTTCCTTCCTTGATCCAAAGATAGAGTGCTCCAAGAAAACTCTAAGTGACCAAGAGGGAGAGAGAGAGAGAGAGAATAATTCGAGAGCTCCAAACTTGAACTGACAAATGGTTCACATTGAATAAGCTTGAGCTAAGAGCTTAACACTGCCTAAGAAACTTTCCAACTGATCCTCAGTAGAATTTCTAAGAACGAGGCCTCTAATTTCTTCATTTTCCATTATTTTCCTTCAATTTCCTCCTCACATGCAACCTATGACCTTTCACCTTACTTTTTTCCTATTTTCCTTTATTTTCATCATAAATGTGCCAAAAGTTCCTTTTTTCCTTTTAATGCCTTTGCTAATTTTCCTTAGCCAAAACACACATCTAGTGATGCCCACTAGGATATCTTTTCCCAACATTCAACTTGGAATATGGGTCCCTTACCCATGGTCTTATTTTCCTTTATTTACATTATTACATGGAATTTTCACCAGGGTTGTTACAACTTCATCCATGGTGAGGTAAATTGGGTCAATAACCCCTTACTTTGAACACATGAATTCCAAACACATACACCTTGTGGCCATTAAATTTCCACTCAATTTTTGGTTAAAGGGGCATCCATTTTTTAGATTCTGAGAGATTCCATTCTCCCCAACCCTCGTGTCACATCTAGTAGTTTCGACTCTAGTTCCACTATTTTTCCCCATTCCGAAGAGTCTCTAGAGTCCCATATCACTCCAAAATCACCATGAGGATGATCCACTTAATCACTCCCCCATCTTACATCAACAACCTAGTCCCTTAGACATTGTTGTTATCCAACCATTGTGTCGTGTAGGTGAGCATCAATTCATTTTCTATAAAGCCATTCTTTTGTATATAGTGACACCATGTATGTGAACCCAGAAATTCAGTCCATTTGGCTCCTATATGCAGTGCCAAGGAAGATTGGTAATCCACCATTTCGTTTCTCTAACTATATATATCCACTCTTCCAACAAGAAGACATCCATAACATAAACAAATGGTGAACCACATAATCAAATTGTGTTTAGAGTCCACTATCCTAAATACATTTTGGCATGCCCATAACATGCTACATCCATACATACAAAGATGGGGGGAACCCATGCCCCTATATCTCCTCATCATCCTCTTAAGGATCTCATGCCTGATTGTACCAGATGCTTGAATCCCTTATTTGAGCACCTGGAACATAATGGCGCCCCACAAACTCATCCAGCAAGGGGCATCATTCCCACCTTTTGCATACCCGATCAATTCCTCTCCACCATATAAGTTGAGGGGCAATATCTCATGCTTGGTCGAATCATGGCACCTTTGGCCACCTTCTCACTTGATTAACATAAGTCTCGGCCTTAACCCCAATGATATAGTTATGGTATATTATCCTTTCATTCCTTGGATAGTTTGTCCTACCAGCCTCTCCAGCGAGCCATATACATATCACATATCATAGATGATTGATACCATTCATTCAAACATTCTACTCTATGTGATGCCACACTTACTACTTGGTCCCCACATTTGACTTGGTGGGAAAGGATGATCCTAGACCTTCTTTAGTATTTCATTCTTGTATTCCTTTCTTACCTTGATTCTTCATCAAGAACCATTTGTCCAAGAAGCATTAAGGCCATCATTAGACAAGTAAGGCCACCTACCTAAAAGTCGCAAATCTGAAATTTGACGGTTGGTTTGTCTACTATGGTATCCTAAATATTTAAGGCCTTCTCCTTCTCTCCAAATTCTCCAATGGCTCAATGTGCAAATGAATTGGATTTGGGGCAAGAAGCCCTTTTATAAGAAAAACCTAGTTTTTCCATTGCTCATTGCGACCAAACCATAGCTTAGTTTGATGAACCATCAGTACCATTGGAAATATCTTATTGAGTTATATAATGGGTCTCCATTTGTTTTTGGTAATTTGAAACTTCACCAGGAAGCCATATTTTCCATGAGGTCTCACTTTGCCACCTATTAAAATAAAATTTCTTCATTTGAGCCACTCATACTTTGATACCACTTTACCTTTGCACTAGTTGACTCGTGTTAATTTTCGTCATGAGTAACCATCATCTACTCATGTTTTTATGGTCCCATTTGGGCCTCCCCAATGTGGCAGCATCATCGAGTCACCCTTGTTGAGAGCCTCAGAGATGAGTCACCCTTGCATCTATAAATTCTGTTCCAAGACCCCTTGAGTCCAGTTACAGTGTCCCGTACATATTTGTGTCGCATTCGTCCCCCTGTGCTCATATTTGGCCTCCAACTATATTGCTCCATCTTTAAAATTCCCCCATCTAAGTCATTGATCATCCCCTCTTGAATCAAGTCAGTCGCTACCAGGTCAACCATGTCTATCATTCTCTGAAAAGGGAAGACGTGAGTCCACCTCTCATTTTGTATCCTTCCATCACCATCCCTGGTGTCAGTCCATCAGTGACACTTACTATGACCCTTATGCGTTTGGTGGTGACTCTGTGTTGCCTCACTTCTAACGAGCCCTCTTATGTCGACATCAACACATTTATTCCAGGAGAGTGGTGTAGAGGGCAATGTACCTTGGCCCCATATTTCATCATTGTTTAGTGCCTCAGATCAAGCAAAGGGAATCATCATTTCCCTTTGACTTGGTTGTTTCTCGAATTCTCAACTCCAGTTCATTATCGCATGAACGATAATCATACACTTGATGGTCCAATGATCTAGAATATTGTACCAGCCTTTCCTGGGTGTATGTGAGATGTTCCAGACCTCATGAGCGGTTTTCCCTTCAGGTAACCCCCCACATGCCTAGATGTCAGCAGATTATGATTTAGCCTTAGATGCAGTTTCACAAATTTGATGGGTTCTGTTTCAGTCGCTTGCAGTGCCCACAACATGCATGTATCCTTTAAATGATCCATTCAAATATTCAGAGCCCTTTCTTGTTCAGCAGAGCTTATTTGGTTGTGACCCCCCCTCACCATGTTAGCTTGAGGGGCATTATGTCTCATGTATTCAGATGTTATTATATTCAGTCTTGGCCTCTATATTTCCAGGAACGTTATGTATATTGGATTCATTGTATTATTTTATGGCCCATTGATGCCAACATATCATGTATCATATACTTTGTTTCTTAGACCCAGATTGCTGGGTGCACCATTCATATTTGTACTTAGTTATCTCAACGGGTATGGATATGTCTCCCCCGCCTCATTTGAGATCATGTACTCCAAAATAAAAGGACACTTGTATCATATTAGTATGTCTTGCCCCCTCCATTCCTTCGTTGGATTTCTTTAGCTCTCTCTCTCTCCCCCCCCTTTGGTGTCTCGTGGAAGTGTAACTTACAACATATTTCGGTCATATGATTTTATCCTAACACTCAAACGTTGGGGGGGAATCTGTTATCATCTAACAAACTATCACCTAGCCATTTCTAACTAGGTGGATCGAAATACACCATGTAAAATCACTTTCACCATGGGAAATAATTTAGTAAACCATTTTTATTAAATTATTTCTAATTAAAATTAAAAAACCACATGAAAATAATTGAATAAATCATTATTTATTTAATTTTCTCTATGAATAATGATTAAATCATTATTTGATCATTATTCCTTGTCACATTTGACTAAATCACCTAGGAATAATTAAATAAATCACTATTTATTTATTATTCCTTAATTTTTTTTTTGGAATAATTGTTAAATCACTATTTAATAATTATTTCAATTTCACACCTTTCTTAATCCTCATAAAATAATTGATAAATCATTTTACTTGTTAATTATTTCTAAATAAATATATTTGACCATTTTTAATAGCTTTTCCCTCTCCACAAAATATAATAAAGTATTCCTAATGGCTAGATCTTGATTTGGTCAATAATATTTTATTATTTTCCATCTTTTAGATCAACCCAATACTTTTTTTATATAAAATAAGAGGGTTTTCCATTCATTCTTCACCGTGATCACTATCATCGTCACCAGTATCGTCACTTCACATTCGAGCTTCCATTTGAGTTCTACTCTTTTGTTTTGTTTTTTTCACATATTGTGAGAGGGAAATGGATTGTTGAAGCACAAGGACATCAAAGGACCCATCCCATGAAGGGGGATTTGCATAGCCTTATTATAGATCACCTTCACCATGTGTTTTCTAAGAAAAGGATTATTCATTTAAAAGTCTTCTTCTATTGGGTTATTGCATCAGTTATTTTTTACCGTTCTTTGTTTTGGATTGCACATGATCCATTTTTGCAGGGTTTATTCTTTTATCATTGCAAATCTAAAGCTTGAACAACCATATTTTTTGTTAGTGTCACTTGTCACCAATGACTTAAGTGAACTATTTTTGGTACACACACTAATAATTTTCATACTAACATTTATAATCATAAATATGAATGGATGCCCCTTGTAAGGAAATGAAATCATTATGATTATTAGAACATTCATAAGGAGGATTTATTATAATAATATGAGGATAAGAATATCTCTCCTCATGAAATATAGATTTACTTTGAGAATTAAGAACAAGATAATTTGATGAAGAGTGCCATAACGCAATATTCTCAATCTCAAAATCATCATCATAAATGACTTTGTAATTCTTATTTGCATTCTATTCCTTTTCATAAAGTAAATTAGAGCAAGAAGAATGATAATTTGGATTCACATGCGTAAAATTTCTTAGAATTGTTGGAGATGTGATTAATTAATAATTCACTACCCTGATCAAATTTGACTGGCATTTCATCATTTATTAAAATTATGGCAACTCCTTTGTTTTCTAAAACAACACGTGTGTGGAGAGGAACTGCAAAAAGATTGTCCAATGAATTAAAATCAGCAAAAATATCGGGTAAAGATAAAAATGGTTGTTTAAGCATACAAAATAGAAAATTTCTCTGCTTGCAGAGTGATCGTTAGAAATATAAATTGTTTCTTGAATTTTCAACTCTATTACTTTAGTGCAAAAATTAGATTTTTCATAATTTGGAATTTTAGGGATGTTATGTGTTTAGTTGAACACATTTTCCTGAGAATTAATAGAAAGATGCTCCAAATTATGTGGTTGAACATTATTGATAGCATCAAAAAACTCACAACCATTTTCTAAAGGAAGCATGCTATTAGAAGAATCATTATGGAGGATATTTTCAATTTGAATTGTTGATTGCTGATTTTAGTCATGAGAAACAAATTTATTTTGATTGAGAAAATTTGATTCATCAACAGTAGCATGATTTAGAACAGTCATAGGTGTTAACACCCAGGTTGTTCCCTTTGACTCCTGAGGGAATACGGCCGGGGTAACCACTAGCCAAGCTTTGGATTACAGGTCCTAGCCTACCTGTAATCAGAGAGGGATCTCTCTTTTAGTTTTAACTTTGTTCTTGAGGATTTTAGGCTAGTTATGAGGTAGGAGTTTGTTTGAGTTTTGGTTGCAGACTGTTGTTCAAAGAAGGGCATGCAAATATGAAAGAGGATTTAATCCATTGGGCACGTGGAGTCCAGAAATAAGTAGGTTTTAATTGTCTGTGATGAAGAAAGTTTCACTGCAAGGCTAGATAGGTATTCATGACACAAATTTTGATTTTTTAGCAAAGAAAACAGTATAAATTACACCAGGAAAGGCAATTAAGAGTTCTTTCACAGTGCAATAAGAGATGAAGAACAAATCTTACTCAGCAGCAACAAGAATTACTGAATAAAGACTTATCATGTGATTAGATCAATTGGGAGCATTTAAGAATTCCACAGTTGCATCTAACCTTGAAGAAAACAAATATAGTAGTAAGGATTGAATTTAGGGTGTCTGGAATAGACAAATCCTGAACTAGTCTTTTACCTTTCTACCAAAATTAAACACCATACATACACAGACAGATTATAGAAGAGATAAAACATAAATACAGTTAGAAAACACTTATTGTATCACGCCATAACATGAGAATCTTGCAGCAGTCAGTAATTTCATCACAGCACCTCCGAGGCATCACATCTCTCCTGGAAACCAACAACTCCTTTTTATTATATCGTTCAGAAGGAATACAGCCGAGTTCTCTTGAACAGAATAAGTAACAACAACCCCCAATAAACAGCGCGGGGGTGCATATATACAAAAATATCACAAAAATATCTCAGTTCTGAGTTATTGCACAATAACTATTCTTACCAACTTTCAAAGATATTTTTACAAAATTAAAAGCTACTTTAATGAATACATAACAACTGTTTGTTGTTTGTCAGAAGTTCTTGACTTTGAGGGCAACTGGCTCTGCAGGATGCTTTGCATTGATTCTGAATAATACGCCTTTAATGTTCTGTCGTGCTGTAGCTTTCTCGGCCCTGTCATCTGCATCTGTCGGGGTTGCTTTAGTGGCCAAGTTGGTTTGCTGAGTTGGCTCAGTCCACTCTTTTGCAGTCATAGTAAATATATCAACTATCTGAACATGATGATCTGTATTTTGATGTAGAAATTTGATGAAAACCTGTTTGTTCACAGCAATGTCTGTATCATGCTGGTCCACCATTCCTGAGTAGGCAACTGATGTCTCAAAATTGTGCCTAAGGTTTCATCTGCCTCAGTATATTTGTAGTAATTAGGAGGCACTTCAAACAGATGTCTGATCTCATTCATGATAAAAAACAAATTCTCTATTCTGTCATAGAGACTCTGCCCAGATGCAGGCCCTGCTTCCTCTGGGGTACTTGATCCTGCAATGATCTGATTTGCAGCAAATGTATTTACCCTTTTGGCATAATTTTCATGGGATAGCAATCTACCTGCACTGTTTAGTAGGCTGGGAAGGCCTCTGTTATGCAATGCTGTGAACTTCTCTGTGAATTTGTTCACCTCTGTCTGCATTTCCTGGCATCTCCTGTCCAATGTTTGCACAAGATTTCTTAAAGTGAGGACCCTCTTCACCAGTAAGATGGTGTCAGTTATGTTGGGTATTCCTATTGCTTCTAGCCGAGGGCCTGTGCGGTTGTTCAGGACATTGATCATCCTATTGGCTATCTCAGGCATAGTGCCTAGAGATGTCCTTGCTCTTTGACTTTCCTTGGGGCCCTGCCTATGAGATCCATGTGCTCATGAATGGTTTCTATGTATTGCCATTGATCTGTTATTGATTGACCAATATTGGCCCACAAGACTTTCTTGATCTCAGCCACAACCTTGTCAAGGGAGAGCTCTTTCTCCAGTTCTTTTATCTTCTTCTCCAGAGCTCTTACTTCCCTTGTTCTTTCAGCTACAGTTTGCTTTGATTTGTCATATTTTTCATTAAGTGTAGCCAATTTTTCCTTGGCTTCATTTAGCTCTGCCATTTGGGCCTCTAGAACTTGAATCTCCTTCATCATCTTCTGCATATCAAGGCTTGGTGCCTGTTCTGATGTTGTTGCTGGTGCTGATGTTGATGGGCCTGTCCCAGCTGCTTGTTCTGTGGGAGGACTTATAATTTGAGGAGGTTCCTCAAGGTTGATCACTGGCTGAGGGGGCTGAGATGTCTGGCCTCCTTCTTTCTGCTTCAGGGCTGCCTATAATGCAGCCTCTGTTTCTACCAATTTCCCTTCTGTTTGTACCAACTGTTTGTGTAGTGTTAGCAACATGGCTGCTACATCTTGGTCCTTCCTCTGTTGAGCAACATCTTCTGTTTGAGGGTGAAGGGTTGCTGGGATTTTTACCATCTTCCTCAAAGCTGCTATGTCTGCCTCTTTTTCTTTTAGCAATGCCTGTACAGCTTTGGGATCCTTGGGATCATGCCCAAGCTCTATAATAATATCTTCCAAAGACCTGATCCTGTTGTCTTTGGCCTGAGAGGATGCCTTCTCCAATTCAAGTTGGGCAGTTGTATTATGCAGACTGTTTTGCAATTTGTGTGCAAGGAAGGTCTTGTCTGCAAGAGTGGAATAGACCATCTCACCCGTTTGCTTATGAAGCTCTATCTGATCCATTGGGTGGATGTCTTTTGCAAATACCTCAAGATTGGTCCTTATGTAATCTGCAACTGACTGTGGCTGCAGCATAGTAGGCATGAAATGACTCATGGTCATCTTCCCCTCTGTTATGTCATATGCTGACATAAGCCTCTGTTGATTTGTGGGAGGCATTTTAAGCAAGTGATTGTACAGCTGGAGTCTGACTGGATCATTTCTCTTCTTGATGTCAATAAATTGTTGTTTTATGCTTGATTCTGCCCTTCTTTGCTGGCTTGAGGAGCTGACCTCTCCTCCCAGTGTTCTTTCTTGTTCCTGTTGGAAGGAACTGGCAGATTATTCCATGCTAGGGGGGCCCATACCCATGGATGGCCCAATAGGCATCTCTTCTTCAGAAAGAGGATTTAATCTTTGCCTTTTCTCCCCTTGTTGACTTGTTGATGTAGTGAGGGGGGTTTCCTGCTCTCTATCCCTCTTCCTGGTTCTTTCTTCATTTAGTGGAGTTTGGAGCACCGAGGCCTCCACTACTGTTTCCTGCCTTGGAGGCACATTTTCTTGAGCTTGTTGCTCTGTAGATATGGGAGCTTCAGCCATTTCTTCTTGCTGTTTGGGCTGCTCCTTCTGCTGTTCTACTGTTGGGGGTGGCTGCTCCTATTCCATCTCTTTTCCTTTACCTTTGCTGGCAGCCTGAGGAGTAGTTTGAGCTGCCTGCTGGGGGGCTGTAGAGGATGAGGCAGCTGCTCCAAGTTGAACTTGATAAGAAGAGGAAACCTGCCCACAATTTTCCAAGTCAGCTTCCTTCTCAAGATTCTTTGCTTCTTTTTGTAGTATTTCCTCTCTAGGACTTGCCTCTTCTAATGTGCCCTCTTTCCATCTTAACAGATTTGCATATTTTTCAATGTGAGGCAGCCTGACATGATCATAGCTAGCCAATTTATACTTGACCCTTCTAAGGCTAATGAAGTGATTTGGGTCATAGGGTATCCAGAGGAAACTAGTTTGCAATCCAAGGCATTGCAGGATCTTATCTGCTTCTTGCCATGCCTCTTCTCTTTTATTATAATTGAATGGGCCTAGCTGATTTCTGACTTTTAGTTGTACCTTCTTGTTTTTGCTGTGGAAATGGACCATGTCTACATTTCCAAACTGCCTGAAACACTCTAAGGCAAAGAGTCTCATAGGGACATATCTTGGCAGCCTATATGGGGCTAGCTCATAACCATATATTCTAATTACTGTATGGTGTTGGTAGAAGTACCAATCCCCAATGCTGTAGGCCTTTGAGAGCTGGAGGATCCTTTGCATCTCATCTGTTAATCTTGGAGGAGGGGCACTCAACAGCAAGGACATGGCTGGGTGGATAAACAGGTCTATGAATTCACAGTAATTGTATGGTGAAAAAGATATGTGATGGAAAACTGAAGACCAAAACACTACAGACCTTTGGTTCCCTTGGGCATCAAGCCTCTTGAGATTAATAGGGAAGCTATCAGGCTGATAGAATAGAAACAGGTGATAGATGTAAGAAGTATACCTAAATATCCTCTCCCTCTCTAGATTCATCAATTGCTCATGAATCTTATTGGCAATGTAGGCAGCATAATCATAGTGAACAGCAGGAGGCTTTCCAGGGGAGAAGATGGACAGCATGGCCAGAATGGTTTCATCAACATCCTCAGATGTTCTGTATCCCAGGACATAACTGATCATATCCACAAGCATTTTTCCCAACTCATTCAGATACACATTTCCAATAGGGGGAGTCCTCACAGTTTCAAAGCCTGATTGAATGAATAACTGATTGATCTTCATAATCTGGGCACTGGACAGCTTGCCTCCTTTCTTTATCAAATCCATGATGGAGAGGGGAGTCAATGTCCTTGAAGTATGAAAGTGTAGCATTTCATTTATGGCCTCAGGGGTGACATGGAAGAAAACTGAGCCTGAGGAATTGAGGACAACTCTCTGACAAGGGTCATAGTTGGCACTGCATCTATGTATCAAGTCTGGGAGGATATTGACTTGAGGGAGATTGAAAATGGGCAAGTTGGAGTCCCAAATCCCTAGGATATCATTCCCACTGAGATGTTTGGCTTTAAGGTCATTGAGTACATGAATGTGGTACTTGCTATAGTCTGGGATTCCCTCTACCATTTGGTAGTCTCTGTCAGCCAAGGGCAGCCACTCTAGCTCTCTTTGTGGGGAATTTAGAGGTGTAACATTCAATGCAACTGGTGTCTCCATGGTCAATTGGTGCTTTGATATGTATTTGAACTTGTTTTTCTGGGCACAACGATACAGAGCAATGAATTCTGCAGAAACAAGGCAATTTGCAGGGGAAACAGGGTGAATTATGGTGAAAACAAGTTGAAATGCTCCTGAAAAGGTTTAATGAGCAAATACTGGGATTTAAGAGTCGTTTTCCTGGTGGACTTGCGTAGCAGAAGTTTTAGTTTGCGAATGCGCAAACTGACTGTAAATTTGTGGAAATTTGGCTCAATGCGGACAGTCTGTAGGTGAATTCGGCCTTATAGTTGGAGAAAAATGGTGGTCACCGAGGATTTGCTGGTAATTACAGTGCTTTTCTCTCTTTTCTCGCTTGTTTTGGTGAATTATGCAAAAAACCAGGCGCGGAGGGGAGATTTTGATAAATACCTGGTGCAGACGGCCAATGGTGGCAATGCAGGTGAGTTGAGGGCGCCCACGGTCTTTAAATCAATTTCTGCAGGTTGGCTGGTGAAATGGTCGTAAATTACATGCAGGGAGCACAGTAGTTCTTTTATCAAAAAATGCAAAAAACCGTGATTTTTGGCCAAATATGGACATTTTGGGCTTTGGCGCGTTTTTTGGATGACGTCAGCATGACGTCATCGGGTGGGGTCGGGTACGGAAAGGTGACGTGGTGGCCTGTGAGTGGTCCACGGGGACTGATGAGGTGGCGGACAAAGTGGAGCCATGGCGGGCTATGCGCTGATGCAGGGCTGACTTGGCATGACGTGGGCATAGCGTGGGCATGACGTAGTGAGCGGAATTGGTAGAGCGGTAAACAGTAATTTCAGACCGCTTATTGTACGGGAGCGGTATTGGCAGGCGACCTCCGGATACAACCTGGGAGCGACGCGTGGCCAAGCCCTGACGTCACCCTCTGACATTTTTCGGGTGCTATCGTCTGGACATCGGGGGCGACCCGATATCGATATGAGCAGTCGGATGGGAGGGCCCAGATCCGACGGTTGACGGGGCGCAAAGTTGATAGGACAATACGGTGGGACTCGACGACATTATTTTAATGATTTCTTTTGTTTTTTGCGAAATGCGCATTGTAACAAAAACTTTGGATCGGCGGCAAAAGTGGGTTTTAACAAGGTTTTTGCAAATAGTGCGGGTAAAGCATTGTGAAGGGGTTGTAAGGGGAAAAGGGTAGGGTTTAGGTTATTAAACCAACCAGGGGTTAGTTTAATCCCTGACTTTAAACAAACCATATCCAACAAGACTTTGATTCTGCATGGTTTTCCAGTTTTTTGAACATATGGCTATAATGCCAAAGGGGAGGGATATATACATACTTTGGGTTTTTATACACAATAGTGTTATGGTAATAGGGAAAGGGGAACATAGGGAGTTAAATGTAGATAGAGTTAGTAGTTAGTATTGGAGGGGAATATGAATGGGAAGTGATAGATACTAAGTTTTTTAGGAAACAAACTTAGTTAGGGAGTAGATCAAAATGAAAAGATTTTTACACAGGAAATGTGGCTCTTTATGCAACAAGGATCAATCAATGAGTTTGATTTATCTCATGAACAAAGGTGGTATTGGGATGTTAGCAAAGAGTTTGATGGGGGATGATTGGGAAGTTAGACATGCTTCATTTTGTTGCTGCAAAACTGCTGAATAGGAAGATCTGCACTGACACCATGTGTTTCCTTTGCTTAGGCCAGTGATATGAAAGAAATCATGCTTCTGCAACCCCATCTACCTACCCCTTCTATTGCCTAGCATTTTTTGTTACTTCAAGGAGGGTGCACTTAGACTTGCAAACCCTCATGTGCCTTTTCTTTTCCTTTGGCTTTTCCTTTTGATTTTCTATCTAAGGCTAGCCTTATTACTTCCAAGGCCCCAGATTAAACAGTTGGGAACCTTCATTCTCTACCTAACTACTTATCTGCCAAGATTGAACAATTTGAACAGATTTCTTTCTCTAGTCTACCACAAAAATTGAAACATGGCATGACCCAGCTTAGACTGTTGGATCACCCATTCAGAAGTAGGGCTGCATCAAACAACTGTAGAAATGTGTTTCCACAAAATATGAGATCTTTGCATCACCAAAGTAGATCATATTGGTACTTCCCCTGCCAATCATGAAAAATGAAACCTATTGGTATAGGTGGCTAACAGTGGCTCCACTTGGGGATGGTTTTTGTACCTGAAAGACCAAGAACAGCAGGTCAGACTGCCTTGGCTTTTGACTTCTTCTCAAAACTTGAAAACTTCCTCTTTGGAATTCAAAACTGGAATCTGTCACCATTGTGGAACTTCTGAAATAAAGCCTTTTCCTGCTTATTTACAAAACTTCTTAAACTGAACTATCTATATGCTGGAAGGAAATACTATATACAACTGATTATGTACAGGGGGAAGCCATGCTATATACATGGGAAGTAGTCAAAATAATGCTTTAACATCCGGCCATTCACAAGGCCCTCTTCAGCTTCAGTGCCATCTAAATTCTTCAAGAAATAGGTGTTATTTCCTTGTACTGCTTGAATAACAAAAGGCCCCATCCAAAGGGAGTCTCTTCTTGAATCCCATTTAAGCACTTTATCACCAATAAAGAAATCTTCAGCCTTGGTTCTTCTATCAAAGGCTTTCTTCAGTTTCTCTTGTAGGACTTGAACTCTGTTGTACACTTGATCTCTAGTTTGCTGCAAACAGATAATCTGATTGATTCTTCTTTGCATGTCATTTGGTTCAGCTTGACTTTCTTGCAGTAGCTTCATGACAGGGACCCCTAATGATGAAGGAAATTTGGCTTCCATTCCATAAACCAACTCATATGGGCTGATCCCAATAGATCTTTTGGTTGTTAGCCTGTCTGCCCACAAGGCATTTACAAGCTTCTTATGCCAATTTTTCTTATTCTCTTCCAGTATCTTCTTAATGGTGTTGATCAGACTTTTGTTGGATGATTTAGCTAAACCGTTGCCTTGAGGGTAATATGCAGTAGAATGGCCCAAATTAATGTGGAATTTGTGGCAAAAGTTCACCATCTTCTTGGATCTGAAAGCAGCAGCATTGTCTGTTATTATCTTGTCAGGACAACCAAATCTGGAAAGAATATTAGTTTCAAGGAACTAAATGATAGTAGAATAATTTGCTTGTCTGCATGGAACAGCCTCAATCCATTTAGTAAAGTAATTTGTGGCTGTTAGAATCCACCTATGTTGGCCTGAGGATGAAGGATGAATTTCCCCAATGAAATCCAAGCCCCATTGCTGAAAAGGCCTTTCTGTTGCAATAGGCTTTAAGGGAAGTGGTAGTAACTTTCTTTTTCCCTCAAACACTTGACACTTGTGACATGCAGTGGTAAAATTTTTAACATCAGAGAAGAGAGTGGGCCAATAGTAACCTGCCCTCAATATCTTATCCACAGTGGACTTCCAGTACAAGTGTCCACCACAATCACCTGCATGGAATTCTTTTATAACATTGTTAGTCTCATCCATATTCAAACAATTCAGTAGTATACCTTCATGATTTCTCCATAGTAAATTACCATCTATAACACAAAATTTTGAAGCTTTCATTTTTAAAAATCTAGATTTGGTTCTGGACAATCCTAGGGGAGCACACAGGTTTTGCAATATATAACAGATATCAGAATACCACAGGGATTGTTCAAAGGCTATATTGATCTTTGGAGTCGCCATCTCCGATTCATTGTCCAATTGGTTAATGTCCAAGGCTTGGAAGTTTGCTTCAGACATCAATTTAGCCAAACCTTGCCCCTTTATTAGTTTTGTAGGTCTTATTTCTATGTCAAATTCTAAAATGTTAGCAATCCATTTTCCTCTTCTTCACTCTAAATTCTCTTGAGTCAGTATGTCTTTCACAATGGGATTTGGTACATAAGCAATGACAAGGGAATATAGGATGTAAATCCTGAAGTCTTTGATGGCTTTGACCAAAGCATAAGCTTGCTTTTCCATGATCTGATATTTCAGAGGTGCATCTCTAAGGGCTCTACTAAAGAAAGCAATGGGTTTTTCATTCCCTTGATCATCTTTCTGCAATAAGACAACAGTAATGGTATGCTGGGAGGAAAAAGAGAAAATGATAAATTCTCTGTCAAATTGAGGATTTGTTAAGACTGGGGTTTGGGTAAGGGCCAATTTAATACATTCAAAAGCTTGATTTGCTTCTACTATCCACTTCACTTTTGAATCCTTCTTTAGAAGTTGTTTAGTAATCTGATCAATTCTGCTAAGTTTGGGATAAATCTCCTTAGAAAGTTGATCTTTCCCAAAAAGGCTTGTAATTCTTTTATATTTCTTGGATGGGGCATTTGCAAGATGGCCTGTATTCTGTCTGGGTCAATTCTAATGCCATCCTTTGAAATGATATGACCCAAAATCTTTCCCTCCTCCAAACCAAATAGAGACTTCTTGGGATTTAAGGAAATTCCATATTTCCTACATGTTATGAATATTTGTCTCAAGTGCTTTAGATGTTCTTGGTCAGATTTTGAGAAAGGTGTTAGGTCATCTAGGTAAATCACAAGGAAGTCACGAATCTCTTTAGCAAAAGCAATATCCATTGCTCTCTGAAATGTAGCTCCTGCATTTTTCAACCCAAAAGGCATTTTAACATACTTGAAAGTTCCCCATGGGGTTGTGAAAGCTGTTTTATCTTGATCATCAGGGTGGACTAGGATCTGATTGAAACCTGAAAATCCATCAAGTAATGAGATTCTTGAAGCCCCCACCACTCTTTGGAGAATGTGATCCATTTTTGGTAAGGGATAATTGTCTTTAAGGGATACTTGATTCAAATTCCTTAGATCAACACAAAGCCTAATCTCCCCAGTTTTCTTTCTTGTGGGGACCAAGTTTGAAATCCAGTCTGAAAACCTGATTGGTGCTATGATACCAGCTTTAAACATTTTTTGCACCTCTTTCTCAATTGAAGGGAGAAGCTGTTGGCATTATGTTTTCTGGTATGACTGTATGTTACAGATGTTGTACTTGATGGCAACTCCAGTGGCAAGGCTCTCAGTTTGTTGAAAATTAAGAAGGACGCAGGAAACCAGTTCAGGAGGTGCGTACCCGCAGGTACACCATGCAGGGTCCGCGTCCAGCGACGCTGGCCAGCCGTTCAGGGGGTGCGTCCACCCAGTGCACACATTTCAAGGCAGAGAAAAAGCATGTGGGGGTTTCTTGTGTGGTATCTAGCCGACGGTTTTGTGTTTCTATGGTGTCGGCTCGTGGTATTGTTCCATGTTTTGGGGAGGAGCTTGCCTATATAAAGCAAAGGAGTTCATTTGGATTGTGCATTGTCTTTGGTTGAATATCTTATTTGGTGAGATCTAGTCCAGATCTAAGAGGGCGAATCTTCTAATGGACTGTGATCTCTATGGCGCATGATCAGATCTGTAGATCTGACTGTTTGGGTTAGTCCTGAAGTCTTCATATCATTTATATCTGAAGGGACGCAGGTTCAGTGGAAGAAAAGCGCGCCGGGACGCAGTGCAGAGTCTGGAGATCTGCGTGGGGACGCAGGGCAGACGAAGTTCAGGTGCGTCTGGGACGCAGCTCAGTGACTGTAGATCTGCGTGGGGACGCAGAGCAATCAAGGTTCAGGTGCGTCTCTGAAGCAAAAGACGCGGTGCGATAGTGTGTCCAGGTGCGTCTCTGTAGCAAAAGACGCGGCGCGATAGTATCTTTTGGTGCGTCCCTGAAGCAACAGAACGCAGAACAGTTAAAGGAACAGTGCGTGGGCATGCAGCGCAGCGGAAGGATATCTGCGTGTGGACGCAGAGTAGCAGAAGGTTTACTGCGTCTGGTCGCAGGCCACAGAAGGAAAAACGGCGTCTCTGTTTTAAGATGTTCTGTTGATTGAATTTCTCTGTTGATAAGGTGTTCTGGGTTAGTTCTGTTATTGCTGATCTGATATCTGTAGTGGTCTATATCTGTTATGTACTTGTTGATCATCTGATGCTTTATGAAAAGAAGTAGGGGGTTGTAGCTCCCTTCCAGGAGTAGACTTGAAAACGAGAAAGAGAGAGAGTTGTAGCTCTCTGCAGGTTGCAGCCTGCGTACTGGTAAAGGACTGCACCAGTACAAAATCATTGTAAAAGAAGTTTCTAAATTGAAAGAAGATAGAGACATATTGCAGCAGGTGGTTTTCTCCCACATTGGGTTTCCACCTTACATCTTGTGTTCTTTGGTGTGACTGTCTATTTTCTTTGTTCATGCTCATTATTTTATGGTACTGATATGCAAGAATAATTCAAAAGATCAAATAAGGAAGATTTGTTAAATTGCTAGATAATACTGATTCACCCCCCCCCCTCAGTATTATTTCCAACAATTGGTATCAGAGCAGGTCCTTCAGAGAAGCTTGATCGCTTGAAGGTAGATCGTTCATCATGAGCAACTACGAGAGAGAAGTATCAATCAGGCCACCGATTTTTGATGGGACAAACTTCAATTATTGGAAGGTAAGAGTTACTGCATATCTTCAATCTCTTGGTACAGAAGTTTGGGACATTGTAGAAACAGGCTATGCTTTTCCTTCAGCTACTCCTACAGATCCAGCTGAGAAAAAGAAGTATGAAACAAATGCAAAAGCAGTCAGTACTCTATTAGGAAGTATATCCCAAACAGAATTCATGAAGGTAATGCACTTCAAATCAGCAAAAGAGATATGGGACAAAATGGTCACAAGCTATGAAGGAGATGAACAGGTAAAACGAGCTAAACTTCAAACTCTCAGGATTCAATATGAGACTCTCAAGATGTATAATGATGAAAGTGTGGCTAATTATTTTCTTCGGGTAGATGAGATTGTTAATTGTATGAAAAATTTGGGTGAAGAAATAAAAGAGGCTATAGTAGTTGAAAAGATTCTAAGATCATTATCCCCCAAGTTTGAATCTAAAGTATCTGCAATAGAAGAAAAGGAAAATCTTCGTGTTCTTACTATGTCTCAGCTACATGGAATTCTAACTGCTTATGAAATGAGAAAGGGAGGTCCATCAGACAGAAGGGAAGCTGCTTTTAAGGCATCAGGCAAAGAAGATTACTATGAAGCAAGCCATGTTCCAGAAGAAGAGGAAGAAGAATCAAATTTTGTCAGAAATCTTCAAAGGGGTTCTGGAGGTTCAGAGGTAAGCTACCTTTTAAATGCTTTGCTTGTGGAAGAGTAGGTCATTATGCTGCAAAATGTCCTTATAAGGATAAAGGAAAGGAACCTGCTAGATGGAACAAGAAACAAAGTGCAAATAAGAAAAGCTACTACACCCATGAAGATAGTGATGGCTTATCAAACAGTGATGAAGATGAACAAGGTAATAAATATAAGCTGTTAATGGCATTTGAAGATGATGATTATGAGGATGCTGTAGATGTGGATAATCTCTATGATGAAATTACTAGACTCAAGAGATGTATAGAAGAAAAGAATGTGATCATTGATACTCTACAATTTCAAATTGATGAAAAGGAAAAACATCTTGAAAAACTAGAAGGTGAAATTGTTGGTCTCAGAAAAGAAATTGAGAAAACAAAAGCTATTAATCTTAAGTTTGTCAAAGGATCTGAAACTTTGGATGAGATTATCAATGTGCAGCGGTCTCCTCTAAACAAGACAGGTTTGGGCTATAATGGAGAAACCTCTCAAGCATCCACCTCAAAAAGTTATCTTGATGCAGCAAGAAGAAATGAGCAGAAGAACAATGAAGATAATCAGGTAAAGCAGGGACGAATTACAAACAAAAACTATCAGGGGCAATCCATCTTAAGGGTGAACAAAAGCTACAACCAGCCACAGGTAAAATCTTCTCAGTTTGGTTCAAGAATAGATGAAAATAGAAATTACAATCAATTGGCTGGTAGATTCAATAACCGCAGAAGCTTCTTCAATGGACAATGCTTTTCTTGCCATAACTTTGGTCACAAAGCAGCTCAATGTGTTGCATATAAAACAATCATGACTAGGGAAGCTCAAAAACAAAGAAGTATGACAGGGATTACAAAAAGGACCTATAACAACTTTTCGGCTCTTGAAAATGAAGTTGAATGTTCTATTTGCAATAATTTTGGTCATGAAGACTCTGAATGCAGGAGCAGGTTTCAGGAGAAAAAGGAACAAGAGCGGAAAAAGGAACAAGCCACAAGCACCAAAACATGGAGAATAAAGGAACCTCAAACAGAAAGATGTGGGATAGCATTTTATGCAGAAGGACAGGAAAATCTATGGTACATTGACAGTGGATGTTCGAAACATATGACAGGTGATAAAGAAAAACTTGAATCTTATTCTACTTTAGAAAAGGGAAAGAAAGTTTCTTTTGGAAATGATACTCCTGCAACTATAAAAGGAAAAGGGATTGCTCCTTTAAAAGAAAAGGTCAAGGCTGGAAATGTTTTGTATGTTGATGGATTGAAGCATAATCTTCTAAGTGTCAGCCAGATGTGTGATCAAAGAACCGAGGTTATTTTCAGATCGAATGGATGTCTTGTTCGTGATCTTGATACAGGTAAAACAGTACTCAAAGGCAAAAGAACTCCAAATAATCTGTACATATTTGAAGAAGGACAACAACAATGCTATCTGAGCAAGGATGAAGAGCACTGGTTATGGCATCGAAGGTTGGGACATCTAAGCTTCTCACAAATAAGGAAAGCATGCAAATATCAGGCAGTTCGCGATCTTCCAGATATCAAAATTCCTGACAACACCATATGCAGATCATGTCAGTTTGGAAAACAAACCAGGACTAACTTTCCAGAGAAGGAAGGATCAGCTAGCATGCCTCTTGAGCTAGTACATACAGATACATGTGGTCCATTCAGGAAAAGAACACCTAGAGGAGAGGAATACTTGATATTATTTATTGACGATTTCTCCAGGTTTGTCTGGTTAGGACTTATGAAGCACAAAGATGAAGCATTCGAAAAATTCAAATCCTTCAAAGCCTTGGTTGAAAATGAATCAGGTCACAAAATTAAGTGCCTCAGATCCGACAGAGGTGGGGAATTTACTTCAAATGAATTTTTCGATTTCTGTGATGAACATGGCATAAGGAGAGAATTCTCTACAGCTAGAACTCCTCAGCAAAATGGAGTTGTTGAAAGAATGAACAGAACAATCCAACAAATGGCTCGTGCTATGCTTGATGAATCAGGAACTCCCGCAACTTTCTGGGGTGAAGCTGCACATGCTGCGGTTATTATTCTCAACAAGACAAATGTCCTGGTGAACAGCACTCAAACTCCTCATGAGCTCTGGAGTGGTAAAACTCCTTCGGTAAAGCACTTCAAAATCTTTGGGAGCAAATGCTATATCAAGAATACTGATGAGCAGCTTGGCAAACTTGAACCTAGAGCAGATGAAGGCATTCTTCTTGGTTACTCTCCACATAGCAAAGCATACAAGTGCTACAATAAAAGACTTGGCAGAATTGTTGACAGCATTGATGTGGTGGTTGATGAGAAGGGATACATTCCTAGGCAAGTACATCGGGAAGATATCGAAGAAGATGAAGGCTACCCTCAAAGACAGAATGATGAAGAAGAAGAACCTCAAGAAGAACCTCAAGAAGAACCAGAGGAGCAGACAAGAATAGAAGAGAAAACTCCATCCAGATATGTTCAGAAGAATCATCCAGAATCTCAGATTGTGGGGCAGAAAGAAGCAGGTGTACAAACAAGAAGAACAGTTGCAGAAGCCTCAAGCTATTTGGCATTACTCTCCTCTACTGAACCACAAAATGTGAAAGAAGCATGCAAAGATGAATGTTGGGTCAAAGCAATGGATGAAGAACTTGAGCAAATCGAAAAGAACAACACTTGGGAGCTGGTTCCTAGACCAAAGGATAAGAATGTTATCGGAACAAAATGGGTCTTCAAAAATAAATTGAATGAAAATGGAGAAGTAATTAGAAACAAAGCCAGACTTGTTTGTAAAGGGTATGCGCAGCAAGAAGGAATAGACTTTGAAGAAACTTTTGCTCCTGTTGCAAGACTTGAGGCCATCCGAATGTTCCTTGCTCTCTCAAGTTTTCAAAACTTCAAAGTATTTCAAATGGACGTGAAATCAGCCTTTCTGAATGGAGACTTGGAAGAAGAAGTGTACATTGAACAGCCAGATGGGTTCATTCTTGGAAATGATCCAAATCTTGTATGCCGATTGAAAAAGGCTCTCTATGGTCTCAAACAAGCTCCAAGGGCTTGGTACTACCGGTTGGACAAATATCTTCATCAACAAGGTTTTTCAAAAGGTTCAGCAGATAGCAATCTGTATATAAAAGTTGAAAATGACAAATTGCTAATACTTGTTGTGTATGTAGATGACATTATTTTTGGCAGCAATGAAGAAGCTATGAGTCAAAGTTTTGCCTCGGTCATGCAGAAAGAATTTGAAATGTCCTTGCTAGGAGAACTGACATATTTCCTTGGTTTGCAAATCCAACAAAAGGAAGGAGGAATCTTTTTATCTCAAACCAAGTATCTCAAACAGATTTTGAAGAAATATGGCATGGAAGATGCAAAACCAGTATGTACACCCATGGTCACAGGATGTAGTCTCAGTGCAAATGATGAATCTGCAGCAGTACATCAACCAACCTACAGATCTATGATTGGAAGTTTACTATATTTGACAGGTACCCGACCGGACATCATGCATGCAGTTGGAATAGCTGGAAGATTTCAGGCAAATCCGAAGGAGACTCATCTTCAAGCAGTAAAGAGAATCTTCAAATATCTTCAAGGGACTCAAAATTATGGCTTATGGTATCCTAGAGATACAGATCTTACTCTTCATGCTTATACAGATGCAGATTGGGCCGGAAGCGTGGATGACAGGAAAAGCACAAGTGGTGGTGCGTTCTTTATGGGTTCCAGACTGGTATCTTGGTTTAGCAAGAAACAGAGTTCGATTGCCTTGTCTACAGCTGAAGCGGAATATGTCGCTGCTGCATCTTGTTGCACCCAACTTCTTTGGATGATGCAGACTTTGCAGGATTTTCAAATCACTTGTACACCACCAATCCCCATCTTATGTGATAATACAAGTGCAATCAACATCTCAAAGAACCCTGTTATGCATTCAAAAACCAAGCACATACCAATCAAGTACCATTTTCTCCGAGAACAAGTGCTTGAACAGAAAGTCAAGTTAGAGTATGTTCCTTCCAAGGAACAAGTTGCTGATATTCTCACCAAACCATTGCCCAGGGACACGTTTGAATACCTCAGGCAAAAGCTGGGGGTTGTTGATGCATCATCTTATTGTTGAACATCTTCTTATTGGTGGTACAGGCTCAGGGGGAGCACATAATGCATTGTTGGCATTATGGAGAAGGAGATCTTGGAAATAGCTGCAATATGTCTCTATCTCTTTCATGGTGGATCTCTGGTTATTTGTTGCAGATCTGGAGGAGCATGAGCTGAAGTTTGTAAGGTTGCCATCAAGTCCAAAGGGGGAGATTGTTGGCATTATGTTTTCTGGTATGACTGTATGTTACAGATGTTGTACTTGATGGCAACTCCAGTGGCAAGGCTCTCAGTTTGTTGAAAATTAAGAAGGACGCAGGAAACCAGTTCAGGAGGTGCGTACCCGCAGGTACACCATGCAGGGTCCGCGTCCAGCGACGCTGGCCAGCCGTTCAGGGGGTGCGTCCACCCAGTGCACACATTTCAAGGCAAAGAAAAAGCATGTGGGGGTTTCTTGTGTGGTATCTAGCCGACGGTTTTGTGTTTCTATGGTGTCGGCTTGTGGTATTGTTCCATGTTTTGGGGAGGAGCTTGCCTATATAAAGCAAAGGAGTTCATTTGGATTGTGCATCGTCTTTGGTTGAATATCTTATTTGGTGAGATCTAGTCCAGATCTAAGAGGGCGAATCTTCTAATGGACTGTGATCTCTATGGCGCATGATCAGATCTGTAGATCTGACTGTTTGGGTTAGTCCTGAAGTCTTCATATCATTTATATCTGAAGGGACGCAGGTTCAGTGGAAGAAAAAAGCACCGGGACGCAGTGCAGAGTCTGGAGATCTGCGTGGGGATGCAGGGCAGACGAAGTTCAGGTGCGTCTGGGACGCAGCTCAGTGACTGTAGATCTGCGTGGGGACGCAGAGCAATCAAGGTTCAGGTGCGTCTCTGAAGCAAAAGACGCGGTGCGATAGTGTGTCCAGGTGCGTCTCTGTAGCAAAAGACGCGGCGCGATAGTATCTTTTGGTGCGTCCCTGAAGCAACAGAACGCAGAACAGTTAAAGGAACAGTGCGTGGGCACGCAGCGCAGCGGAAGGATATCTGCGTGTGGACGCAGAGTAGCAGAAGGTTTACTGCGTCTGGTCGCAGGCCACAGAAGGAAAAACGGCGTCTCTGTTTTAAGATGTTCTGTTGATTGAATTTCTCTGTTGATAAGGTGTTCTGGGTTAGTTCTGTTATTGCTGATCTGATATCTGTAGTGGTCTATATCTGTTATGTACTTGTTGATCATCTGATGCTTTATGAAAAGAAGTAGGGGGTTGTAGCTCCCTTCCAGGAGTAGACTTGAAAACGAGAAAGAGAGAGAGTTGTAGCTCTCTGCAGGTTACAGCCTGCGTACTGGTAAAGGACTGCACCAGTACAAAATCATTGTAAAAGAAGTTTCTAAATTGAAAGAAGATAGAGACATATTGCAGCAGGTGGTTTTCTCCCACATTGGGTTTCCACCTTACATCTTGTGTTCTTTGGTGTGACTGTCTATTTTCTTTGTTCATGCTCATTATTTTATGGTACTGATATGCAAGAATAATTCAAAAGATCAAATAAGGAAGATTTGTTAAATTGCTAGATAATACTGATTCACCCCCCCTCTCAGTATTATTTCCAACAGAAGCATAGGGTTAATTCTTCTCAATTTTTGCTTGAATGGCTTTTGATTAGGCTTGAGAGGGATAGTGTGTTGAATAACAGAGGTGTCATAGGATTTTAAATCCTCATAACTCCATGCAAACACATCTTGGAACTCTTTAAAGAGGTCAATGTATTTAGGTTTCTGGTCAGGAGGTAAAGAGGTAGACAGTTTTATTATCTTGGGTTTTTCAGTAGTTCCAATGTTGCATTCTTCAATGGCAGCATTAAGGGGTTGTATTTTTGGTTTTCTAGGAACATCATTTGAGTCAAAAATGTCCTCTAATGGAGTTAGGCCTGTTGGTAGAAAATTGTCTTTTAGCTGTATGACCTCAGCCTCTGCACCAGTTATTTCATCAAAATGCAATTGTTTAAGTTCTTGTATATTTTCCTTGTCAAAGGTTGTTGGAGAGAGTATTTGATTTGCTATTTTGAGTGATATAGTTGTTTGGTCCTGTTCACTCAGTGGCTGTGTGTCCTTCACAGAATCAACATCAATGTTCAAACCTGAAAATTCATGCTGCAAGGTTAAGAAACTGTTTATCTGTGTGTCATCCTCAAACACTTGCCAATCTTTGACATTGTTTGGGACAGAAGGTCTGTGTTTAATCTCAGCTGTAAAGCAGTGGTTGGGTTCAAAAGGCAATTTGCATGTACTGGCAAATGTAGCTAAACTATGTGCATGAAGGTTGTGGGTCCTAGGTATTTTGGTCATTTGAAATTCAGTGAAAGCTTTGAGTATTTCAATAGTGGCAGACCTGTATGATCTTAGTCTTTTGTCATTGGTGACAAAATTGCCTTTCACTTGTTGAATAATGAGGTCTGAATCTCCCATGATTGAAACTTTTGTGGCCTGTAAGGATTTTACCAGTTTGAGGCCTAGCAAAAGAGCCTCATACTCAGCCATATTATTAGTACATTTGAAATTAAGCCTATAGGCTCGACCTTGTGCATGATTGCTTTCTTTGTTATGAATCCACACTCCAGCTCCTACCCCTAATTTGTTGACTGATCCATCAAACTCAAGAAACCAAAGGATCTCTTGATTTAGGGGATTTTCAACATCTTCTCTGTGACTTGGGATTATAAGTTGGAGTTCTTGTCTTTCACCTGGTTTGTCTTCTAGAACGGTCTCATCACTTGATTGCACAACCTTGATTTCTTGGGAACTTGATTGCTCACTCATATGCAGATCTTGTTCAAGTATGACAGATTTGTTATCACTCATTGGACTTATATCATCATTGAACAGAATGAAGGAATCCAGATCAGAATGGACTGCATAAATAGGGAAATTTTGAGGTTTTTCTTCACTACTCACCATGTATTTCATGAGTGATTCTCTGTATAGCCTCTTTAGCTGCCCAAAGACAGAGATAGTAGCATATGACATGTCCAATTGTAGGGAACCTTGGAGTTTGGCTCCCCATGATCTTGATAACAACATTCCATATTTGGGTGGAATGTCAGCAACTACCACATCCATTAAAATTGTTTTATTTGGGTACTGGACAAGGGACACACATAGATCTTTTATCAAGCCTAAACACTTAACTTGGCTGGAGTCAAATGAAAATAGGTCCTTATATGGTCTTGTAATGTCTAGATTCAATCTTTCCATTACTGCCTTAGGCATCAGGTTATGAGAGGCGCCTGAATCAAACATTGCATTGTGTAATATCTTATCATGAACATGCAAACTGACATAAAAAGGTAGGATTCCAGTAACTGTTGTCTTTCCATCAACCTCTGGACCGAAAAGGAGTTCTGGGGTGTCATCCAACACATTGACATCATCTTTATTATGGGTCAGTTGAAGGGACTTCTTGATTTGTTGTTTGTAAATGTTATGCTTGGCTAGCTCTGAAAGAGGGATGGCTATCTTCAATTTACCAATTTCAGCTTCTAAGTCAAAAGGTTTTTCAGATTGGATCTTGGTGTTCTGGTTAACAACCTTTTCTCTCTCATTTGAGTTCTTAGAGGTTTCTTCTTGACTCTCAATTTGGTCTTGAGGTTTGTCCTTTTTACTCACCTTTTGGAAAGTGCTGCTTGGATTGTGTTGTAAAGGAGGTGTAACCCTTGGTTCTTGATTTGAGGGAAATGGTTCGGTTACCTCTTCAACTGCTACTTCATTTGTAATTGAATCAGTTTTGTTAATAGGCTCTGTGATAACAACTTTCTTAGGCTGCAGGCTATCCTTTGTTTTCTCAGGCTGTGTCACATTTACAGTTCTGCTTCTTAATTTGTATTGCTTATGAACTTCAAAAACAGCTGTGTCATACCCTTGTTTGAAATCAAATGATTCACCTGACTTGGTTTGGAACTGCTTGATGTCTTCATCTTCATGATCTTCTTGGCTCAGAAAAATTTGCTGATCATTGTTGAGGCCCATCAAATTGATGTGGGTATCATCTATCTGCTCGTTGGAAGTGGATGTTTCAGCATAGTTTTCTTGGAATGGAGGTCTAATTTCTGGTTTAGGGCTAGCCTTGCCAACATTAGAATTTTGATTTCTTCTAAAATTGGGATTCCTGATTGGATTATTCTGTGGTGCTTCCCATGATGATTTCCTCTCAACTGACTCTACTCTATCACCTAACCTATGCATACCAGTGATTATTGCATCTAATTTCTGATCCCAGCCTGAAGGCTCTTCTTTGAAGGTATTCTTTCTTTCAGTTCTGGTCCTATTTCTCCTAGCTATCAAGTTGGCTTCTACACTGACTGCTATGTCTTGCATTTCAGCTAAAGTTCAGGGAGCCCTTTCTCTCAATTGGTATGCCATATCTGAATCAAACCCATCAGGAAAGGTGTATAGAGCTAGATCAGGTGGGGGTCTGAGATTTTGGGGAATAGCATTGTAGACATTCTTAAACCGAGCACAATAGTCCAAGACAGTTTCTTGGGGACCTCTTTTGATAGTATTGTATTCAGATAAAATATGAAGTGGATCCTTTTTCTTCTCCCATCTGTTGGTAAAGGTTTGATACAGGGCTTCAGGGTCAGCTATGGAGTTTGCTGGGAGTGACCTAAACCATGATCTTAAATCTCCTGTTAGGCTTTTCACAAAAATTTTCATTCGAACCCCTTCATCATCTATCTCATAATTTTCAAAGTAGTCCTGCATTTTCTTAGTATGTTGAAGGGCTGGATAAGAGCTAGTACCATCAAAATATGAAATCTTGCTTTGGTAATCTTGAGGCATAGGCCCTGGATTGGCAGGTAACTGCAGTGGAGCATATCTATTAGCCATGTTTGGTGGGACAATAGGGATAATAGGAACGAATGGGACAAGTGGAGGAAAGGGGATGAGAAGGGTATGTGTAGTTGATGGAGGGTTTGAAAGGAGACCTTGTGAAGTGAATGAAGAACTAGGAGATTGTGGAACGGTGGTATGAGGATGTAAAGAAACCTTAGCAGGGGTTGGAATATTAGTTTGAGATGCTGCTTCAGAACTTGAATCTGATAAAGTCCCTTCTGATTTGTGTCTCTCAAGGATTCTTGAAATCAAGTTTGGATTTTGGAACTCAGGTGATGGGTCAAGATCTGGATTAGATCTTGTATAGCGTGTTTTCTTCTTAGGAGCCAGTTTCTGTGATTTTCTTTGGGAGAGTTTCTAAGAGATAGTGATTTTTGACAAGGACTGATCAGGTATAGCACAACTGTATGGAACTTTAAGACTGAATAAAGATTGACTGAGGCAGCTTTTATATACTCCTGCAAATGCAAAGCAGAGGCAGTTTCTAAGGCTGTCTGGCTGTCACTCAGGCTTTATCTTCAGTATTAAGAATCAGACAGGGGGTTATGGAGTTCATTCTGGTCTACGAAACCAGAGATTCTGGGTTTGATCCCCAGTGGAGTCGCCATTTATGTTAACACCCAAGTTGTTCCCTTTGACTCCTGAGGGAATACGGCCGGGGTAACCACTAACCAAGCTTTGGATTATAGGTCGTAGTCTACCTGTAATCAGAGAGGGCTCTCTCTTTTAGTTTTAACTTTGTTCTTGAGGATTTTAGGCTAGTTATGAGGTAGGAGTTTGTTTGTGTTTTGGTTGCAGACTGTTGTTCAAAGAAGGGCATGCAAATATGAAAGAGGATTTAATCCATTGGGCATGTGGAGTCCAGAAATAAGTAGGTTTTGATTGTCTGTGATGAAGAAAGGTTCACTGCAAGGCTAGATAGGTATTCATGACACAAATTTTGATTTTTTAGCAAAGAAAACAGTATAAATTACACCAGGAAAGGCAATTAAGAGTTCTTTCACAGTGCAATAAGAGATGAAGAACAAATCTTACTCAGCAGCAACAAGAATTACTGAATAAAGACTTATCATGTGATTAGAGCAATTGGGAGCATTTAAGAATTCCACAGTTGCATCTAACCTTGAAGAAAACATATATAGTAGTAAGGATTGAATTTAGGGTGTCTGGAATAGACAAATCCTGAACTAGTCTTTTACCGTTCTACCAAGATTAAACACCATACATACACAGACAGATTATAGAAGAGATAAAACATAAATACAGTTAGAAAACACTTATTGTATCACGCCATAACATGAGAATCTTGCAGCAGTCAGTAATTTCATCACAGCACTTCCGAGGCATCACATCTCTCCTGGAAACCAACAACTCCTTTTTATTATATCTTTCAGAAGGAATACAGCCGAGTTCTCTTGAACAGAATAAGTAACAACAACCCCCAATAAACAGCACGGGGGTGCATATATACAAAAATATCACAAAAATATCTCAGTTCTGAGTTATTGCACAATAACTATTCTTACCAACTTTCAAAGATATTTTTACAAAATTAAAAGCTACTTTAATGAATACATAACAGCTGTTTGCTGTTTGTCAGAAGTTCTTGACTTTGAGGGCAACTGGCTCTGCAGGATGCTTTGCATTGATTCTGAATAATGCGCCTTTAATGTTCTGTCGTGCTGTAGCTTTCTCGGCCCTGTCATCTGCATCTGTCAGGGTTGCTTTAGTGGCCAAGTTGGTTTGCTGAGTTGGCTCAGTCCATTGTTTTGCAGTCATAGTATAAATATCAACTATCTGAACATGATGATCTGTATTTTGATGTAGAAATTTGATGAAAACTTGTTTGTTCACAGCAATGTCTGTATCATGCTGGTCCACCATTCTTGAGTAGGCAGCTGATGTCTCAAAATTGTGCCAAGGTTTCATCTGCCTCAGTATATTTTTAGTAATTAGGAGGCACTTCAAACAAGATGTCTGATCTCATTCATGATAAAAAACAAATTCTCTATTCTGTCATGGAGACTCTGCCCAGATGAAGGCCCTGCTTCCTCTGGGGTACTTGATCCTGCAATGATCTGATTTGCAGCAAATGTATTTACCCTTTTGGCATAATTTTCATGGGATAGCAATCTACCTGCACTGTTTAGTAGGCTGGGAAGGCCTCTGTTATGCAATGCTGTGAACTTCTCTGTGAATTTGTTCACCTCTGTCTGCATTTCCTGGCATCTCCTGTCCAATGTTTGCACAAGATTTCTTAAAGTGAGGACCCTCTACACCAGTAAGATGGTGTCAGTTCTGTTGGGGATTCCTATTGCTGCCAGCTGAGGGCCTATGCGGTTGTTCAGGACATTGATCATCCTATTGGCTATCTCAGGCATAGTGCCTAGAGATGCCCTTGCTCTTTGACTTTCCTTGTGGGCCCTGCCTATGAGATCCATGTGCTCATGAATGGTTTCTATGTATTGCCATTGATCTGTTATTGATTGACCAATATTGGCCCACAAGACTTTCTTGATCTCAGCCACAACCTTGTCAAGGGAGAGCTCTTTCTCAAGTTCTTTTATCTTCTTCTCAAGAGCTCTTACTTCCCTTGTTCTTTTAGCTACAGTTTGCTTTGATTTGTCATATTTTTCATTAAGTGTAGCCAATTTTTCCTTGGCTTCATTTAGCTCTGCCATTTGGGCCTCTAGAACTTGAATCTCCTTCATCATCTTCTGCATATCAAGGCTTGGTGCCTGTTCTGATGTTGCTGCTGGTGCTGATGTTGATGGGCCTGTCCCAGCTGCTTGTTCTATTTGTGGAGGTTCCTCAAGGTTGATCACTGGCTGAGGGGGCTGAGATGTCTGGCCTCCTTCTTTCTGCTTCAGGGCTGCCTGTAATGCAGCCTCTGTTTCTACCAATTTCCCTTCTGTTTGTACCAACTGTTTGTGTAGTGTTAGCAGCATGGCTGCTACATCTTGGTCCTTCCTCTGCTGAGCAACATCTTCTGTTTGAGGGTGAAGGGTTGCTGGGATTTTTACCATCTTCCTCAAAGCTGCTATGTCTGCCTCTTTTTCCTTTAGTAATGCCTGTACAGCTTTGGGATCCTTTGGGTCATGCCCAAGCTCTATAATAATATCTTCCAAAGACCTGATCCTGTTGTCTTTGGCCTGAGAGGATGCCTTCTCCAATTCAAGTTGGGCAGTTGTATTATGGAGGCTATTTTGCAATTTGTGTGCCAGGAAGGTCTTGTCTGCAAGAGTGGAATAGACCATCTCACCCGTTTGCTTATGAAGCTCTATCTGATCCATTGGGTGGATGTCTTTTGCAAATACCTCAAGATTGGTCCTTATGTAATCTGCAGCTGACTGTGGCTGTAGCATAGTAGGCATGAAATGACTCATGGTCATCTTCCCCTCTGTTATGTCATATGCTGACATAAGCCTCTGTTGATTTGTGGGAGCCATTTTAAGCAAGTGATTGTACAGCTGGAGTCTGACTAGCTCATTTCTCTTCTTGATGTCAATAAATTGTTGTTTTATGCTTGATTCTGCCCTTCTTTGCTCGCTTGAGGAGCTGACCTCTCCTCCTAGTGTTCTTTCTTGTTCCTGTTGGAAGGAACTGGCAGATGCTTCCATGCTAGGGGGGCCATACCCATGGATGGCCCAATAGGCATCTCTTCTTCAGAAAGAGGATTTAATTTTTGCCTTTTCTCCCCTTGTTGACTTGTTGATGTAGTGAGGGGGGTTTCCTGCTCTCTATCCCTCTTCCTAGTTCTTTCTTCATTTAGTGGAGTTTGGAGCACCGAGGCCTCCACTACTATTTCCTGCCTTAGAGGCACATTTTCTTGAGCTTGTTGCTCTGTAGATATGGGAGCTTCAGCCATTTCTTCTTTCTGTTTGGGCTGCTCCTTCTGCTGTTCTGCTGTTGGGGGTGGCTGCTCCTGTTCCATCTCTTTTCCTTTACCTTTGCTGGCAGCCTGAGGAGTAGTTTGAGCTGCCTGCTAGGGGGCTGTAGAGGATGAGGCAGCTGCTCCAAGTTGAACTTGACAGGAAGAGGAAACCTGCCCACAATTTTCCAAGTCAGCTTCCTTCTCAAGATTCTTTGCTTCTTTTTGTAGTATTTCCTCTCTAGGACTTGCCTCTTCTAATGTGCCCTCTTTCCATCTTAACAGATTTGCATATTTTTCAATGTGAGGCAGCCTGACATGATCATAGCTAGCCAATTTATACTTGACCCTTCTAAGGCTAATGAAGTGATTTGGTTCATAGGGTATCCAGAGGAAACTAGTTTGCAATCCAAGGCGTTGCAGGATCTTATCTGCTTCTTGCCATGCCTCTTCTCTTTTATTATAAATGAATGGGCCTAGCTGATTTTTGACTTTTAGTTGTACCTTCTTGTTTTTGCTGTGGAAATGGACCATGTCTGCATTTCCAAACTGCCTAAAATACTCTAAGGCAAAGAGTCTCATAGGGACATATCTTGGCAGCCTATATGGGGCTAGCTCACAACCATATATTCTGATTACTGTATGGTGTTGGTAGAAGTACCAATCCCCAATGCTGTAGGCCTTTGAGAGCTGGAGGATCCTTTGCATCTCATCTGTTAATCTTGGAGGAGGGGCACTCAACAGTAAGGACATGGCTGGGTGGATAAACAGGTCTATGAATTCACAGTAATTGTATGGTGAAAAAGATATGTGATGGAAAACTGAAGACCAAAACACTACAGACCTTTGGTTCCCTTGGGCATCAAGCCTCTTGAGATTAATAGGGAAGCTATCAGGCTGATAGAATAGAAACAGGTGATAGATGTAAGAAGTATACCTAAATATCCTCTCCCTCTCTAGATTCATCAATTGCTCATGAATCTTATTGGCAATGTAGGCAGCATAATCATAGTGAACAGCAGGAGGCTTTCTAGGGGAGAAAATGGACAGCATGGCCAGAATGGTTTCATCAACATCCTCAGATGTTTTGTATCCCAGGACATAACCGATCATATCCACAAGCATTTTGCCCAACTCATTCAGATACACATTTCCAATAGGGGGAGTCCTCACAGTTTCAAAGCCTGATTGAATGAATAACTGATTGATCTTCACAATCTGGGCACTGGACAGCTTGCCTCCTTTCTTTATCAAATCCATGATGGAGAGGGGAGTCAATGGCCTTGAAGTATGAAAGTGTAGCATTTCATTTATGGCCTCAGGGGTGACATGGAACAAAACTGAGCCTGAGGAATTGAGGACAGCTCTCTGACAGGGGTCATAGTTGGCACTGCATCTATGTATCAAGTCCGGGAGGATATTGACTTGAGGGAGATTGAAAATGGGCAAGTTGGAGTCCCAAATCCCTAGGATATCATTCCCACTGAGATGTTTGGCTTTAAGGTCATTGAGTACATGAATGTGGTACTTGCTATAGTCTGGGATTCCCTCTGCCATTTGGTAGTCTCTGTCAGCCAAGGGCAGCCACTCTAGCTCTCTTTGTGGGGCATTTAGAGGTGTAACATTCAATGCAACTGGTGTCTCCATGGTCAATTGGTGCTTTGATATGTATTTGAACTTGTTTTTCTAGGCACAACGATACAGAGCAATGAATTCTGCAGAAACAAGGCAATTTGCAGGGGAAACAGGGTGAATTATGGTGAAAACAAGTTGAAATGCTCCTGAAAAGGTTTAATGAGCAAATACTGGGATTTAAGAGTCGTTTTCCTAGTGGACTTGCGTAGCAGAAGTTTTAGTTTGCGAATGCACAAACTGACTATAAATTTGTGGAAATTTGGCTCAATGCGGATAGTCTGTAGGTGAATTCGGCCTTATAGTTGGAGAAAAATGGTGGTCACCGAGGATTTGCTGGTAATTACAGTTCTTTTCTCTCTTTTCTCGCTTGTTTTGGTGAATTATGCAAAAAACTAGGCACGGAGGGGAGATTTTGATAAATACCTGGTGCAGATGGCCAATGGTGGCAATGCAGGTGAGTTGAGGGCGCCCACGGTCTTTAAATCAATTTCTGCAGGTTGGCTAGTGAAATGGTCGTAAATTACATGCAGGGAGCACAGTAGTTGTTTTATCAAAAAATGCAAAAAAACTGTGATTTTTGGCCAAATATGGACATTTTGGGCTTTGGCGCGTTTTTTGGATGACGTCAGCATGACGTCATCGGGTGGGGTCGGGTACGGAAAGGTGACGTGGCGGCCTGTGAGTGGTCCACGGGGACTGATGAGGTGGCGGACAGAGTGGAGCCATGGCGGGCTATGCGCTGATGCGGGGCCGACTTGGCATGACGTGGGCATAGCGTGGGCATGACGTGGTGAGCGGAATTGGCAGAGCGGTAAACGGTAATTTCGGACCGCTTATTGTACGGGAGCAGTATTGGCAGGCGGCCTCCCGATACAACCTGGGAGCGACGCGTGGCCGAGCCCTGACGTCACCCTCTGACATTTTTCGGGTGCTATCGTCTGGACATCGGGGGCAGCCCGATATTGATATGAGCCGTCGGATGGGAGGGCCCAGATCCGACGGTTGACGGGGCACAAAGTTGATAGGACAATACGGCGGGACCCAACGGCATTATTTTAATGATTTCTTTTGTTTTTTGTGAAATGCGCATTGTAACAAAAACTTTGGATAGGCGGCAAAAGTGGGTTTTAACAAGGTTTTTGCAAATAGTGCGGGTAAAGCATTGTGAAGGGGTTGTAAGGGGAAAAGGGTAGGGTTTAGGTTATTAAACCAACCAGGGGTTAGTTTAATCCCTGACTTTAAACAAACCATATCCAACAAGACTTTGATTCTGCATGGTTTTCCATTTTTTTAAACATATGGCTATAATGCCAAAGTGGAGGGATATATACATACTTTGGGTTTTTATACACAATAGTGTTATGGTAAGAGGGAAAGGGGAACATAGGGAGTTAAATGTAGATAGAGTTAGTAGTTAGTATTGGAGGGGAATATGAATGGGAAGTGATAGATACTAAGTTTTTTAGGAAACAAACTTAGTTAGGGAGTAGATCAAAATGAAAAGATTTTTACACAGGAAATGTGGCTCTTTATGCAACAAGGATCAATCAATAAGTTTGATTTATCTCCTAAACAAAGGTGGTATTGGGATGTTAGCAAAGAGTTTGATGGGGGATGATTGGGAAGTTAGACATGCTTCATTTTGTTGCTGCAAAACTGCTGAATAGGAAGATCTGCACTGACACCATGTGTATCCTTTGCTTAGGCCAGTGATATGAAAGAAATCATGCTTCTGCAACCCCATCTACCTACCCCTTCTATTGCCTAGCATTTTTTGTTACTTCAAGGAGGGTGCACTTAGACTTGCAAACCCTCATGTGCCTTTTCTTTTCCTTTGGCTTTTCCTTTTGATTTTCTATCTAAGGCTAGCCTTATTACTTCCAAGGCCCCAGATTAAACAGTTGGGAACCTTCATTCTCTACCTAACTACTTATCTACCAAGATTGAACAGTTTGAACAGATTTCTTTCTCTAGTCTACCACAAAAATTGAAACATGGCATGACCCAGCTTAGACTGTTGGATCACCCATTCAGAAATAGGGTTGCATCAAACAACTGTAGAAATGTGTTTCCATAAAATATGAGATCTTTGCATCACCAAAGTAGATCATATTGGTACTTCCCCTGCCAATCATGAAAATTGAAACCTATTGGTATAGGTGGCTAACAATAGGAATACCATTAATTCTATTAAATACATTGGCATTTTCTTGACATTTCTCATTAACGGTGTTTGCATTTTCTGTTTGAAGAAAATAAACTATAACAACCCCAGGTTAAAGTTTCACATAATAAAGGATAATAAAGGCAAAATAAGACCAAGGTCATGGCATATGTATTCCAATCTGAATGGTGAACGCACATTGTAGTGGGAATCACTTGCGATTTATTAATGGCTATGGAAATTGGAAAAGGCATTGATAGAGGAAAAAAAGTAATAATTGATGTTTAATTATCAAAAATAAAGGAATATAGGAGAAAAGGAAGATGAAGAGACACAAATATGCATGTAAGGGAAATTATAGGAAAATAAGGAAAATGGATAAAAATGAGACATCAATGATTAAAAGGCATCAAAGAAATAATTCACAACTTTTGTCAATTTAGTTGTTGTCTCTCTTACACTCTTGCACACTTAGAGAATTCTTGGAGCACTTTAGTGTTCACTTGGATTTGGAGAAATGCAAGAAAGAAAGAAAGGGAAGGGAAAGTACACGCAAAGGAAAGTGAAGGAAATCAAGGGGAAGTTTGAATCGACAACTTCAACAAGAAGATTTTGTAGGTAACAGGTTGCAAGTGCAATTTCCTTATTGGGTTATGAATGCATGAATTGACGGTGTTGGAAATCCATCAACCAAGGGGGTCTCCCCGATGTTACATCCCAATTAGAACTCACACTGTTTGGAGTAGTAACCTCATCCATATTATCAACCTAGCTGCCCTTACTCTAAGATTTGCCTCAGGTTCAATGAATAACATAAGAGAGTATGCACATTACCTTTAAAATCTACAAGAAATTTGACACTGCAAAACATTAATTGCAATGTGTAAAAGGAGACTTTCATGAGGGGAGAGAAAGGAGTGAGTCTCTAGAAGGAAGTAATAGTACTAACCTAAGAGGGACACACGAGACCATGAAAATATTCGTTAGTTATTTAGCAAAGTAGTTCACATAGACACAACGATCAATCAAGCAAATACAACACACTAATAGGGGATTCTACCATCTCCTAGATGCTCCTTATGGTCCACCAATCCCTAAAATATTTAAAATAATTTCTGAATAAATATAAATAAAAATAATCAAGTACCCTTCCTTTCTCTTTCAATCCATAAATACTTTATTAAGATTAAACTCATTTAATTTTATTTAAAACCTTAGTTAACCCAATCTAGGATTAATTAAATACCATAAAACTTTATACATCATTACATAATATAAATCTTGCATCTAAACTCAGAAACTTCATTAATAAAATACCTTAATAATTATTAATTAATATAGATATAATATTACTCTTAACATTAGAACATTAAAAATTCTAACAATTATTAAATCAAAGTTTGAAAAATATAATTAATATTCAATTAGTAATATAAATAAGACCAGGTTAGTTGCATTATAAAAAACATTTAGAACATTAGTATCATTACAAGATAATTAAGTATTAATAATCTCAACATACAACTATTAAATAAGCTAATAATCATTAATAATAATAAAAATTAAAAAATCAATATAAAAATAAAAATCAATAAATATAAAAATTAAAAATTTTAATAATAAAAAAACTTAATAATAGAATTAATTAATTAAACTAAATCTGATTTAAAACATTATCAAACCTGTTGGCTCCTTACATTACCATCCCTACCCTATCCTCTATTTATTACCCATAAACCTCTGACTTTTTCACATATAAAATCCTGATGATGAATCACAGAGGTTGGTTCGAAACGTCGATACATAAAATCATGAATGTGATGACTATGAAAGACTTCACCACACAAAATGGAACATTAAGTCACCTCTTGCTTCGCTAAAGAATGGTATTCTCCCCTTTGTTAAGCTATAGCAGCCAAGGCTAGCTCTCTAGAGGCTAAGCCTCCAAAAGCCATTTTCTTGAGTTATGAGTTTTGTTTTATAACAAGAGGAATGACCTTTCATATCCCCTATGACTCTTGAGTTACCCTCATGACCCTTGGACTTCTAATGTGACCTTTGGACTTCTATATGACTTTTGGACTTATCCTAAAGACTCTTTTGTCCATATATGACTATTTGGATTTTCATATTCCACATATGACTCTTGTAATTCCACACATTACATTTTTTCCTTTCCTTTTGATAATTACATCATTAGATCCACAAATGATGTGGCAAGTCACATGGACACAAATGAAATTGTGATGGAACTGGTAGAAGTCACAACTTGACAATGATGACATAGATTCCACAATGAGATGTCAATTCCAAATTGTTTCTCTTGTTTCTTTGTCTTCAATATTTGTGAGAGGTCTGAAATATTTGTTTTCCTTCATCTTGACCCTCCAAGGAGCTGAAAATAGGGAGTCTTCACTATGATCTTGCTCTTCCAACCTCTGTCGCAATCTAGTGTCCCTTCATCTTCTTGTTCAATGATCAACCTGTCTTTTCCACTTGACAAGTGCCTTCTAGCATTGTCTCCTTCTCCTTCTCTTGGATCATCATCCTATCATGTCAAGATAAAGTACATACAACTGGAAATCACTCATGATAAGACAACATCGGTCTAAAAAACACTTAGTATAACATGCTTCATGAAAATCAATAATGGACTGGAACTTGGTATTGGACTAGGAGAAAGGCTCATGGATTGCGAAATGCACAGTTCCCAAGGCCAGGAGTGGAGGACTGGGATTTGTAACTACACAATGCATACTTCTTGAGGCCTAGGCATTAAGACTAAGAAGTTGAGAAGCTTAGTGAGGTAGGAATTCCCAATGAGACTAGACAATGTGTAATTCAGGAGAGAGAGAGGCCAAGGGATTGTGTATTTTCTTAGCTCAAGAAGGTAGGGATACAACTTTTTAGCTTGCCATGGAGCAATGTGCATAAGGATACTGAAAAGGAGGCTTGATTTCACAGTTGTGGAGGTCAAGAGGCCATGATTGAGCATTGTGATTGTGCAATGTGTAGTCCTTGGAGGCAAGAAATGTTCATTGCTTAGTTCTAGGAGGAAAGGGGGCACACTTGAGGCTTGCCACTACACAATGCATAGTTTAAGGAAGGAAGATTGAGCTCAAGTTGGTCGAGCAGAAAAATTTCCGAAATTTGGTTAAATGTGGGACCAGTGAGGCAAAGATGAACCCATGGTAGGAATTGAACATGATCACACACTCAGAATAATATATGAAACAACATTGAAAACTAATCACTTAGAAATGAAATGATCCCCTTATCGCAACGACGAAATAGAATACTCCTCCAAGTGCAACACTTAAGGTACACTTTGCAGTGACAATGATGAAACTTGTGCGACAGTGCATGAAACTTTGGGAATGGGTATAATACATGTCTATATGATAAATAGGATCCATTAGTACCAAATTTTCCCCTTGACATGAACCATAACTCCATGTTTTACGATGTGCGACACTTCCCATGCTAAAATATGACACTTTAGAAAGTGAGAGAAAAGTGAAAGCAACACTTGGAAACACTTACTGAAAGTCAAATTGACACATGCCATAGTCAAGATAACATGAAAATCAAACCTTTTAAAGTGAAATCAAGCCAAAATGATAGTCGCAAATGTGAAAGTGACACTTGCGAAAACAAAGGTGTGCCAGAGTGACAATTGAGAAAACTCAGTGAAATAAAAGTACAATTACAATCAAAATGAAGAGGATTGTCAATGGAGATTGTGCATTAACTGTCATCATGTGTTGTGTAGTATATTATTCTTATGTATTGTGCAATCACTATCACCAACGATTGCACAAGCCTTATCTTCAAGAGCTGCATAATGCCTATCCACGCTTGCATAGAAAGATGTGTGTTTGTGAATTCATCGAAGACATATAATGTGTGAGAAAGTGACTTTGAAACATCAATACACAAAACATTATATGACCATGAACTAACCATACAATGATAGATCAAAAGATCCTCATTAGGCTTCAAAATTCAAGCGTAAGAAAAATTTTGGAGGGTGTTTGTCACATCGACAAAATTTGGCAACACACTATAAGAACTCCATCTTCTCTGCTCAAGTTTCATCTTTAAGTGAAAGGTCTCAGTCTTTCAAAAAGTATTGATTCACCATATGGACTACCCCAACTTCCCCATCTGACTTAGTTATGGATATGGTCTCGTCTATTCCTTTTCTCAGTTGAACACACTTACAAAGCTTGCCAAATCAGAATTGTTTCAATATGGGAGAGGGTAATATATAGTTGCAATTTTAAGATGACCAATGTATGATTTTTCATCTCTGGTGTTCCTCAGCTGCTAGTAGGCTTGAACAATACCACAACGAAGTCACTACTGGAACGCAAGCATCGCTTCACTGCCAATGAGCTTGAACAATACCCCAAAGTTAGTTGCTTCACCTCTCTGCATAGGAAGCCTTTCTCTTCTTTCACCCCTTTATTTATTGTATTATAGGACTGTGCTTAGGCTCTTATTTATTTTACTAGAGCAAAAGAGGGATCTCGACTTATTACGAGAAGGAGAGGTTGTTCCTTCAGAGAAATGTATATATACCTCTGATTTTGGTTTTCTTGCGATTGATTTCCACCTTTCCCTTCTCTACTTGATTAAATCAGCAAGGATAACACCATTTAATTACAATACGAAGTAAAGGAATGAAGATCCTAGAATAGATACAAGATTTATGCTTTGACCAAAGGCTTTCCATTCGAATGGATCATATTTTCCATTCATACATCATTGACTTTAATGATATGTAAACCCAAGATAGATAAGAGGATAACAGATAAGCCAAGTGTTGTTCATCCTCACAATTTCCCTTTTCAAGTTTTCACGCATTGTCTTTTGGGCCAAACAAGAATGTCTTTCATGAGAAGTCTCATTAAGCAAAACATGAAAGAAAGAAAAGAAAAAAACAAAGGAACAAAACCAAAAAGGCAAATAAATGGAAGCTGACAATAAAGTAACATGCAAAGAGAAGTAAGAAAACAAAAGAAATGTAGGGACTAGATGGAGAGCAAATCCAGGATGAGCATGAAAAGGGAAACTAGACTACGAATAGACCCACTCTTAACCTAATCAGCTAGAAGGTTAGGGTTAAGTGTAATAATATTTCCAATGTAACCACCATAATTTCTCCCAACCTACAAACACAAAGATACCAACAATTAAAATTGGCATATAATGATGTGCAAAAGAGAAGATAATAATGTGAATAACTTGCAAAAAATATTGAAAGTCTTGTCGAATGACAGAAAGACGTGTCATTAATGACTAACCATAACCATCCAACAACCTTATCTTTCCAATGAGAACAACAATCATACAAACCTTAAGAAATTCTTGCGAATGTACCTCCATCTATGTTTTCCTACTTAGAAGATATCCATAAAGATCAAAACTTAACTTTAGCATAAGAGCTTTCTAAGTAATATGCTTCTAGCCAATCATAAATTTGGCCATGGAATCCAAACAAATCCTCTTGAAAACCCTAAAATCCTTGAAAATATGGATTTTCAATTAAAGGAACGAGATCAAGATGAAAATTGTAAAGGAAAATAAGTTTCATCATGTTTAGAAGGATTATCAAGATAGTGAGAGCCTGACATAACCATCATAGAAGACAAAAGTGCCTCAACAATTTATAAATAACTAAACAATGAAATGATAAATTATAAATACCACTAGATTCAACTAGATCAAATGATGTAAAACAACCATCATCAGATATACTAGTGGGATCATCAAAATGACAGTTGTTATATCTAGCGTTATGATCAAATAGATAGCTTAACGTAAAAGACTCTTGATTGTTGACCAATTACCTTTGTGTACAATTCCATACTAGACCAACAATATGAGAGATTGCATAATCAAAAGAAATTGTTGGCCTTGTAAATATAGGAAACTGATTAAAACAACATGTTGACAAAATGTTAGAGGAATATTTCAAATCAAATCTATTTAGATTAGATTGCATTTGCATTTTCATTTGGGAAATTTTAGCAGAAGTTTCCTTATGTAGGAGCAAGCATCCTTATGGCCTAGCTTAACCTTTATTTCAACCCACTAAAAAGAATGTCTTCTTCAAGCGGTTGAAAGGAAAGGAAACTCTTTCCCTTTTCCTATTAGTACCAGCAAGTAATAACATACACTAGCAGGTAAAGTCATAATTATAATAGATTTATGCATTTAGATTAGATTAGGCATTTAGTTTAGGTTAGTTATAGGTTAAGGTACCCGAGCCTATAATCACAAAAAATCACCATCCTAAATGGATAAGGTTCTAATTAGGGTCTTGACTGGGTGATTTCCTTAATGTTGATTATGGTAAACTTTGGCCATCAACATTTTTGTTACTGGAAGGAGGGCCACCGATGAGTCATCCATTTGGAGTTTGTACTTTAATTTTATTTATTTATTTGCAATGGCCACTTCTAAAATTCTAAATGGCATTTCATCTCTAGACATGCATCTTCCAACACTCTGATGAAAATTATAAGACTCTTGACAAAGAAAAAGTTTGATGGTAAGAGTAATGTTTCTACATATGAATACATTTTAAAATTTATTCAAAATTTTACAAATTGCACTTTCACTGGTATTGATGAATGTGTACTATGTCGAATTTTTACTCTAACTTTCATGGGACAAGCCAAAAAATGGTACAAATCACTACCGATTTCCTCTATTCATAGTTGGGATGAATTTATAACAAAATTACTTCATGCATTCGAAGATTATGACTAGGAATAGGCATGTTTCAAACTTGAAAATTTAGGTAATTTTAAAGGTGAATGTACAATGGATTTTATCATCAGATTAAAACTAATTTGGTAAAAAATTAAATTCAAAATAGAACTACATAAATAGAATTAATGTAATGGTTTCAACATATCCTTTCTCTTCCTTGTGTTTCAAATAATTATGTTGAACTGGAAGACGTTACATTTTTAAATGTATTTGTTGCTACTGAAGAAGTTGTTGTTCACAATGGCATGGTTGATGTAATGCCTCCTCCCACATTTACCCACTTTTACAAGCTCTCGAGGGTAAACATGAGTTTAGTGTCACCATAATATGACCCAACCTCTAAGTTCCAGTTATGGAAGTGGATCCTACAAACCAAAAGTAAATTGAGATCCCTCAAGGAGTACAAACCACTCAGGAGCCTACCAACTACCCCAGGTGATCAATCCGTCATCTGGAACCCTTTTTCACTAACCTAACACCCCAATCACACCATTGACACATTGTGCATGTGATTATGAGGCTTCAACCACACATAAAAGCTTGTCTTCCAGTGATTGTGACCGTATATATCTTATAGAGTTCAAGCTCCTGTGATCCATATCAAGTTTGTGAGAGATTTTTCGGCGTAAATCACATGGAAAACCATTTGTCGACGCGTTTCGAACCAACTACTGTGGTTCATCGTCAGAACAAGTTGAAGAAACAGATCCAGCCTAGCGAGTTAAATAGTCTGAGCAGAGCCTCCAACGGCTAACTTGACCAACGGCTAGTTTGACTCTAGGACCGGGGTCAAAATTATTTTATTAATTAAATTAGCAATCTCAGGGATCAATAAATATATAAAATTTTTAATGGGTATTAGTTCAAAAAATATTATAAAAATAATAAGTTAATTAGAATTTAAAGGAAAACCAGGACCTTATAAAATGAATAAATATATAAATTAATTTTATTAAAAGAATTATTAAAATTTTTTAAGTTAATTAGTTACATAAAGGGTATTATAATATTAGAATAAAATAAAGTAATAACCAAAGGGATGCTAGGTTAGTTAGAAAATTATTTAAAAAGTAAATTATGATTAGAAATTAATTAGAAAATTAGTTATGTGAAGGACCTCACAATAACCTATATGCATAAAATATATAAAAAATTTGAAAAGGGTGAGAATTTAGAGGAATTATTAGAAATTAAAAGAAAATTAGTACCAAAGGACCTAATAAGTTATAAGAGATGAGAGAAATAAAGAGTAAAAAAATAAATAAAAAAAATAAAAATAAATAAATAATAATAATAATAAAAATAAAAATAAAAATCAATAAAAACAAAAATAAAATAAAATAAAATACAGATATATATTAAAAATAAAAATAAAATAAAATAAAAATAAAAATAAAAATAAAAATACATAAATAAATAAATAAAAAAACTTAAGGAGGAGGGCGAAAAAACGACTAAGAAGGGAGGGCTGGGACCCAACACCTACTGATTTTCTAGCCATCTTCCCTATTGAGATTGCTTGGCCTCTTTTCAATCTCAAGTGCTTCCCTAAATTTACGATGATGGAAATGCGAAACCCTAGCAATAACACTAGCCTCCTCAATACAAACATGATGATTGGTTTTCTCAGCATGTTCAGCTAAAGCGGAAGACTTAGCTCTCCTATGTTTAAGGTCCGCTGCATGCTCGCTAATCCTTTGATTAATGGAGCGACCAGTCTCCCCAATATAGGGGGTCCCACAGGAACAAGGGATCATATAAACACCTTTCATATCCTTAGGGTCGATAGGATCCTTCACCGATCTGAGGGACATACGAATGGTGTTCAGGGGCCTAAAAGTCACAGGGATACTATGCTTCCTGAGAATCCTTCCAATTCTATCAATGACCCCTTGAACATACGGAAGATGGACACCTGGAATTCGCTCCTTCGGTTCCCTTATTATCCCATGCATTCATCTAACATTCAAGTACTTATCAAGTCACGAGCAAGAGACATAACTAGAGCACATCATAGAACCATGCATATAACTAGCACATAACTAGAATAGGAACCAAGACATATCAACCATAAGATGAATTAATAACCAATTCATGTTTTCATAAATCACATAATGAGGAAAATAGCTTGAATTAGGATATGCAAAAGCAACCAAGTCAGGGACTTCCACATACCACCCAACTCTAAGTGTGCAAGAGTGTAAGATAGCCAACAACTAAATTTACAAAAGTTGTGAATTGTTTCTATGATGCCTTTTTATCATTGATGTCTCCTTTTTCTTCATTTTCCTCTAATTTCCCTTGTAGGCATGTTTGTGTCTCTTCATATTCCTCTTCTCCTATTTTCCTTTATTTATCATAATTAAATGCCAATTATTGCCTCTTTTCCTTTTCCAAATTCCATAACCATTGTTACGCTGCAAGTGATGCCCACTACAATGTTTTCCCACCATTCAACTTGGAATATGTGTCCCATGACCTTGGTCTTATTTTTCCTTTATTATCCTTTATTACATGAAACTTTAACCTGGGGTTGTTACAAACCCCTCCCCCTTAGGGGAACACCATCCTCGGTGTTCTATGACACTTATGACCAACAAATCACTGAAAAAAAATATACTTCCTATGAAGCTTTATAACATAGCTCGATGCAGTATTTACAATGACATCCTATTGAACAAACAAAACAAACATACCGCTTATTAGAGATTTATAACACAGCTCAATGTAGTATTTACAACCATATATATATATGTATATATATATATATATATATATACATATATATATATATCTATATATCTATATATATATATATATATATATATATATATATATGTATATATATATATATATGTATATATATATATATATGTATATATATATATATATGTATATATATATATATATGTATATATATATATATATATATATATATATATATATATATATATATATATATATATATATATATATAGATATATATATATATATCAAAAATTTATTTGCTTAAACCAATAAATAATGAAGGATACAAAGCCCGCATTTGATCAACCGTCTCCAATGTAGCTTCATTGGGCCAAAAGTGCTTCCACTGCACTTTAACTTGCTTTATTTCTCGGTTCCAGAGCATGCATTTTTTCTACTATAGGATACATTGAGGTTCTGGCTAGAACAATCCCTATGGTTCCATCTGCAATACAAACCAATCAATCACAGAATCAACATCCTTCACATATCACTTAAGCAATGAAACATGGAAAACATCATGGACCTTCACTATTGGCGATAGTGCAAGTCTTTAGGTCACTAGTCCAATCCTCTCAAGGATCTCGAAAGGCTGATAATAATGATGTGAAAACTTGGCACATGACCCAATCCTCAAGGAGATCCTCTTGGGCTTAATGTGCAAGTAAATGTCTTCCCTAACCTTAAACTCCTTGAATGCTCTATGTTGATCCACATAGTTCTTCTGTCTATCCTGTGTTGCCTTTATATTCCTCTTAATAACCTGCATCCCCTACTCCATCTCATCCAACATGTTCGGTCCAATTAGCAGCATGTTCACTATATCACTCAGGTTGATATGAGTATTACAACTCTGCCCATAAAGAGCCTCAAATGGACTTATCATTAAGGATTCATGATACCCATTATTATAAGAAAAATATACTAGTGGAATATACTCCTCCCACATCCTCTATTGATGCATAACATACATCCTCAACATATCGTGAAGAATCTTGTTGACCCTCTCTATCTCTTTGCGGATGATAAGTTAGGCTGAAATCTAACTCTGTCCCCAATCCTACAAACAACTCCTTCCAAAACCTAGAAGTGAAATTAGCATCTCTATCTAATATGATCTTCTTGGGAACACCATGAAATTTCAGTATCTCCTTGATGAAGATTTGAGCTCCTCACTAGCTAAATTCGTAGACATCACTACAATGAAGTGAGATACCTTGCTCAACCTATCAACCACAACCATGATGGAATTATTCTATCTAGATGCCTTAGGAAAACTTGTAATGGAGTCCATGGAAATGACCACCCATTTCCATTATGGAATCAGAATATGCTATAATAGACCAGGGGCATGCCTACACTTAGCTTTCACCTGCTAATAGTCCAAACATCTAGCAACAAACTCAACCACTTCCTTCTTCAAATTCAACAAATAGTAGAACTTCTTGACTGTTTTCAAAGTCTTCTGGTATCTTGGGTGGCCTAAATATGGCTTGACATGAAATTCCCTCAAGATAAGATTCATGAGATCATTGTTATCTGGCACATAAATCATGTTCTTGAATCTCACCAAGCCATCTACCATGAGGTGATAGTCCTCATCTCTATCACCTTCAACCTATTGCTGCAACCTCCGCTTTAGCTCTTGGTACCTTTCATCTTATTGTCCTACATGCAATATATGCTCCAATAAATTTTTCCCATAAGATCTCACATTTGAAATATGATTTACTTGCACTCTCCTATTGAGAGCATATGTAACCATGTTCTCCTTTCCCTTGATGTATCTAATCTCAAATTCAAACTCATTGAGGAGAGCCAACCATCTAGCTTTTCTGGAATTCAGATTAGGTTGGTCAAACAAGTACCCCAGTCCACTATGATTACTCATCAGAATAAACCTCCTACCAAGAAGACAATTCCTCCACATCTTTAATGCATGAATGATAGATGCCATCTCAAAATCATGAGTCACGTAGTTCTTCTCATGCTCATTCAGCTTCCTTGACTCATAGCATACCACCTGTCCTTCCTGCATCAAGACTCCACCAAGTCATTTATTGCAAGCACCTGTACAAACTACAAACTCCTTATCATGATCTGCTATCTTCACAACCAAAGCATTTGTAAGCCAATGCTTCATCTACTCAAAACTAGTTGCACACTGCTTAGTCCATTCAAACTTCTTTCCTTTTCCTGAAAGGATGTGATAGAATAGGAAATCCTTGAGAAGTTCCTAATGAACCATATGTTATAACATGTTAGTCACATGAATGATCTGACCTCATCCACATTCCTAAGAGTTGGTCACTCCATGATATCTCTAATCTTTTCCGGGTCCAATACTATACCTTCCTTGGAAATAACATGCCCTAAATAATGAACCTGAGACTAAAAGAAACTGCACTTGCTAAGCTTAACATAAAACTGATTCTCTCTCAACAATCTCGGCGCTACTGTTAGGTGCTTTGCATTCTCCTCCTCATTGTTGGAGTATATCAATATATCATACATAAAAACTATCACAAACTTGTATAGGTAAGGATGCAACACATTGTTCATCAAACACATGAAAGTGGCTAGAGGATTGGTAAGACCAAAAGGAACCACCAAAAACTCATAATGTCCATAACTTGTATGGAATGTGGTAAGACCAAAAGGTACCACTACAAACTCATAATGTCCATACCACCACATGAAAGTGGCTAGAGCATTGGTAAGACCAAAAGGAACCACCACAAACTGATAATGTCCATACCTTGTAGATATATTCTTCTTTGATGTGCACCTGACGATATCCTACTCTGATATCAATATTTGAGAACAATACTGCTCCCTTCATTTGATCAAATAATCATCGATATGCAGCATTGGCTAATTGTTCTTGATGGTCACCTTGTTCAACTGCCTATAATAAATTCACAGTCTGAAAGTACCATCCTTCTTCTTTACAAGCAACATTGGTTCACCCAAGGTGACACACTTTGCCTTATGTATCCTTTATCAGTCATTTACTTAATTTGCAACTTCGATTCCACCAACTCTTGGGTACTCATCTTGTAAGGTGCCTTTGATTTTGGTGTTTCTCCTAGTACCAACTCAATAGATAAGTCCACTTCTCTATGAGGAGGTAACTCTTAGATCTCGGCAGGAAATACATCCTAAAAGTACTACAAAATAGGATACCTCTTCAGGACTTCATCATCCTCAACATCCTTTCCTTTGTCACTGGAAATATGCATTGCAAATAATACACACCCCTTCCTGCAACTGTGCTTAGCTTGCATGGTTGTAACCATTCTCACTGATGTAGGCTTCTTCTTTCTTTGCAAGATTCTCTTCTCTCCATCATCATCTAGGAACTCAATAACCTTCTCATAGCAGTATACCTTGGTCCTGTGAGTAAACAACCAATCCATGCCCAAAAGCATACTATATGATCTCAAAGGAAGCACATTTAGATGTGTTGATGTAGGCATACCATTCAGCTCAAATGCACAAGATCTAACCCAATGATAAACTCTTTTCTTGATCCCTATAGCCAATTGCACCAACAAATATTCTGCATGCACTTCTTTATTCAAGCCACACTTATCCACTAGGTTAGGATTAACATAACTATAATCAGATCCATGGTCAATGAAAATGGAAATAACTCGATCGCAAATCTTACCTTCCATCTCAATAATGGATGCTTAATGGTCTGCATGCTTGTTATCAATTTCTTCATAGATTCGAGGAATTCTCTAACCAACATCCTCAACTATTTTCACCTCTTGAGCACTATAGATCGGTGGTATGCCACTCTGGTAAAATAGACAATCCTTCTTGCGATGGTATTTGCCACAAATATAACACTACAATAGTTCTTTGCCACTACCTTTATTCTTCTTCTCTTTAGGTTGAGGTCCATGTCCCTTCTCAATTGCATTAACCTTCTTGTAAGGAGCCACATTTTCTTTCTCACCTGCATCCTAAGGTATTCCTCACCTCTGAGGCCATTTTCCTTTAGCCTTCTCATTCCATTTATAATCATGCTTAGGGTTAGACTTACGCTTAAATTTCTCATAAAAATTCTTCAATTTCTTAATGGCTTCCTCCAATGAACGAGGATCATCATACTCAATCCGATATTTAAATTCTAAAGGAAATCCACCAATGAAACTTTGGACTTTTGTCTTCTCATCCTTGAGGTAGGACACATTGTTACACAATATTTTGTCATGCATCCTGTGCTTCCCTATGACATACCTCGAAGTGCCCAAAACATGACCATTATACAGTGTACTCATCCATGTATACAGTTCAGATCCCTCCTTTAACTTTGCTTGGAAAATGTCTGGACCTTTCCTTGAAGAAATAACTCTTAAAACCCTAAAATGAGGGTCATCGCTCTTATGAAGCTCAAAACCATGATGGTTGCCTGTTGCACCATGTTTTCCCCATGATGGCATCACTCTATTCCTTTGCATACCCGTCATGATCCCAAAAAGGATATTTACCCAAAGAGGATGAGAAGCTCCGTGATCTAGAATCTTCTAGAGCGACAAACTAGAGGTGGTTTTAGATAGATGAGGTCGAATCCTCCTAACTTGACCTAATCCTATCTTTGGAGGAGTTCTAACTCCCTCTCCTAGCCTATAAATTCCTCCTCTCCCATTCCCAAATGGTTGGTCCATGTCCATTTGCACCCTTATTCTGAGCTTGTGCTTAGAGATTATTCATTAGACTTGTTTGGAGAGTTTCTTGGCTTGGACTTGGATTACCACTCAAGGAGAGCCTTTCAACATCAAGGCTATGGTTGTAAGCTTCCCTTTATTCTTTAAATAATATACAACGGCTGGTTCATCTTCCCAAATGTTATGGAACCAGCTCAAGAAAAGATAGAAAAGAGAGATCAACACCTTACAATTCAACCTCTTCGAGGGGCAACCTCCTTTACATTACATAAATGAACAATTCTTGGATGATACAAATGAAAAGACCTCCTTTCTATATATAGGAGTCTAAGGGGTCATAACATAATTAGAGCCGACATAACAATAATAATGTAAGGGCACAATAATAAAAATAGTGGGCTTCTATGGGGCAAAATAGTAACAATATGGGCACTACATGGGTACATCAATATAATAAGTGGGTTGTACTAATAACAATAAGGGGTTACACTAGTAGTATAGGGGCCTAACATGCCCCTCTCCTTCAAAAAGCGTTGTCCTCAACGCTTGAGTAGTTCTTGATGCTTCTGTATAAAATTCTTGTCCTCCCATGTGGAATCTTCAGTGGGTAAGTTCTTCCACTTGATGAGATATTCTGAAATTGATCGATTTCGTAGCTATCGGGTTCTTGTTTCTGTGACTGCTCTAGGTTCCAATATGATTTTTCCTTCCTCTTCAATTTCTGGCAATATTGTTTGAATTGGGATCTTTTGCAATTTTTGAATAAGTGGCCATACTTATTCGTCCTTCTTCCATTCATCCCTTGCTTCACTTATCCAATATGGTTGGATAATAGAAATAACACAAAACAATGCTTCCACATCCTCATCCTTGAAGAGTCTTCCCATTTGGTAAGGTCGCCATTTTTTAAGTGCATGTAGTATTGCCAACATTTCTTTCTCATAAATAGCTTGCTTGTGATGTAGCAGTAAAAATACCCAATCACCCACATCAAAACATTTTTCACTATGATGTTGATCTATCTATTGTTTCATTTGATTTTGCACCGAAGTGGCGTTATCCTTTAAAATTTGGAGAACTTGTCGTTGACGCTCGATGTGATCTTTCACTGCTTGAACCTTTTTCTTCTTGATATGTCCTTCTATCTCTAGAGTTTGAGGAGTGGTAATTTCTTCTAATCCTTTACAAGATATGGTCGGATTCATTTCTTGATGCTCGATGTGATATTTCACTTCTTGAACATTTTTCTTCTTGACATGTCCTTCTATCTTGATAGTTTGAGGAGTGGTAATTTCGACCAATGAATTACAAGATATGGTTGGATTCATTTCTTCTTTCTCGATGTGATCTTTCACTTCTTGCACCTTTTTCTTCTTGATATGTCCTTCTATCTTGAGAGTTTGAGGAGTGGAAATTCTTGCCAATGATTTACAAGATATGGTCTGATTCATTTCTTCTTTCTCTAGGGTGGGGTCCTGGCTTATATCTTCTTCTTTTGATGTTTCTAGATCCTTTTCTTCCTCCTCTTCATATTCTATGTAAAATAATTTCTTCTCAGCACACTTATGACCTTTAGTGCATTTTCTATCACAATTGTAACAAAGCCCTTTTACTCCTTCCAATTGTTGTGGTGTTGCTCTAAAGAAGGTGTCGCTCTTTGTATCCTCATAATGTGCTATCATTTCCTCCGTGAAAATTGACCACGTAACAAGTTGTTTACGAGAACAAAGCCCTTTATACCATAAAAATTGATCTGGTTCTAAATATGACGATGCAATACATACCTTTTGTAACAGTGGTACACCATGTAGATCAAAATATTGCTCCATTTGAAGTATCCAATTTACCGGATCCTTGCCATCAAACTTCTTCATCTTGCTTTTTGTTGATTTTGGGAGCTCGATCTTGAAATGACTGTAACTCTGTACTTTCAAATCTTTAAGTTCTGAACTTGTGACCTGTAGTAGCCCTCTGTGTCCTCTTTCCAATGCCACAAGTCTGACCCAAATTGGATTCTCCAAGGAATATTTATGCGAAATCTCCCACAGTGACTTGATTATAGACTAGTTCAATAAACGAACTTGTATGACGTGCCACGAGTCACTGTTTCGACTTTTGGATCTGAAAAATGCATACAAGACACTATCGTCCATCCTCGCTTTTTACCTTCTTACGAAATTTCAATCTGATCCCCAGAGAGAAAGTTATGACGATTTTTCCCAGGTCACCTGTTTGGAATGTAATTCAGGAGTCTGCAAAAAGACCAACTTCCTCAGATCATGTCTCCGTAAATATAGCGCGAAAAGCTTTGAAATTCGGACCTGAGGTTCAGCGCGATTTTTTCTCAAATGGGTCTTTTTTGAAACTTCTGAAACGTCGCAGAAAAAAAGTTATAGCGAAAATGCCACGATGACCTATTTGGAGCAGCGAAACCCTAGAATCCAAAGCTCTGATACCAAATGTTATGGAACCAGCTCAAGAAAAGATAGAAAAGAGAGATCAACGCCTTAGAATTCAGCCTCTTCGAGGGGGAAACCTCCTTTACATTACATAAATGAACGATTCTTGGATGATACAAATGAAAAGACCTCCTTTCTATATATAGGAGTCTAAGGGGTCATAACATAATTAGAGCCGACATAACAATAATAATGTAAGGGCACAATAACAACAATAGTGGGCTTCTGTGGGGCACAATAGTAACAATATGGGCACTAGATGGGTACATCAATATAATAAGTGGGTTGTACTAATAACAATAAGGGGTTACACTAGTAGTATAGGGGCCTAACACCAAAATATATATGTTCATGTATGTATTAGCTTGGAATTCCTTGATCAGTCAAGTAGGTTGTTATTGGATTTGCTATTGGTTTTGGCATGCTTTGTTGTCTCTTGATCAATTGTTCAGGTACATAAGCGCTAAGAGAAGAAGGAACAGGTCTGTGACATAAGCGATTCAAGGCTCTCAATAAAGGAAATCGGATTAGCATTAGAAGGAGGTAGGTCATCTCTTTCGTTCTACTTTTCAATTATAACCTAGGAAGATGTCTAGTTTTGGTAATGAGAGAACTGCTCAAAACATGTAATGGTCAAGAGGTTATATAATAAGACCACTCATCATAAATGTTCCTCATACAAGGGTAAAACAACCAAGTGAAAGCGTATGATCAATCAAAGAGATGGTGATGATGGAATGGAGAAAACCAAGGCTCATATGAAAAAACAGGCTAATAAAAACGATAATGACGAGATGTAAAGTGGGAATGGTTTCATTTTTACACAAGTTTGAAATGGAGACAAACTATGCTTGGATTTGGTTTGTTTTTTACACAAGCTTGAAACAGAAACAAAATGTGCTTGAATTTGGTTTCATTTTTACACAAGCTTGAAACGAAAACAAATGTGCTTGAATTTGGTTTTGCATGTCCCCAACATAATGATTTGAGGTACACAAACTGATAAAAATGGAATTCACGGATTTTACTATTGTACCTTGAGATCCATTGTCGTTATTGGTGTTTTCTGTCATACCTGTTAACGGTGCACACCATTGGCCGGTAATCAGGTGGTTTTCTAGCATGTTCGACTTCAACACATTTATTATCATGTTAGAATTCGTACATTGATCGGGTCGGGATGGACCGCAAGACCCTAAGTCTTGTCTGTTATGACTCAGGTTGCATGGATTTATATGTCATTCATGATTGTACACGTGTTTCAACTATACTAATGGTTGTGACCATACCGTGAGAATTTACATTTATGATGAACCTTATTATCTAGATGGTTATGCCCATACCATGGATCTTTTCATATAGTCTTCATGATTTGGATGGCTGCATCCATGCCATGGATTCTTGTCTTGATCTCAAATATGTATATGTATATGCATCCTTGATTTGCAGGTATCCTGACAGTGTGTGTCCTCATCCTTGCCAAAAGATCGTAAAGCATCTCAGCCACCACTCTTCATTCTGCCTTCATGATTTAGGGGGCATATGTTACACAGTATTTTGTCATGCCTCCTAAACGTCCCTATGACATACCTTGAAGTTCATGAAACATGACCATTATACAGTATACTCATTCATGTATATAGTTCATATCCCTCCTTTAGCTTTTCTTGGAAAATGTCTGGAGCTTTCCCTGAAGAAATAGCTCTTAAAACCCTAAAAAGAGGGTCATCGCTCTTATGAAGCTCAAAAATACGATGGTTTCCTATTGCACCGTGTTTGACCCATGATGGCATCTCTCTATTCCCTTGCATACCCATGATGATCCCAAAAGGTAATTTTCCCAAAGAGGATGAGAAGCTTTGTGATCGAGAAGCTTCCAGAACGACGAACTAGAGGTGGTTTTAGATAGATGAGGTCGAATCCTCGTAACTTGACCTCTTCGTCTTATACCTACGAGCTACCTCCTTGAGATATGGGTCCAATCCTATCTTTGGAGTAGTCATAACTCCCTATCCAAGCCTATAAATTCCTCCTCTTCCATTCCCAAATGGTTGGTTTATGTCCATTTGCACCCCTATGTTGAGCTTGTGCTTAGAGGCTATTCATTAGACTTGGAGAAGGATTGTTTGGAGAGTTTCTTGGCTTGGAATTCGATTACCACTCAAGGAGAGCCTTTCAACATCAAGGTTATGGTTGTAAACTTCCCTTTATTCTTTAAATAATATACAACTTCTGGTTCATCTTCCCAAAATATATATTTCATGTATGTATTAGCTTGACATTCCTTGATTAGTCAAGTAGGTTGTTATTGGATTTTCTATTGGTTTTGGCATGCTTTGTTGTATCTTGATCACTTGTGCATGTACATAAGTGCTGAGAAAAGCAGGAACAAGTCTATGACACAAGAGGTTCAAGGCTCTTGACAAAGGAAATTGAATTAGCATCAAAACGAGGTAGGTCATCTCTTTCATTCTACTGTTCAATTATAACCTAAGAATATGTCTAGTTGATTGTCACTTCAATTGCTAGACCCACACATTGGGCTAGAGGGATCGTCTCCATCCGCAAAGAGGATTAACCTTGTCAACACACATACCTCAAAAGCTTTATAAACTTGGTCATGTACTCTTCGTCTGTCGTGGAACCCATATTCAACTCATAGAACTCCTTGGCCTTCCATCATAATATGTCTTAGACAAGTACTTTCTGAAGAGTCTTTCAAACTCACTCCAAGTCATCTTCTCTTCTCTAATGCCTTTGACATTCTTCACATCTTTCCACCAGATATATTCTCTTCCTTTGAGACTGAAGGTGGATATGTTGGCTTTCATGTTCTTTGAATAGTCATGCAATATAAGTAATTCCTTATCCCAAGAAACCATGGTTCTACATCTTCTGATTTATTCATATATCCATCAAATGTAAGAGGCTTGGCTTTCTTGAAGTCCTCTAGAAAATAATGCTTCTCACTCCTATAATGATGATGGTGGTAATGACTATGATGTCTCTCTGAACCAAAACTATAATAGAACCCATAAGCACTACCTCTCCTATCAAGTGTATACAACCATATACCTCCTCTCACTGTATCATCTTTGTCCAACCTTTATCCTGATCAAGACATACTACCATATGCTCCATTAGTCCTTTCCTCGTGTCCATGACTACTCCTTAATTGTCCTCATCTCTGCAAATCTGATAGGCTCTGAAGGATCACTACATTAACCTTGAATTTCTTTTCTTGAGCTCTGGCAAGCCTTTCCTATGTCTCAATTAGCCTATTATCAATTTTTGTCTTCAAACTTCTTAATGTATATGATATATCATAAGAATACCCATCTCCTGCTACTCAATTGATCTATAAGGAGAGTCATGTGAACTGTAATGCACCATTATGCTCCTCATCTCTAATCTTCTTCTTCCTGTGAACATACCATGTTAGATAAATTGAATAGAAAAGATAATCAACCATAGCTTAGTGTATCTCAGGTGAGGCTATCTCATATGCACAAGTCATCCCATATTAAAACTATATATATATATATATATAGATATATATATATATATATATATATATATATATATAGATATATATATATATATATATATATATATAGATATATATATATATATATATATATATATATATATATATATATATATATAATGACATCAACATATCTATATCTCAACATCATACATGATGACACAAAACTGCAATAATAACCACATGCATGATAATAGTAACCATCCAAATGCATGCATAACTATATACATTTACCCCAAGGTCTAGTGTTGTAACCTCGCTTGAATACCACCATGTGGTATCAGATATCACCCAAAGAGAATGGAAGCCACTCTGATACCACCCTGTAACTCCTCCTCCCACATTTACTCACTTTTACAATCTCTATAGCGTAAACATAAGCTAAATGTCACTATGATATGACCCGACCTCCAAGTTTCATTTATGGAAGTGAGGCCTACAAACCAGAAGTTAAATGACATACCTGAGGGACTACAGACCACTTGAGAGCATACCAACCACCCTAGGTGATCAATCCTTGAGCTAGAATTTTTTTTCACTAACTTAATACCCCAACCACACCCTTGACACATTATTGATGTGGTTATGAGGCTCCAACCACAGGCACAAGATTTCCTATGAATGGTTGTAACAAAAAAAATCCTATTCTTTGCATGTGGTCGTGAGATCTAAGCCACTTTTTTAGGCTAGCCTCTAGGCCATTGCCCAGAACTGCCTGTAACTTTCAAAAATCATGACAAGCATGATAACAATGGTAACCATTCAAAACTTACACAAGATCTAAATTAGTACATGACTAGTACATGATAGACATTTCGTCAAACATATGGTAAACCTATACGTTGCGGGTCATGAATGCATATTTGATCATAAACTTTGAACTTCATCTGAGAATCACCATGAAGGTATAATTCCTTCTCAAGTAGTTACAATAACACTTGTTAGCCCATGCATTCATCAACCATTCAAATACTTATCAAATCATGAACAAGAGCCATAGCTATAGCACATCATAGAACCATGCATATAAACAACACATAACCATAATAGAAACCATAACAAATCAGCCATAAGATCACTTAATAACCAATACACATGATCATAAATCATAATGAGAAAAATAGATTAAATTAGCATATGCAAAAGCCAACTAATTCAAGGACTTCCATGTACCACCCAAACATAGATTGGTCTTAACCAAATATTTCTTTCATCCAATCATCCCCATGCCATATTCCAAGCATAAATGTGGGATCTCAACGGATAAACCAAAATAAAACCAAATAGGGAATCCAGAGGTTAAACCACCTCCACCCTCAAGCTATCATGATCTCCCCTAAACAGGTCTCGAGATTACAAAACCAAAACAAGCTTGGATACCTCAGAATTCCTTCACCATACCTTGAGGAATTTTCCTGTCTCAACCCACCTGTTGAGGGCATCTTGGAGAAAACCCATATCCACCCCTAACCCTTGGGATTTTACCGGAGACCACCTCTCCTGGATCCAAAATCTTCTGGCGATCCAAAGCTCAACCAAGAGTGAATTGCATCACACCATGGCTATCCAATAAATGGCAAGGCAAGGTTGAAACCACTGTCAAACCAAGCAAAACTAATACCAATGAAAACAAATGAACCAAATAAACAAATGCATGTACCATGTTGTTTTCACTGCGAAAAACACCCTCCAAAATTTTGCTTTCACTTGAATTTTGAAGCATACTGAGGATATTTTAATCTTTCGTTCTATGATCACTTCATGGTCATCTAATGTTTTGTAAAGTATTGAAGTTTAAAGGTCACTTGATCACACATGCTCTATCTTTGATGAATTCAAAATCACACATCTTTCTATGTAAGCTTGGATAGGAATTGCACATATCTTGAAGATAAGGTTTGCACAATCACTAGTGATAGTGACTGAACAATCCATAAGCACAATATACTACACAACACATGATGACAGTGAGTGTGCACTCTCCATTAGAAATCCTCCTCACTTTGATTGCAATTGTACTTTTATTTCAGTGAGTTTCTCAACTTTCACTCTGGCACACCTTGATTTTGCAAGTGTCACTTTCACATTCGCAGTTGTCATTTTGGCTTTCTTTCACTTTAAAATTTCTGTTTTCATGTTATTTTCACTCCAGCATTTGTTTCTTTCACTTTCTCTAAGTCATTCCAAGTGTCATTTGCACTTTTCTCTCACTTTCTAAAGTGTCATCTTTTGGCATGGGAAGTGTCACACACCGTAGAACGTGGAGTTATGGTTCATGTCAAGGGGAAACTTTGGTACTAATGGCTCTTATTTATCATATGGACATGCATTGTACCCATTTCGAAAGTTTCATGCACTGTCGCACAAGTGTAATCACTGTCGTCGCAAAGTATACCTTCAATGTCACCCTTGGAGGAGTATGTTATTTCACCATTGCAATAAGGGGATCATGTCATTTCTAAGTTTTGAGTGTTCAATGTTGTGTCGTCATTTTTCTGAGTGTGTGATCATGTATAAATCCTACCTTGGTTTGATCTTTGCTTGACCGGTCCCATACTTAACCAAATTCTAGAAATTTTTATGCCTGACCAACTTAAGCTCAATCTTCCCTCAAACTACACATTGCATACTATCAACCCTCAAGAACTCACCCTTTCCTCCTATAACTATTCAATGTGTATTTATTTCCTCTAAGGACTACATATTGCACAGTCAGAGTGCTCAATCCTAGCCTCCTGACCTCTACAACTGTGCAATCAAGCCTCGCTGTCAGTCTCCTTCTATGCATTATGTAGTGGCAAGAAACAAGTTGTCATCCTTCCTAATATTCATAAGTACATAATCCCCTCACCTCTCTCTCTCTCTCCCCTAAACTACACATTTTCCAGTCCCAGTGGGTAATCCTGCCTCAATGAGCTCCTCAACTACACAGTCTTCCTACCTAGGCCTCTAGAACTGCGCATTACATAGTCATAAGTATCAATCCTCCACTCTTGGCCTCTGGAACTGTACACTATGCAATCCTTGAGCCTTCTTCCCAGTCCAATACCTAGTTCTAGTCCATCAATGATTTTGATGAAGCATGTTATACTAGGATTTTTTTGGACTTATGTTGTCTTGTCATGAGTGATTTCCAGTTGTAGGTACTTGTCGGGATGGGGTCTCTAGGGGTGGAATTGAATTAAGTTAGTCATTTTTTATAAATAATTTTGTAAAATATGTAAAGTCTCTGCGAAATGTGGATGTGGAGTGCATAGATAGATAGGAGTCAAAGGGGTCTTGGCACCTTGTTTGGGTAAGTGATAGGCGGTTTTTAAGACCCACCCATGAGCCAGGGGCCATGGTATTGTATTAGAAATGCTATAAGTAGTTGATTCATAGCGAGTCTTAGAGATAAATTTTGATAGATAAAAATAGAGAGATGAATGGATGAATGATATTGTATAGGTTTGATAGACATGAAGGTTTGTTTCTGTCAGTAGTGAAGGAAAGGCTCCGCAGCTGAGTGCATGGAGGCCTAGAAGAGTCCACTGCGTGGACCACTGCAGCTAAGTGCGTAGGGTAGTTGAAGTTTGTACTGAAGTAATTCTTATTGATAAAGACTAATTTCGGGTTGGAAATATTTGCATCTGTGTTTTATTTGTTACCTGTTTATCTTGCTTTGAATATTGTTCCCATGAGTTAATGTGTTTCCTCTGCGTAAATTGGGTTAATTGAATATGTTTATGCTTAGTAAATATACTAAATGATATTCACGAAGTGGTAGATCTAAACTAAGATAGTTATCGAAGGAGAAGATAGGTCTGTACTATGACAGATCTAGGCCACAGAAGCCCTAGAAAGCATGCTTATGTGCATGAAAGTAGCGGGGCTCTATTCTTAAGGTTTGAATAACGTAATCAAAGGTATTCATGAGGAATTGAAGGTCTTTAAGGCTGATTTCAGGGTTTAAGATATATCAGAAGGTTAGATCTGCACGGAAGCAAATCTAAGGTATAGAAACATATCATGCTCATCTCTGGGTTCAGAAACTTGGTTCTTACATCCCCCAATACTGCTTTGGGTGAGACTGCAACCTGCGCTACGTAGGTTATTGTTGAAAGGGCCAATAGTTGAGGGTTTTGTTGGTTGTTGCAACTAACTCCAAACCTAGGTCAAGACCCCTCAAGCTAACAAATGGTTCCGTTGTCGGGACCGAGATTTGCTTAAGAGACGTGTGATATTGCATCATTGGAATACGACTAAGAAGGAGATTGAAAAGTGGTTAGATTGGAAGATTCACAAGTTTGCAGCTCAAGAAAATAGGAATCCATGCCTGTCAAAGGATGATTGGTTGAATAGATATTTGTATATAGAGGTACACGAAATTTTCTTTTGCACTCTTCCTTGTGAATTATATGAGTGGTTAGAAAAATTGGGAGACAGTCAAGGGAGGTGGATGCTCGATAGTCCTATAGTGTGGACTCCAGAATTGGTGCGACGACTAGAGGCATCTAAAAAAAATATCGCGCGGGCTGTCAATCATTGGCTTGATCGAATCCTAGGAGGATTTTTTATTGAATTTGCAATTGACACATTAGTTAGCTATAGTGAACTGGAGCGAAGATTCTTTAAGGGACCGCGAGGTAAGTACTTGAGGTCATTGAATACTTGGATTAAAATGTTATTGTGTGAAAAGTGAGTAATGTCATTACCTTAATGTTCAAAGCTACGCGAAGTGGTAGATTCTTTAGAAATAATGGATCAGGTCCAAAGTATAGTCCTTTAATTGAACCTCCTTCAAGAGACGATGAAGCAGCGGTGCTGACTACATAGTGAAGCGCTGTTTAGTTAATAACTCAAGGTATTTCGAGGATATATCATCCATCCAATCCACCTCCACCTCCACCTCCACCGCATACACCTTCACCTACACCTTCGCCTCCACCTCCACCATTCATCATAGCAAACACAATGAAGATGTCGATCTTCAAAGGAATAGGAAGTGAAGATCTGAAGCAATTCTGGTTTGTTGCGAACATTATATAGACAGTGCAAAAAATCACTAATGATAATATAAATAAGGCACAATTGGTTACCACATTTCAGGATTGCGCACTAACCTGGTACATTAAGTATTGCGCTGATAATCCTCAGGCATCATTAGCAGAGACTCAGACAAATTTGAACAAAGAATTTAGTAAGCCTAAATCTGAGGTGCAGTCGGTAATTGAATTTAAGGAGATCCGAATGAGAGTTGATGAGACACCTTGGGACTTTGATCAGAGGTTGAAGTGCCAGATCAGGCAGGCTAACATGCAAATATCAGATACACAGCATCACAACTAATTTGTAGCGTTTCTTTTGCCACACTTACGAATACCTCTGTCACATCAGAAGATAGAAACACAAGCGGAATCCCTAAAGATCTTGATGAATCTGCACGTATCACCTATTCAGGATAAAAACCTGGGGTACAACAAATGCACTCGTAGTTAGAGAGGTTGCACCTAGAATTACAGAGGCTAAAGAAATAAAAGGAGACTAAGTCAGAAGTGGGCACAGAGGTTTGGTGCTTGAAGTGAAAGGGCCATGAGCATGATAAAGACCACTGCCCAGTATATGGGAATTACCTTATAGGAGGGGGGCCAACCCCCATAAAGCCAGAAACCTCAGCCAAGCCGAGCATGGGAGCTGCGCTATGGTGCACCATTTTTCAAGTCACTAGACAACATGCAGCGGATAACTGCCACCTACTTCCGAAATTCGTTCAGAAACCCCAGCATTTATTTTGCAATTTCTGTAAATCAGTGGGCCATGATGAGCGTTATTGTTGAAGTTATGAGCTAATGATGGAAAGAACCCCTACTTACTGTACGCAAGAAAAACCTCGGCTCCCAGATCAAGGCGTGGGAGGAGTGTGTGGGGGTTTTCAAGGCTGAGGATGTGGAGGAAGAGGAGGACCTGGTAGAGGTTGTGGTTAGGTTATCTGCTACAACTGTGGACAATTGGGACACTTGGCATGAGATTTCCTGAATCCTACACACCCTTCGTGTTAATACTGTAGACAATTCGACCATGCCATAGAAGACTTCCCAATGCTAATAGCTAAAATGCAAGAGAAGAAAATGCAGCCTCAACAGCCTATGTAGAATTTACAAATGATGAGGCCTGAGTCCCTCGAATAGGACACGAACATAAACATTGTGTTAAGAAGTGGTATAAGGACTGGCACAGATAAAGGTAAGAAGCCTGAGGAAGAGGGATGGGTGTGAAAGGAAGCTGAGAAAGAAATCAATTTTGATCTGAATCGCACTAAAGAGAAGTTCTTGGAAGCAAAGAAGAACTTTGCTGAGACCTCCACCTCAAGAAGTCAAGAGAAAACATTGGACACTAATGCGTCGTAGAAAATAGATCCTTCCATACTAGCTACTTCACTGAAAACTTGTATGAAGTTGTTGCACGATCACAAAGTTGTTGAAGGATTGCAAGACTTAATAGACAAGTGCTCAAATAAGGAAAAGGCTCCTATGAAGTAGCGCACAATGAGAAAGATTGGTAAGCCTAGGGCACGAACGGGGTGAGAGATGAGGCTAACCACGCAGATAGGCGATTATGAAATGGACCAGGTGATTTTGGATCTAGGGTCCTATGTGAATGTGTTTCCGAAATAGACATGGGAAAAGATGTGGAGGCATGCGCTGTAGTGGTGTTTGATTCATCTCTGAATGATGAATCAAAAGAAAATCATCCCCATGGGCTGATTGTATGGAGTGATGGTTGATATTGAAGGTGCGAGTGCATTAGTGGACTTTGAAGTTATATAAATTTTCGATAATAGTAATCCCTACCCTGCGCTCCTGGGAATCGGCTGGGCTATTGAAATGAATGGTTTCATTAATTTAAAGAAGAGGAAAATGACCTTCGAAAAGAAGTTGCTTAGGGTTTTAGTGACACTAGATCCTACAGAAGGAGCACGCTATACTGAACATGTCTGTGATTATGTAGAAAGTGACGACGAGCTGGATCAAATATACAAGATAACAATGCAAGATCAAGATTAGATCAATCCAATGGTGGATGGATGGATCGCATGGGACCAGGAGAGTTCATGCACTTTTGACTCAAATGAGGAATTAGAGCATTGGAAAAACTGTTTACATGAAGTATCTACAATGCGATGTAATATGATGGTGAAGTAACTGCACTGTGTTTCGTCAGAGGTAAGAAAGCTACCTTATTATGATGGTCTGGTTGACGTAGATATGTTTTTAGATGAATTTGAGCGTGAAGTCCCTGAAGACCACTGTTTTCAAGCATTGGAGTTGGCGTTATGTGCTACGCTTGCACGATGTTGGGGTATGCATAAGGAAACCTTTGTTGGATGGAGGGATTATAGGCGAATGATGAAGCTACGATGTGGGCATGCTAATACCAGGATGAATAAGAAGTATAGAGGGAAGGATGATCCACGTGATCACCTGGTGAAGTGGACTAAGGTGTGGGGAACGGAACCACAGCTAGAATGGGTACATATATTTTTTCATACCTTGGATACCATCCCCATGAACTAGTATCTCGAAACAGAGCTCCGCCATGACATTGCAAAATGGGATGTATTGAAAGCAAGTTTCTTATCGAATTTCAGCTTCGAGGATGTGTTTGAAAGCATCGATGAAGCGCTTCAAGAGATTACAACGGTTATCTTCAGAATGTTGGAGGAACCTATGAAATGAACCCAACCTTATTGGAGCACCCAGCGCACCATGCATTGGAATGCTACAAAATGACCGCTATAGAGGAGGACGAAGACCCAAGGAATATCAATATTCTAGATACAGAAGGGCATCGCACAATAGAAGGACCACAAGTAGAGAACCCAGACATTTCCGCACCTTTGAAAACAAGATAGGTAAACATTGGCACTTAGGAAGAACCAAAGTTTGCGAAGATTGGGGACTATTGGGACGATGCTATAGTAGACAAAGTTGCTGAATTACTTTGCAAGTACCAAGATCTCTTCCCCACTAAGTTTTCAAATTTAAAGGGCATACTTGGCGATTTGGGTGTTATGGGGATCACATTGAAGTTGGATGTGAAGCCTATCAAACAGAGGCCTTATCGCCTTAATCCTAATTATAAGGAGAAGGTTCGCCAAGAGCTAGATAAAATGCTAGATAATGGAATTATAGAACCTATTGAAGAGTCTGATTGGGTGAGCCCGATGGTAGTCCAAGAGAAGAAACAAAAGGGTGAAATAAGAATTTGCATAGATTTGCGGAAGCTAAATGATGCATGTGTCCATGATCCATTTCCAACGTCATTTACAGATGAAGTATTAGATTATGTTGGAGGGCTAGAGGCCTATTCCTTTACTGATGGGTTTTGTGGTTATCACCACCTTCGCGACAGAGTGGAGTTGCTTTTAGTACATTGTTATGCCTTTTGGTTTAAATAATGTGCCTGTAATATTTTCCCACATCGTCATAGCAGTGTTCAAAGCATTAATTCATAAGTTTATGTTGGGTGTGGAGCCTGATTATCTTCTATATTCAAAGGTATCGCTGCATTTGACCCCAGTTCGTAATGGGGCGGCAACACCACCCATAAAATATTCGCTATAGGGGGGGTCTAGGGGGGGGCTAAGACCTTTGGGAGCGCCCCCCCGATGGGGGGATTAGGGGTAGTGCCCCCGAAGCTAAAAATAGATGTAAAATTTCCTTATAAAATGTTGTAAATTCGTAGTCAATCTGGGTTGTTCATTAGGTGGAGATCTGACGGTAGAAGTTATGTTTAATTTAGTGGTTTTTGCCCTAGAAGGCAACCTCTCGCTATATATGAGGGAATTGTATTGCGTCTATGTAGATCTATATTCTAAGTAAAGAAAAGAGAGGAGATTGAGAGCAAAGAGGGAATTACAACGGATCTGCTATAGGTTGTATCTCTTCAGTTTGCTGGATAATATAAAAGGAAGGACTGGCTATTTCTCCGTGGACATAGCCCAAACTAGGTGAACCATGTATATCTGTGTCTCTCTTGTTTTATGGATTTTTTGTGTTTATATTTTTGCAATATTTTATGTGTTCCATTTCTCTATAATATTTAATTTCCTAATAGTTTATGGAAGTATACTTCGATAACTGGAACGTGTTTGGATTGGTAAAATGCCATGTAGCAAGTATGCACCTTATGTTGGATACATGTTGAAGATACCAAATTGCATTGAATTTGAAAAAATGTATATTTTGTGTTCCTTTTGGGATATTGCTGGGTCATGTGGTGTGCAAGCAAGGATTGATGGTGGACCCTGCAAAGACCATTGTGATTTTGAAGTTGGAGAACCCTAGGAATGTCAAGCAGCTGCACGCGACGTTGGGACACACTGGATACTATAGAAAATTCATTAAAGCCTGTGCTCAAATTACCACGCCCATGGAAAAACTACAGAAGAAGGATGCAACATTTTGTTGGGATGAGGAATGTCAGTGTAACTTAGAAGTGTTGAAAGAAAAGATGGTGACTGTGCCCATCCTGGTATTTCCCGATTGGAAGAAGGAGTTTCACGTACATGTGGATGCTTCTTGCATTGCACTGGGTGCGGTATTAACACAAGAAGGTGATGGTGAATTGGACCATCCTATAGCCTTCGCAAGTAGGAAGTTATCAAAGGCTAAAAAAAATTATTCAACGACAGAGTGTGAAGGGCTGGCCATGGTCTACGCACTGCAGAAATTCAGACATTATATGTTAGGGGGCCATTTCAAAATGTATACAGATCATTCAGCCTTAAAGTACCTGGTCAACAAGCCTGTGTTGGGGGAAAATATTTGCAGGTGGTTGTTATTATTTCGGCAATATGATTTCGAAGTTATTGTGAAACCTGGTCAGCTAAACGCTGGTCCAGGCCACCTATCGAGGATTGAAACATGTGAAGAACCCAATAATTTGGAGGAAGGGTTGTCGGATGTGCAACTTTTTACAGTACGTATAGCAGATGACCATTTTGCTGACATTATTCAAATCTTAACTACACCGATGGTGCTTGAAGGATATAAAGCGTAGCAGAAGAAAGAACTAGTCATTCACGTAATATATTTTTCAGTCATTAGGGGACATTTGTAAAAAATGGGGGCAGGCGAAATATTTTAGAGCTATGTGCCGAACTTTGAGTGTGATAGTATTCTTGTTGAAGCTCATGGGGGAGATGCAGGAGGTCGTTATATAGGAAAAGTAACCGCGTAGAAGATTTTGCGCGCAAGATTATGGTGGCCAACATTGCACAAGGATTCCAAAGAATACTATAAGGCATGTGATGCATGTTAATGAACTGGAAGATCATTGAAGAGGGATGAACTACTACCACATCCTCAGGTATCTTTGCAAGCATTTTAGAAATGGACGATCAATTTTATTGGGCCAATTCAGCCACTTGGAAGGAAAATGGGTGCACGCTACATTATCACTACCACAAAATATTTAACTAGATGGGCGGAAGTGCAACCAGTATGGGATTTTACAGTGGCTACTACAACAAAGTTCTTATTTGGATATGTGTTGAGCCTCAAACCTGCACCTTCTTATACACCCTCTCAGCCTTCTTTTCCCACTTACTTCATCCATCAAGTTGTTAAATCATTGCATTATAGTCTAAAAAGAACTTCTGACATGGTTTTCTAACTATGCTTATGACTGTTGTTTGGTTTGGATTTTTGTTCAGGCAGCTGCGGAAACTTGTCAGTTTCCGCAACCAGCACAAGTTTCCGAAGCCAGCACAGGTTTCCGCAGCCATTTTGTTAAAGGCTATGCTACAGGTGTCCTATGAAGAAACAAACCACATGGGCAAGCTACAGGTGACGGGTACATGGAACGTGTCTCTTCAGATCAGCCAAATCATCCATAAAAGGTCACGGTCAACAAGGGTCAAAGGCAAATCCAACCAAGGAATTTAGCGGTGGCACGTCTCTGTTTTGAGCACGTGAAAGTTTATGTAGCACAGTCCTCATCTCACGGAGATATCGGCACACCTGGAGATCAACCCCGTAACCTGAATCCAACAGCTACCACTCCGAAGATTTAATGGACATGATGACCGTTACTCTAGATCTCGGGCTGAGGAGATCTACATGTCTCTGGCAACGCAGTTGACAGCATAGGATTTAGTTAGTTAGTTACAACACTTTTTCATTATAAATAACGCGTTGATAAACGCTGTGTAGAAGCTTTTGGAGATGTAATTTTTGAACTGTTGTTATTATCACCCCACTGCACTTTGTTTTACATATTTTGCTGCTGCTTTAATACATGAGAAGACTACTTTCCTGAGCTCGTTTTTGTGACTGTTCGTTGACTGGCTGAGGTGGCAGAGGGCCCCTGCGCACTAAAGCCCTGTATAGTTCTCATTTAATTTTCTTATGTTTCTGCTTTCATAATTAGTAGCTTGTATATAACATGTTGTTTTGATGTTTTTAATTCACTGCTGTTTACATTTTCATTTATGTTTTCTTATAGCTGTCAGCTGATCAATGCTTTTCTACAGGTTTTCTTAGGCAGCCCAGGCAAATTTTCATCTTTTTGATAACTATTGACATATGAGATCATCTTGTCCTTCCTGCTAATTTTCATTTTCTGAAGTTTAATTCCAGCACTGTCATTTTTCAAATTGTGTTTTGCTTATTTATTTTTCTGCTACTTAGACATCATACTACTCATTTCTTTATGGTTTCTTTCTATAGTCAAGTGACTCTATTAGTAAGGAATCAGAATATTACTTATTGTAGTGTGATTTAGTTATCATATTGCTTAACTTGTTCATGATTGCTTCCCGTGAGGTAGATTGAGCTGAAGGGTAAAGGATCAGAAGAGTTGAAGTAGTGTGATTAGTTTCCTTTATGCAATTTAATTTCCTGCAATTTAGATATCATATTGCTTGACTTATTCATGATTCCTTCCCATAAGGTAGATTGAGTTGAAGGGTAAAGGATCAGAAGAGTTGAAGTAGTGTGAATTAGTTGCTTTGCTTTTAGTTTTTGAGTTACTTTAAGTTCAGTCTTTACTTTCTTTTTCATACAGCAGCAAGGATACTGGGCCATTGTCATTAGTTCACTGTTTGATACATTTACTTCCTCTTAAGAATTGATTTCATTACATTCATTTTAGAGCTTTCTTTTTTTGAACACTTTTAAGTTTGGAAAACCACTGTAGAAATCACCATCACCATCCATACTTAACTTTCATTTTCGCCATCACACACTAGGGAATCCATAAAAGATAAATCCAAAAACAAACTAAAAAAAAAAACTCAAAAACGACAAAAGACTAAGAAAATGGTTATCTTGTACATATAGTACACTTTGCTTCGTCAGTTTACGAATCCCGGATTGACATTTTAAATAGCAATTTAGAACACACTAAATTGACCAAACAATATTTTAACGCATTTTGGATGTCTGAAAGTATTAAAGAGTGATATGGGAACACACTTTCTGAACGAAATGATTAGCGTAATGAAAGATGAATTTCAGGTCTACCATCAGAAGAGCACACCATATCACCCACATGAAAATGGGTAAGTCAAAGCTTTTAACAAAATTTTGGAGAAAACATTAACAAAGGTATATAATGTGTAACAGAATCACTAGGATGTGCACTTACTTGTAGTACTATGGGCCTATAGGACAACCTGTAAAAAACTGACAGGTAAAACTCCGTTTAGATGTTAGGATATTCCGACACATAGGAAATAGTTAAGTATAACTTGGTCTAGTGTAGAGTTAGGTAAAGTGTGTTTCTTTACTATGTACTTTTGTATCTCACAATCTAACGGTCACCATATGTAGTGATTCGACAGTTCATTCTCTCCTCGGTATTACCGACACTTGATCCGTGGCTTAACACCCGATTGGTCCATGATCTCTATTTAAAGAGCATGGAGGGTCATTTGTAGGGTAACTGTTCATGAGAGAAGCTTACGTAAATTTTCATTCTTTTATTAATAAATTTCCTGAAGTGGCTGCGTTGGCTCAAGTCGTGGACTGTTTCTCTCTTTGAGGGTTTTAACCACGTCAACAATATTGGTGTATTGATCTGTGATCTATTTGTGAGCGGTGTCCTTTGGTGTTCCGTCTGAGGAACTTACCCTGTAAATTCCTACATGGTATCAGAGCCAAGTTGAGGGCCACATTCATTGGTGATCCAAATCTGAAGCCAGTAGAACTGCATCCGACTGCCGTTTCCTAGATCTACTATTTCTGACTGCTTTCGAGCCAAGAGGACTACTCTATTGTGTTAGGAGCATCTGTTCTAGTGAGGAACCCCTTTCGTTTCACGCGAAAGGGTTTCCAGTAGCCCTAGCTACATCATTTTTAAGATCTGGAGGTATATAGTGTTTATTTGAAGTTTCTAGTTATTTTCTCTCTATTTATTTCGGTTTATTTATCTCTTCGTTTTTCTATTACTGGATTTACACCTTTCATTTTTGGGTATTCTCTTTGCCTCGCGACTCTGTGCGATCTGGGCAAATTAGAAACAAAAAGGAAGTTTTTTTTTTTTTTGATGCGTATGCTCTTTTCCGTTGCGCCTTAGTGTGATCTCGGAAAATCAAAAACATTGAGGAAAATTTTTAGTTTCCCAGTAAACCTAACTTCAAACCATAAGGTTGTTTTTTTTTTTTTTGTATGTACGTTTTTGGTTTTGTGGTTTTTGTTTTGTAGGAAAAAAAGAGCTTTCTCAAGTAAGCACGCACCCCAAAGTTTCGGTGACTAAAAAAGAAAAACAAAACCCCACCTTCCTCTTTTCCAAAAATTATTAACCTTTTAAACTAGTTCACATGGTCCAAAGTTACTTTATGAGAATAGAGATTTTGAATTCAAGTCTTTCTTTTTGTTGAGTTACTTTTTCAAAAAGCACATGTAACTTATGTTTTAAAGTTACTTTATATAAAAATGTTCTCACCCATTATAAAAAGTGAGTCACTTATAATTCTAAAGTCTCTTTATCTTTTATTTAAGTTAAAATTTAGTGGGTAGCTCATAAAGTACCATTGTAAAAGTGACTTTCATTTACTTATAAAAGTAAGTCATATATATATATAGTTAAAAGTGAGCTATTTAGATTAAGTTTGGAAAGGGGGCAGTTTTTTTTTTTTAAATATAACATTATCATTTATTTCTGCACATTCCCGCACTTCGTCGGCATCTTCAACAACTTTTATTCAAAAAGCAATAACTTCTTCATCCGGAAGCTGTTTTTAGAGCCATTTTTTTTAATCAGCCTAATTTTTAGAGATCTTTCCATTAGAACACTTAGTTTCAACATCTATAGCTTCAATTTCTGTTAAAATGGAAATTCCATGCCAAGTTATTCTTAACAACACCAACTACTTCCAATGGTGGTCCTACATTGTGGATTTACTTAGAAGTAAAGGTCATTACAGAATAGCCACAGTCCAAGAAACCAAACCGAAAGATGAAGATAAAGCTGCAAAATGGGAAAATAGGCAAGATCAAGCACATGGGTTGATAGGGATGTCTATTTCTCTTGAGCTTAGATTCCATATTGCAAAACTTGATACTCCTAACGAAGCAATGAAATAGATCGTGTTGGCTTATAGAGGCCTAACCCAAGTTCGGAAGAGTTATTTAGCCAAAAAAATCCCACAGCTACTGGCCCTTTCGGCAACAACCCACAGAGCACAGACTGAGGTCTCACCTGAGGTAGTAGGGGAGGGTGCTGGAACCAGGTTTTCGCACCCTTGGGATGTCTTGCTGTGGTCTGGAAGGTTCGCACATTGTTCGGTGGCTTCGCTCCACTCTGCTCTGTGTAGATCTAGACCCAGGAAAATCCTTAATTCTTATTAATGTGTTGTTATAGATTAGATCTACTTTTTATGGTCTTTAAGCAATCATTTAACAAAATTAACCAGTTCCCTCACCCAGAAAGATATAGATTTGCATAAACTCATAACATAAGCATATGCACATAGATCAAATAGTTATATCAACCATGAATTAGCCAGATCCTCAATAATTCAGATTTAACACCGAATTTCAGAATCAACTTATCTTTATTCAATTCTTCCACCAATACATCTAGATCCACCCTGCGCACTCAGCTGCAGGGGTTCACGCACACAGCTGCGAACTCTACTAGGCCTTTGCGCACACAACTGCAAAGCCTCTATCTACCTACCAACACCCTTGACTCAGACTTACAGATGCTTCCAGACTTCGTTCTTCAAAAACCCATTCCATTCCAGATCCAAAAATACATACCAAAAGCTACCTTATACCCTTAGAACCTCCTTCTATTTATACATTCCCATGATTCGCGGATCATGGGCAAGCCGACTTACTTCCTATTATTCTGTATTATTTCTTGGGCGAACAACCCTTTGACTCAATCTATTACATTTTGCGCTCCGCATATTTCGGAGTTTTTACAATATTTTCATCCTAATTTATAGGCTCTAAGCCCCAAAACTGTTACATGGGACCTCCGCTACCCAACAGGCCCCCAACACAATCATCATGACTCGTCCCGAGTCACTCGTCGGTGTGGCGAGACGCGTTGCCTAGGCTCCGCGATTCACCTCCCTGTGAGTGACGTCCTTCATTCTATTGCTCCTTCTTCGTCTCCTGCAACGCTTCTTCTAACTCTTGCTTCGTTGTTTCTACCAATTCTCACAACTGATAATGCTCATTCTGCTCTGCTTGGTTAACATAGAACACCCCCTCATAGGATTTTAGCTCTAGCTGGGGTGCCACATACGGGACCTCCTTGTACCAACGCAGCCAATTTCTAAGTTCGTATCTTCTCTTCGCACTGTCTACTGCAGCTTGTGTTGCAATTTTGCAAGACCATTGCTACTGTCCGCGAGATCCCAATCTTCAAGATACACCAGAGATGACTTTTTAACTACAATTCCACCATTTGTCTCCGTATTTACAACTTTTCCTTTATCCTTTATGGTTCGCTGACCAGCCCATGGGTAAGGCCATGACATCCGGACCAGTTTTTCTTCATGTCTACAAATTTCCGACACATCCCCTCCCGTCAATGCTGAAATCTGCATGGTGTCCGCAACTGTCCATACTGTATTCTTCAAAAATTCCTGCATCTTTGGCCATATCAAAACTCTTGGTCTTACTCCTTGACCGTAGATAATGAAGAGTTCCATAGCGGCGGGAAAGCACAACAGATTAAGGTTCTCAAAAGTGCAACTTGTTTGGTGGAGGCCCCCTTGTGATTTATAAGTGTTTCGAAATTCACATTCGTTGGCTCCCACCTTTTCTTGTGTCCTCATGTTAAGCCTACAATAGATCGTTCCAGATCTGGCTCGTACCTTGTCTCTTGATTGCCTGCCGCCCATTCCCTTTTGCCATAACTCAGACATCTTGTCATGAATAGTGATAGAAATGGTCACCTCTCTACTTGTCAACGTAGCAGTGCATCCCTTTCCGTGCAACCGCGACCCTTGTGACAGACCATATCCATGCGCACCCCAGTGGTCACGCAGCTTCCCCCCAGACTGCTTTATCGTCCCGTGCTCTCTTTCAACTGGCTGGAGCGGTGAGACTGTCCTTCAGTCAGTTAGTCAGGCAGTCGGCCCACCCATGTAGAGCTTCAGGTGACTGCCATTTACTCTTCCCGGGAAGGGGTTTCCATTGAGCCTGGCTAGCTGGACCGCGCCTCTATCTGTAACATCTTTGACTACATAGGGACCCAACCAATGCATTCAGAGCTTGCCAGGGAATTTCTCGAACTTGTTGTCATATAGTAATACTAGATCATTCTCCTTGAAAGTGCGCACCTTGATATGGCAATCATCCCATGCTTTATCTCACTGTTTCTGTACTTGTTTATGAAATCCGGCCAAATACCATTCCTCCTCAAGTTCCTCTAGCTGCGTGAGCCATTCCTCCAAAGCCCTGCGGTCGGCCGTGCTTGTTATTGTCGTGATTCATAAGCTAGGTACGATGTATTCTATGGGTATGATGGCTTCCTTACCATAGACTAACAGAAAAGGTGTCGTGGCCCGTCAACTTCTTGCACGTGGTTCGGTAGGTCCATAGCACAACTGGGATGCGCAAGTCCCAATCGTTTCACTGCACATTACAGACCTTAGTCAACGCAGTCTCCAAAATTTTGTTGAACGCTTCGATGGTCCCATTCACTTGCGGATGGTATGGCGTACTCTGTTGATGATATATCTGGAATTCCTCAGTGAGTGCACTAATCATTTCATTCAGAAAGTGCGTTCCCCAGTCTCTCATTAGAATTTTGGGACACCCAAACCATGTCAACACGTTCTCAAACAAAAATTTCACTGCTGTAGTAGCTGTGTAGTCCTTAACCGGCTGTGCTTCTGCCCACCGGGTCAAATATTCTGTCACGATGATGATATAGTGCGCACTCGTCTTCCCTTGAGGTGTGATAGGTCCCACGAAGTCGATTGCCCACTTCTCGAATGGTTGCAGCGTCATCTGTGGATTGAGCGGCATTTCATCCCTTCACGATGGTTTCCCAGTTCGTTGACATACGTCACAAGCCCGACAGTGTGCTTTCTAGTCTTGATGTAGGGTTGGCCAACATAGTCCTGCATGAAGAATATTCTATGCTATGGTGTGACCCACATAATGTCCTCCAGCAACCCCCCCCCATGTTCTTCGGCAAGGATTTGTCCTCGCTCGAATTTAGGTACATATTTGCGTAATATTTCGCTGTTGCCCATCTTGTAGAGGTGTCCTGCAATAATAATAAAGTCTACTGTGCGTATCACCAATTATTTCTTCTACTGAACGGAATATCCCTGCGGCGTGATTCCTGCGGTTAAGAAGTGGGTTATGTCCTCAAAATGGCCACCCGTGATGCGCACTGCATACAACTGTGCATCTGGTAGTCCTTCGTCCAAGTTTGTGGGCTCTTCACCATTCTCAATTCGAGATAGGTGGTCTAGGCCTGCGTTCAGACGTCCTGGATTTATGATGACTTTGAAGTCATATTCTTGAAATAATAGTAGCCACCTACAAATTCGCCCCCCCAACACAGGCTTATTCACTAGGTATTTTAGCGTAGAGTGGTCAGTATACATCTTAAAGTGTCCTTCGAGCAGATAGTGGCGGCATTTCTGGAGTGCATATACCATCGCCAATCCTTCTCGCTCAGTATTGGAGTAGTTCTTCTCAGCTTTTGACAATCGGTGACTTGTGAGTGTGATCAGATGATCAATTCCCTCCGCTCCTTCTTGAGTGAGTACCGCGCCCAACGTGATACACGATGCACCAACGTGCACATGAAATTCGATGTCCCATTTCGGAAAGACCAATATAGGGGCTGATGCCATCTTTTCTTTAAGCGTTTCTAGACTTTTGTTGCATTCCTCATTCCAGCAATAAGTAGCATCCTTCTTTAGCAACTATTCCATTAGTGTTGTGATCTGTGCGTAGCTTTTCATGAACTTCTGATAGTAACCAGTGTGTCCCAGTGTGGTGCGTAGTTGTTTGACACTTCGCAGTGCTTGCAGATTGAGTGTGAGAGCGATCTTCGCCAGATCCACCATCAGACCTTGCTTACAAACCACATGGCCGAGCAAGTTCTCGAAGGGGACGAGGAAAGTACAGTTCTTCAGATTTAGTGCAATCTGGTGCCATCAGCAAGTATCTAGCATTAACCGTAATCTCACGGTATGTTTCTTAACTAGCCCAAAGACGGTCCAATCATCAAGATATACCTCTAAGAACTTGTGTATAAATTCCTTGAATACAGCTACCCGATGTGGGAGAATATCGCTAGCACATTCTTTAGTAAAAAGGGCATCACCGTATACTGAAAACAACCCCATTCGGTGGCGAAAGTTGTATTACTCTTGTCCTTTGGCGCGATCTTGATCTAGTGGTAACTCGAGAATCTATTCATGAAGGAGTAGGCTTCCTGTCCTCCCACATTTTCCAGTACCTTGTCTGTAAATGGTGTCGGAAAGGGATCATTGACACATACATCATTGAGCTTTCTGAGATCGACACAGATGCAAATTTCACCCTTTTGTTTCTTCTCCTGCACAACCATAGGACTTACCCAGTCGGACTCTTCTACTGGTTCAATTATTCCTGTTGCAAGAATCTTATCAAATTCTTCACGGACCTTCGCTTTGTATTTTGGATTCAACCGATAAGGCACTGCTTAACTTGCTTTGCATCCGGCTTCAGGGTTATCTTCATCATTCAAAAGTCATCGAGGATCCCTTTTAACTCTGTGATTTTTGTGGGGAATAAATCTTGATATTCTTGAAGCAACTCGACCACCTTTTCCACCGTGGCATCATCCCAATAGTTTCCCAACGTTGCATACTTCAACTATTCCTCTGTTTCGATGTTTACTTGTTTCATTTTCAGTGGTGCGGTGATGTTTGGATCCTCGATTGCTGGTCCATGCACCTCGCGACTCCCCTCTGTTTCTGAAATATTGATGTTTCTAGGGTCGTCCTCATCATCTTCTACCTGCACATTGTAACATTCTAGGGCCTGGCTCAACTGTCGCAACTAGTCTGGCTGCACAATTTCTTCTGGTTCCGATGGTATTTTGAAAATAGTGGCCTTTACCACCTGCAATGCATTGTCCACAATATCCATCCATTGATCCTCAAAGAGGAAAGTTGACAGAAACCCTTCGTGCAGGATATCCCATTCGCCTGTGCCATGTCGGAGCTCTGTTTCAATATACCAATTCCTTGGGATGACATCCAAGGTATGATAAAATAAGTGTACCCACTCCTGTTGAGGCTCTTCTCCATAGGCTTGGACCCATCTGGTTAGGTGCATGCGTGGATCATCACATCCATCGTATTTCTCTGTTATGCATAGTTCTAGCCTCCCAAATCTTATCTACATCATGTGCCTACAGTCGCGCCAATTTTCGAAGGTTCCTTCATGTGTGCCCCACCATCGTGCGGGTGTCACGCGTAGTGCCCATTTCAACGCATCGAACTGTTTGTGCTCTGGTACCATGCTTTCAAATTTGTTCAAGAATTCATCCACTACTGTTAGCCCATCATACATCGGTAGTTAACGATCCTGAGATTTAATGCAACACAGCGATTTAGTCACCATATTGCAGTTTAATGTGGTTACCCCATTCAGCGGGTTATGCCATTGCTCATTTCTTCATCTGAATCTTTGGTGCAAGATTCTGCATGCTCCCACGATATTCTTCCTTCCGCCGTCGGATTGTCCCACACTTGATGTCGTGCGGTGATTTTGTAAATACAATCTAATTCATCATCACTTCCTTTGTTGCGCACAGGTTGAGTGTAATGAGGTCCTTCATTCGGGTCTAGCGGAATGACTATGCATAGCGACTTCTCAAAGATCATTTTCCTCTTCTTTAGATTAATAACTCCATTCATGTCAGTGGCCTAGTCTATTCCTAATAATGCATGGTAAGAGCTACTTTCATTCAAAATTTTGATTACCTCGAAGTCTGTTCAAGTGCTTGCGCCTTCCATATCTACTATAATCCCTTGTAGTATTCCTATGGACAGGATCTTCTGTTGATTCGCCATCCTCAATTGAATAGGAGGCCATTGCAGTGTAGGATTACCCATGCTCTCCCACGTTTGTTTAGGTAGTACATTTGCATCTGAGCCCAAGTCCAGAATGATCTAATCCATCTCATAGTCACCAAGCTGTGATGTTAATTGCATTTCCCACTTAGTCCGCGATGCATGTTTTCCCAATTTTTGGATCACGCAAGGTTCACTTGACCCTGTGCACCTATTTATCAATTCTTGTAAGCCCTTAAGTGCTCTATTGTCGCGAAGCAATTTCATGCATGTCTCTAAAGAGGTAGTCAGCATCGAGCGATCCACTTCTAGCTTGGATTGATCCCTACTACTTGGGGTAGAGACCTCTGTGAAGCTCTCCCTAGCTTCCAGACCTGTCTCCTTGCGAACTCCTGTGTCCTCCTTGGTTAGTTTCCCCTTATCCTCTCCTATGATCGTGCCACTTCTGAGCACCATATTTACGTTTGGATCTTCTTCACATGGTTTGGACCCCATCATCTAGACATTCTATGTTGTCATAGGTTGTGCTGCCTTTTTCTCACGAATCTGCGCTATCAGTGTGGGGCAATCTATTAGTTCATGATCGAATTGTTCGCAGTAAGGGCACGATATTCTGGTCGGATTGGTATAGTCCCGCACGTAGTGATCAGGTCCTCCACAATTGTAACAGATGAGCTACCCACGACCCCTTCTTGGTCCCATTCCTCCCCGTCCTTGCCCACGTCCCTAGAACCCTCCGTGCACTATCGTCGTAGTTGGATCCTGACCTCGCACTTTAGTCTGCATTCTATAGGCAGGTGACCGGTCCATCAATAATTGATAATTGCCGTAGTCTTGTTCCTCGTGGCCCACCGATCTGCAAAAGTTACAAAATAGCCACTTGGGGGGGGTTGTCTCATGTTCTGTAATAGATGACAGTTGTCCATGGCATGCTTTCCTCCCTCCTAACATATCGCGCACCAGAGTGCGAGCACCACGCTTGGCCCTATCTGTGCCTATGGTCGAAATGGCATTGGTCCCCCCTCTGCCCCATAATTTGCAAAGACTGTATAGTGATCTTTATCATGACCCTGGCTTCTACACTTTATACACCATACTTCCTCCCGGGCTCCTTGGCGGGGTGCATGTTCTTGTTTTAACTTCTGCATTTCTGAACATAGGATTTGTATTTGGGCCTGGATTTGCTGAACTCCCAACACTGGATCCCGTATTGGGGTTTCGTGCAATCTCACCACGGTCTCTAATGCCTCAACTTGGGTTGAGATCTTTTGCTGTGATAGCGCTGTCCTTAGATGTGGTGTTAGGGATGCCACAAACCATGCGCAGTGCTGTGCATCTGACAACGTCATGTTCGCCTCATGGATTATACTTTTCAATACCTGATATATATCCCACGGAGTTTCACCAGGCATCATCACGATTTACTTGAACCCTATGATCGACTGCATTTCTGATTTCAGCCGACTAAATTCTTTTTTTAATTCGGTCCAGATCTCCACTGTTCCCGCATTCGGGTTATCGCTTGAGTACTTTATATACCATGTCAGCGCTCGGTCCTGCAACGTGCTAACTAAGGTAGCCTTTTTGATGTTATCATCTGTAACTCCATGCGCTTCCCATACCACCATTACCACGAACCAAAATTGTTCTAGATCTTCACTTCCTGCTCCTTTGAATACCGGTAGCTGGATCGCGCTCATCATTCTTAACCTTTGGCTTGCACGTCGATGTTCTATAAACTCGTACTGCTCCTGACCCAATCAATATTCAAGCTCTTTCTTTGTAGGATTCCAGTGTTCTGACATTAGACACCCCTTAGGCAGATCCTGGTCTCGAAAACGGAACCATTTGTTGGCTTATAGGGGCTTGACCTAGGTTCGAAAGAGTTATTTAGCCAAACAAATCCCGCAGCTACCGGCCATTTCGGCAACAGCCCGTGGAGCGTGGACTGAGGTCTCACCCGAGGTAGTAGGGGAGGGTGCTGGAACCAGGTTTCCAAACCCTTGGGATGTCTTGATATGGTCTACAATGTTTGCACACCATTTTATGGCTTCGTGCCACTTTGCTCCGCGTAGATCCGAACCCAGGAAAATCCTTAATTCTTATTAATGTGCTGTTATAGATTAGATCTACTTTTTATGGTCTTTAAGCAAACATTTAACATGATTAACCAGTTCACGCACCCAGAAAGATATAGATTTACATAAATTCATAACATAAGCATACACGCATAGATCAAATAGTTATATCAACCATGAATTAGCTAGATCCTCAATAATTCAGATTTAACACAAAATTTTAGAATCAACTTATCTATATTCAATTCTTCCACCAATACATCTAGATCCGCCCTGCGCACTCAGCTGCAGAGGTCTGCGTACATAGTTGCAGACTCTAGTAGGCCTCTGCGCACACAGCTGCAGAGCCTCTAGTTACCTACCAACACCCTTGACTCGGACTTACAGATGCTTCAAGATTTCGTTTTTTAAAAACCCATTACATTCCAGATCCAAAAATACATACCAAAAGCTACCTTCTACACTTAGAACCTCGCTCTATTTATACATTCCAATAATCCATGGACCATGGGCAAGTCGAGTTACTTCCTATTATTTTGTATTATTTCTTGGGCGGACAACCCTTTGACTCAATGTATTACATTTGGCGCTCCACATATTTTGGAGTTCTTACAATATTTTCATCCTAATTTATAGGCTATAAGCCTTAAATTGTTACACGGGACCTCTGCTACCCAATAGATCACTAAAGTTTTTGGAATTAAAAATGAACTTAGAGCCCATCAACTCAAAAATGAGTTGCTCACATTGGAGCCCAATAATTTTTCTTCCATTGAAGATTTTCTGTCCAAGTTCAAGACCCTTAGACTTCTATTGGAAGGTGTTAAGGTTAAGAAAGAAGATGTTAACCTTATCTATTCCATTCTTACTAAGTTAGGACCAACCTACTCTGTGTTTTTTTCCACCTTCCATTCTACAAGAGAAGCCTTCATTTCTCAAGGACAAGACTACAAGCCCCCTTCCTTTAATGCCCTTTGTGATTCTTTAATAAGAGAACAAGAAAAACTCTTACACCTTGGTCTTCTTAATCTTGGAAACTCTTCTAAGAAAGCCTTAGCCGCTTAGCAACAACCAAATTCAAAGAACCCTAGGAAGTTGTATCCTAAAAAGAATGGTCCTAAACCAAACAAGGGTCCTAAGAAATTTCAGTCTGAAAATGAAAAATCATTTCAACAAAATGATAAGGCAAATAAAAAAAAAGGGAAGAAGACTAATAGACATTTCCACTTTTGTAATCGAGATGGCCACTTAGAATCCAAATTCTTTAAGAAGATGGAAGCCTTGGAAGCAGCAATGAAAAAGCATAACATCCATTTGGATCACTCAACAACTTCAAATTCATCTTTAGGAATAAAACTTTCTGCATGTGGTTGTCAAGCATCTCAATCTGGACATGCACTAAATCTATCTTCTTCTTCTCCTTCTCATGAGTGGCTCATTAATTCTGGAGCTTCTTATCACATGGCTAAAACCAAAGCCATGTTTTCTTCTTTAAATTATTGTAACACTAAAAATATATATGTTGGTGATGATATATCTCTTAGTGTTGTAGGGACTGGAACTGTTCATATAGACAATGGTCAATTCAATGATGTATTATGTGTTCCAACCTTATCCTGCAACCTTCTATCTGTATATCAGATAAGTCATTCAGGTGAAGGTAAAATCGTTGAATTCTCACCTCATGATGTTGTAATTAGGGACCTAAGAGAACCTAGACAAATTTTAGCTACTGGAATTGCTAATGATTCTACAAGGTTGTATAAGTTTAACAACTTTGGGTCATCAAATATTCCCTCGGTATTTGTTTCTCATAATGATGAAGTAAGAAAACTTTGGCATGAGAGATTTGGTCACTTAAACTATCGCTCCCTTCAGAATATATGTAAAGAAAATATGGTGGAAGGTCTTTCAATGGTATCTTGTAGAGATGGTGTTTGTTCTAGATGTGTACTCAGAAAACATCATTGGGATAGTTTTGAAAAATGTGCCTCTTGGCATGCCTCAACCCCTTTACAACTTGTGCATAGTGATTTATGTGGTCCACTTCCAGTTGTTTCATTCTCTGGCTACAAGTATTTCTTAACTTTCATTGATGCTTTCTCCAGACGCACTTGGGTATACTATTTAAAACTCAAGAGTGAAGTATTTAACATCTTCTTGGCCTTTAAGGCCTTTGTTGAAAAACAATCTGGACATCAAATTCTTAAGCTAAGATCTGATAATGAAGGAGAATATGTTAACAACAAATTCATCAACTTTTCACTGAGAATGGAATTCAAATGCAACATACTGTTCCATATACTCCACAACAAAATGTAGTTGAAAGGAAGAATCACACCTGAAAGGAAATGCCTAATTGTATGCTTCAATCTAAAGGACTTAGTATTAATTTTTGGGCAGAAGAAATTAACTGTGAAAATTACATAATAAATCGCACTCCTACTAAGGTTTTAAAGAATATCACTCCAGAAGAAGCATGGAGCTCAATTAAACTAGATGTAAGTCACTTTCGTGTTTTTGGAAGTGAAGCATGGGCTCATATTCCAGATGAGAAACATAAAGCTTTAGAAACTAAGAGTGAAAAATGTATTTTTGTTGGATATTCTGAAGATGTCAAAGGATACAGACTTATTCCACTTAAGTCCAAAAAATTTATCATTAGAAGAGATGTAAAGTTTGCTGAAACTATATCAACCTAAGAGCCTAGTTCAGCGGATGTGCCACCTCTCTCTATCCCTTCTACTTCTGAAAATATTTCTTCTTCAGATGATGACAACGAGGATTACAAGCCTCCCCCACCTTCTCAGGATCCTCCTTCAGCTCCTCAGCTTCCAAAATGGGTCTGTGCTACTCGGGATGCAGCAGGTGTTCTTGCCAGTGATCCTACAGATCAACGACGTACACGTTCTTAGTTAGATAGAGCCTATTCTTTACTAGCTCAAGCTTCACTAATTATGATCCTGAAACCTTTGCGGAAGCTTCAGGCCATCCAGATTGGGACGTAACTATGAATGAATAATATTTTTCATAATTGGAAAATGATACATGGGATCTTGTTCCCCTTCCAAAGTGACGAAAACTTGTTAGATGCAAATGGGTTCACAAAACCAAGTATGGACCAGATGGAAAGTTGATAAACATAAAGCTCATCTTGTTGCTAAGGGTTTTTCACAAGTTGAAGGCATTGAATATACGGAAACCTTCTCCCCTGTTGCCAAAATGAACTCTATCCGCCTCGTTCTTTCCCTTGCTGCCTCTTTCAAATGGGAAGTCCATCGAATGGATGTTAAATTTGCCTTCTTACATGGGGACTTGCATGAAGAAATATATATGGAACTGGCTTTATACAAATAGACTCTAGCCTTGTATGTCAGCTTAAGAAATCCCTTTATGGTCTCAAGCAAGCCCCTCCGGCTTGGTATGCCAAAATGGATAGCTTTCCTTTAGAAACTAGATTTTCTAGGTGTCATTCTGAAAATACTGTCTACACCAATAAAGTGGGAAAGTCTCTTATCCTTCTTGTTCTTTATGTCGATGATCTTATCCTTACTGGTAGTGATCCCAACCTTATAAACCATGTGAAGTCCAGTCTTAAAAATAAGTTTGAAATGAAAGACTTAGGACACTTGCATTATTTTCTTGGTCTTCAAGTCTTGCAATCCAAGGAAGGTATTCCCCTTTCCCAGTCCAAGTATGCACGTGATCTTCTACGCCATTTTCACATGGAAGACTGTAAGCCATCCCCTTCTCCCTTTCAATCTGGAGCCAAACTTTCAATGACTTGTACTTCCCCTAAAGTTGATGCTACCTTATACCATTAACTTTTAGGAAACCTTTTGTATTTGACCCATACTCGTCCTGACATTTCCTTTGCTATTGGCCTTATTGCTCGATTTATGAAAAACGCACATGAAATTCATTGGAAAGCAGCTAAAAGAATACTTCGTTATGTTCAAGGTACAATTCAGTTTGGGATTCATTATAGTGTAGAAGCATCTCCTCTATTGGTTGGTTTCACTGATTCTGATTGGGCTGGTGACCTTGATGATAAGAAGTCTACTATAGGTTATGTGTTCACTCTTGGTTCAGGACCTATTACATGGGCTTGTAGAAACAAAGTGCCATTTATCTTTCTTTAGCAGAAGCAGAGTCTCGTGGTGCTGTAGAAGCTAGTAAGGAAGCCCTGTGGCTTCGTCAGATCCTATCAGAGTTTGGCTTTCAGCAGCAACATCCGACTACACTTTGGTGTGATAATCAAAGTTCCATTCAACTATGCAAAGGTCAAGTCCAACATCAGGATAGTAAACAAATTGAACTACACATGCACTTCATCAGAAAGCTCATTCATGACCATGTTCTTGAAGTGCAATATTGTTCAACAGCTAATCAAGTTGCAGACATCTTTACAAAGGCTCTCATAGAGGGGAAGTTTACTAAACTTTGATTTATGGTTGGATTTCAAGAAGTTGTCACTAAGGGGGGATAGGCTCTAATTCCTCCTTCATTTGTACATCCTTCAATCCTATCCCAAGTTGTTCTTAAGGGGGGATGTTAGGATATTCCGACACATAGGAAATAGTTAAGTATAACTTAGTCTAGCATAGAGTTAGGTAAAGTGTGTTTCTTTACTATGTACTTTTGTAACTTACAATCTGATGATCACGATATGTAGTGAGCCAACGGTTCATTCTCTCCTCGGTATTATCAACACTTGATCCGTGGCTTAACACCTGATTGGTCCATGATATCTATTTAAAGAGAATGAAGGGTCATTTGTAGGGTAACCGTTCATGAGAGAAGCTTATGTAAATTTCCATTATTTTATTAATAAATTGCCTAAAGTGGCCGCGTTGGCTCAGGTCATGGACTGTTTCCCTCTTTGAGGGTTTTAACCACATCAACAATACTGGTGTATTGATCTGTGATCTTTTTGTGAGCAGTGTCCTTTGGTGTTCTGTATGAGGAACTTACCCTGTAAATTCCTACATTAGATTGGTCTATGGCGTTGAAGCGGTGATTCCTATGGAGAACATTGTAACTATTCTGCACATAACAGCTTTTACAAATATGGAAGATCATGAGGATTTGGAGGAACGACTCGGGTAGCTAATGGAGTTAGAAGATGAATAATTTCTAGCGGGATTCCACCAAAAAGTGTAGAAGGAACGCGAAAATACATGGCATGATCGCCATATCAAGCTTTGCACCTCCAAGATAAATGATCTTGTGTTGTTATACGATAGCAAGTTCACCAAATTTCCGGGTAAATTCTAGATGCATTGGTTAGTACCATATATTCTCAAGGAAATTACAGAGGGTGGAACAATTTAGCTCGCGAAGCTAAATGGTGAAATTTTTCTGGGAAAAGTGAATGGGAGTCGGCTGAAGCTATATAAGGGGGATCCTGCCCTTGTTCAATGACTATATGAATGCAGGACAGTCCTAAAGGCCACTGAAAGGGAGCGCAAGACTATAAACTACACTGCTCGACTAGGAGGACATTGCAGCAAGCAGTTTGCACGAATATTGATGAGGGTGCACTAGATAAAGCTACACTCAGGACACTACACCATGGAGGAGGGTTCCATGTAGCCCAACCCAAAAATAGTCATTGGAGTCACTGTAGTTGATTGGACTGAGAAAATATCATTAGGAAGAGTGGGTAGGTGGCAATTAATGAGAAAATATTTGAAAGTCTTCCACCAAAGGTGCATTTATGACAAAGTTATGGAGGAAACGGTTGGATTTGAATCGGAAAATCGCTATAAGTATGTCCTGTTGGTATGCAAAGAAACAATTTGTTGCTTAAGAATTTCTTGCATGAACTAAGAAGTTTGGGAGGTTTTGTTTAAACACCTACAGCTAGCTCATTATTCTGATACAATCCACCGAGTTTCTTTGGAGAAGATATCTAAGCCTATGAGTTTTGATGCCACGATGTCTGAGGCCTCAGCTCCAGAAGCTCCGTGCATAGAAGCTACACTAGCACTACCTATGGTGCCAAGGTCGCCTAGGCAAAAGCAGCTTGCTTCTAAGCCAAAGCAAAAGAAATTAGTCATCGAACCAGTGCACCACTCACCCAGAAAGCATCCGCAGGAGGTGTAGCAAAAGGGAAAAATGGACAAGCAAAAGCAACATTTTTGTTCCCCTAGATCTAGACGAAGAGGAACTCCGCCAGGGGATTGAAGAGTTGGATGCCGAGGATGCGGAACCAATCACTATGCTTCTGGCATATGTGCCTCCATGAAGAGGATAGAAGAAGGTGACCAAAGACCCTGATTCCAGCAAGTTTTCAATTGCTACATCGCTCCTCCTAGCTGAAGTTCCATTTGAGGGTATGCTCTTAGTGCGCATACCAACATTAAAGATGGAAGACTGGGACCTCTCTGACCAGGAAAAATTCCCCCATCTAGTGACAAATCAATACTATGAATATACAGGGGTCACGAAGTTGGAACCAATGAAATGGGTCCATGGAGTTCAACTAGTGGGGCTATTACACATGCTATTTGTACCCCATTTTCACTGCTCTAGCATCAACACGACATGTGTGCACCAGTTGCTGACATTAGTGCATGATGGGTGTTTATGGCTGTATGAGCCTATCCCCATCACGAATATGTTAATCCATCGGATTACCAAGCTACCCTATAAAGGCAAAGACCCGATAAAGGAGTTTGCAAGCAAATCTAAGGAAAAATAACTTGCAGACTGGATGAAGAACAAGTTTGGGCTTGTAAATGGAAAGAACGGATATTCTGTCCACTCCATAAAAGACCAGGCAGTGTAGTTTTAGGCACAGATCCTAGTAGGAAAAATAATGTGGAAGTGTCGCACGGATGAAGTTACCACGTCAGTCATTTCATCAACAGTGCAGTGTGCGATCGGGGTCTAGTATAATTGGGCCTAGTATCTTTGTAGAGAGTTTTTGGTGAAATGTCATGAGGTGTAAGAGAAGAGCCAACCGTTACACTATGCGTGGCTCTGATTACTAATTGTGTTGGTGGCATGGAGGCTTCCAGAGGATAGTCAGTTCCCTCCACTGAATGAGACCCTCCTAGAGGTAGTGAAGTTCGCTTCGTTGTGGCAGACAAAATATGCGGAACGGAGTATAGAATCTAGGGTATTTCGGGTATTCATGGATATGGACATCCACAGGAATGTAAACTAGACGCCAAGGTTATCTCCCACCTTATTTGAGCAGCTGAGAGCCTTCGTAGAATTTAAGGAAGGCTTTCACAATGTCTAGATCTGCGCATGGAGAGACCCTCAAAAGGTATGGCACAAGCTACCTTGCTTAGTAGTCGACATAGATATACATGAGGTTTTGGGTGTATGGCCAACAGAGTGGCGCGAGCCTACCCAGTTGGATGTTGGGACAAGCAAAGCAATAGAAAGCTCCTCCACACAGACCTCTACGCAAAAAAAATAAAGAAAAAGAATAGGCAGTCGCGCAGGAGAAGGCTACCCAAATGAAGAAAAAAGAAGTTGCTACTACAACAACTGTAGAGAAAGAGTGAGTTAAGAAGGAGTGCACTGCTAAAGAGCAGGTTGAGAAGGAAAAACAAGATACTGAAGCAAGCAACAAATCAGCTTCGTAGAGCAATGATGAGCAAGAGATATCTATGTAGGGAGGCGTTGGGCGTGAGGAGGTGTCCACCCCCTTTAAATTCCAGAAGTGCACCCAAGAGATGGCAACAGGTCTATGAAATAAGTGAAAATTAGAGAAACAATCACAGGTGGTCCCTCTTATTCCCATAGAGGGCGATTTAAATGAAATTGGTGACAAGGTCCGTGATACCACATCCGAGCTATGGTCATACTTTGAGCAGCATTACATGTAGACACTAGAGAGTGTCCACAAGGATCTGCGCAAGCTGAAGATCCAGGCTGGTCGAATCCATGGGAGCATTGGGCAAGTGAGAGCAGTGCAAGCAAGCCTGATTCAAGCAAGTGTGAGTGTTCCATAAGTGGAATGAATAATGGACCTAAGGATCATTCCTTTACGAGAAGGATCCTTGCGAGTAGATAACCAGGAAGACCACAACACAATAGAAAAGATCAAGGGTATTCGAATCAATGTGGCCGCGCTGCCACTCCAAGTCCTCCATGCTTTACATCAGGGGGTCTCAAATGAGTTACAGATTAGGATGAAGTGTGCCCTTGTGGTCCTCAATGAATGTAAATTCAATAATGAATAGATGTATTAGGAGAAGACACAAGTGCTCAAGGCGAAAGAGGAGATGCAAGCACGGAGTAAAAACCTAGAGTCAGTAATTGAATAAGGCTGTCAAAAAGTTCCTGAATTACATATCCAAGACGATGCACAGGTTGAGACGAAAGTCAGAAAGTTAGCTGTTGCGGTGCGTGATGCCAAAGAGGAGGTTGGGCGAGTCACTTTCAAGTTCCAGATGAAGATAGCCAAACTCCATCTCAACCTTCAACCAACTACACTACCAGAAGTTCGGGAACAAAGAGGTGCAACTATAAAAGCATCACTGGGTCAACTAGATGTTGCAGTTCATGGTTGTGACTAGCTATTCAATCAGGCAACGGGCCTATGGGATACATTGCAGGAGGAACCTAAGTTGCGATAGTTGAACATAGAGATCAGGGAAGCAAAACTTAAATATGATGAAATCAGTACAACTGCATGGACATTGGCGTCAGTCCAACACTTTGTGCACTTGTAGGAAGGTAAGGCAATTCAGATGCAGATCCAGGAGCTACAGGAAAAGCATTCCCTACTAAGAGACCAACTTCAGCCTTGGACAGAGGAACCCAGTCAAATTTCACAAAATATTCATGAAAAGTTGAAGGCCATCTAGCAAACCCAACAGACTACGCAACTCGTAGTGGAGCAGCCAACCATAGAGAAAGTAGTCCAGGATGTACAGCAAGCAGCAAAACAGAGTACCACAGAGCTTCAAACATTGATCAAGGCATTCATCGAACTCTGCCAGAAAGTGGAACAACCAGTTGAGTGACTCAAGGGTGAGTCATGATCTTTGTGTTGGGGGCCTATTGGGATGAGGTCCCCAGGGGTAGAATTGAATTAACTTAGTCATTTTTTGTAAAGAATTTTGTAAAAGATGTAAAGTCTCCACGAAATGCGGATGTGAAGTGCGCATATAGATAGGAGTTAAATGGGTCTTTTCCCCTTGTTTCCAGGGTAAGTGATAGGCAGTTTTGAAGACTCACCCATGAGCCGAGGGCCATGGTATTGTATTAGAAAGGCCATAAGTAGTTGAGTCATAGCGAGTCTTAGAGATAAATTTTCATAGATAAAAATAGAGAGATGAATGAATGAATGATATTGTAAAGGTTTGATAGACAGGAAGGTATTTTCATGTCAGTAATGAAGGAAAGTCTCATGAGCTGAGTGCGTGGAGGCCTAGTATCATCGACAACTTAGTGCGTGGACCCCTGCAGCTGAGTGTGTAGGGTAGTTGAAGTCTATACTGAAACAATTTTGATTAATGAAGACTTATTTTGGGTTGGAAATATTTGCATTTGTGTTTTATCTGTTTACCTGTTTATCTTGCTTTGAATATTGTTCCCATGAGTTAATCGAAGTAGAAGAAAGGTCTGTGCTATGGCAGATCTAGGTCACAAAAACCCTAGAAGGCATACTTATGTGCACAAAAGTAGTGGGGCTATATTCTTAGGGTTTGAATAACACCATTAAAGGGATTTGAAAGGAATTGAAGGTCTTTAAGGCTGGTTTGAGGGTTTAAGGTCTATCAGAAGGTTAGATATGCGCGGAATCAGATCTAAGGTACAAAAATACATCACACTCATCTCTTGATGTAGAAACTTGGTCTTGCATTCCCCAATACTGCTTCGGGTGAGACTACAACCTATGCTACGTAGGTTGTTACCGAAAGGGCCAACAGTTGAGGGTTTTGTTGGTTGGCGCAACTAACTTCGAACCTGGATCAGGACCCCTCAAGCCAACAATACTTTATCTTGATATGACAAGATGATGATCAAAGAAAAGGAGAAGGAGACAATGTTGGGAGACACTTGTGAAGTAGCAAAGGTAGGTTGATCATTGAACAAGAAGATGAGGGGAAATTAGATTGTGACAAAGGTTGGAAGATCAAGATCATAGTGAAAACTCCCTATTTTTAGCCCCTTGGAGGGTCAAGATGAAGGACAAAGAATATCTTTCAAACCTCTCATGAATATTGAAGACGATGCAATAAGAGGTGCAACTTAGCATTGCCATCTCATCATGGAATCTATGTCACCATTGTCAAGTTGTGACTTGTACCAGTGCCATCAAAATTTCATGTCTGTCCATGTGTCTTACCACATCATTTATGAATATAATGATGTAATTATGAAAATAAAAGAAAAAATGGTAGTGTGTGGAAGTCCAAGAGTCATATGTGGAATATGAAAAGTCACATAGTCATATATAGATAAAAAAGTCTTTAGGAGAAGTCCAAAAGTCATATAGAAGTGCAAAGGTCACATTAGAAGTCCAAGAGTCATGAGGGTAACTCAAGAGTCATAGGAGATATGAAAGGACATTCCTATTTTTATAAAAGAAACCTCATAACTCAATCTAATGGCTTTTGAAGGCTTATCCTTTGGAGAGGTAGCCTTGGATTCTCTAGCTTAGCATAGGAGAGATCATTCTTTGGAGAAGCAAGAGGTGACTTAATGTTCCACTATTGGATCTAGTGGCTTGTCATTGTAACTATGTACTTGGATATTTCACCTAATAATTAGAAGCTCAATGAACCAACACATTTTCAATCATGTATCATGATTGTAGTAAAACTATTTGTTATATGTTTGTGGTATATGGTTTTTTCACATGTACTAAGGAAATTGAACTATTTCGGTGGCTTTGTTATCTATCTTGTTGAATGTGTGTTGTATTTTCTTTAATGATCATTGTGTCTATGTGTACTACTTCATTAGATATATAATGAATATTTTCATGCTCTTTTGTGTCTCACTTAGGTTAGCACTATTACTTCCTTCAAAAGACTCACTCCTCGTGAAAGTCTCCTTTTACACATTATAATTGATGTTTCACAGTGTCAACTTTCTTGCTGATTTCAAAGGAAAAATGATATGGGGAAATATTGGTGGCCACCTTCCTATTCCACTTGGACCCCCACCACTATTTCTTTCATTTTTTCAGTTTCCTTAATTGTACCACAATTCACTATTTTTGGCATTTTTTTGGGACCTGAACGTTTAGAGCCATTTTGAGGCCCTAATCGACATTTTTTTCTGGAAAATGGGAAAACATGTGTTCTTGCCTCATGTTTTGAGTCAGAATTTGTAGTCCTCAAATAGATATTTCTAACGAATTATTGTGTGCATCAAACAGAGATCATATGCCAAAGTTACGACCCCGGGAAGTTGATGTACCAATTTACCCAAACTAGGCCCATAGTTTTGGCACTTCATCTCCTAGGGTTAGGTTTTTGGATGTTTAGGGTTTTGCATTGTTTCTCAATAATAAATATGCCTTCAAGCCTCATTGTAACATAGTTCAAAGGCATGTAGCTGCCACATCTCTTCCCAAATATAAGCTACCATCTTTTGAGCTAATTTATTTTCATTTTTGTATGTAAGCATATTTCAGTTCTTTGATATTAATGAAATGAAGTTTTATTTCTGGTGCATCTTTGTGTATATGTGTTCTTTTGTATTTTTTTCATTCCTACATAAGTCTAGGTCATTGGCATCAAAGTGGTCTGCTCTTTCTCTATTTTTCCATGCATGTCCCCAACGAGGTCAGGGTATAAGGAGTTAGGGATTGAATTGGTTGAACCTTTACAAGACCAACCTCAGAAACCCTGATGGCCTCCCATGGTGGAAGAAACGAAAGATGAAGGGGTAGGAGATCCTTTCAAAATGTTGCTCGAGGAAGCCCTCAAGTGATAGAGGGATGTGATGATGGATAACTTTGCTTAGATCCTTCGATGGATACCCATAGGTGACACATCTTCATCCAACAGCCACTTTAGAGGTACCACTTTTTTTAAGGTACAAGTTAACTTTGATATATACATATCTGAAGGCCAGAAAGATGCAGACACTGTAGATAGATGGTTAAATTGGTTGGAAGGTTATTTTTTAGTTCATGACTTTTCCAATCGAGAAAATATTACTTTTTCACTTCTCAAAGCCACCCAACATGTAAAGGACTAGTGGGAAACCTACTATGAACAAAAGGATAAGAGGGAAGCCTCATTGTTTTCAGTCACACCCACTTGGAATTCTTTCTGAGATGCCATCAAGGAACAATATTCCCTTTTCGGGAGCTATGAAGATAAATACATAAAGTGGACCACACTACGGTAGGAAAGGGAGCAAGATGTGTCATAGTTCAAAAATGTTTTTCATACCCTTATCACGAAGCTGGTTATCAAGGATTCTGAGCGATATTTGGTACTCAAGTGCTGCGACTATCTACACAAGTACATCTAGGAAAATATGAAGTTCCTAGACATCTCCTCGCATGGCAATGCCTATTGATACGTTTTCAATATCTAGCAAAAAAGTAAATAGAAGAAGCGAGACTTTGGATATGTGAATTTCAAGCAAGGGAAAGGTGCCCCCAAGCCATAGAACAAAGGACAAAGCCAAGGTGGGGTGACCTAGGACAACCTACCAAAGACACAAGTGAAAAACAACACCATGAAGACAAAGAAGTACATGAGGAAATGGTGTGAGTTACATAAGAGCCCCACACGCAACACAAGTTAGTGCCAAGCCAAGCAGTCACTAGTGGTCAAGACGAAGGCTTCCCAATCATATTCATGTTTTGAATCTAAGTCAGAAACTGACAAGGGGAATGAGAAAAGGAAGATAGTTATCAATGTGGATCCTAGTTCCACTGTTTCCATCACCAATATCTAGAAGGATGAGCCTGAAGATCAAGAGGAGGGGGAGCGGCTCTTCCACTCACAAATCTAGGTGAAGGGTTCCCCGCTGCAATTCATTGTCTACAACAGGAGCCAAAAGAACCTCATTTCAGTAGGGGTTGTGAAGTGGTTGGGACTATTGACCACACCACACTAGCAGTTGTACATAATCGGGTGACTTAACCAAGGGCGAGATCTTCACATTAGCCAACAATGTCGCCTTCCTTACAACATCAATCCCTTCACGGATGAGGTATTGTGTGATGTTTCTCCTCTTGAAGTTTGTGATGTATTATTAGGCCAACCATACTTGTAGAAGCGACATGTTGTGTATGTGTCTATGCCTCACACTGTTATTATTACATTGGGTGATAAGCTATACAAGATACGGGAGATAGCACCGCCTACCTCCATTTCTTTGATGAGTGCAAAGCAATGCCATAAGACCATTTCCTAGACAGGGAAATTTGTTTTCCTTATGATTCAACCTTAGGGAAAGAATAAGATTATGGCCACGACCTCCATATAAGACTCCTTCGCATGAAAACAACAGATGTACAAGGTTATGGAGGAGCATAGGCACATATTCACCTCACCCACAGGGGTACCTCTACACTATCAAGTCAAGCACTCCATTGATATAACCCTGGGTGTGTTGCTACCCAATGGACCAATCTATCGATGGTCTATTCTAGAGAATGATGAAATCAAGAGGAAGATTCAGGAACTATTACAGAAATGGCACATCAGGCCAAGTTCATCACCCTATGGGAGCTCGATTGTATTGGTACAGAAGAAGGATGGGACCTAGAGACTCTGTATTGACTACTGGGTGCTAAATAATATCACTATCCAGAACATGTATCCAATCCCACATATTGATGACCTTCTAGACCAGCTTAAGGGGCCCAAATATTTAAGCGATATTAACTTGAAGTCTGGTTATCACCAGGTACCAATCGAACCCTCCAATGTGTGGAAGACTGCCTTCAAATCCAAGGAGGGCCTTTTTGAATGGTTGGTCATGCCTTTGGGGTTGAAAAATGCCCCCATAACCTTCATGAGAATGATGGAAAACATATTATGATCCTTCACCAACGAATTCGTGGTGGTGTATTTGGATGACATTCTGAGCTTCAGCCAGAGTCGAGAAGAGCACCTCCACCATATTCGACAGGACCTCCAAACCCTGCGACAACACAAGTTGTGTGCCAATTTGGACAAATGCACTTTGGTATGACCCAAGTACAATATCTAGGGTACGTTATTGATGAGTGAGGTGTTCATGTGGATCTAACCAACATATGATTCATTCGAGATTAGTCAGCCCTAACCACTCTAATAGAGCTTCATAGCTATTTGGGCCTTGCCAACTTCTATCGTAGGTTCGTGTTGGGGTTCTCTCATATCACTTGGTCATTGATTCAAGCCAACAAGTGAGGAGTGAAAGAAAAGTTATTTTGGTCCGAGTCCCAACAACAAGCATTTGCTAAGTTGAAGCATTGCCTATAGTTTGTACCAGTTCTCACATTACCAGACCTACAACAACCATTTGAAATCAAGACAAATGCCTCCAACTATGTTAATGGTGTAGTTCTTATTTAGTAGGGGCATCCAATGGCATACCATAATGAGACACTTTTAGACATAGTATGAGAGTATCCCACCTATGACAAAGAGACGTATTCCATTGTGCATGTCTTCCAACAATGGAAGCATTACATTATGGGGAAAGAAATGATCATCCACAGAGACCATCGACTCCTAAAGTTCATACAAACACTAGGAATTTGCAGAACAATCGCCATTACAAATGGTCCACATACTGCAATATTTCCATTTGACAGTTAAGTACAAGGAGAGAAGCACCAACAATGTTGCAGGCTACCTCACCTGACCGTCGGTCATAGCGATGACTACTATGCTCGACTCTTGTGGGCATGACACTGCGGGGTGGCCACATCTTTACAACAACAATCCAAAATTCGACAACACATACCAGATGCTCCTTGAAGGTAAACAAGTTCCAAAATTTCACTTGCAAGATACACTGATATACCACCTGGGAAACCTCTATGTTCCTTCAAGCGAGTGTGCCAAGATGATTTGGGATGCACACTACATTCAGGTCACTAGACATTTCAGGGTAGAGAAAAAATTGGCAGTACTGCAGAAGTATTTTTATTGGCCAAACCTCTGACATGATGTTGGGAAGTACATTAGATCCTGCACTGCCTTCACCATTATGAAATTGACCATCAAGAAGAAAGGCCTATATGCTCCTCTGCCTAATCCTATTCGACCTTGGGATTCCATCTCCATGGATTACATGTCATGCCTTCCTTCTACTAAGCATGGCAACAAATACGTTTTCATGGTTGTCAACAGATTCTCTAAGATGGCCATTTTGGTGGCTTACAAGAGGAGTATCACAACACAAGCCACTGCGAAGCTCTTCTTTGAATGGGTGTGGCTACACTTTGGGATCCCACATTTCATTATCTCAGATGGGGATAGCAGGTTACTAAGTACATTTTGGTCAAGTCTCTGGTCGATGTTGGATACGAAGCTTACTAAGTCCATGTCTTTCCACCCCCAAACTGATGGAAAAACATAGGTCTTCAATAGGATGATTGTACACATTTTGTAGATGTAAAAACTCGAAGCATCCATGCACATGGGATGAAATCATCCCATATGTCCAACACAACTAAAATGGAGCTCTCCATAGCTCAACTGGCCACAACCCTTTTCAAGTGGGATTGAGATTCTAGCCACTATGTCCCATTAATGTGGCCATACCATTTGCAGCTACTCTGATAGATTCATCTCATGTCCAGTCTGAAGCTGACAGGGATAACATCTTCATTGAGTGCATTGAGCACATCTACCAACAGGTAAACGACATATTGGACAAAGCCAATGCTAAGTACAAGCAGTGTCATGATCAACATCGGGTGCCACACAAATTCCAGGTGGGCGAGAAAGTTTGCTTACATTTGTAGAAGGATCACCTCGCTGGGCCCCACTGCAAGCTTCGCTCGCTTCGATATGGGTCTTACACCATCACTAAGGTTGTAGGGGAAAATAATTTCCAACTCAACATTCCACCATTCCTTGGTCTGCACCTAATTTTCAATGTGGATTGCCTTCAACCATACTTTCCACCATTATTGGACACATTAGACATTACAGAATAACTCACACCAACAGAGTTAAACCCATACTGCATGGAGCAGGCCACAATTGATCGAAGCATGGAAACATAGATCAAGAATACTCATGAACAACATATACAATTGTATAAGGTTTTCAAAGCTAGCCAACTCCTACACCAAGGCAAGTGGCTCACCATGGACCAAGTTTGGTAGAAGTTTCCCCATCTCATGGAGGCACTCAATACCATAGGAACAATTGCTTCCTAAGGAGGCAGGACTGATCCAGGTGGATATTGGTGGCCACCCACCTATTCCACTTGGACCCCCACCACTATTTATTTCAGTTTTTTAGTTTCCTTAATTGTAGCACAATTTATTAATTTTGGCAAATTTTCAGGTCCTGAACTTTTGGAGCCATTTTGAGGCCCTAAAAGATGTTTCTTTGGAAAAACAGGCAAACATGAGTTTGTGACTAATGTTTGTGGTTGAAATTTGTATTATTTGGATAGATATTTCTAACGAGGTATTGTGCACATCAAACGAAGATCGAATGCCAAAGTTACGACCTCGGGAAGTTGATGTACCAATTTACCCAAACGAGGACCATAGTTTTGGTGCTTCATCTCCTAGGGTTAGGCTTCTGGATGTTTAGGGTTTTCAATTGTTTCTCAATAATAAATAGGCCTCCAAACCTCATTGTAACAGAATTCAAAGGCATGTATCTACCACATCTCTTCTCAGAGATAAGCTACCATCGCCCAAGCTAGTTTATTTCCATTTATGTATGTAAGCATATTTTAGTTCTTGGATATTAATGAAATGAAGTTTTATTTATGTTGCATCTTTATGTAGATTTATTTATCGTTCGATAAGTATGATTACCAGGATGCCCTTAAAAGGATTAATCAACTAAGAATGAACCCTAATGAGTGAGTTGAGGATTTTTCTAATCAATTTCTTCACCTTATTTATGAATTTCCTCAAGAAGATATAGATTGGGATTTCTTTCAAAACAAAAGTTTGAGTGTTTGGTTCATATGTCTTTACATGGTGAGCCCAAACCCCCTGCTGTTTCTTCTACCCAAAATTTTTTATATCATGAGACACCCCTAATTTCAAAGGAGGAGCCTACTATTCCTTTTGTTCCTTATCCTCCTCTTTTTTTAGTTCTGATGTGGGTGCTCCTTACGATGATGTTAAAGTTGGGAAATCTGCAAATCAAATGGGTTATTTGTCCCTTCAACCTTCATCCATTTCTCATGATCCATATATGATGGAGAAAACCTGGGAATGGTTTATGGAGCCTAAGGTGAATACTAATACCTCCATTATGCAAGAAGATACTAACACTCATAAATTCAGTCCTAAATATGATTTGGATACTTGTCATTCCCTATCATCTCTTTCTCATGACCCATTGTCCCTTGATCTTCCTAATTAATCTCTTTTAAATCCAAGCAATGAACAGGTGCAAGGTAGTCACATTTTGTAGGTAGAGGAGCAAGAAGGTGAATATTATTTCAATCTTTCTGTTGTCACATTATTTAGTTTTGATAAATTAGCATATTAGTCAAAATAATTTTAAAATGTTAAGTTAGGATATGGATGCAAGAGAAAGAAAAGATAAAATGTTAGGAAAATTTGATGTTTTATAGGCATCCATATCAATAAAATGTTAGGTGTTAGCTGCCCTAAATAAAGAAGGCAAAAGGAAAATAAAATGCTAGGGAAGCAAAAGAAAAGGAAGGCTTCATTTTATGTTTTTGAAAATGCACAGGCTACTAGTCTAAATGCACCATAATCAAACATCAAATGTGTTTTCATGTGCAGAAGAAAAAGAAAGAAGAGTAAAGATTTACTCTAAGGTTTTTATATTAATTTTGGGTATTAATACTATTCCTAAGTTCTAAATCCCTATCCCTAAGTATTAATACTATCCTAAGTTTTAATCCCATATAACCCCTCTGCTCATAATTCCCTTCATTCTCATTTCCCTAAGTTTAATACCCCTCTTATATCACACATTTCCCAACACAATATTACATCAATTCCTGATCCCACTGAGCAATCTCGTCACAACATGGTTAATTCCCTGCCATGTCATGATTCATCTCCGCCCATCTTCCCACATCCGATGACCCACATGCAATTTCCGCCCCCCTCTCCATCTGAGTTTTACCACCGAGGGAGTTTGAAATGGGTGGTATATCAAACCGCGCCGACCCCTACGTGGATGCTCCACAACATTTCAGACCCTACATGAGTAAAACCACAAACCACTCACCCCCCTTTGAAAAGTTGATTCCTTATTCCCAATACCGCTTACCTTACCATTGCACTATTTCCATTCCTCTTCTGCCACCTCATCCATATGTTAAACTCCATCAAATCATATTCTTTCCCTCTAGATTCAGCCCGTTAAGAATTTAATTTTCTTAGCCGTTAATTCAATGGAACCACACCACTAGCGGAAAACCAAAATTCCTATATAAACCTCCTTCCTCTCTGTGAACAGGTTACTGAAATCATGTTTATCACTGATAATTGATTTGATTACATGTTTCTCGCCTAATCCCGACATTTTCAACTGCTAGCGACACTATCTATCTGATCATTTCTAGATTATTCCTTTTATTCCTATCCCAGAACCTTTTGTCTGTTCGTGAATTGCCTACTTTCAACCCATTTTTACTCCTTCTCTCAGCCATCACCAACATGCCTCCAAAGGACAAAGGACCTGAGGAAATTGTCAATCCTCTAATCTATCCTCCTGTAGATCTTCACCATGTCCCTATGGCTGACAGAGACTACAAAATTCACAAGACACTCTGTGAGCTTGACCTCTTCGAGATGTACTGCTGGCTCGAATACAAATACATTGATAAATCAGATGATATCCAGTTGTGGGAGTCAAACCTACCTCATTACATCTTTCCTCGTACCCACAACACCCCTGATTTCATTAGAAAATGTCATGCTTCATACTTGCCAAGCCAAAGGGCCATAGTCACCCCCACTGGAGAAATTTTGTTTACCATAACCCCTCAAGCCATTGATCAAATGATGCAAGCCCCCAACTGTGAGAATGCCACCCTATTTTCTTATGAAGCACTAGTTGAAATATACCAGAAACTTGACTTTGTGAAGAGAGACCAAACTCTTGAACTATTTTTGGCACAATATGCTGTATTACCAAAGAAAAATCCACCTTATCCCTACTCCATATTCCCTGAGAGATCCAAGTAGATTATCACTGTCATTTCCTACCTCCTTGGCTATTACTCTAATCAATGGGTAGATGAGGCCATTATAGGATTTTTATCCATCTTCTCTGCTAATGCCAAGCCCTCAATTGTGTTTAATTTCAGCCATTTTCTTGCAGAGTCCATTCATCAGCAACTGGTTAAGTTTCCAATAGAGGAGGTATTCAAATATGCCTCTATCTTAGTCTACATGTTCCTATACTTTCAGGGGGACAACATGAACTTGTCTTTGCAAAAGCTGGATGAGAAGGGAAACCAACAGTCAGTCATTTTCTGGACTACTCTGGTCATGAAGGAGAAAAAAGAGTACACTTACAAATAGTTTACTGAGATGTTTGTTCACCCAGCCATAGGCCTCCTAAGCAACAAAACTGAACCAAGAATCAGTGAAGAGATCAAAAGGGTGTTGCAGCTGTTAGAACAAGTTCAAACAGGGGACTGGTACCTGTATGAAAATTATACAGAAATAAGGATTTTTGGATGTGAGCTCCCACCTTACAAGCTGCCAAAATTCCTCCCAATGACAATTTTTACCTTGGATTACATCAGGCAGATGATCAACTTGGATGAAATCCACTTTGTCGCTGCCAAGGAAAAGTCCCAAGTTAAGATAAAAATGTAGGGTGGCCCTTTCATTTGCAACAGCAAGGCAATAGGGGAAGAGGCAAACAAACTTTTGAAAGAAATGCAGTTCAATCTCAATTTTACCTGGTCTTATGATCCATTAGGAATCATTTATAGATTCAGGGTAGAAACCAAGTCTACTCCTTATTTTCACAACAATCAGCTACAATGGGTTGGGAACACCTTACAAGAGGCACAAGAACAATAGGTCTCCTCATCAACAATGCAAACTCCTACCATGCATGAGAAGATAGCTAAGAGGAGCAGAGAGGAAGAGTCCAATTCCAGAATTGATATTTTTAGTGAGGGGTTTAAAATTATGTACAGAAAGAAGGCTAAGCTTAGTTCCAGACTAAACCTTACCAAAGATTCAGAGCAGAAGAATATCATCACCACCAGTGAGCCACTTCTTTCTTCATTAGTGGGTGATCAATTTACACAGTCTCCTACTACCTCTTCAGCTTCACAAGAGCAGCAAAAAATAATGTAGACAAGTACATCTACTTCAGGCAAGGCATAGAAGAGCATAATGGATATCTTCAAGGAAATAAAAATCAGAAATGAGTCCTTGAAAAGTAACACTTACAACCAGTTCTGGAAGTAGACTTTTGGTGCCCAAAGCAGGCTGTTGTCAGCCTTTGACTTAGAGAAGTGGAAATGCAGATGGCATTCCTTCAACCATAAGTTCCTCAGCCGAAGGGAACATCAGACTACAAAAAGACATCTTTTGAGTTTGATTTCAAGGATATACATCCCATTGACCAAATGGAGATGCATAAGCAAACGAGGGAAATGATTTTCTCTACTGTCACTAACACTGCCATGACTTTGTCCAAATTACAAGTTACATTAGCAAATGTCCAGTCACAGCTAAAGATGGAGAAATTTTTTGCTCTTGCGAAAGATACCAAGAACAATGTAAACTTTGAAACGGGAATTGATACTGTTACCCGTTTCGTAGAGATAGCAAAAAAGTGACATGATTTTCAAAAAGGGTGATGCAGAACACACATGTTTTTTTTAGAGCATAGTTTTTGGCACTTTAATTTTTTTATGTACATTGCATTTTAGAATGGTAGTGATTTTCATGCTGATTTAAAAAAGTGGTAATTTTGCATTAGACCCTTTTTAAAAGACCTATTTTTTTACTTTAAATTTTCTAATGTATGAAATGTAAATAATTATTTTGTAAATTTAATAATTTTTGAAGTGGTCGTTTTCTTCGTATTTTCTTGTTTTTATTTAATTTTAATTTTTTTAGTGAGGTTTTTATTGTTTTTCATTTTTAAATTAGAAGGTCGATATTTTGAATTTTCGATATTCTACATATTTATACATCCTTAATTAATTTTTCAATTCACATGAAATAATTGTTTCTAAAAAAAAAAATTTTAACAATGGACATAAGAATAACCATTTTTAACATAAATATAACTAAAAAACTACACATTTTGATAATTTTTTGCTAGAATTGACATGTCAAAATCACAATTTTTATACAAAAATTATAACTAAAAATGGTTAAATAATAGTAGGTTTTTTTTTTTTTTTTTTTTTTTTTAACTTAAAAATTAATGCGAAAATCACATATTATAAATATTGAATGCATAACAGTATTAGTTCCCATAACTGGAATCGAATAACCACCACCCGATTGCCCATGGGGGTGGCTATCCGATTCTCAGAATCAGATAGCCACCGCCCGGCCACCCCCACGGGTGGCCGGGTGGTGGCCATTTGATTCTGAGAATTAGATAGCCACCACCCAGCGACCCCCACGGGTGGCTGGGCGGTGGCTATCCGATTCACCCCCATGGGCAACCCGACGATGGCTATTTGATTCCGAGAATTGGATAGCCAACCCCACGGGCATTTGGGCAATGGCTATTCGATTCTGAGAATCGGATAGCCACCCTCACAGGCAGTCGAGCGATGGCTATTCGATTCCGAGAATCAGATAACCAACCCCACCAGCGGTTAGGCGATGGCTATCCGATTCTCGGAATCGGATAACCACCCCCACCGGCAGTCAGACGATGGCTATCTGATTCTCGGAATCGGATAACCACCCCCTCACTGCCCTTGAGGTGGATATCTGATTTTGAGAAATCGATAACCACCACCCGGCCACCCCCATAGGCAGATGAGTAGTGGCTATTCGATTCCGAGAATCGGATAGCCACCGCCTGAGCGCCCGTGGGGGTGGCCGGGAAGTGGTTATTTGATTCTCGGAATCGAATAGCTACCGCCTCGCTGCCTGTGAGGGTGGTGGCCGATAATTTTTTTTAAATAAAAAATAAATTTTGTTAAATATGTTTATTGTGTGTGTGTATATATATATATATATATATATATATATATATATTTTAAATGTTTTTTTTTTTTTTTTTAATTTATATATATTTGTAAAATATATATATTTTAAATATTATTTTAAAAAATATCAAAAATATATTTAGCTTTTTTTAATTTTAATGTTTTTTTTTGTTTTTATTTTTTATTTTTTAAATCCAAATTTTAAATTTTTTAATATAAACGTTCAAATGTTTTTGTTTTTGTTTTTGTTTTTGTTTTTTTAAATCATATATATATATATTAAATTTTAAATGTTTTTTTAATTTTATTTTTTAATTTTAAAATATGTATTTTTTTAAAATTTTAATTGTTTTTCGGGTTTTTATTTTATTTTTAATTTTAGCATATTTTTGTTTTTTTAGGGGTTTTTGAAAATGTTTTTAATCTTAATTTTTGTAAGTTTTTTTTTTTGTTATTTGTCTATTTTTTTTTTAATCTAGTTTGTTTTTAATTTTATTTTTTTTTTTAGTTTTTCTTAATGCTTTTTTAAAATTCATATTTTTACTTAATTTTATAGTTTATTTATTTATTTTTTTTTTTTTTTTTTTGGTTTACCACGTTAAAAGAAATCTTTTTTTTTTTTGAAAATATGTTTTTCTTATTATTTATTTCTTTAAATTTTTTTAATTTTTTAACTCTTATATTTTATAGGTTAATTTTGTTTTTTACATTTTTATGATTGATTTTTTTTTTTTTTTAATATATATTTTTATTTACGTTTTGGTATTTTTTTTTTTTTTTTTTGTGTTTTTTTCATTGTTTTTATTTTTAATTTTATGTTTTCATTATTTTTTTGAAATTTTAATGTTTTTCAGAGTCATAACAAAATCTTTTAAACCATTATTTCAAAATGTTGAAAATTTACTCAAAAATAGAAAAAGTGTTATTCGAGCATCAACACTTTTCATTTTGAGGGTGTTTTTTGCACAATTTTTGCACATAAAAATTCGGTTTTACTAGCATTTTTTTAAAATGTTGAAAATTAACCCTAAAAAAAATCCATTATTCCATTATTAGCACTTTTCATTTTCAGGCTGGTTTTTGCACAATTTTTGCACAAAAAATTCGTTCTCACTGCCATTTTTAAAACATGTTCAAAATTGACCCTAAAAAAACCATCGTTCTAGTATACACACTTTTCATTTTTAGTACTATTTTTCATGTTTTTTCGGGGTTTTTTGGGCAGAGTTTTCATTTAGAGTTTATAGTTCCCGTTTCAAAGTTTATATTGTTCAAGATTAAAACCATGGAATATTTGGTAGTCAAACTGGGTTATGAATTTGCAAACATCAATGCTGCAGAGGAGCTGATCAAAAAGAATAATTTGGAAATAGCAGCATTGAGGAAGTAGTTAAAACTGCTAGCTACTGAAGATCCTCTAGCTAAGGATATTGCAGAAATAGAGACTCAAAAGGCAGATATGATGAAACTCATCATGGAGCAGATTGCACAGCTTAAGTAGATGGAGACAGAGATGGAGAAATTGATCAAGGAAAAAGAGAAGGCTGCTAAACAGACTGCTCCTTTAGAAGCTCTTCCTATCACAGTCGTTTCCACTGCCATATTTGCTATGACCATTACAGGAGATGCTACTGACCAGTTGGCTAATACATTCCAAAATATGTCTCTACAGATCGAAGGGATTAAGAAACTGCATGATCAAGTAAAACTACTGGAGGATCATCAAAATAAATCTGACATTTTTCATGCAGCAAAGCTTTAGAGATCTTTGAATCAAATAGAAGCATGGAAGAAGTCAGCAACCAAATCTTCCATTGGCTACACTCTTGGTAATGTCAAGGAAATTATATGGAACAACATCATAGAGGATATTGATGAAATATGGCCATGTATCCAGATTATTTTTTAGCAGAAGGAGTTGATGGAAAAGGCAAATCAGACAATTGCCAATATAAATGCTCAATTGGGAGAGATGTCTGCTACAACCAACAACATTATAAAGTTTCTTAATTCTAAAAACAAGTATGAAATGGATGATTTAGGAGTGGATGACAAGACTAAAACCATTATGGAGGTGAAGAAAGTTCTAACCAAAAAGAACTTAGTAGTGCAGTTGAGAGAGAAGTGTCACACTCTTGAAGTTGTAGTCAACAAGTTTTTCACAAGGATTGATGCATTGAACAAGAAGGGTTGCCTTCATTGTTTGTCATCAATGATAAATTAATGACCAAGGAGGACTACTTGAAGAAGCTTCAGGACATCACCAGGGACACAACCAAGTCCTCCAACATCAAAGGTTCCATGACAGGCAGGGCGTTTTACGAAGCCATCAACAACATATGTTTTATTCAGAATGAGATAAAACATATTTTTACTGTAAAACCCACTTTTGCCAAGTATACTGAGGTAGATGAAATCTATCGTAGGGTAACCAAGATAAAATTCCAGATGAAGAATGATGGGAAAAGCTATGTGAATTTCAAGATTAGAGGATAGATCAACTTTGCCAGCGTAACACCCGAATAGTGGCCACTTGACAACAAATTTCCTTCATAATAGGGCCAGATGTGAAAATTCATTTTTTTAATCGAAATTCTTCCCCTTCTATTAGTTTTAAGTAATAATAGCATGCCTTGTCACTCAGGCATTTATTGTAAAATTTTGTATTTTTGTTTAAATACTTCATTCTGTTGAAGTATTCAGGGTTGCACCCTTGAACCAGTTAGCAAACAAATTTGTACTAAGTTGGAACATTTTTGATATAATAAAATATTCTCGATTTACTTCATATGGCTTATCTCTCAGTGAGTTCTTTTCATTGTGTTTTTCATTATGTATTCCTCATATAATTTATTTCTTTTACCATCATCTGATTGAAAATTTAATTGAATCTCAGTTTCATTTTGAATCCTATGTGAAGTTGTAGTTTAATTAAGAAATTAATTTACATGACTATTTGTTATTGTGAATTCCTCTTTGAACTTGAAATGCACTAGATTTCTGAAATAACTTAATTATATTTTGTTGATTAAGAAAACACGGTTTTCTTAATTTCTGCTTATAAATGGTCAAACAATCTGTCTGAATATTAAATCATTTATACTTATTCATGTTCTACTTATCCATCCCACTTAAAATCAAAATAACCATATGTATTTAAAGAACAACCTTTTGCTTTATTGAAAGTTTGTTTAAGGTTAAAGCACTTGTTTAAAAGCAGTTCACTAGTCATCCAACCATTAAAATCAAACAAAACATTTTAGATGCTTTGGCATAGCCCATTGACCTTAGGTTATGTCAAAGGAAAACATTACACTGGCACCGTCACCGAGGAGCGAAGAATTGAAAGTTAAATTTTCCCTAGGGCAACGATTTTCCCTTTCCTTTAAGGCCAATAAAGGATAAGGTTATAACTCAAAATATTTCACCTGGTGATTCCACTGGTCCAAGCTGGCTCCCTATAAGCATACAAGATCACGTTCTGATTCTGAGATTGTTAACCCTCTACCAGACCCAAAAAGACTCATTAGGGGAGCCTCTTCAAGGAGAAGACGTAGAACACCTTCTTCTTCTTCAGCTTTACACCCTGAAGACATTCCATATGTAGATCCATTTTCATTTATACCCACCCATCCTGATTGGACTAAACTACCTCCTAGGGTTTCTGATCTTATTTCCAGAGGAGTAGACCTTCCATCAGCCTTTTTGATACAATCACTTGAAACATATCAAGTTCCATCCATTCCTATCAAATCACCTTCATCTGAGGAAGAATTGGGTTTACATTTACCTGAATTCAAACCTCAAGATTTCATTACTCCAACTCCTTATTCTATTCCATCATCCTCAAATAATCTTGAAGAGACATTTTCTCTCTATTCGAATCCTTTTTTTGAAAACAAGGAAGACTTTCCACCATGGGTTCAGAAATTGGTCATCAAAACCCCTTTCAAATCCTTAAAGAGGTCTCCTCCCTCTCCACCACATATAAATACACCTACTGACTCATCTCCAAATACTTTATCTTCATCATCTTCCTCTTCCTCATCAACATCCACTCAGACACCCCATACTCTTCCTGTTGTTATGGATTTTCGACCCATTGTGCAAGCTAGGTATGCTGCTCTAGTTCTTCCTGCAAACTTGGGAAATTTTCCTGATGGTTATCTAAAACATCTTCCAAGATTCAATGGAGAAATAGGTCCCTCAATAGAGGATCATGTATCAACCTTCTGAGATTTTGCTGGGAGTATGAACATAATAGAAGAAAATGTTTATATGAGATAATTTGTACAATCTATAGAAGGAAATGTTAGGGTCTAGTTTAGGCAGCTCAAAGATAACTCTATCAGAACTTGGAATGAGCTCATAACAATCTTTAAAAACCAATGGAGGATAAGAAAGATCTTGTTTACTTCCTTACTAAATTTGAGGAATTAAAGACAAACCTAGGAGAACCAGTTGTTGAATTCATTAAAAGATTTAATAAATTCTATCATAAAATGCATGTTGATTGTAAAGCACCAGTAGTAGCTGCAAAGCTCAAATTTTCCAAAGAATTTGATGATGACTTTGCATTTATGCTAAGGGAAAGAGTTTCTAATACATCAGAAGACATGCAGACAAATGCTATAGGGGTAGAAGCCAATAGGTTAGCTTCTGGTAAACTTAAGACTAAAGCATAAAAAGAAAAAATAAAACTAAAAGCTATGATTGATGAGTCATCCTCCTCTAAATCTAAACTTGAAGATTAGAAAATTGATGAAATTACATATTTTCTTAGGATTCTAACAGGATTTCAAAAATTGAAACACAACCTAGAACTGCTCAACAAATTGATGTTAGACCTCAAGCTCAAACGCAATTCAGAAGAGCTCCTCAAATGAAAATTCTTTAGAGACTAGGTTCTGATCAAAACATTCAGCCTCCTTTGCTTATTGATGATCAACAGTCACAGGATACATGCCCTTTAATTACTAAATATAATAATAACATTGGTTCTTGAGCAGTACAAATGGCCATAGTCTCTTCATCTTCATGTCAGTCTTTTGAACTAGAAGTAGGAGATACTCAAATTTCTAGATAACAAGCATTCTCTGAATTTTTAATTGCAGAATTGAATAAAAGATATGATCTAAGACCAAGATCAAGTCTTGGTATACCTCCAAAATCTACCACCATAATTGAACTTGCAATGAAAACTATTCAAACACAAACTCCATCACCTCAGACTATAGAGTCATCCACTGAAACCCTCCCATTTGACAAGACTCTTTTGACCACTTTTAATATTGAAAAGGAATTGGAAAGGGTCAAGATTCCTATACCTTTAGCCGAACTTTCCAAAAATCTTGGTTACAAAAATCAAGTGTATAAATGGATACAGTCCTCTAGTGTAGATGCTGAGGGAGATGTTATTAGTCTGCAAGATGAAAAGCCCTTGGTAGTGTTTGGCCCTGGCTATGATATGATCAATGAAATTGTTCCACCATTTTATGTAACATAAAAGCTCATGATTTTCTGCTCTATAACTACATGCTAGATTCTAGAGCCTCTCATAACCTTATGCCAAAGGTAATAATGGACTAGCTTCAGTTACAAGTCACCCATTCCTATCACGACCTTTACACCTTTGACTCAAAGAAAGTACCATACCTAGGATTGATCAAAGACCAAGTTGTGACCTTAGCTCAAATACCTGTCAAAAGTATAATTTTAGACATAATTGTCACTGATATTCCTACCAAGTTTGGCATGCTTCTATCTAGATCATGTTGTGCTAAACTTGGAGGATCACTTCATATGGACATGTCTTTTGCTACTATCCCAGTCTATGGAGGTGAGAATTTAAGGTTATATAGGGACACTCGTTTCCTTCATACTGTTTGTAGGTCTAATCAAGCAAAGAACCACCCTATATATGCAGTAGATTAGGATTTTTGTTGCTTTCACTTGTCTTCACAAAATGCATCAAACACTCATCTTTCCATTGAAAATATTGTTTCCCAGCCTAAAGTTGTAGAATCAGATATTTGGAAACTCTACTCTGATGGCTCTTTCTCAAAGGAAGGAGCAGGAGCAAGAATTGTTCTTATATCACCAAGTAAAGAAAACATAACTCAGTCATGTAAACTTGAATTTGAAGTCACTAATAATGTGGCTGAGTATGAGGCTTTTCTTCTTGGTCTTGAGTTAGCTAGAAGTATAAAGGTTCAAAACTTGAGTGTATTTTCTGATTCTAAGATTATAGTAAACCAAGTTAGAAATCTGTGTTAAAATAAACACCCAAGGCTTTGATCATACAAAAATGAATATTGGGACACAATTGAAAATTTCTTCAAAAGTTTTAACATCACTGCTATTCCCAGAGATGAAAACAAGTGTGCTATTTCACTAGTTGTCTCAGCAAGCTCCTTTAAAATCCCTGAGCCAATATCATTAGAATACCAAATCCAAGTCAAGTATCAGCCATCAATTCCTGATAACCTTCAACACTGGCAGATTTTCAAAGATGATGAACAGTTGAAATATTTCCTTCAAGTTATTAATGAATTCTCAAATATGCAAATTGAAGGAGATCAAAACGATATTCTAGAATTAAATCAACAAAATCTAGAAACTTCATTCGGTCCTAAAATTCTTGATCATGATATCATCCATGTTGAAAAGTGTGCAACAAGAAATGCTAAATTTAGGAAGTGCTAAAAATAGAACTGCTAAAAATAACACTTCTAAAAATAGCAGTTTGGCCAATGAGCATTTTGGCCACCTTGGGTGAGAGGTGAAACTGCTAAAAACAACATCTTCTAAAACTAGCATTTTTGGGTCACTTCCTATTTATAGTAGTCCCTGGTCTATCTATAGGAAGTAAATTCGAATTTGGTCTTACCAGCAGTTTGAATATTAATTAATTAATTCAGTTTGAGTTAATTAGTTAAGGAAAATCAAACTTGAAGTCTTTGTGAGAACATGCAATAATTTCTCCACTGATTGGGGAATGTGTCCTTGATTTGCTCCACTGATTGAGGAATTAAGGATGGGTTCTATATTGAGAGGATTAGTTGACTTAGTTTAACTTAGTCAAGTTTAGTTAGATTAATTTAAGAGACTCAAAGTATGTTTCTAGCCCAACAGAGAGGTCAGTTGGGAGTTTTTTTTGTTCCGAGTGTTGCTGGAGCAACCACAATTGGTAGATGTGTTGCATGCAGAACATTCCAGAGTTACAGGATCGGGTTTGAGAGGAAGACTTTCTTATTGAGAGGGTGTGTTGAAAAGTGTGCAACAAGAAATGCTAAATTTAGGAAGTGCTAAAAATAGAACTGCTAAAAATAGCACTTCTAAAAATAGCAGTTTGGGCACCTTGGGTGAGAGGTGAAACTGCTAAAAATAGCATCTTCTAAAAATAGCATTTATGTGTCCCTTCCTATTCATAGCAGTCCCTGGTCTATCTATAGGAAGTAAATTCAAATTTGGTCTTACCAGTAGTTTTAATATTAATTAACTAATTCAGTTTGAGTTAATTAGTTAAGGAAAATCAAACTTGAAGTCTTTGTGAGAACATGCAATAATTTCTCCACTGATTGGGGAATGTGTCCTTGATTTGCTCCACTAATTGAGGAATTAAGTATGATTTCTATATTGAGATAATTAGTTGACTTAATTTAACTTAGTCAAGTCCAGTTAGATTAATTTAACAAGTTGTTAAATTAATGAGATTCAGTTTGTTGATGCTTGCATGCATGTGACAACTGGTATTTTCAGGTAACTGAGTATTCACTCATGGATAACTGGTGCATGGCAGTTCAGAAAGAGACCCAGTTGAGATCAGATGAGGGACAGTGTACTATCAGTTGCTAGGATATTCCTTGCATGCAAGAGGAATATTAGTCCTCAAGGATTGCGTAGTTGGACCTAAGGTTGACAGCAGGTATGACTGGGGCCAATTCACACATGTTATTTAATTGGACCCTAATCAAAATTGCGCAAGGAAATAGGGCTTGGAGGACTTGTGCAGCATATATATACAGGCCTAGATAGTCCATGAGCTACATCATTAGAGTACAGAGAGAGCAGGATAGCTTTTGAGCTGATTCTTTTTGTATGTTGTTGAGGATTTCCACTTGATTGATAATATAGAGATGGGGTTTTAGGCTGGTGCTTTTCCCAGATAAATTCTTCTGTGTTATGTGTGATTGATTCCTTCTTGATGTTGCTCATGGTTGATTAGCTTCCACAAAGTTTATGGTAGATGTAGATCTAGTATTATGCTTTAGTACATTGCATATATCAATTTGATCTGCAGGTGAAATTTCTACATGATATCAGTGAGCTAGTTGATTTGTAGAGAAAATTCTACAATCCAGTTATCTAATAATTTTATCCCTAAAGAATTAGTCCCATTGGAAAAATTATTTGATAATAATGATGTCTCTAAAAATACCTTGTTTCACTCACCTGAAGAAGAAATTGAAGAATGTAATATTGGGACTTTGGATGATGTGAGAAATGTTAAATTATCTTCAACTTTACCTTCGGATGTTAAATTAAAATACATGAATCTTCTTAACAACTATAAAGATGTTTTTTCCTGGTCTTATAATGAACTGAAAACTTATGACACATCTTTCAATGAGCATAAGATTCGTTTGAAACCAGAAGCAAAACCCTTTCAGCAGAAGTTAAGAAGAATTAATCCCATACTATTGCCAACCATTGAGAAGGAACTTAAAAAGATGCTTGATGCTCACATCATAGTGCCTTTAAGGTATTCTAATTAGGTAGCCAACCTAGTTCCTGTTAGGAAGAATAATGGTGAGATTAGGCTATGTGTAGATTTTCGAAATCTAAAAATATCATCTTTAAAGGATAACTATACCTTTCCCAAAATGGACCATCTACTTCAAAAAGTTTTAGGTGCCAATTGGATCTCTATACTAGATGGATTTTCTAGTTATAGCCAGATTATGGTAAGTGAAGTTGACCAAGACAAAACTACTTTCACCACTCCTTGGGATACATTTATGTATGCCAGAATGCCATTTGGGTTAACCAATGCTAGAGAAACTTTCCAGAGAGCTATGGATTTAGCATTTGTAGGTAAAACATATGAATTTACTGTCATTTATTTAGATGATTTAATTGTTTTCTTTGATTCTAATGAAAGTCATTTAAAACACTTGAGCAAGGTTTTTGACAGGTGCAGGAAATTTGGCATATCCATAAATCCGAAGAAATATTTGTTTACTGTGAAGGAAGGGAAATTACTAAGGCACATAATCTCCAAGGAGGGAGTTATAATTGATCCAAAAGGAGTTTCAACAATTCAGACCATGTCTCTGCCAAGGAATAAGAAAGAGATTCAAACCTTCCTTGGAAAGATCAATTTTCTCAAAAGGTTCATCCCAAATTATGCTGAGATAGTTGAAGATATAACAAATATTCTTAAGAAAAATAATGAAGTGAAATGGGTAGTCCCTGCTAGATATGCTTTTGATAAGATCAAAAAGGCCATATTTGAGGCCCCTACATTAGCTAGCCCTGACTATTCTTCACCCTTTAGCATATTTTCTTTTGCATCCAAAACAACCTTAGTTGTTGTACTTTTACAGAAGAATACAAATGGTGATGACCAGCCCATAGCCTTCTTTTCAAAAGTAATGAGAGATGTTGAACTCGGGTATGATATTATTGAAAAACAAGCTTATGCCTTAATTCAAGCCCTCAAAGCCTTTAGAACCTATGTCCTACATTCACACATCATAGATTATGTCCCTAATCATGTTGTTAAAACTGTCTTGACTCAACCTGATACCTATGGGAGAAGAGGGAGATGGATTGCTAAAATCCTTGAATTTGACCTTGAAATAAAAACCACAAAGCTAGTAAAAGGCCAAGGCCTAGCCGAATTGTTAGCTAAATCCAACTGCAAAGTATTGGGGATTAATCTGGTTTCTGAAATATCATCAGGGGAGAATCCAAAATAACCTCCCTTAATATCATGGGAGAATCCACAAGAACCTCCCTTAATATCAGCAGAGAATCCACAAGAACCTCTTCCTTCAAATCAAGCCATTCTTGTTCACATAGATCACAAATATCTACTTTTGATTGGTATTTTGATATTGTACAGTTTCTTAGAAATTTTCAATGTCCATCTGATCTTAATTTGAAACGGTGCAAAGCTCTGAAGCTTAAAGAAGTGAAATAATTCATTATTAATGCTAATCTATATTTGAAAGACCCTCTTAATATCCTTCTTTTGTGCTTAACTGAAAATTAAAATAAGGGAATTATAGATCAGTTCCATGCAGGGTTTTGTGGTGGAGACTATGCCTAGAGAGAAACAGCCTACAAAATTCTAAAAGAAAGGTTATATTGGCCCACACTTTTCAAAGAGGTTGGAGAAAGAGTAAGAAGTTGAAAACCATGCCAATTGCTTGTAGGAAAAAGAAGTTGTCAGCACTTCCCTTGGTTCCAGTATTTGTTGATGCTCCTTTTCTACAATGGGGATTAGAATTTATAGGGGAAATTCATCCACAATAAAGCAATCAACATAGATGGATTCTAACTGCTATAGACTATTTTACCAAGTGGGTAGAAGCCATTCCTGTGAAAAATGCCACTGATACTATTGTCATTAAATTTCTTTAAGAAAACATCCTGTCAAGATTTGGATGTCCTCAACAGATTGTTACTGATAATGTAGCAGCTTTCACCAGTGTTAAAATGATTGGATTTTGTCAAAAATATTCAATCCTTTTACATCATTCTACACCATACTATCCATAGGGTAATGGACTAGCAGAGTCTTCCAACAAGAGCTTAGTTAAGGTCATTAAGAAGACTCTTGAAGACCATAAAAAGAGTTGGGACAACCATCTTATTCATGCCATTTGGGCAAATAGAGTTTCTCCTAAGAGATCAACAAGTAAGTCTCCTTTCCAATTAGTTTATGGAAAGGAAGCAGTTTTTCCTACCCATTTAGCTTTACTTGTCATGAGGTTCCTCTAGGAATCCTATGAAGAAAAAGATGGTTTCAAGAAGGATGAATCAAATTATTGAGTTGAATGAAGACAGGGATGAAATTCAGTACAAGCTAAGGAAATATCAAAACAAGATGAAAGAATTGTTTGACAGAAAGGCTAGAGAAAGAAATTTCAAGAAAGGTGACCTAGTACTCAGATGGGATACAAGGAGAGAAGACAAAGGAAAACATGCAAATTTTTAAAACCTCTGGTTTAGTCCATTCAACATTTCAGAAGTCAAAGGGAACAATACATTTATCCTACAGAATTTGGAAGGAGAGTATTCCTCATTGCCTGTCAATGGGAGATACTTGAAATATTACATTCAGTATTGATTCTTCATTCATTCATCATCTATAAATATTCAAAGAGTTTATTTTATTTTTAAAATTGCAAGTGAGTATCTGTTTCAGCAAAGACTCCATAGCCCGAGGAGAAGGCACTTGGATCTGCTTGTTCTCTGCATCCCACAGGGGGAAGCAGTCCCCAACTAGAGCCGATGTTGTAACATTATTTAGTTTTGATAAGTTAGCATATTAGTCAAAATAATTTTAAAATGTTAAGTTAGGATATGGATGCAAGAGAAAGAAAAGATAAAATGTTAGGAAAATCTGATGTTTTATAGGCATCCATATCAATAAAAAGTTAGTTGTTAGCTGCCTTAAATAAAGAAGGAAAAAGGAAAATAAAATGCTAGTGAAGAAAAAGAAAAGGAAGGTTTCATTTTATGTTTTTGAAAATGAAAAGGCTGCTAGTGATCCAGGTGGATGTTGGTGGCCACCCACCTATCCCATTTGGACCCCCATAACTATCTCTTTCATCTTTTCAATTTCCTAAATTGTAGCACAGTTTACTATTTTTAGCAATTTTTCGGGTCCTGAACTTCTAGAGCCGTTTTGAGGCCCTAAACGACGTTTTTTTGGGAATCTGGGGCAACATGGGTCCATGGACCATGTTGCCTCCCAAAGTGGTAGTGCTCGGATAGATCTTTCTAACGCGCTATTGTACGCGTCAAACGGAGATCGTATGCCAAAGTTACGACCCCGGGAAATTAATGTACCAATTTACCCAAACGGGGCCCACAATTTGGCGTTTCATCTTCTAGGGTTAGGTTTTGGAATGTTAAGGGTTTCCATTGTTTCTCAACAATAAATAGGCCTTCGAGCCTCATTGTAACACAGTTCAGAGGCATGTAGCCGCCACATCTCTTCTCAGAGATAAGCTACCATCGCCCTAACTGATTTATTTCTATTTCTGTTTGTAAGCACATTTCAATATTTTCCATTAATGAAATGAAGTATTATTTCCGCTGCATCTCAGTATTTATGGTTATCTCTGTAATTTGTTGCGTTCCTGTTTAAATCTGGATCAGTGGTATCAGAGCGGTCTACTTTTTCTCTGTTTTTCTTTGCATGTCCCCAACGAGGTCGGGATATAAGGAGTTAGGGCTTGAACTGGTCGAACCTTTGCAAGACCAGCCTCGAAAATCCCGACGGCCTCCCATGGCGGATGAGAAGAAAGACGAGGGGGCAGGAGATCCTATCAAAATCTTGCTCGAAGAAGCCCTTGAGCGGCAAAGGAACGCGATGATGGATAGCTTTGCGCAGATCCTTCAGCGGCTACCTAGAGGCGACGCATCGGCTTCCAACAGTGACTCTGGAAACGCCATGCCGTTTAAGGTACAAGTTAATTTTGAAATCCCCATCTTCGAGGGTCAAATAGACGCAGATGCCGTAGATAAATGGTTAAATTTGCTAGATGGGTATTTTTCTGTTCATGAATTTTCAAGTCGAGAAAAGATTGTTTTCGCTCTTCTCAAAGCAGCCCCCCACGTCAAGGACTGGTGGGAAACCTACTGCGAGCAGAAGGATGAAAGTACAGGCTCACTATTTTCAGCCGCACCCACTTGGAATGACTTCCGGGATGCCATAAAGGAGTAGTACTACCCTGTCGGAAGCTATGAGGACAAATACATCAAATGGACCACACTGCGGCAGGGACGAGACCAAGATGTGCCGGAGTTCACAAACATTTTTCATACCCTTCGCACACAATTGGGTATTAAAGATTCTGAGCTACATCTGGTACTCAAATACCGCGGCTGCCTACATAGATACATCCAGGAAGAGATGGGGTTCTTGAACATCTCCTCACTCGGCACAGCATACCGATACGCTGTCAAAATTGAGCAAAAGTTCAAACAGAAGAAGCGAGACTTTGGATCTGCAAATCCGAAGCCCAAAGGAAAAAGCCAAGGCGGGGTGACCCAAGACAACCCGTCCAAGCCGCAAGAAAAGAACAACACCACGAAGCCAAAGAAGGACACAGGAAAGTGGTGTGAGTTCCACAAGAGTCCCACTCATAACACAAGTGAGTATCGGACCAAGCAGTCACTAGTGGCCGAGTTGAAGGCTTCTGAATCAGATGCATGTTCCGACCCTGAGCCAGAACCTGACAAGGGGAATGGAAAAGGGAAGAAAATCATTGATGTGGATCCCAGCGCCACTGTTGCCACTGCCAAGATCCAGAAAAATGAGCCTGAAAATCTAGAGGAAGGGGAACGTCTTTTCCACTCACAGATGTGGGTGAAGGGTTCGCCGCTGCAATTCATTGTCGACAGTGGCAGCCAAAAGAACCTTATTTCAATAGAGCTCGTGAAGTGGTTGGGCCTACCAACTACACCACACCCCCAGTCGTACAGTATCGGATGGCTTCATGAAGGACGAGATCTCAAAGTTCGCCAGCAGTGACGCCTTCCCTACAGCATCAAGCCCTTCACAGATGAGGTATTGTGTGATGTTACACCTCTGGAAGTTTGTGATGTATTATTAGGCCAACCATACTTGTGGAGGCGACATGCTGTGTATGAGTCAAGGCCTCGTGCTGTCATTATTTCTTTGAATAATTCATTATACAGGATACCAGAGGTAGCCCCACCTACTGCCACCTCTTTGATCACTACTAAGAAAGGCAGCAAGCTCATCTCCCAGACTAGGAAATTCATCTGTCTAGTTCACTCCCAAATTAAGGGGAAGATCGTTGCTACATCCATGACCCCTGCAAAGGGTTCCTCCACGCAGCAGCAGCAGCAAAGGGATACGGTCATGATAGAACACAGGAACAACTTCTCCTCACCCACAGGGGTACCACACAAGTTTCAGGTGGGTGACAAATTTTGGTTACATCTGCAGAGAGAACGCCTTACCAGGACCCATCAGAAACTCAGACATGGTCCTTACATTAGTACCAAGGCTACGGGCAACAATGCTTTTAAGCACAACATTCCTCCATTCCTTCACTTGCACCGAGTGTTCAATGTGGACCATTGTCGACCATGCTTTCCACCATTTCTGGACACATCAGAGATTGCAGAGCAGCTCACCAGAGACCCAGCTCAGCAGAAGCTTCCTCATCTCAGGGAGGAACTCAACGCAATGGGGACCATTGCTTCCTAAGGGGGGAGGAATGATCCAGGTGGATGTTGGTGGCCACCCACCTATCCCATTTTGACCCCCACAACTATCTCTTTCAGTCTTTTCAGTTTCCTAAATTGCAGCACAGTTTACTATTTTTAGCAGTTTTTCGGGTCGTGAACTTCCGGAGCCGTTTTGAGGCCCTAAACGACGTTTTTTTGGGAATCTGGGGTAGTGGTAGTGCTCGGATAGATCTTTCTAACGAGCTATTGTACGTGTCAAACGGAGATCGTATGCCAAAGTTACGACCCCGGGAAATTGATGTACCAATTTACCCAAATGGGGCCCACAATTTGGCGTTTCATCTTCTAGGGTTAGGTTTTGGAATGTTAAGGGTTTTCCATTGTTTCTCAACAATAAATAGGCCTTCGAGCCTCAATGTAACATAGTTCAGAGGCATGTAGCCGCCACATCTCTTCTCAGAGATAAGCTACCATCGCCCTAACTGATTTATTTCTATTTCTGTTTGTAAGCACATTTTAGTATTTTCCATTAATGAAATGAAGTATTATTTCCGCTGCATCTCAGTATTTATGGTTATCTCTATAATTTGTTGCATTCTTGTTTAAATCTGGATCAGCTAGTCTAAATGCGCCATAATCAAACATCAAATGTGTTTTCATGTGTAGAAGAAAAATAAATAAGAGTAAATATTTACTCCAAGGTTTTTATATTAATTTTGGGTAGTAATACTATTCCTAATTGCTATCCCTAAGTATTAATACTATCCTAATATTTAATCCCATATAACCCCTTCACTCATAATTCCCTTCATTCTCATTTCCCTAAGTTTAATACCCCTCTTATATCATGCATTTCCCAACACCATATTACATCAATTCCTGACCCCACCGAGCAATCCCGTCACATCATGGTTAATTCCCCACCATGTCATGATTCATCTCTGCCTGTATTCCCACATCCGATGGCCCACATGCAATTTCGGATCCCCCTCGCCATCTGAGCTTTACTGCCGGGGTAGGGTTTGAAATGGGCGGTATACCAAACTATGCCCACCCCTACATGGCAACTCCACAACATTTCAGACCCCCCATGAGTAAAACCACAAACCACTCACCCCCCTCCAAAAAGTTGATTCCTTACTCCCGATACCACTTACCTGACCGTTGCACTTCCACCATTCCTCTCTTCCACCTCATCCTTCTGTTAAACTCCATCAAATCATATTATTTCCCTCTAGAATAAACATGCTAAGCATTTAAATTGCTTAGCCGTTAATTCGACGGACCCGCGCCACCAATGGAAAACCAAAATTCCTATATAAACCTCCTTCCTCTCTATGAATAGGTTATTGAATTCATGTTTTATCACTGATAATTGATTTGATTACAGGTTTCTCACCCAATCCCGACATTGTCAACTGCTAGCAACACTATCTCTTTGATCATTTCCAGATTATTCCTTCTGTTCCTATGCATAGAACCTTCTATATGTCCGTGAATTGTCTAATTTCAACCCATTTTTACTCCTGCTCTTAGCCATCACCAACATGCCTCCAAAGGACAAAGGACCTGAGGAAATTTTCAATCCTCTAATCTATCCTCTTGTAGATCTTTACCATATCCCTATGGCTAACAGAGACTACAAAATTCAGGAGACACTCTATGAGCTTGACCTCTTCGAGGTGTACTATTGGCTCGAAGAAAAATACATTGATAAATCAGATGGTATCCAACTGTGGGAATCAAACCTACGTCATTACATCTTTCCTCGTACCCATAGCACCCATGATTTCATTAGAAACTGTCATGCTTCATACTTTCCAAGATAAAGGGCCATAGTCACCCCCACTGGAGAAATCTTTGTTTACCATAACCCCTTAGGCCATTGATAAAATGATGCAAGCCACCAATTGTGAGAATGCCACCCCATTTTCTTATGAAGCACTGGTTGAAATATACCAGAAACTTGACTTTGCCAAGAGAGCCCAAACTCTTGAACTATCTTTGACACAAAATGGTACATTACCAAAGAAAAATCCACCTTATCCCTCCTCCATATTCCCTGAGAGAGCCAAGCAAATTATCACTATCATTTCCTACCTCCTTAGCTACTACTCTAATCAATGGGTAGATGAGGCCATTATAGGATTTTTATCCATCTTCTCTGTTGATGCCAAGTCCTCAATTGTGTTTAAATTTAGCCATTTTTTTGCAGAGTCCATTCATCAGCAACTGCTTAAGTTTCCAACAGAGGAGGTATTCAAATATGCCTATGTCTTAGTCTACATGTGCCTTTTCTTTCAGGGGGACAATATGAACTTGTCTTTGCAAAAGTTGGATGAGAAGGGAAATCAACAGTTAGTCATTTTCTGGACTACTCTGGTCATGAAGGAGCAAAAAATGTACACTTACAGATAGTTTTTTGAGATGTTTGTTCACCCATCCATAAGCCTCCTAAGTAGCAGAACTGAACCAAGAATTAGTGAAGAGATCAAAAGGGTGTTGTAGCTGTCAGAACAAGTTCAGACAAGGGACTAGTACCTGTATGAAAATTATATAGAAATAAGGATTTTTGGATGTGAGCTCCCACCTTACAAGCTGCCAAAATTCCTCCCAATGAGGATTTTTTCCTTGGAGTACATCAGGCAGATGATCAACATGGATGAAATCCACTTCGTCGCTACCAAGAAAAATTCTGAGTTCAAGATAAAAATGTAGATTGGCCCTTTCATTTGCAACAACAGGGCAGCAAGGGAAGTCACAGACAAACTTTTGAAAGAAATGCAATTCAATCTCAATTTTACCTGGTCTTATGATCCATTAGGGATCATTTCTAGATTAAGGGTAGAAACCAGGTCTACTCCTTATTTTAACACACCTGGGTCAGAAATAGAAAAGTACAAGAATCAGCTACAATGGGTTGAGAACACCTTACAGGAGGTAGAAGAATAACAGGTCTCCTCATCAATAGTGCAGACTCCTACCATGCAGGAGAAGATAGCTAAGAGGAGCAGAGAGGAAGAGTCCCCTTTGGGGATTGATATTTTCAGTGAGGGGTTTAAAATTATGTACAGAAAGAAGGCTAAGCTTAGTTCCAGACTAAGCCTTACCAAAGATTCAGAGCAACAGATTATCATCACCACCAATGAGCCACTTCTTTCTTCATTAGTGGGTGATCAGTCTACGTAGTCTCCTACTACCTCTTCAACTTCACAAGAGAAGCAACAAATAATGTAGACAGGTACATCTACTTCAAGCGAGGCAAAGAAGAGCATAATGGATATCTTCAAGGAAATAAAAGTTAGAAATGAAGCCTTGAATATTAACACTTACAACCAGTTTTGGAAGCAGACTTCTGGTGCCCAAAGCAGGTTGTTGTTAGCCTTTGAATCAGAGAAGGGGAAAATGCAGATGGCATTCCTTCAAGCAAGTTTCTCAACCGAAGGGAACATCAGACTACAAAAATACATCTTTTGAGTTTGATGTCAAGGATATACGTCCCATTGACCAAATGGAGATGCATAAGCAAATGGTGGAAATTATTTTCTCTACTATCACTAACATTGCCATGACTTTGTCCAAATTACAGGTTACACTAGAAAATGTCTAGTCATAGATAAAGATGAAGAAATTTTATGCTTTTTCCAAAGATACCAAGATTAAAACCTTGGAAGATTTGGTAATCAAGCTGGCTTATGATCCTTAAAACATCAATGCTATAGAGGAGCTAATAAAAAAGAAGAATTTGAATATAGCAGCATTGAGGAAGAAGTTAAATCTGTCAGCTACTAAAGATCCTGTAGATAAGGATATTGCAGAAACAGAGACTCAAAAGGCAGATATGATGAAACTCATTATGGAGCAGACTGCACAGCTTAAGCAGATGGAGACAGAAATGGAGGAGTTGATCAAGGAAAAAGAGAAGGATACTAAACATATTATTCCTTTAGAAGCTCTTCCTATCACAGTCATTCTGACTTCCATATCTGTTACGACCAGTACAGGAGATGCTGCAGACTAGTTGCCTAATGCAGTCCAAAATATGTCCCTACACACTGAAGAGATTAAGAAACTGCATGATCAAGTAAAAATACCGGAGGATCATCAAAAGAAATCTCACATTCTTCATGCAATAGAGCTTTAGAGAGTTCAGAATCAAATAGAAGCATGGAATAAGTCAACAACTGAATCTTCCATTGGCTACACTCTTGGTAATGTTAAGGAAATTATACGGAAAAAAAACATATAGGAGATTGATGAATCTAGCCATGCATCCAATTTATTTTTTAGCAGAAGTAGTTGATGGAAAAGGAAAATTAGACAATTTCCATTATAAATACTCAACTGGGAGAGATGCCTGCTATAGCCAACAACATTATAAAGTTTCTTAATTCTAAAAACAAGTATGAACTGGATGATTTAGGAGTGGATGATAGGACTGAAACCATTCTGGAGGTGAAGAAAGTTCTAACCAATAAGAACTTAGTAGTGCAGTTGCTAGAGAAGTGTCACACTCTTGAAGTTTCAGTCAATAGGTTTTTCATAAGGATTGATGCATTGAACAAGAAGGGTATGCCTTCATTGTTTGTCATCAATGATAAATTGATGGCCAGGGAGGACTACTTGAAGAAGCTTCAGGACATCGCCAGGGACACATACAAGTCCTCCAACATCAAAGGTTCTATGACAGGCAGGGCATTTTACAAAGCCATCAACAACATATGTTTTATTCAGAATGAGATAAAACATATTTTTACTGTAAAACCCACATTTTCAAAGTATACTGAGGTAGATTAAATCTACCGTAGGGTAACCAAGATAACAATTCCAGATGAAGAACGATGGGAAAAGTTGTACGAATTTCAGGATTATAGGATAGATCATCTTTGCCAGAACAACACCCAAATAGTGGCCACTCAGCAACAAATTTCCTTCAGAACAGGGCCAGATGTGCAGATTCATTTTTTTTTATCGAATTGCTTCCCTTTCTGTTAGTTTTAAGTAATAATAGCATGCCTGGTCACTCAGGCATTTATTGTAAAATTTTGTATTTTTGTTTAAATACTTCATTCTGTCGAAGTATTCAGTGTTTCACCCTTGAACCAGTTAGCAAACAGATTTGTACTAAGCTGGAGAATTTTTGATATAATAAAAGATTCTGGATTTACTTCATATGGCTTGTCTCTCAGTGAGTTCTTTTCATTGTGTTTTTCATTATGTATTCCGCATATAATTTATTTCTTTTACAGTGATTCAATTGAAAATTTAATTGAATCTCAGTTTCATTTTGAATCCTCTATGAAGTTGTAGTTTAATTAAGAGATTAATTTATAAGACTATATGTTATTGTGAATTCCTCTTTGAACTTGAATTGCACTAGATTTCTGAAATGACTTAATTATATTTTGTTGATTAAGAAAACACATTTTTCTTAATTTCTACTTATAAATGATCAAATACTCTATCTAAATATTAAATCATTTATACTTCTTCACATTCTACTTATCCATCCTACTTAAAATCAAAATAACCACATGCATTTAAAGAACATCCTTTTGTTTTATTGAAAATTTGTCTAACTTTAAAGCACCTATTTAAAAGCAGTTCAATGGTCATCCAACCATTAAAATAAAATTTAAAAACATTTTAGATGCTTTGGCATAGCCCATTGACCTTCAAAGGACAACAATTTCTTCTCTTTTTCAAAGTCATTTGTGTGAAGATGGTGTTTCCTCATTCTTGGGTGAGTTTGAATCCATCAGTCAATCAAATGAAATTATTTTTCCTAATCAATATGAAGTCTTTGGAAAACATCATTCTGATGAGGATGAATATGTTGACGTATATGATGATGGAAGCCCAAGTGCACCAAATGAACTTTCGATTTCTCAAGAAGATTTTGTTTCAAAATATTTATATCTTAAATCTAATTCGGTCAAAGAAGATTCTCTTATGAACACTTCTTTCTCTTCACCTCCCTATCTCTTTTTCTCTACTCTTTGTAATGTATCAACTTGTGATTGAGATACTCCATGCTCTTCGAGTTCGTCATCTAATGAGTTGAATCTTAAAATGACACAAGATAGTGATATTACCCATGATGAAGAAGAAGGCAAAGAAATCATAGAGCATCAATTCCATCCCTTATCATCTCATGTTTTGCATGAGGAAAACTCTTAAGAACAATTTTCTCATGAGATTTCTCCAATTCATACATCTCTAAATTTGTGATCGGGATAATATTATGACTTGAGTAATCTATTTGTCAAGGTTGAAAAATATGATCAAACCAGTGACCTAGATGGCTGCCAACCAAATAATAGTAATATTGGTAATTTAACTAATAGTATTTGTCCACATGAAATTTGCAATCTAACTCCATTCCCAAAATGTTATTATCTATATTTTCAAATTTGTGAAACTTTTCAGGAAGTCGAGGCACTTCACCTCTCATTGATGGTTATGTTAGGTTCTCGCAATCTTGGTGAGACTCTAGAACCATGTTAGATCTGGATTTTCTCACAAAATTATTTCCTTCGTATTATTTCATTAGAATCAAACTCATCCTTTATGGATTTTGGGATTTCTCGTTATAATTTTTTTATCTCTTGAGATCAAGTTTCTCATTAGATCGAGGACACTTCTATAATGAATTCATATTCATCTAGACCTCTTGTATCTGAATTGGGATTGAAATGTATGTCTTTCATGAATGCACAAAATTGTGAAGTTGATATTTGCTCAAAGAATTCATACCTGTTGAGTGTTATGGTGAAAAATCAGCCCCTAATCTTCATTTTAAATTTCATTGAAATAATCATATTTGTTCTTGCCAAATAAATCCTTTTGAATAGAATTCAAGTCTTGAATCATTTAGTGGATCAAAAACCCCATGCTGATGATGCATATATCAAAAGGAAATCCTAATCTATATCAATTAAAAGGAGGATTACTCCTACTTCAAATCAAGAGCAAGAAAATGTAACATGGACCAGATTGAACATAAAATAAAATGGATCCAACAAGCCATAGAAATAGTTCTAAGACATGTTACTTGTTTAAGTAAATATGCACATACAATTATATGATAAATAGTTATCAGATCTCTTTGTGCATATATTTAGATCCAAGTGAGATTTACATTTGAGCCAATAGATCATGTTAACTACTGAAATACTTATATAGAACAACAAGAATAAACAAAACAAATATGGCATCAGGTTGATAGCTAGCTAGTGGCTTAATGGATAAAATTTTGCTCAAATGCACTAGTTAGCCATAAATCTATCTATATCCAACACTGCAAGATAGCTTGACGATGATTTAAAATAAACATGAATTATTCTAATCTAACAATAGTGCTTGAAAAGATAATCATATGCTCAATAATGGTTACAAAAATATGGGTTTCTCTCTTTGTTGGTCCAATAGTTAGCCTATTTTATACAAAATAGGTCCCCTATAATAGTGAAAAAACCCTCTTTTTCCAAAAATTGGAACCCCTGGCTCATTTTCAAAGCTCATATTTATAATTTTTACAAATTAAATTCAAAAGGGGAATCAGATTCAATGACAGTTGAATAAAAATTATGAGATCTAATTTGAGAGATGGGAAAAATAGTCTTGTTTCTCTGTTGCTCCAATCCCATTCCTCTAAACCTCTAAGTCATGATAGAACTAACCAACCTGTAAATAGATCAACAAAAATATAATTAAAAAGATATCAAATGTACAAACAAAACCAAAATTCCCAAAACGGATGAAACAAACATTCTAATTAAAATTCAACTTAATTGATTAATAAAAAATAAATTTAAGTTCTTATGGCTCTCTATTGTGCCATCTCAACCGAATGAGAAATTCAAAAATGAATTACCAATAACAAACAACTCTTGGCAAATGAAATTTCTCCCAAAAAAAAAAATTACTTAGAAAATTGAATGGGGTGACAAAATATCAACCCAATTTTCTGCTAATTATTTATGGATTAAATGACTAGATTTGTTTGAATAACCATGATGGTTGTTCTCCTCTAAAATATATTTCCAAAGAGCCCTCATAGACAATTTGGTGCAGTAGATCTCGAAATATGTTTAAACTTTTGGAATCCTTAAACTAATTGAAATTTGTTTAAACGGTAGTTTTGGGAATAATTTTTTTTGTTAACATACATATACATGGGAGATTAAATATACATGGGTAATAAATATACATGGGAGATTAAACCTTTAATTTATGCTAGAGAGGCTACATGAAGATGGAGGATGTGAGTGGGGCCCATGGAGGTGGGTGGAGGAAGGGTCCCCATTCATTATATTGAATTAAACTTGAAACAAAATTCAGCCCTAACGACCTTAACTAAAGTGGGTGGGACATGAATATATGAAGTGTGAATATTTCCATCATCTCGCTGTCTATTTGTTGAGAGTGTTGAATGGTTGTCTTTTGATTTTGGAAGACAAGGGCCCAGTGGACGCTGTGATTTTGGTTTGTGTTTTATATTCGTTTAATAACGTTTTAACCTATCACGTGAACTCTTTCCCATTCACGTTAAGCTTATATGTTTTTATATTTTGTTTTATAATTATATAATGGGAAAACGGGGAGGGTGTGACAATGAGTTTTTATAATATATTTTATTTTTATTTTTATATTTTTTAAATATTATATATATATATAATTAATTAATTAATTAATTAATAGATAAGTAATTAAATTGGAATAATATTTATATATAAATAAAATTAGTAATTAACTAACTTAATAAAAAATAAATCAATAATTATATTTACAAACTATAAAATATATATATACATGTTTTGATGCTTAGGTGATGAAAACGACTCATTTTGACCAATCACAACTTTCAAACAATGTGCAAAATCAAGTGAAATTTTTGCCATTGGAAGATTGGCAAGGAAACAAAAATGATGGAGCCATAAAAAGTTAAAATCAAAGGACAGTCAAGATCACCCAAAATAAAGCAAACTAAAGAAATTAAGAATGACATCAACAAAATTTAAATGGAGGACCCCATAATTTTGAAAAAAATAAGGGGAGGTGTTGAGGTCTCAACACCTTCCTAGATCTTGTCTTATTTCTCCTTTTAAAGGTACAATGTGACCCCCATTCATTAAATTCAAACATTATTCTCCAATTCTAGAATGCATTGTTGATTTTACCTCATCCATGTTTATGGTTTATTCAATATTCTTGCAAATTTCATCTTCAAGTCATTTAGTAATCTCATCATCTAAGATCCATGTTTCATTTTATTTTGATAACGATTCTTTTCTTATTTTAATATTTTCACCTCATCTGGTAGTTTTTTGTCATGGTTTCATAATCTACATATTTCTTCATCATTCTTTTGCAATTCTTCCCTCGCATTATTCATTTTACAATTCCCCTTGCTACCATTTCCCTATTTTAATTATTGAATATCGTTAATGACTGGTTCATTAAGATTTGGTATCTTAGATAGTTCACCACCCTTATTCTTAATGTGTCTTTTAGCTTTTTTTTAATTAATCTTTAATTTTATACAGTATCTCCATTTTTGTATCATTGATCCATTCACTTGAAAATAGATTTTTAAATTATTCTCATGTGATGTTCTAACTTGTGTCATAATCGATGTACATCCACCACTCTACAACTTCATCATTCAAATAAATACTTATCCCAAGAAGACTCTTACAATTTTTCCTTATTGATGATAGAGTGCCACACCGGAAGCTACACACTAGTTAAAACTAAATGATGCATCTACAACAAAAGAAAAATCATTAGAGGAAATTTCATACTAAAAGTGGCCTCCTAAGGAAAAATAATAAAATAATAGTTAAAATAATAAAATAAGAGTTATAGGATGTAGGATTTTGAAAACTTGAAATAGGGATAAGGGCTCTACAACCCTAATGTTCTGGCAACCATGAGATAACCAGTACTATGCCCCAAAAACCTGTAGGCTGCTGAAAAGCTGTAGACCCAGGAGACCAGGAAAAAGAGCGAAATGACAAAGGAGGAGGGGGGGAGAGATCCCCTCCTATCGAGACGTGGTAGCAAGGGAATCTTGCCAAAACATCAGTAACCAAAAACAAGCAAGAGAAATAAACAGAATGTCAAGACCGGTCCTCGGAGCAAGATGGCAGGCAAGCATCAGAGGTAAATGTTTACCATATGCGACGAAGAAGCCAAGCTTCATCATTCCGATGAACAAACTTGAGCGATACAGAAGTTATATGAAAGATCATGCACTAATATGTAAGTTCATTGGAGTATGGCCGACAGAAAAGGACCTCACCAAATGGATTTAGCAAAAATGGCAGCCCCGAGACCATATCGAGCTAAAGCTAGGAGCTAGATGCTTCTTCACGGTAATATTCTCGAACCTACAAGACAAAGAAAAGGTATTTGAAAATGGTCCATACTTTCATTATAATGTTGGATTGTTTATGAGATATTGGGAAGAATGCTACAATCTAGAAAAAGAAAAATTCTTGGCAGCCCCAGTGTGGGTTAGGTTATTTGGCCTCCTAATGGACTTCTGGGATCCAAAGATACTAGAGGGCATAGGAAACACGATAGGAATATTTGTCAAAAAAAAAAAAAAAACGACAAAAAAAGGAAGATATACTTTATATGCTAAAATATGTGTTTATATGAACATAGTTGAACCCATCCCAGACCTAGTAGAACTAGAGTACCATGAAGAGGTTTGGCAGCAAACCCTAGACTATGAACATATCCCATTCAGATGTAGAAGATGCCATGAGTATGGCCACCTATTCAAGGAATGCCCACTGAATTTAGAAGAGGGAGAGAACATGCATAAACAGCAGAGGAAAAATCAAGAAGACAAGGACGGGTTTCAAGAAGTGAAAAGCAAAAGAAAACAAGCACGAGAGAATACCAATGGGGGGAAAATAGAACAACAGGCCCATCCAAGTAGAACAAACAACTTTGATGTACTACAAGAAGAAGAAGAAGAAGATAATGAGATCCAAACAATGGACTATCAAGGGGAAAAAGGAAAGGAAAGTAACTCAAGTCAAGGCAAACCAAAACCTAAGAGGAAAGCCCAAAGCGAGCTGACAGAAAAGGAGGAGAAGAGAGATAGACAGAAGATGGATAACACTACAATGGAAATAGACACAAGTAGGGGAGAAGAACTAAGCATGGAAGAAGAGGTGCTGAGGAAATTATTGAATGAATGGAGACATCTTGATGAGCGATTCATTCCAGAAGACCAAAAACGACTATACAAAGAAACATTCCAACAGTATCAAGTTAAACAGGGACAGGGGAAGGTGGAGATGGCAGAACAACTGGGGTTGCATCAAGACAACAACCAAGATTATCCAAACAAAATGAAAGGTGGGAAGAAAAGAGGCCGAAGAAACCTACAGGAATCTATACAGATTATGGGAGAAATGCTAGTGAATACAGGGAGGGTAGTACTGCTATCGGCGATATTTCATCAAATAAACCAAGTAACCCAATGATAATTACATCCTGGAATATAAGAGGCCTTAATAGTAAAGGAAAATAGAGACACTTAGTGGAAAGGCTAAGAAAAGAAAAACCTCAACTCATGCTGCTACAAGAAACAAAAATCACAGGAGGGAGAATGGAGGAAATTCTAAATAAAATAAAACCAAGGTATGAATGCATGACCATAGATGCAAAAGGTAGTGCGGGAGGTATAACAATATTGTGGAACCCAGCAGAGATCACAATAGATTATTGGGTGGGCATGAAAAGAATCCTCACGGGACAATTCCGGCTAATTGGAAACAAAGAATGGTTTCTAGTCTCTGCAATATATGGCCCTCATATTCCAGTGGAAAAAGGAAACTTCCTCCATCAAATACAATAGCTAGGAAAACTTCATGAGGAAAAATTATGGTTGATAGCAGGGGACTTCAACTTGATAACATCAACATAGGAGAAAAAAGGAGAATTATAAAGAGAAGAGTCGGAAATGGAGAGTTTCAAGGATCTTTAAGAAGAACTCAAATTGGTAGACATCCCAACCATAAATTGAAAATATATGTGGAACAGAAGGGGAGGGAGCAGACAGATAGCCTCTAGGCTAGATAGATTCTTTACAACATAACACTTCATTGGAAAATACATATTCTATGAAGCATCAATTCTTCCGTGTTTAGGGTCAAATCACTGACCTATTAAACTAGAAATTGAAATGAATCAAAAAAATCAGAATAGACCCTTTAGGTTTGAGGTATTTTGGCTAAGAGAACCCACCTTTATAGATAAAATGAAGGAATGGTGGAAAGGGAATGAGAAAGAGATAGGAGGAAGAAACCAAATGCACACCTTTCAACTCAGACTAAAAGATCTAAAAGGGAAGATAAAGAAATGGAACAAGGAATAATTTGGTAACATACAGAAGGAACAGGAGATAATTCAGACAAAGATGAAGCACATACAACAGAAAATAATCGAGGAGGGTAGAAGTGAAGAGCTCACAAAAGAGAAGGGGTTGTCGATTAACAAATTGGAGGAAAGGAGACAACTGGAGGAAATCCTATGGAAACAAAAATCAAGAATCCAATGGTTAAAAGAAGGAGAAAGAAATACAAAGTTCTTCCATAAAGCAATGATACAGCACAGGCAGTAGAACATAATCTTCTCCCTAATGGATCAGCAAGGCAATCGGCTCACCCAAAAGGAAGAAATGGAGAATCTGCTGGTTCAGCACTTCAAAGGGCTTCTGACAAAACCAAACATTAGAAGGGGGGATAACATTAACAAAATTAGTCAACATATCCCCAAATTGGTGAGCAGAGACTAGAACCTGGCTCTACTAAGAGAAATAACTAAAGCAGAGGTGGAGGAGGTAATTAAGAATATGGCGAAGAACAAAGCACCAGGGCCAGATGGATTCACTGCAGAATTCTTCCAAGTGACCTGTGCCTTCTTAAGTGAAGACATAGTGAAACTAGTGGAGGAGTCCAGATGTACCAAAAGAATGCACCCGACCCTGAATTCAACATTTCTAGCCCTGATCCCGAAGACAGAGCACTCGGAAGAACCACAAGGGTTCCGACCAATAGCACTCTGCAATGTCATATACAAAATCTTGGCCACAATAATGGTCAACCGGTTGAAACCCATACTACCTGGCTTGATATCTCAAGAGAAAATAGGGTTTGTCAAAGGTAGAAAAATAACAGATGGCATAGTGGTGGCACAAGAAGCAATCCACTCCTTAAAAAATAAAAAACCAAAGGAATGCTGGTAAAACTAGATTTGGCCAAAGCCTATGATAGACTGAACTGGGAGTATCTACAAAAAATACTGAAGGCATTCGGCTTCGATGAAAGATGGATAAGCTGGATAATGTCAATGGTAACCACCCCAGTTCTGTCAATTATGCTCAACAGATCCCCTACAGAGGCATTCAACACCACTAGAGGGCTTAGGCAAGACAACCCATTATCGCCCTTCTTATTTATCCTAGCAGTGGAAGGTCTAGGAAGATATATAAAAGAAAAAGTCTGCAGTGAACAATATACGGGCCTAAGACTTTGGGGGAATGACCTTCCACTAACCCACCAACAATTCGTAGACGACATAATGTTATATGGACAGGCATCGCTCAAGGAAGCCAGGAAAATAATGGAAATCCTCACAGACTTCACTAGTGCTTCAGGGACAGAGATAAACAAAGAGAAGTCGGATATCTATTTCTTCAACACCCCAGTACCCTCCCAAGATTTCCTAGCAAGATCCATGGGATTCAGAATAGGAAATTTCCCTATGAAGTATCTAGGAATTCAACTAAATGACCAGCAGAACAGAGTGGCTAATTGGAAAATCTTGTTGGAAAAGATCCAAAGGAAAATGAAAAACTGGACATTCAGAACGTTGAACATTCCAAGTCGCGTAATACTACTAAAGTCAGTATTACAATCCATTCTGATATACCAACTAACTAGTCAAGCGACCCCTAAAACAGTCTACCAAAAAATGGTAGACATGTTCAAAAAATTCTTATGGCAAGGACCCAGCACGGTAAAAAAATGGGCGCTTCTATCCTGGAGTTGGCTCAGAAAACCCCTAAAAGAAGGAGGCCTTGGACTCTGTGACCCTTACATTCTGAATCAGGTAATGGGAGCAAAGTTGTGGTGGAGATGGATACAGGGAGGGGTAGATCTTTGGAAAAAACTATGGGAGAGAAAGTATGACATGCCCAGGTCTCTCGAAGGAAAGCTGAGAAGCCAAAATGATAAGAAAGGATCTGCAATATGGAACCTAGCCAGTGCCAACAGGAATCTAATCAGCAACCATAGCTTCTAGGAAATCAGAGGAGGGGACAAAGCCAACTTCTGGGAAGAAGCATGGCAACAGAGGGAAAAACTAAATAGCTAACCGCATCTAGCAAAAATCCACCAATTCACCGATCTCCATGGGGGAAACACAGTACAAAACTTTTGGTGCATAGAGCCAGAAGGATACTGGAGAAAGTGGAAACAAAAACAGGATTGGCTAGAAGCGCCAGAAACACCCCAATGGAATCTATACAAAAAGGAAATGGAAACCAGGAAAAATAGCGATAAAAGAAGGATCAGACATCCTAAGATGGGGACACATAATCAAAGGAATGTTTACAATTGGAGAAGGTTATCAATTAGAAGCAGAACACATCAGACATCTAGAAACAAATAACTGGGAAAGCATATGGAAGGAAAAAACATGGTCGAAGATCACTTTCTTCGTTTGGATCCTGAGCCACAGGCGAGCATTAACATGGGACCAACTACAAATAAAAAGAATGCAAGGCCCATCAATATGTGTCCTATGCCGAGAACAGGAAGAGAAAATGGAGCACCTTACCAATGCTTGCAAATACAACGATAACATGTGGAAACAACACCATCAACTTTTTGAAATTAGTGTCAGGAATCCAAATAACATGCAAACAACAATAGAGAACTAGAGGAAAAAACCGTACTAGAACACAATCTTGAACCGTGCTTGGAGACTCTCGCTAGGATTTGTCCTATGGAATATATGGAAAGAATGAAACAAACTGATCTTCAAGGAAGAAGGTAGAGCAAAAGCAGAAAAATGGAACCAGATAATCCAAAATATTAGAGAGACTATTCTGACAGAGAAATGGTTCGAGGAGGATTGGAAAACTAACCTGAAGGAAGAAAAGATAATGACTCACCTGAACCTGAAACCAAGCATGTTGCATACTTCTTCTTGGAAGCACCACACCACCAAAGGAGAGGAAGTAAACCAATTCAAAAGACCACAGAAGGAATTCATCAAACTAAACTTCGATGGAAATGCAAAAGGGAATCCAGGTGAGGCGGGAACAAGAGGGGTATTTAGAGATGACAGAGGTAAGACACTCAGAATCTACATGATGGACTGTGGAAACGCGACAAATAATGAAGCAAAGCTTCATGCCTTGAAAAAGGGTTGGAAATCGCAATAAGAGAGCAATATCAAAAATTACAGGTAGAAAGCGATTCGAAAATGGCGATTGAAATAGTAAAAAAGCTACAGCAAGGAACACAGTGGGAGAAGATTAGCTGAAGTTGGAGAACTGCTTGGCTGGTGCAGGAGATCAGTAAACTAATCATACCAATATACTACATCTTTCCCACACACGTACGAAGGAAAGGTAATGTGGCAACAGACAGCCTGGAAAATTGGAGAAGTGGCCAGGTAGGCAAAACTGTAGACATAAACGTGGAAGAACTACATCAAATGGAGTAGATGGAAAACTTAGTGAAAATCCTAGAAAAAGACAAGGAAGGGGAGGAGAACCCGCGATCGGGTTGTTGGAGGAAGTGGGACAGGGGAGATGGGACCGGGAAGTGGGAGGCAGCGTCCAAGCGAGTGAAAGGATAGGAGAGGGAAATGGAGTGAGAGGACAAGGGAAAGGGAAAGTGGATGGACATGGCATGGAAGGAACAGACCTCGAGAGAAGGTTGGTGGAGACGGATAAGGAGGAAATCAAGGATGGCAGGGGGGGCAGCGGGAGGGCGGGCAGAAGGATGCCAGCAAGTGGCAGGATGAGGGATGAGATCATATGGCAAGAGCAGTCGGGAGTAAGTGAGTGTTAATGAGAGAAAGTGTAAGACAGGACGGAGGGTCACCATTCCAAGGTGACGGCGTAGGGATCAGTGAAGGGAGTAATGATGACAGACAGGTGGACGAAAAGGGAAAGGACAGAAAGGGGAGGGGAATAAAACATAAGGGAAATTAGTCCATAGGTAGACGCATGTAGAGGAAGGAGACAAGAACCGAAGAGAGGAAAGGTGGCCAAATAACAATGTTGCAGCTTGAGGACGGAAGTGGAACCAGTTCTGCAAGTTGGTCTCACCTCAAAATATGCCCAGTACAGTGAGGAGGACAACAAACATAAAGAAGCAACCGGTAATAGGTACGCAGTCAAAATGGCGACCAGGAAGGGTAATAGAGACAAAAATATGGTAAAGTGGGCAAGCGGCTCAAACAAAGAGCAAATAAAGAGAGAGTGAAAGTCTGATGTGAACTTATGAAAACCCTCATCGACGCTTACATGGCAGGGAACCCACTGGACGTTAGAGCCCAAATTTCTAGCTGGGAGTGAGAACTAAACGACAACAAAACGAACCAAGACATCCCCATGGAGGAATGGGAGAGCATGGTTCCGGACCCAGGTAACTCCCGAGGACGACACTCTCTCTTCAGACAGACAATAACATAGTATTGGGTCATGAAGAACATGGTGGCACGGGCTATGACTCTCAATGGGAACAAGAAGCAAGCAGAGGATCGGAGGTAAAGGAGGACACCAAGGAAAAGGATCCTATCAAGGCAGAACTCCTCAGGGAGATTACAATAGTCCAAATACAAACTTACATAAACAAATTGGCACTAGGGAGAATTGAACAAACACTCCAGGACATGAAGAGAGTGAGATGCTCAGCTCCAGTGCCAAAGCGCCAGCCCCAGTAATATCCTCAGATGAGGATTGAAGTAGAGGTCTAGCACATTTTTGTTGAAGTTTTATGATGAATAGTTCTTACTTGTTTAAATGAAACAGTAGTATAGATAGTAAAGACAATGTTGCTAGATGGATAGAGAAAGACCTTTTTAAATTTTGGACAGGGCTTAATGCAGATAGGTGGCTACTTGGTTTCTTTCGGGCAGGTAAGACCACCTGGAAAAAATGGAAGATATGATTTTGAATAGTTAATATCAATAGAGGAAGCACCACCAAGTTTACAAAAAAGAAAAAAAAAGAGTTATGAATTTTGTAGGGAAAAGAAGAAAACTCCTTTTTTAAATTGTATTTTTGGCTTATCTGCCTATAGGTTTACTTAAATTTCAAGCATGGACACTTGTTGGATGTGGAATTAAATTTCACATCCAACGAGTACCCATCATGCATAGTTTTGAGAAGACCCACATTGAAAAAAAATGAATATAGATTTAAAAAAGGTGTTGAATGCATTTTTTTAATGTATCTTCAATTTTTATCAATGTGGGTCTTCTCAAAAGTATGCATGACGGGTACTTGTTGGATGTGAAATTTAATTATGCATCCAATGAGTGTCTAGACTTGAAATTTGAGTAACCCTATAAGGAGATAAGCCAAAAATACAATTAAAAAAAAAAAAATCTTCTTTTCCCTCAAATATTTACATGTACCTATTTTTAAATTTAAAGGATTTTGATTGGTTTACATATTATGACATAGAAATTACATGAAAATTTCATGGGCTCTTTTGGGCTAAAATTTCCTATATTGGAAAAAAATAATATTAATATTCAAAACCTATGATACCAAAAATAGTTCCCTACAAACCAATATTAAAACATAAAATCAGAAGAAACCACAATTCAAACTTAAAATACCAGATTATTCGCATATTTATGCATTAAGGAGTTTGTGACCTTTCTCGCTTCTTGCTTGGCCCAACAAATACATTACATTCCTATTTATACTGAGAGAAAGAGAGATGTAAAATTCTCAAGAGATAATTCCTCTCCTAGGCTTTTGGATGAAGTTCCCAAAAAATCCTATTTTTAGGAACTTATCATAGCTTTTTCCTAAATAAAACATATTATTTTTTTACATATCATTATAGACTTTTCATATAGTCTAGTATTTTCTAAGAGTATACAAAATCTAGAATTCTTTAAAAATTATTAGATTTAGAAAATTATATACATATTTCATTAGGATGATCCTGCATTAGACTCCCATGGTATAAAGTTTCATGACCCCTTGGTCATGATTTTTAATATGCTATCATGTTTACACAAAAAATGAGATTTGTAGCTTTCATAGCAAACTACAATACCCGAATTTCTACTACAGAGTGCACAACCATTTCCATTGGGTTTTGAATATTGTATTAAACAAATTCAATGATTGAATCATAAAGCATAAACAAAGAGAAATTTAAACTTACCCACAAGAAATTAGAATAGACTTCCAATGTGCTTTATTCATTTAGAATGTCCTCTTATAGACAAGAACTGAAATTTTAGAAGCGAGACCATAGGGTACTTGAAATTTATAGGTGATGATATAGGAATACAACACAATAACCAAAGCACTATCTCTCAATTTTGTAGTAGGAGAAGGTCTCTCCAAATTACGCAATAGCCAGAAGCAGAAGACCATAAGCCTGAAAAAAGTTCATTTTGATCCTTGTTCTTGTATTTTATTTCTCACGCTACTAACTTATTTGCTTTCGAATTGAAACAAGTCATTTCCCATGTTGCTGACATCTTTGCATTCCAGAACTGAATCTATTTGATTCCTCGTAGTATGCATACTAACCAAAATTTGTAACCTACATTCCATTCTCGTAGTGCATCTAGTAGTGGTTTTCTTGTAGCAGTAACTGTTAGTTTGGGCATATCAATGACTCAATGCAAGACAAGTATCAACACATGATCCTATGAGTGTTGGGAACTCAAAAGTAGTTGTCACTTGATAAAACATAGTTACATGAGTGACAACAACTATCAACTCAGTGTATTAGAAACTAAAATAATTAGGAGTGTCAGAAACTGAAAATACATGGGAGTAGTAGCACTTATTTTCCTACATTACGAACTCAAACATAAACTTGTCTTTGATTGGTGAGGATTGATTGAGGCCAAGATGCTCCTACATCAGACACCCTTGGTAAAATATGAGCTACCAACTCATGTGGCAGTTCCTTCATAGACTAAAGTACCTCGTAGGCGTGCTAGCTCTTGTTCAATCACCCATGTTGCATCTTCAAATCCCTTATCTTTCCATTTGACCAAATACTCCAGATCCTCCCTTGGAGAGTCTTCTTTTTTCTGTTAAAATTGGCAACTAGGGCCAAAATCCATGTGGGTCATCTTATTTATGGATGATAATATTTGTATTAGATTCCTCTCATTGAGAGGTGTAGGATTGATCTAAATATCATCTGATTTCGATAAGTATTTATGGAGATATGAGTTTATTTTGATTATGGAATAATTATCAAGCAGACCAACAACTCATATAGGCTCAAAAGCCCAACAGTCGCATCTATTCAATCATCAACAGTTGTGTATAAATACAGGAGGTATTTTCCTCATTTGGACTCACTCATCTCATCATATCTTTCTCTCTCTCCTATGCAGAAAAGAGGCTCTTCTCCTACTACACAGAAAGAGACTCTTCTCTCACACGTGTGGAAGGAAGGACATAGATTTAAGGCTGCAACTGTAGATTGGAAGCTTGACCAGCTTTGACCATCTTTCTCCCTCTCCGAACTGTGTTGTAGGTGGATCTGACTCTCCTCAGAAGGCCGCATTTTTTGTGTTAGAAAATTATATATTACGGAGCAATGGAACACATAGAATATTGCAAAAATATAAACACAGAAAACGCATAAAACAAGAGAGACACAGATATACGTGGTTCACCTAGTTTGGGCTATGTCCACCCCGAACAACTAGTCCTTCCTTTCTATTATCCAGCAAAATGAAGAACACAACCTACAACAAATCCGCTATAATATCCTTTGTTTTCTCTCACGGTCTCACCTCTTTGTTTCTCGCTCAGAGAATACACATGTATTTCACAGCCTCAAATACAATGCCCTCATACGAAGAGAGGGGGTTTCCTTCTAGGGCAAAAAACCCTAAACTAAACATAATTTCTACCGTCAGATCATCTGCCTAATGAACGGCCCAGATTGACTAGAAATAACTATACTTTTACAAGGCAATTTTACATCTATTTTTAGCTTCAGGGGCACTGCCCCTGAGCCCCCAAACCCCCCAGCCGAGGGGGATCGACCCCCTTGGACCCCCGCGGGGGGGACAAGTCCCTCTCGCACCCCCCCCCTTGTTATAGCTCCAAATCTCACTCTTATGGTTTGTGATGCTGTACTCATGGCCTAGGGAAACCCCTCCTTCTAGACCTGGTCCTAAAATTTAAAAAACAGTGTTTTATCCCTTATACGCGACATTGCCCCGAGTTAAACACGTGTATACGCGGGTATGTGTATAGCCAACCCGCGTGTATGTATTAAAACACTTAAAAAAATATAAAACTCCTCATTTTCGGGCGGAGATCGCGGGTTTTACCTGCTGATCACCTATTAGTGCCCGTGGCCCAACTGTTCCCAACCAACTCCTAACTAAAAAACTACTTTGGAGATGGTATAAAAAAACCTCAAGGGGAAGGCCTAAAGGGGGAGAGAAGAGAGAGAAAGGTTATTATGCTAAGATTTTTCCCTTGACTAGGTATGAAGTCCCTTGTGCCTTCTGCACTTCCCCCATTTTGTACAGGAAACCTTTGTTTCCTTGTGTGTTGATGTTCATCCACTATTTATGACATCATGGAGAGAGTCATGGAAGGAGTTTTGTTAGAGGCTTGAGGCTCGAACGGATCCGGAAGGAAGCTTTGCTTGGAGCCTGTTGAAGGTGACTCGGGTGAAAATATTCCTTTTTATGTACTTATTTGTCTATAATAAAAGAAACACATGTCTTGGTTCCCGAAATGAATCTTCTTTATGTTAATGATATTCATGTTTAGAATTCATATATAAAAGGTTGTTTAGATTTCATAACTAACTACCTTTCTTTATAACATGAAGATGGTTTCTTTATAAGTTTTTGTCCATGTACTGCTGTGTTCTTTGAATTGGTTGTTTTGCAGGACAAAAGAGAAGAAGGGAACTCCAAGAAGGGTTTGGACCCTAAAGGCCTTCTCAAACGTAGGACCAAAGGTATGTACCCTTATCATAGAATTTGCTTACAATAGTATAATGGTTGTATGAATGCATGTTTCTTTGAATAGATAACTTTTAGTCTGCTAGGGTTTCAACCCAAAAATACCTAGGGGAGCATTTCCTTCTATCACCCCCCGGCGTGGAGGGGTGTACAAACTTCCTGGGGTATACATCAGGCTGAAACAAAGACCTCTGAACAATCATGCTCCACACACAACAATCTCCCACTTGGAGAATGATTGTAGAAAATCCACAACTGCTTCATTTTTTGGACAATGACTCCTCTTTGGACATGGTTGTTTCTCATCTTCATCGTCATCCTTGAAGGCAAATTTTAACTGAGCATGTTCTCAGTTTCTCCCTGGTTACAACTTTTGTTAGCATATCTGCAGGATTCTGGCTAGTGTGTATCTTTTCCAGCTTCAACTCTCCATCTTCCAACACTGATCGTATGAAATGGTACTTGAGCTGTATGTGTTTAGTCCTGGAATGAAATGCTGAGTTCTTTGCAAGACGAATGGCACTTTGGCTATCACTGTATAACGTGCCCATATCATGCTCCTTACCCAATTCACCCACAAACCTTTGTAACCAAATCATTTCTTTACTACCCTCTGTAGCAGCAACATACTCTGCTTCTGTTGTTGAAAGTGCAACAACACTTTCAATTTTTGAAACCCAACTGACAATTGTTCCACCAACAGTAAATACATATCCTGTAGTGCTCCTCCTGTTATCTCTGTCACCTTCCATATCTGCATCAACATTTCCCTGTAGAGAAATGTTTGAACCACCAAAGCATAATACTTGATTTGTGGTACCTTTCAAATATCTGAGAATCAATTTCACTGCCATCCAATTTTCCTTTCCTGGATTGTTCATGTACCTGCTTACAACTCCCACTGCATGTGCAATATCAGGCCTTGTGCAAACCATTGCATACATTAAGCTTCCAACTACTGATGCATATGGAACTTTAGACATATAATCCATGTCTTCTTGGGTCTTTGGGCACATTTCCTTACTAAGTTTGAAATGGTTAGCAAAAGGTGTACTAACTGGTTTTGCATTGTGCATGTTAAATCTTTTCAACACCTTTTGTATGTACTCATTCTGAGACAATGTTAATGTGTGATTTTTCCTATCTCTAGTTATTCTCATACCAAGGATTTGTTTTGCAGCTCCCAAATCCTTCATTGCAAATGAATTTGCCAATTTTCTTTTGAGCACATTTATTTCCTGCATGTTAGATCCCGCAACAAGCATGTCATCTACATAAAATAACAATATAATATAGCTTCCATCATTTTGCTTTTTCAGATAAACACAATGATCAGAGTGACATCTAGTATAACCTTGTTCGGACTTAAACTTGTCAAATTTTAGATACCACTACCTTGGAGCATGTTTTAAGCCATACAAGCTCTTCTTCAACCTGCACACTAGTTTCTCCTTCCCTTTCACCTCATATCCTTGTGGCTGTTGCATATATATCTCTTCCTCCAAATCCCCATGGAGAAAGGTTGTCTTTACATCTAACTACTCAAGTTGAAAATCTTCAGCTGCTACTAGACTTAAAATAGTTCTGACTGAAGTCATTTTAACAACAGGAGAAAATATTTCATCAAAATCAATACCTTTCTTCTGTGCAAACCCCTTTACCACAAGTCTAGCTTTGTACCTCTGTTTTCCTCCATCTTCTTCCTTCAGCCTGTAAACCCATTTATTCTGTAGTGTAGTTTTTCCTGCAGGCAACCTGACTAAGTCCCAAGTCTGGTTATGCATTAAGGAGTCCATCTCTTCTTCCATGGCTACCTCCCACTTCTTCCTACTTTCAACCTGCATAGCTTCTTCATAACATTCGGGTTCACCAAAATCAGTCAAAAATAAATAATATAATGAAGGAGAGTATCGTTCGGGGGGTCTACTTATCTGGTAGATCTTCTAACACCACTTTCAGGTGATTGGGGTGCCTATTGTAGTTGTGGTGGTTGTTGATTATTGTTATTTCAGGCACCTTTACTTTTTCAGTGATTTCATCAAGAACTGCGTATTCCTTGTTTTCTTTTTCCTATTTCTTTTCCTGCAACTGATTCTTATACAAGACCTTTTCATTGAATATTACATCTCTGCTCCTAATGATTTTGTGATTTTCATAATCATATAAGCGACCAAAATCATTAACACCATATCCAATAAAGGTACATGTCTTTGACTTTGCCTCAAGCTTTGTTCTATTTTCTCTATCAATATGGACAAAGGCCTCACAACCAAAAGGCTTTAAAAAAGAGTAGTTTACCTTTTTACCTGTCCATGCTTCCTCTAGAACACCACCATCCAAGGAACTTGAAGGCCCTCTGTTTATTAGATAAACAATAGTATCTACAACATCTACCCAAAACTGTAAAGGCAATCCTGCATGCAATCGCATGCACCTTGCACGCTCCATGATTGTTCTGTTCATCCTTTCTGACACACCATTTTCTTGTGGTGTTCTTGGAACTGTCTTCTCTCTACGAATTCCATGCTCTAAACAGTACCTATCAAACTCTTTACTGCAATATTCACCTCCATTGTCTGATCTGAGACACTTCAATTTCTTTCCTGTCTCAATCTCAACCAAAGCTTTCCATTTATTTAAAGTATCAAATACATCAGATTTATTCTTAATACAATAAATCCAAGTTTTTCTAGTTGCATCATCAATGAAAGTAACATCATAACGAGCCACCAAGAGATGATACTGAACATGTCCCATACATCTTTATGACAAGCTCTAATATTTCGCTCTTC